>CM056052.1:42517479-43117479 GCA_029574335.1 Rana kukunoris | reverse complement strand
TGCCAATAAATACAGTATTTACTTGAATAAACCATATACTGTATTTTCTACTGTTATGTTTACTGGCAGAAAAAGTACCCACTTCATTTGAAGTCCCGGGGCGAATCCTTAATTTTATTATCTGGTAAATACATCCATCCTACATCATGCTATGCTAAATAATTTTATGTATCATACCACTATACCAGCCCCCTGAAGAAGACTTACAGCGGTTTAATTGAAACGTGTTGGAGTTTTTTGTAAACTTAAAGCATTGAAGATATGCTAAGCTTTGTATATATGCTGTTTTTGATTTGAAGTACATTTTATTTTGTTGCCTTTTAATATGTCACAGACTTATGTCTCTTTAAAGAAAATGTATTAATAATGATTGTGAATTTTGATTCAGTTGTTTGTATTCTTGGTGCCAATTAAAAATTCCAGGCCACTAATTGTCCTTCTTGATATGACTCATTCAGATATAATTCCTTTAATTAATTTTTTTCTTATGTCCAGACTCCTCGATCGGTCTGCAGTGAGAGCTGCTTCCCAGGACACAGGAGAGTCACCCAGGAAGGGAGGCAGAGGTGTTGCTACCACTGTGTGCCCTGTGCAAAGGGCGAGATCTCCAACCAGACCGGTCAGTGATATGTGCAGGTGATCTCCCTTGGCTCTACTGGAGTTATTATATTATTACAAGAGGGAAATTGATAGTTGCAATTATACTTTTTACACTTTAACTGTGTTTCATGCTGTGGTCTTATAGCAAGCTTCAGTTCTTTGTTAATGTTGACTACTGACGCCAGACTACATTGTATATTTTCAGGAAGCATGAGATCTGCTGATTGCAGAGTTAAAGAAAGATATTCAACTCCTGCCGAGAGATGTGGATATCCCTGCCACTGAGCTATTGTATGCTGCTGGCAAGGAACCTTCTCCGCAAGCAGAATACAATGATCAGTGTTGTGGCTATATAGTAGCTGGTGGCACTGATCATTCAGGAAAAAATCTAACAGACTGGCTGTACACAAGTTGACCAATAGAAGGACTTGTGTGCAACCAGCTAACCAATAAATGGATCAAAATTCTGCTGGTCCCTGCTGAACCCTGCTTAATTTTGTCTTAAAGCTTTCATATCCTTTAGTATTGATGCATCTGGAATGCATTTAGCATATTTAAACTGAAAGTTTAATTAGGTTTTTAGGTTGCAGGGATTTATGTAGTAAGGTGGATGGAATGTAGCGCTAACCCTAATGTGAAATAGACACACAAATGAATGGACGTTCTAAAAATAATCATACAAACCAAAATGAATAAGAAAGTCCCATGTGATAATAATCATCCAATATGAGAAGAACAGAGAAGTCCAACTTGATAAAAAAAGTGAAGGCTGATCTAGTCTAAAGACCTAGATCTAGTCCAAAGCAAACAAATGAAGAGTGAATCCACAATGATGAATGGTGCTCTTCAAATAGGTCAAAACAGGACATCCAATGAAGACATCAATCCTCTCTAGTGTAGTAAGAATGAGTACCCTTACCACAACTGACTGTCAGCGGATCATGTGAGCTTGGATAGCCGGATCGATACGTGGCCTAGACGGTGGAAGAAACCCAGGATTTCCAGTGGACATTCCAAAGAACCTTGTGGCACTCCAACAATTCGAGGCAGCTGGCTAGATGGGGAGCACCCCTCTAACTTAGATCCTACAGCGATATATGGGGAAAAAAAGGGAACGGAGCTCCAATAGTGTAAGTCCAAAAATGTGTAGGTTCATTAAAACCAAACATATAATAAAAGTGATCATGTATAAAAAGCAGCAATGTGGGGAGCGATGAACCTTACTCTACGCGTTTTGTCCTCAGGGACATCTACAGGGGCATCTACCCATCTAGCCGACTGCCTAAAAAAATGCCAATCAAAAAAAATGCCCCTTTTTTGGAAAGTAGACATTCCAAGGTATTTAGTAAAAGACATGGTGAGTTTTTTGAAGTTGTAATTTTCTCCCACAATTCTTTGCAAAATTAAGATTTTTTTTCACAAAATTGTCATATTAACAGGTTTATTTTCTCACATGTCATATGCATACTTGCAACTACACCCCCAAACATATTCTGCTACTCCTCCTGAATATAGTGATACCACATGTGTGGGACTTCTTCACAACCTGGCCACTTAGAGAGGTCCAACATGCAAGTAGCACATATAAAATCAAAGGGTAAATATAAATACACAAATATATAAATATATACCAGTTAGCGCTTGTATTTATCACAAAACATTTACTTTCTCTGGTTGATTAGTGTTCATAATGTGAAATCACAATTCTACAAAGATGTAATGGATGTTAAATAAGGTAAAAGTCCACTTAATCCCAGGAGATAAAGAGATCTTGCTGTAAACAGAAGAAACACCTCCACACACATGCTCAAAGGAAAAAGGGGGTTGTGTAGATAGAGACCCCCTCTTGTGTAAACTCTTACCCCAGAGTGATCAAACAATCAGCATGTAAATGAACAGTTGAAAGGCGATCTTTAGCAGGTGTCTCCACTCACTCCTAGTCAGCCAATCTGACTGCTCAGTATTTAACATATAAAAAGAATGGAGGGGACATAGTGTGACCCCATTTTAAAACTTTAATCAAAAAACACTTATATTCCATCAAGATGTACACTCACATGGGTATAATCAAATCAGCATTGTTCACAATCCCACAGGTCAGCGCAGTGTCAGTAAACCCACGGCGTCACCCTCCGTTCACTGCTTCCTGTGTTAAGAGGATAGCTGCCTTCGCTCCTGACCTTGTCTGACGACACTGCTTACGTTTCTTGGCTCCACCCTGACTAGTTTTTTTGTATAGACATCATAGAGACAAGAACTTTCAGCAGAAACAAGCATGTCCCGACTCCATGTTAAAACCAGTAGGCAAGTAGCACAGCACCGTCAGGTGTTCTAGAAGCATAAATTACACTATGTAATTTCTTGACATACCTATTACACTATTGAAGGCCCTGGAGCACCAGGACGATTGAAACACCCACAAAAATGACCTGCTGAAAAGCAAACACCCGAGCGTATATATTCTATGAGGCATAATGGGTCTTTTGAACATGTAATTTTTTTCCACGTTTTTGGAAAATGGAAAAAATTTAACCACATTTTAGTTTTTTTACAAAAAGTTGTCCATTTATAAGATATTTCTAACACACAGTATAGACATGCCAAACATGAGTGATTAATATTACATAAAGATAACCTGAGTAAATACAAAATGCAGTTTTTTAAAAGATGATTTAATTTACTATGGGAAAGAATCTGTCCAAACCTGCCTGGCCCATTGTGAAAAAGTAATTGCTCTCCAAACCTAACTGGCTGTGCCACACTTGGTGCTAATAACTGCAATCAAGGCTTTGCGATAACTGGCAATGTGTCTTTAAGCCCATGTTCACACTGGGCTGTGGGAGTGAAGCCGTGCAAGTTCAGCTGAACTCACACAATTTCACTCCCGCTGGCAGTCCCAATTTTGGCCGCGATTATAGAGACATCTGTGCAGGTTTCTGCACACATGTCAATGTAAATCCCGCGCCGAAATCGCAAAAAGTAGTACAGAAACTACTTCTAGAAATTGGTGCAGCGCCACAGATGCGCCGTTGCACCCATTAGGACAGTGCCATTGCCGGCAATTTGCGGCAAATACCGCCATTTTGACATGCGATTTGACATGCATGTCAAAATGCACCAGTGTGAACCAGGCCTCAGATTGTTTCGGAAGAATTTTGGCACACTCTTTTTTGCAGAATTGTTGTCATTCAGCCACATTGGGGGAGTTTTCCAGCATGATTGGCCTGTTTAAGGTCATGCCACAGCATCTCAGTCTCAGATTTAGGTCTGGCCCTTGACTAGGCAATTCCAAAACATTAATATTGTTTTTTGAGCCACTCAGAGGTTTATTTGCTGGTGTGTTCTGATCGTTGTGCTGCTGCATAACCCAAATGTGCTTGAGCTTGAGGTCACAAACTGATGGCTGGACATTCTCCTTCAGAATTTTCTGGTAGAGTGCAGAATTCATGAGTCCAATAAATATGTCAAGTCACCCAGGTCCTGAAGCAGCCCCAGAATACCACTACCATGTTTGACTGTTGGTATGATGTTCTTTCTATGAAATGCTGTGTTCATTTTATGCCATATGTAACAGGATGCACACCTTCCAAAAAGTTAAACTTTTGTCTCATCAGTCCACAGAATATTTGCCCAAAAGTATTGGGGGGATAATCAAGATGTTTTTTTTTTTGGCAAATGTGAGATGAGCCTTTGTGTTCTTTTTGGTCAGTGGTGCCATTTATGCCCAGTCTTTTTATTATTTTTGAATCATGAACACTGACCTTACCTGAGGCAAGTGAGGGCTACAGTTCTTTAGATGTTGTTCTGGGTTCTTTTATGACTTAATGGATGAGTTGTTCTCTTCTCAGTAGGCTGGCCACTCCTGGGAAGGTTCACCATTGTTTTCTCCATTTGTGGATAATGCTGTAATTACTAAAGCCTTATGCCTCGTACACACGACCAGTTTTTCCATCGGGAATACTGCCATGAGAGCTTTTGGCTGGGAAAACTTACCGTGTGTATGCTCCATGGCAGTTTTCCCGACAGTAAAACCGCCGGGAATCAGAACATGTTTTTTGTTTTTTCTGCCACGATTCCCGGCGGTCTTTTTCTCTGAAGTTTCCCTATGGGAAACACTGCGGTGAAGCATACACATGGCCGGGATTCCCAGCCAAAGCTCTCACCGCAGTTTTCCAGACAGGAAAACCTCTGGTGTGTACAGGGGGAAAGTTACCGAGCAGGTTCTCAGTTTTCCCCCTGGGATTCCCGGTGGACTTTTTATCTTCCGGGAATCCCAATCGTGTGTACGGGGCATTAGAAATTGCTTTGTAACCCTTTTTAGACTGATGCATGTCAATTACTTTGTTTCTCATCGGTTCTTACATTTATTTAGATTGCAGCATAATATGTTGCTATTTGAGATCTTTTAGTGTGCTTCACTTTGTCAGACATTCTATTTAAGTGATTTCTTAATGAACAGGTCTGGCAGTAATCAGGCCTCGGTATGGCAAGTGAAATTTCACAGTTCATTCATGATTTATCGGGGGGAGATTTCTTTCTCACATAGGGCCGGGCAAGTTTGGACAGCTTTTTTCACTTAATTAATTAAAGCGGAGTTCCACCCAGGAAAACAACAATTGCTCATCTTGCTTAAAAAATATTTAATAAAAAAAAGTGAAAAAAAAAAATACTCACCCGAAATACCTGTTGCTTTGCGGAAGTCCGTAATCTGCCTCTTCCACACCGCGGTGTCTTTTCTTCTTCTGCTTTCTGGGAACTGTGTGTGTTCTCAGAGAGCAGCCGCCCATTCACAAGCCAGTGTGAGACTCACGCAGGCGCAGTAGGAAATGGGCAGTGAAGCCGTACGGCTTCACTGCCTGTTTCCCATAGTGTGAATGGCGGCGCGGGACCTGGATCGATCGTGGGACCGGCATCGGGGGGGCCATCAGCGCGGGCAAGTAGGACAAGGTAAGTGTCCCTATTTAAAGTCAGCAGCTACACTGTTAGTAGCTGCTGACTTTAACAAAAAAAATTGCGGCTGGAACACCCCTTTAAAGAGGAGCTCCACCCGCATTTTTTTTTTTCAAAGTCGGCAGCTACTAACAGTGTAGCTGCTGACTTTGAATAAGGACACTTACCTGTCCTAGGCGCCCGCGCTGACGCCCCCCCCCTGATGCCGGTCCCACGATCGCTCCGGGTCCCGCGCCGCCATTCACACTATGGGAAACAGGCAGTGAAGCCTTACGGCTTCACTGCCCATTTCCTACTGTGCCTGCGCGAGTCTCACGCTGGCTTGTGAATGAGCGCGCTGCTCTCTGAGAACACACACAGTTCCCAGAAAGCAGCGCGCCCAATTCACAAGGAGAAGGACAAGAAGAAAAGACACCGCGGTGTGGAAGAGGCAGATTACGGACTTCCGCATAGCAACAGGTATTTCGGGTGAGTATTTATTTTATTTTTTTTCACGGTTTTTTTTATTTATTTTTTTTAAACTTTTGGCCAAATGTGGTTTTCCTGGGTAGAACTCCACTTTAAGTTGTCATTTAAAAACTGTATTTTCTATTTATTTGGGTTATCTTTGTGTAACATTAAAATTGTTTGACGATCTAAATCATTTAGGTGTGACAAATATGACAAAAAAGTATAAATAAGAAAGGAGGAAATTTCTTTTTCACAGCACTGTATATCTAATAAAAGAAAATGAAAAAGTAATCAAACAAACATAATAGTTGGTCCCTGTAATATATTTTTTTAAATCTCTACAGATATGGAAAATTGTTTAAAATGTCCAGAACACCAATGGTCAAATGAAAGAGGAGATACTTGCATCCTGAAATCAATTGAGTACCTGTCTTATGGCGATACACTGGGGTTTTCTCTTCTTCTTATTGCTCTGTTATTCAGCTTTGCAACAATTTTAGTATGTTTTATATTTATCAAGCACAAAGCTACTGCAATAGTAAAAGCCAATAACCGGACCCTCAGCTTCATCCTTCTACTCTCACTGATCCTGTGCTTTCAATGTCCTCTGTTGTTCATAGGATGTCCCACCAAGATCTCCTGCCTCCTCCGACAAGTGGCTTTTGGAAACATTTTTACAATTGCTGTTTCCTCAGTTTTGGTCAAAGCAGTCACTGTTGTCCTTGCCTTTAGAGCCACCAAACCAAATATGATATTAGGCAGATGGTTGGGGGAACATTTCTCACTGTCTCTTCTGGCTATCTGCTCTTTTGGGGAGATTGTGATCTGTTTCTTCTGGTTGATCTTCTCTCCACCATTCCCAGATTATGACACCCAAACAGAGGCGGGGAAGATGATATTATGGTGTAATGAGGGCTGTGTCACTGCTTTCTACACTGTGATTGGCTACATGGGATGTTTAGCTCTGTTCAGCTTTATTGTAGCATTTCTAGCCAGGAATCTTCCAGACATGTTTAATGAAGCTCAGTATATCACATTCAGCATGCTGGTCTTCTGCAGTGTTTGGGTCTCCTTTATCCCACCCTACCTCAGCACCAAAGGGAAATACATGGTGGCTGTGGAGGTCTTCGCCATCTTGTTCTCCAGTGCTGGACTCCTGGGCTGTATCTTCATTCCCAAATGTTACATCATTCTGATCAGACCAGAGCTAAATGTGAAACCTGCCTTAATAATAGAAAGGAAAACAAATTATAAATTATAATCTTTAAACTGTATGTAATCATTTTTCAGGTTGTATTTAAATAAATCAAAATAGCACACAAATAAAGTCTTACCAATACAGCTTCCATTTTTCATTTAAACCATATACCATAAACATTAGGGGTAAGTAAATAATAAAAAACATACTCTGCTGGTGATTCCAAAGTCTGGTGATTCCAAAGTCTTGCATCTTAAGCCTGCTGGTGATTCCAAAGTCTTGCATCTTAAGCCTCGTACACCGATGGGAAAACTGCCATGTTTGCTTTTGGTCGGGAAAACCAGTCGTGTGTATGTTCCATAGCAGTTTACCCCGACAGGAAAATTGCGAGCAAAAAAATGTGAACTTGTTCTCTTTTTTCCCGCCGTGATTCTCTGCGTATTTTTGCTCACCAGTTTTTCTATGGGAAACACTGCAGTGGAGCATACACACGGCTGGTTTCCCAGACCAAAGCTGTCATAGCAGTTTTCCTGTCCGGAAAACCGTCCGTGTGTACATGGGAAAAGCAACCGAGGAGGTTCACGGTTTCCCCCTCTGTACATAGTGCTGCTCCTAAACGTTTAGGAGCTTTTGGCATTTTTTGCCAAAGTCCCTGAACTCAACAACAAACTGTGTGTCACTGTCTATACACACATAGGGGGGGGGATTTACTAAAACTGCAGTGTGAAAAATCTGGTGCAACTCTGCATAGAAACCAATCAGCTTCCAGGTCTTATTGTCAAAGCTTAACTGAACAAGCTGCAGTTAGAAGCTAATTGGCTACCATGCACAGCTAAATCAGATTTTGCACTCTCCAGTTTTAGACTGGGTTCACACTGGTCCGACAAATGCTCTGACATTGGGAGCTCATGTTGCATGACGTGTGAAAATCATTGTTTCCCTATAAAAGCTGTCTTAACTGGTCCAACACATTGGTCCGACTTTGAAAATGCTAACTGTACTACTTTGGTCCGATTTTGATCCTACTTCAGCCCATTGAATATCATTGAAGTTGGATCAAAGTAGGACCCTTGTCCTTACCATCCGACTTTTGACATCCGACATTGTGATTACAGCAGCAGTAAAAGGAATTTATCTCACTCTGGGATTGTTTTGATTGGTCAAAGAACAAGGCAAGCTGCGTATACATGGCAGAGAACCTCGACGGGCAGAACACATCGTTCCGCCCGTCGAGGTTCTCTGCCGGCCGTCGAAATCGGCGACCCGCCCGTCGGGAATGGCAACCAGCCATTCATCCAGGCGGGCCGTCGAGCAAAAAGAGAGCGTGCTCTCTATTCGCTCGACGGGATTCCCGACGGGCGGGGCGAGCCAGGAGCGTACACACGGCCGAGGTTCTCGCTGGAATGCAGCTTCCAGTGAGGTTCTCGCTGGTTTCAAGCTGGTCGTGTGTACGCCGACTATCACAAAAAATATCCCCAAAAATACATAAAAAAAACTATTTTTTTCCTCAGTTTAGGCCGATACGTATTCAGTACGCAATAAGCGTTTATTGATTGGTTTGCGAAAAAGTTATAGCGTTTACAAAATAGGGGATCGTTTTATGGCATTTTTATTAATATTTTTTTTTTACTAGTAATGGCGGCGATCAGCGATTTTTTTTCAGTACTGCGACATTATGGCGGACACTTTGGACACTTTTGACACATTTTTGGGACCATTGGCATTTTTATAGCGATCAGTGCTATAAAAATGCATCGATTACTGTAACCACTTGCTTACTGGGCACAAATACCCCCCTCCTGCCCAGGTGAAATTTCTGCTTCCGGCACTGCGTCACTTTAACTGACAATTGCACGGTCATCTGACTTGGCTCCCAAACAAAATTGACGTAATTTTTTCCCCACAAATAGAGATTTCTTTTGGTGGTATTTAATCACCTCTGCGGTTTTTATTTTTTGCGTTATAAACAAAAAAAGCAACAATTTTGAAAAAAATCAATATTTTTTACTTGTTGCTATAATAAATAGCCCATTTTTTAAAAAAAAAAAAACATTTTTTTTTCTCAGTTTAGGACGTATTCTTCTACATATTTTTGGTAAAAAATAAAATCACAATACGCGACTGGTTTGCGCAAAAGTTATAGCGCTTACAAAATATGGGACAGAATTATTATTATTTTTTATTATTTATTTTTTACTAGTAATGGCGGCGAAAATGCGATTTTTATTGGGACTGCGACATTATGGCGGACACATCGGACACTTTTGACACATTTTTGGTGCCATTCACATTTATACAGCGATCATTGCTATAAATATGCACTAATTACTGTATAAATGTCACTGGCATTTAAGGGGTTAACACTAGGGGGCGAGGAAGGGGTTAAATGTGTACCTGTATTGTGTTATAACTGTGGGGGGAGGGGAGTGACTGGGGGAGGTGACCGATGCTGTGTCCCTATGTACAAGGGACACAGATCGGTCTCCTCTCTCCCTGACAGGACGTGGAGCTCTGTGTTTACACACAGAGCTCCACGTCCCTGCTCTGTCATTGTCGATCGCGGGTACCTGGCGGACATCGCGACCGCCACTGGCAGGAAAGGGGATAACACTAGGGGGCGAGGAAGGGGTTAAGTATGTTCCTTGGGTTTGTTTTAACTAAAGGGGGGGCTGACTGGGGGAAATGACTGATCGCTGTTCATACAGGGAACATACTTAACCCCTTCCTCGCCCCCTAGAGTTAACCCCCTTCCTGCCAGTATGAACAAAAGATCAGGCATTTCTCCCCTGACAGGACCAGGAGATGTGTGTTTACACACACAGCTCCCGGTTCTTGCTCTGTAACGAGCAATCGCGGGTGCCCGGCGGCGATTGCGCCCGCGGGGCACACGCACTGGGATCAGGGACGAGTGGGGGGCGCACACGCCCCCCTATTGGCTGCTGGGAGAGATGACTTATAGCTATGTGATCTCGCCCAGCAGAGCCGACCTGCCACCGTATAACTGCGGCGGTTGGTCGGCAAGCAGTTAACCTAAGACATGTGGCTGAATACATTCTGGCCTAAATGTATGACTAAGCTTGGGTTTATTCGATTTTTTTATAACAAAAAGTAGAACATTAGAGAGAAAGGAGTCACCGCTCCAGGTGGGATCACTAAATGGTTACAGGTGGTGCAGGATACCGAGGGTGCTGGTGGTGCACTAAGCAAAATGAAGACAAAGAAAAATGGATGGCTGCACTCCAAAACCTGATGGGTGGTCTTTTATTCAATATTCAATATTTATCCATACCCTGAATGTGCAGGCTGGATATGTATTTGTGATGGACTGAATTCCAGTGTCTGGCTACATTTGTGTTGTGATCTTTCTCTATATCATAGAGATGATCCCCCAATCTGTCTTTGAGCCTCCTGGTCGTGCGACCTACATATTGTAAATGGCATAGGTCACATGTAATGACATAAACCAGGTATGCAGTATTGCAATTAATAAAGGCTGAATGTCATAGTCCTTATTTTCTGAATGTGAATGTACTGAAGTACCAGAAAGGATATGTTTGCAATATCTGCAGCTCCCAACACCACATTTAAAGGTGCCCTTAAATGACAACCATTGTTCTTTAGTTGTTTTACTCTGAAAAAGGCTTGGAGACAGAACACCCCCCCAGAGAGGGGGCTCTCCGGCTAACAGTTTTTATACCCTGCGCCAAAATAGACTGATAGATAGTATCGTTGTACAGGACCGGAATGTACTTATTGACTATGTGTCTAATGGCATTAAATTCGGGGCTGAACGGGGTAGAAAAAATGGGAATGGTGTCGTTAAAAGACAACCCTTTGATAGAGCTTTTATTAACAAGTAGGGACGATCTAGGGATGGAACTGGCTCTAAGGAGTGCCTTGTTGATAATTTTGGCAGGGTATCCCCTGGCTTTAAATCTAAAAGCCATATCCGAGGATTCCTTGTTGAAATCTTCCGTATTGCTGCAGATGCGTTTTAGCCTAAGAAATTGGCCAAAGGGAATTCCCTTGATTGTGTGTTGGGGGTGGGAGGAATCTGCGCGTAAAAGGACAAGCTGTGAGATAGATCTAGTGCATAATTTATACATAAACATAAATTAGATGATTTTATGGTTGCATATATTTTAGAATGTGCCTGAGCTATGTCAGTATGCTCCGACTTGAGCTATGTGAGCCATATTAGTGACCATTAAAGTGGAGTTTAGTAGGGGGTGGAATGAGTGGAGGTTTGATATAGGAGATTTGCATGTTCTGTTGTTGACAGGAAGTAGGTGTGCTCACATAGTTTTAGAACGGCTCCAGGATAGCTCACTATGGTAACAGCAATCAGTGGCGGCTGGTGCTCAAAATTTTGGGGGTGCAAACAAACAAAAATAAAAACATTAATTACAGTCTCACTCTGCCCATCAAATGCAGCCACTGTGCCCATCAATTGTCACCACTGTACCATGCCATCAATTGTTGCCTTGTGCCATCAAACGCAGCCACTGTGCCATCAATTGTCACCACTATGCCATGCCATCAATTGTCACCACTGTGCCATCAAATGCAGCCACTGTGCCATCAATTGTTGCCACTGTGCCATGCCATCAATTGTCACCACTGTGCCATGCCATCAATTGTCACCACTGTGCCATCAATTGTCACCACTGTGCCATGCCATCAATTGTCACCACTGTGCCATGCCATCAATTGTCACCACTGTGCCATGCCATCAATTGTCACCACTGTGCCATGCCATCAATTGTCACCACTGTGCCATGCCATCAATTGTCACCACTGTGCCATGCCATCAATTGTCACCCCTGTGCCATGCCATCAATTGTCACCACTGTGCCATGCCATCAATTGTCACCACTGTGCCATGCCATCAATTGTCACCACTGTGCCATCAATTGTCACCACTGTGCCATGTCATCAATTGTCGCCACTGTGCCATGCCATCAATTGTCGCCACTGTGCCATGCCATCAATTGCCACCAGTTTTCCCCCACAAAAAAAATGCCAGTTCACTTCCACAAAAACCTCCAAAGTGGCACATAATTGTGAAGTGGAAGGAAAATGCTAATTTTTTATTCTTTTTTACAAATAAATATCTGAAAAGTGTGGCGTGCATTTGTATTAGGCCCCCTTTACTCTGATACCCCTAACTAAAATCTAGTGGATATAAGTGCCTTCATAAACCACCAAATTAGTAAATAGTGTCTACCTGTGTGAAATTTAATCTCAGTATAAATACAGCTGTTCTGTGAAGCCCTTAGAGGGTTTTTTCGAGGAGCACACCAGACAGGTCAGGGATAAAGTTGTGGTAAGTTTAAAGCAGGGTTAGGTTATAAAAAAATATCCCAAGCTTTGAACATCTCACAGAGCTCTGTTCAATCCATCATCTGAAAATGGAAAGAGTATGGCACAACTACAAACCTACCAAGAAATGGCCGTCCACCTAAACTGACAGGCCAGGCAAGGAGAGCATTAATTAGAGAAGCAGCCAAGAGACCCATGGTAACTCTGGAGGAGCTGCAGAGATCTACAGCCCAGGTAGGAGAATCTGTCCACAAGACAACTATTAGGCCACATACACACGATCAGTCCATCCGATGAGAAAGGTCCGAAGGACCGTTTTCATCGGTTAACCGATTAAGCTGACTGATGGTCTGATGTGCCTACACACCATTGGTTAAAAAAAACTATCATATCAGAACGCGGTGTAAAACACAAAACAACTGAAAAAAAGTTCAATGCTTCCAAGAATGCGTCAACTTGATTCTGAGCATGAGCGGCTTTTTAACCAATGCTTTTGCATACTAACAAATGGTTTTGACCTATCGGTTAGGCATCCATCGGTTCTCTTTTTTTGACCAAAGGATAACTGATCGATGGGGCCCACACACGATTGGTTTGGACCGATGAAACGGACCTTCAGTCCGTTTTCATCGGTTTTGACCGATCGTGTGTACTCAGCCTTAGTCATGCACTCCACAAATATGGCCTTTATGCAAGAGTGGCAAGAAGAAAGCTTTTGTTGAAAGCCATAAGAAGTACCGTTTGCAGTTTTCGCCATTGTTATATTCTAAAATTTAAAAATTCTATCCGGATAGATTTTTTAAAAATATATATATTCTCTTATTAACATGAATGAGTGTAGACTTTTTGAGCTAATAATCTCCTGATGTGATCCCTTGAACTCGAGCTTTGAAACTCCAGAAGCTGACAGGTTTGATGGATTTTGTAAATATTATATGTATGTTGAAAAGAGAATTGTACTAGTTTGAAATGTTTAAAGCAAGTATGATCCCTTCCCCCTCATGTTCTGTTGTAATTTTATCTACAGAATGTTGAGTCTAGCTCAGTTCCTCCATTTTCTGTGCAGTATAGAATTTCATTCACCCTGTGTTTAATTAAGAGCTAGGCCATTTCCTATAGAGAATATCTTTAAGTGAAACCAGATGTTGTATTCATGTTCCATTATAGATCACTCCCTGTAGGAGTGGTTATTTTTCAGCGCGAAAGTTAAACAAAGGAGTATGTTTTATATATATAAGGAAAGTGGGCTTTCTGCAGTGTGCCTTCTTCTTCCCAGCTACCATCAAGAAGGACACACACAGATATCTCTCAAGCATA
This sequence comes from Rana kukunoris, assembly GCA_029574335.1. Lineage (NCBI taxonomy): Eukaryota > Metazoa > Chordata > Amphibia > Anura > Ranidae > Rana > Rana kukunoris. The sequence continues at coordinate 43,103,642 of CM056052.1, read as the reverse complement.
CATTGGCAATTCGGCCATCTTAAAGATTTTAACAAGCATCCTAGGCACATGCTCTAAGGACTGTTCTATTATTTTTGAACCCTTATTTGAAGATATTATTACTGTACTGTAAATGTACCTGTAATTCTTTTAGTGTGTATATTAAAACACACAGTTTTTATTCACGATAATTCATGAATCTGTCTCACGATCCATCATTCGTCCAGAACGCTAAGTATAGCCTTTTAACAGCAGAAGCTGTGTTATTTTAAATATAAACCAGTTAAAATATGTGGTTTATTTCAGCCATGCAGGGGATACATTATACATGTGGAAGAAGGTGCTCTGATCATATGAGAACAAAATTGAACTTTTTGGCCTAAAAGCAAAACACAATGTGTAGCAGAAAACTTACACTGCACATCACCCTGAACACACCATCTCCGCCGTGAAGCATGGTAGTGGAGCATCATGTGGTGGGGATGCTTTTCTTCACCAGGGACAGAGAATCTGGTCAGAGTTGATAGGAAGTTGGATGGAGCCAAATGTAGGGGAATCTTAGAAGAAAACCTATTAGAGTGTGCAAAGGTTCACCTTCCAGCAGGACAAAGACCCCAAACATACAGACAGAGCTACAATGGAATGGTTTAGATCAAAGCATATTCATGTGTTAGAATGACCCAGTCAAAGTCCAGACCTAAATGCAATTGAGAATCTGTGGCAAGACTTGAAAATTGCTGTTCACAGACGCTCTCCATCCAATCTGACAGAGCTTGATCAATTTTGCAAAGAATAATGGGAAAAAATGTGACTCTCTAGATGTGCAAAGCTGACGGGAGACATCCCAAAAAAGACTTGCAGCTATAATTGCAGTGAAAGGTGATTCGACAAAGTATTGACTCAGGGGGGCTGAATACAAATGCACACCACACTTTTCACATATTTATTTGTAAAAAATGTGGGAAACCATTTTCTTTCCACTTCACAATTATGTGCCACTTTGTGTTGGTATATCACATAAAATACCACTAAAATACATTCATATTTTTGGTTGTAACGTGACAAAATGCGGAACATTTCAAGGGGTATGAATACTTTTTCAAGGCATTGTAAATGCTTTTTGTTGCATGTGGTTCCAGTGAGAAAGGGCTGTGTATCAGGAGCGAGTACCAGGAGCGCTTTACCCCAGGGGGAAATACTATCAAGTGTATGGCAGGAGAGGCATAGGAGAGCCTGGATTACCAGGTGTGAGGAGATCTCTATCCCAGGAGGGAAAGGAGGACAACTAAGCTCAGATTATTTGCTGTAAGGTGAGCGGTGAATTCACCTGGTGATGGCTGTTCACTTTCGTGGAGCAGGTAGAATACTGGATATTGATTATCTACCCCGCTCTCAGACTACTTGTGAAACCATATGTTTAATATAGTTCCCATATATTTAAATGGTGTCCATGTCTTATCTCATTTACGATTGCCATTTAATTATTTACCATTATTTCTATAAAAATAACCATGTATGCATATTACTGTATTTCTATGAAATAACCATTGTATATTATCCCTTTTGGATCCTGGTGCGTTTTCGCTGGGGGGCGCTCATCCCCATCCGTGTCCGCCTCAGTGTCCCAATGGCCTCTCAGTAAGGAGGGGGAGACACAGGGCCCTGTGCTCCCATGTTTCTCCACTGGATGGTGGGCAGGTCCTGTAACCATGGAGACTTTCCTCCTCACTGTCGGCATCAATGGCAATCTCCAGTGCCGGATGCGTCCCGCGCGCGTGACACGACCGGCGCAACGACCATTGCGGCAGTGGCCGGGGTATCCCCTCTATTGACGCCGAGAGGCCCACAGCAGGGAGGGCCATGTCATTGGCCCTGGTTCCATTTGTTCGTCCGGGATGCCTTAGGCGTCAGGTGGGGCGGGGGGGAATGCATCGGGGCTGTTACAACAGCCATCAGCAATCACTTTCATTTGGGGCATCTGGACATTGTTACCTATAAAATCTATTTTTTAAGATTTAATATCATAAAGATATGATATGAGTTGAATAAGAGAGTTCTTTTACCAGAATTAAAAGCTTCAATATAATAAACATTTATTAGAGCTTATACAAAGCCTAATCTATCACACAGAACCTATAGTCCCAAACAAGCAGGGAACCGTAGGCTTAAAATACCATCATTTACATGGAGGAAGATACAGCATATTCCTCTAAAACAGAGTACAAACATAAAAAGATATAAAACATTAGAGTGCAAGAGAGTGCAGTTGCTACATGCAAGTAGAAAATACCTACATCATATTTACCCTTTTTAGACCCATCCTTAAGGTCAGTCTCCATAAAAGTGAGCTATTTTGCCCTAAGCTGTGGAGTATATCTCTCTATGCTGACGTCCCATTGGTTGGCCTAGCTAGGATCAGGATTGGAGGCCAGACTACATTAGTCATATATATATATATATATACAGACATAGCTATACCCACATATATATATATATATATATATATATATATATATATATACCCATCTCTATCTAATTTAGATTACCAAAAACCATATGGGAACAACATGCATACATATATAACAGACAGCGTGAACTCATCATGTCTGTCTGTGACCCCTTTTCACCTGTGCAGGAGTGTAGCTATCATACACAGGGTAAGATATCTTTAGACTTTCTGACTGACGCCCTCCACTTACTTATAATATTACTTTCCTCATCTATCTACTTTTTCTCCCCTTTAAATATGGGTAGCCACATTTAGCCTGGAGGTTTTTCTATACCTGCACTATAATATCCAACAAGGTACTAACAACCATATATATGTTTCACATTCCTATACATTTATATAATTATTTATATCTCATATGTTCACAAATTTTCACACTTCAGTCGATATACATTCTTTTTTTTTTTTTTTTCATCTGGTTTTCTTTTCCTTCTGCACACTTCCCTGCACTTTTCTCACTCACTCCTCTCACTCACAATTCTCTTTTTTATTACCATTACTTTGGTATCTTTCACACTTTCACTTGCTTTCACACACATCAACACACCACAATTTTTTTTTCCCACCTCAATGATATTACCAGCCAATTTTAATTTTAGATTCTTTCCTACCTATGCATATAAACTACTGTCTCTAGTATTACTCATTCTTATACATGTTAACCCTTTGCCCGTTTGATATCCCCCTTTCTATCAGTGACAGATTAGGGATTCAGTGCATGCCCAGTGCCCCAATATGACTCAAATGACAATATTTAACACTTTATTTGACAATTTACCAATACATATTTACACTCTTTAATAGGTGATTTCTGTGGCTGTCGCTCTGCTGGGTCTCCCTCCCCCCGCCCGGCCCGGACCCCACTGGACCCTTCCCCTTGTGCTTGTGGGCCCCTGCAGGCCGTCTGGGTTGGCGCCTTGGCGATACCTTTTGGGGGTCTGCCCTCCTTGTGAAAATGTCCATTCAGGGGTCCTTCTGTGGATTCAAGTCAACTCTGGTCTAGACACAATTAAGTTTACACGCTGTGATTGGGTAACTATATATACTAATACTATCATGTTCCACAATACTCAGTGGTAACTATCTAGATTGTTTTACTTTTATATATTCATTTTCTGTTATAGCAGCACCTCAACCTCCTCCGAAGAAGACCCCAATGTTGGTTGAAACGCGTTAGCATTTACTTAACTTTATGTTAGCCATTCATGCTAATTTATGTCTTGTATTATGGTGCATATTCCCTGTGTAAACAATTCAGTGTACACTATACCAGATCTTTTTTATTTACATTTTTTCTACCAATTAAATTATATTTTTTATATTTCTGTAGTTCATTGCATTTCTTACCATTTTTCTGCCTAAAAACCCCATTGGGGAGCCCTTCCTTTTCTACCATCAAGGTTTTTTGGAGTGCGGCTGTCCATATTTTCTTTTTCCACAGGTTGTGGGCTATGAGGCCACATTTTACAGAAACTTTCGAAAAGGGTGGATTAGGTATGAAGATAAAAGGTGGCAAAGGGTCATTTGACTGGATGGGAAGGTCATGCTATCCATATAAGGTTAAAGTTCTTGAACTATATCCCCCTCTCAATGTATTCAGTCTTTGCAGGATCTATGACAGTGCAATTCTATTACTCTGGAGAAGACACATGGCACATTTTAGGTGCAAAACTTGTGAATCATAATCAGAGAGAGTTTTTAGTATTTACCCACCTCTAACACTAACATATACAGTAATTCAGTATAGAAAAAAAAGCTGTATTGGTAATCTTTATTTGTGTGCCATACTGCTTTTTTTTAACCAATTAAGACCCGGACCAAAATGTAGGTAAAGGACCTTGCCCCTTTTTGCGATTCGGCACTGCTTCGTTTTAACTGACAATTGCGCGGTCGTGCGACGTGGTTTCCAAACAAAATTGGCGTCCTTTTTTTCCCACAAATAGAGCTTTCTTTTGGTGGTATTTGATCACCTCTGTGGTTTTTATTTTTTGCGCTATTAACAAAAATAGAGCGACAATTTTAAAAAAAATGCAATATTTTTTACTTTTTGCTATAATAAATATCCCCCAAAAATATATAAAAAAACATTTTTTTTCCTCAGTTTAGGCCGATATGTATTCTTCTACGTATTTTTGGTAAAAAAAATCGCAATCGGTCGGTTTTTGCAAAATTTATAGCATTTACAAAATAAGGGATAGTTTTATTGCATTTTTATTATTTTTTTTTTTTTTTACTACTAATAGCGGCAATCAGCGATTTGTTTCGTGACTGCGACAATATGGCGGACACTTGGGACAATTTTGACACATTTTTGGGACAATTGTCATTTTCACAGCAAAAAATGCATTTAAATTGCATTGTTTACTGTGGAAATGACAGCTGCAGTTTGGGAGTTAACCACAGGTGGCGCTGTAGGGGATGTGTGACCTAGTGTGTTTGTTTACAACTGTAGGGGGGTGTGGCTGTAAATGTGACGTCATCGATCGCGTCCCCCTATTACAGGGATGACGCGATCGATGCTGCGGCCACAGAGAAGCACGGGGAAGCCGTGTGTACACACGGCTCTCCCCGTTCTTCCGCTCCAGGGACGGATCGCCGCACTCCAGCGGCGATCGGGTCCGCGAATCCCGCGGTCCCGGTCCCGGAGCTTCGGACCGGGTCGCGGGCGCGCGCCCGTGACCCACGGCTGGGTACTAAAATCAACGTATATATACGTTAATGTGCCCAGCCGTGCCATTCTGCCGACGTAAATATGCAGTAGGCGGTCCTTAAGTGGTTAAATAAAATCGAAAAAGTATTACATATAATTATAATTTGTAATTTATTTTACTTTCTGTTACTAAAGAAGGTTTCGCATTAAGCTCTGGTCTAATCAGAATGATGTAACATTTGGGAATGAAGATGCAGCCCAGGAGTCCAGCACTGGAGGACAAGATGGCGAAAACTTCCACAGCCACCATGTATTTCCCTTTGGTGCTGAGGTAGGCTGGGATGAAGGAGATCCAAACACTGCAGAAGACCAGCATGCTGAATGTGATGTACTGAGCTTCATTGAACGTGTCTGGAAGTTTCCTGGCTAGAAATGCTACAATAAAGCTGAAGGCTCCATGCACACTGGACTTAAAAAAAAAAACAATGATTCTACAGGCGTTTGACGTTTTTTCTCCTGCCTTTAGAAGCACTTCTATTGTGCTCTGTGTGTCTTTGCACATTATTGACTGCTACAGGCATTTTCTGTCAGGGACGTTCAGAGGCAGGAGCTGTAAAAACGTCAGTCTCTCCTAAACTCCTCTTATCTCTTCTGAACGTCAAGTGCCAACGTTTTTTTAGGTGTGTTGTGGGAGTAAAAACTTTTGCAGAGGGGAGTGTAGTGCAAAAAATGCCTATAAACTAAACCCTCATAGATTTGCCCAAACTTTGTACAATATGCTTTGATGTTTTTCTGCTCCTAGTGTGCATGGAGCCTCAGGCTCCATGCAAACTAGGAGCCATAGGCGTGCGCACAGGGTGTGCCAGGTGTGCCCAGGCACACCCTAATCACCCTGTGCTGCACAGATTCCCCCTGCTGCTTAGCTGCAGAGAAGGGACATCTCTGTCCTCAGTCCCTTTCTCTGTCTCAAAAGTGAGTCAGTCTTTCTTGGAGGGCATAGTGCCCTCACAGTTGAAAGAGGGTATAATCCTACCCATCATGAAGAACCCCTCCCTGGACCCCAAGGACCCACTCCATCGCCGTCCCATAACAAGCCTCAACGTACTCTCTAAAATAATGGAAAAAGTAGTGGTACAACAGCTGCAACAGCATCTGGATACCTACAAGCTACTTGATCCATTGCAATCAGGCTTCCGTCCCGGACACGGGACGGAAACAGCATTGCTGAAAGTATGGGACGATGTTCTCAAGGCCGCGGACGAAGGAGAATCTTGTCTTCTAGTTCTGTTGGACCTAAGTGCCGCTTTCGACACTGTCGACCACAAACTGTTACTGACTCGGCTCACTGAAGTAGCCAGAGTCGCAGAAGGCGATTTATCTTGGTTCTCCTCTTTTCTGGAAAACCGATCGCAAACAGTGAAGTTAGGACCTTTTACGTCTGAAAAACGCACAGTAACATGCGGAGTCCCTCAAGGATCGCCTCTGTCACCAGTGCTGTTTAACATATATCTTCGTCCTCTTTTTGAGATTATCAGCAGCCAAAAACTGCTCTACCACTCATATGCAGATGACACGCAACTGTATTTCCGCATCTGCAACAGTCAGGATCACCACCTCAATCTAGAGACATGCCTCTCTTTGATAGAGGACTGGATGACAAAGAGTTATCTTAAACTCAATGGAGCGAAAACAGAACTTCTTCTGTTTCACGCCAAGCGCAGGAATCAACTTTCAACAGAGTGGACCCCCCCGCCTATTTTGGGCAAGCTCATCACCCCTAGCGCCAAAGTCAAAAGCCTAGGGGTCATTTTTGACTCCTTTATGACAATGGACGCACAAATAGGGTCAGTAGTCAGCGGATCTCACCATCTACTGCGCCTACTACGCAGACTCACTCCGTTCATCCCTAAAGAAGACTTAGCGGTCGTGGTGGGAGCAATTGTAAACTCCAGGCTGGATTACGCAAATGCCCTTTACCTCGGCCTTCCCAAGTACCAAATCGCTCGTCTGCAAGTCGTTCAGAATACGGCCGCCAGACTTGTGACTGGGAAAAAACCCTGGGAATCCATCTCACCTTCACTGAGAGCCCTTCATTGGCTGCCAGTCAAAGACAGAATTGCCTTTAAAGCTCTCTGTCTTACGCATAGATGTGTCCATGGGAATGCCCCCCTTTATTTATGCGAAATAATAAAAGCGCATAATCCCAATCGTGTTTTGCGATCCACGAATCAGAACCTACTCCAGGTTCCAAAAGCCAACTTCCAGTCCAAAGGAGAAAGAAGATTCGCGATCCAAGGTCCAAGACTATGGAATGCTTTACCAACCAGCATCCGGTTGGAGGAGAACCACCTAGCATTTAGGAAAAAGGTCAAGACTTTTCTCTTTTGATATCAAAGGAGACAGGAACAACAAGCGCCCAGAGGCGATTCAGTTCGCATGTGCCGCGCTATACAAGTTTTCATTCATTCATTCATTCATTCATTCATTCATTCATTCATATCAGGGGTCTGTTTAGGCTGATATCTTACCAAAGCACCCCAATGGTACTCCAAAAAAAAAATGTAAAAAAAAAATTGTAAAAAGTAATAAAAATAAACTACTGGCAACAGTCCCTGCCCCCTTCTACTGACACCGTCCATTGATGTCCTACTGCCTAATATATATATATATATATATATACGCATGTGTGTTTGAGCTTTGGGGTGCACACCCTAATGTAATAGGCTGCGCACACCTATGCTAGGAGCAGAAAAAACGTCAACGTTTTTAGCTTGAAAAACATGGCATAAAAGACGATCACTCAGGCAGTAGATCAATTGACTGCTGCCTGAAGCACTACACTAGACTGCCTGTCCTATAGTCCCTTTCTTAACTTTGATTTCCCTTCTTCCCCTTGATTTCTCCGCTTCCCTCCCCACACCTCTCCTCTCCCCCTCTCATCTTCCCTATCTTTCCCCTCCAACACTCATTCTTGGCTTTCCACTTCCCCCCTACTCCTCGGATCTAGCTCATATCTGCATACCCAGGGAGATAGCTCTCTGGCGGGGGTGTTTTTCTTATAGAAATTTTTTTCTTTTTAGAAATGTTCTTATTTTTTTTTTTTCTTTTTTTTTTTTTTTTTTTTTTGTTGTGCGTGAACTCGAGAGAGAGGAGCCGGACTGCAGGAGTTGGGAGTAGGCAGACCCTCCCCCCGGAGGCATTCGCCATCCTTCTCCATGCCCCTGGTGGCAATGGCGGGTGTGAAGGGGGGCCTCCCACTCACCCCGCCCTACCTGCTCCTCTTGGGAGCCCAACTGGGGCCCAACGGGACCCCAATGGGGCAGAGGGACTCCCCCTATGAGGGAGTGAGGGGGCCTAGCCCACCCAGCCAGCCCCGTAGGTCCTTCGCCTCTCTTTATTTTAAGAGACCACATGGCCAAAGTGCGTGTGTTTTAAACCAATTTCGTGTGCGTGCAAGTGTGGTGGTTTTTTTTTGGGGGGGGGGGTGGGCGTACTAAGCACAGGCGTACCTTGCATAGCACACCCACCGGGAGCCGGGCTGAGACCACCAAACTCAATTCACATGTAGCCGAGACCGGGATCCGAACCCTTGGCTGCAGAGGTGAATGGCTTGTCAACGCAGTGCCAATCACGTTGAGCCACCACAGCTCCTTTAGAAATTTTCTTAATGGGGGAAAAACGTGAAGTCCCTTACAGGTTTTTGGAGGCTTGCCCTCCCCTTATTGTTACTTTATGTGTTTGGTTAAAGGATCACTAAAGGATTTTTTTTTTTAGCCAAATAGCATCCTTTACCTTACTGCAGTCCTGGTTTCATGTCCTCATTGTTTGTTTTTTGCCTTGAAGTTGCTGTAATTCTGCTCTGATCTCCACACTTCCTGCTTGTCTGGCTCCTTATGAAAAATCTCATGGCAGCTTTTCACTGTGGTCCAAGCTGTCATTACTGTGTGTCTAAAACTCCTCAAAACCAATCAGATTCATTTTAAAAACAAAACACTTCCCTGTATTTGTTTGTTTTTGTTCTGTGTGTTGCTCTACTTCACAGAAACATGAAACCAGTTTAAAAGTGAAACTAAACTGCAGGCACATTATATGATTGATTTTTTATCTATTTTTAATCATTTTTAAAAGGAATCAGTTAACTTTTATGTCTCTATACCCTGTAAACAGTCATTTCAGCAAAACATTTTTTTTTCCTTTAGTGACCCTTTAACTATTCTCTGTTTTCTTCAGTTATTTTTAGTACTCCAGCAAAGTGTTACTGATACCGGATCCGATGGGGCGAAGTCTGCAGAGCTGCCACCCCTGCTCGGGCTAACTCTATCTATCTAATACAGGGGTGTCAAACTGGCGGCCCTCCAGCTGTTCCGAAACTACAAGTCCCATCATGCCTCTGCCTGCGGGAGTCATGCTTGTAACTGTTAGCCTTGCAATGCCTCATGGGACTTGTAGTTTTGCAACAGCTGGAGGGCCACCAGTTTGACACCCCTGATCTAATACAACAGATATGGCTGCTTTGGATGCTGGGAATCACTTAAAGGTAATATCATGGAATCTTAAGGGGCTTTGATCCCCCAATAAATGCATGCAAATTCTGAGACACCTTAAGCGCCTGTGGGCAGAAGTTTTTGCGCTCCTACAGGAGACCCATCTGGCCACAAAGGACTTCTCTCACTTTTCCTAATTGTGGGGAGGTAAGGTATATGCAAACAAAACAACTAGCCCTTCCTAAAATCAGAGCGCTTGTGGAAGAGAGGAGAGAGACTAAATGAAAATACACGGAGGGACTATAATCACCTCCCTCTAGGACAATATAAAAAAAACAGTGATGATAAAAAGCTGCCACCTTATCCCATCTACTGATAGGCAAACTTATAGCAATACAACATACAATGCATTAAAAACACATATCAAACATATCAAGGCGGCGCTACCTAAAAACATATATCTGTATGCTGTATTCACAAAGCACTTGCGTTCTAAATTACGGCGGCATAGCGTAAATCTGCCGGCGTAAGTGCGCATAATCCAAAGTAGGCAGGTAGGGGGCGTGTTGTATTAAAAATAACCGTGACCCCATGCAAATTATGTGGCGAACAAACAGCGCATTCGCCGCCCGTGGATATATCCCAGTGCACATGCTCAAAATCACGTCGCACATAGTCAATGCTTTCGAAGTGAACATAACCTAAGCCCAGCCCCATACTGAATCGCCGTACGCAAACAACGTAAACGTCGTGAAATTCGCCGGCTGTTCCGACGTCCATACTTAACATTGGCTGCACCATCTTTTTGGTGGTTTATCTTTACGCCTTAAAAACGCCTTACGTAAACGGTGAAGCTTACTGCGACGGACGTACGTACGTGCACCCACAATACGCCGGCGTATGCAAGTTACGCCGGACGGCTGAAGCCATGTTTTTCGGCATTTCTCACTTTGTGAATCGGCGCAAAGATGCAACGGCGTACATTTGAAATTACAGCGGCGTATCTCCAGATACGCCGTCGTAAAGGTACCTGAATCTGGCCCATTATCTGAAAAAGTGAAGACGGTGAAGATCATTAACAGGTAAGAAACAGGAGAGACAACAGTCCGAGTTCAAAGAAAAACAAAAGAGATCTCAACAGCTTGAAATGCTCTTACCAAAAGGTACTGTATATACAGCGTTGTATGAACTCAAAAATGCCTCTCCACTTCTTCAGATTCACAAGGGTACATAAACGCATCCAGCGACTGGTGCTCAGATATAGAGGTAAAAAAGCCAGAATAGTGTAATACCGTATAAACGTTTTATTTAAACCTCTCCCCTTAGAATTTTTTATTTATTTGTTATATATTGTAAGGGCAATTTTAAAGGGGAGAGGTTTTAAATAAAACATTTATACAGTATTACACTATTGTGGCTTTTTTACCTCTATATCTGAGCACCAGTCGCTGGATGCGTTTATGTACCCTTGTGAATCTGAAGAAGTGGAAAGGCATTTTTGAGTTCATACAACGATGTATATACAGTACCTTTTGGTAAGAGCAATTACAACAGGGGTGTATTTAGAATTATCTTCACGAGTGGTGGTTCTGGTGGAAAAGGATAAGCATTTCAAACTGTTGAGATCTCTTTTGCTTTTCTTTGAACACAGACTCTTGTCTCTACTGTTTCTTACCTGTTAATGATCTTTACCGTCTTCACTTTTCAGATATAGTGAAGGCTACCTAATCCGCCCTACAGCCTTCACAGTTACATGATTTGTATATGTAATACTTTTATTTCATTTTTTTTTTCTCTTTACTGAAAATACCCCAAAAACATATTTATAAAAAAGAAAACAATTACTCCATTAGTGGTTTAGAAGAGCAGGGTAAATTACTTGCAATTCATTATTAGTGAAATGCAAAGTGGCCCAAAGCATCATTTTTCAGTTCACTATGCAGATTATGGAGGTGTTGCTAACAGAAGGTTCACACACTGTTGTGGAAATTTTTATAAATGTATGTAGTCAGATGTCCCCCGGAGTTGGTTTTGCTGTAATGCGCTCATGTGAGCATATTCACACATACAGACGTTGGTGGAAGACCATTGGCGCGAAAACCTTCCCATGGACACAGCAGATTTGCTCGCTCCTTTTAGGGACGCTCATTTTTGCCTCAGCAAGGGACTGGCCACTTCTTGTCGACTGCATTAAATGACTCAGAGCGAACAGATCTGCGTACATGGGAACTATAGCATAACTATTCGAAAATGATGGTTATCTGATCCATGATTAAGTATCGTTTGCGGCAATGGTAGCCATGAGTTGGTTTGCACACGGCTTTGTACAGAGCCATGCTTCCTAGTGTTCTTTTGTCTCACAGAGAGCATGGCTCCTATACCCAGCCGTTTGCACACATCACTGCTAGCATTCTATTTGAATATATACATGTCCCCCTTATCAAAAACATCAAATCCAGTGACAACACACTGGACCAGATGTCAGAAGAAGCTCCACTCGGAACTCTTCAAAGCCACGTTAAGGGAAAAAATAAAAACAATTCAGCCGCATCAAACAGCTGAAGGAACACTGGAGGCCATAAACACAGCCCTATTACAGTCAGCTGACTTAATAGCGCCGAAACGTAAAACCCACATCCGGAAAAATAACTCCAGCTGGTTCAACAACTAACTGGCGTTGCTGAAGCAAGAGCGCAGAAGGGCGAAAGCCGCCTGGAAAATAAGCTCTTCAGATGAGAACCTCTTCATCTACAAAGCAATAACTAGAAAATACCACAAAGAAATTTTCAAAGCCAAGAAAAACTATTTTTCTGAGGCTATCAACAGCGCCCTAAACCGCCCCCGTGAACTCTTCAAGCTGGTCACTCAGACCATGAATCCAGGCTGTCTTGGAGCCCCCAATTCAGACACACAAGAATTTTGCAGTGAATTATCGGATTACTTCATTAAAAAAATCGAGGGAATCCGGCAAAGCATTCAGCAAAACAATTCCCCCCCGTAGCCCCCCCTGTAATTATTTACACAACACCTGCAGTAATTCACCACAACCTGGTGAATTCACACTGGAATCCATCTCTATCTATGCCACTGAAAATATCATCGGTGCTCTGCGTAACAGCACTGCTCCGAATGATATCATCCCCACTAAACTGCTGAAGGAATGCGCCGAGATCCTGGCACCTCCTATCACGCAGCTTATCAACCAATCTTTCAGGGAGGGCACAGTGCCCTCCCAGTTGAAAGAGGGCATAATTCGACCCATCCTGAAGAAACCCACCCTGGACCCCAAGGACCCACTCCACCGCCGTCCCATAACAGGCCTCTCAAAAGTAATGGAAAAAGTAGTGGTACAACAGCTGCAACAGGATTCTGGCCCGGACACGGGACGGAAACCGTGTTGCTCAAAATATGGGACGACGCTCTCGAGGCCGCAGACGAAGGAGAATCTTGTCTTCTGGTTCTGTTGGACCTAAGCGCAGCCTTCGATACAGTAGACCACAAGCTTTTATTGAATCGGCTAGCTGAAGTAGCCAAAGTCGCAGAAGGCGATTTATCTTGGTTCTCCTCTTTTTTGGAAAACCGATTGCAAATAGTGAAGTTAGGACCTTTCACTTCTGAAAAACGCACATTACCGTGCGGAGTCCCTCAAGGATCCCCTCTGTCGCCGGTGTTATTCAACATCTATCTTCGTCCTTCTTTTGAAATCATCAGCAGACAAAAACTGTATTTCCGCATTTGCAATAAAAAGGATCACCACCTCAATCTAGAGACATGTCTCTCTTTGATAGAGGACTGGATGACAACGAATTATCTCAAACTCAATGGAGCTAAAACAGAACTTCTCCTGTTTCACGCCAAGCGTATGAATCAACCTGCAACAACCTGGACACCCCCGCCCATTCTGGGCAAAATCATCACCCCTAGCACCAAAGTCAAAAGTCTCGGGGTCATCTTCGACTCCTACATGACAATGGACGCACAAATAGGGTCAGTAGTCAGCGGATCTCATCATCTGCTGCGCCTACTACACAGACTTACTCCATTTATTCCCAAAGAAGATATAGCGGTCGTGGTGGGAGCAATTGTTAACTCCAGACTGGTCTAGCGGCCGTATTCTGAACGACTTGTAGACTTGTGACTGGGAAAAAACCCTGGGAATCAATCTCACCTTCACTGAGAACCCTTCATTGGTTACAGTAAAAGACAGAATCACTTTTAAAGCACTCTGTCTAACGCATAGATGTATCCATGGGAATGCCCCCCATAATGCGAAAAAATAAAAGCTCACAATCCCAATCGCGTTTTGCGATCCACCAACAAAAATCTGCTCCAGATACCGAAAGCAAGATACAAGTCCAAAGGAGAAAGAAGATTTGCGGTCCAAGGTCCCAGACTATGGAACGCTTTACCAACCAACATTCGGTTGGAGGAGAACCATTTAGCATTCAGGAGAAAGATCAAGACTCATCTCTTTTGATACAAAAGGAGACAGGAACAACAAGCGCCCAGAGGTGATTTAGTTTGCATGTGCCGCGCTATATAAGTTTTAATTCATGTCTGTGATTGGTTCTTTTGAAAGAACACAAAATGTCTGATTGGCTGTTTTGTGAAAGCCACCACCTTCTTTTGTTACTCATGTTGACATTATAAATAAAGGGAGCAGGCTTTCCTAGGGAGGACTCTGCTAAGCTCAATGTAATACCAGCATTTGTGTTTGTGTTACTGAGAGATAAACCAGCGCGCTGAACCTGGCATTATACAAGAGAGCTATATTTGTGCTTTTAAGCACAAGGAAATTATTTGCTTAAGAAGAAGCTTAATATTTATATTACAACGCCAAGAGATAACAGGCTTCCACCCCTAGATGCCTTCCAGTCATCAACTAGATGAGAATCCTATTGAGAACGTCTTATTGATGACGAAACGCTTCTGGGAGGATGTGCAGTGACGTCACCACGCTAAGGAGGAAGGGCTCCTAGAATCTGCCGGCCGGCACTTCTTTTTATATGCCTCGGCAGCATCATCAGCTGTGATCCGGCTGGTGCTGCCGGGACCCCAAGGTGCCTGGTGTACGGACAGAGGTGTGCGGTCTGAACAGGGCTGTTCTAAGTTAGGACGGCATTCTGAAAGACCCTGCCTCTGTCATCACCTTTGTCGTTGTGGAGGAGGATGGCACTCCTAGGAGTTGCGAGGCGATGCCAAAGACGCTGAGAACGCCGAGGCTCTGGAGACGTGAGGATTCCAAAGGCGATCGGAAATTGCAGAGGAACGCTGAGGTCGGCCACGAGTGAGGGAAGACGCCGGGAGTGCTGTACAACTGACGGGAACTGCTGGGACCCTGGAGCCAAGGTGGACTGGTGAGAACATGTGTCGAGTGTGGCTGGAAGGTGCTGCTGGAAGGGCAGAGGAGAGAAACAAGGCAGCGGGGGTAAGATTAAGCACCCCAATGATATTTTGTTGGTGTCATGGAAGCACGAAAGATTTTCATTATAAGACTAAATAAATAATGTAGGAGCATTTCCTCTCCTGTTGATACTGGTGAATACATGTGAATAACTGCGCTACCATACTAGTTATTAATAAGTGCTCTGACCGGCCTAAAAAAAAACCCTAAGAAAATCTGCCTTAAGCCTTAAGAACTGTGCAAAGAATTGGGCAAGAGGAACTAACAAACTTTTATTCCCAAAGATAAAAGGCTTCTCTGTCGATGGCAAACCCTATGTGACTATCATCATCATCATTATCATGGGAGTTTTGAGTTGTAATGTCTAAGGCCTCGTACACACGATCAAATCTGTCCGCTGGAAACGGTCCGCTGGACCGTTTCAGCAGACAGATTCGATCGTGTGTACGGGCGAGCCGACGGATTTGGCCACCCGACAGATTTCAAACCATGCTTTGAAATCTATCGGGTGGGAATCCGTCCGCCGGACATGTCTGCTGGTTAGTAAACTTACCAGCAGACATGTCGTCCCGCACCGCCGCCGCACCGCCGCCGAATGGATTCGGCGCATGCGCGGAAGTGTTTTACTTCCTGGTGCGGTGACGTGGCGGCGTCAACGTCACCGCCACGTCACCGACACGTCAGCGCGCTCTCTGCTGGCGGGGATTTTGGTTTGCTCATGTGTACACGCGAGCAAACCAAAATCCCAGCAGACAGATTTGTTCAAATCTGTCGGACGGACAGATTTGAACAAATCTGTCTGCTCGTGTGTACGAGGCCTAAAGGAAATTAAGTACTTCCCCTTTTCTTTTTACCTACTCCTAAGGACTGTTATTCCCGGAGACAGATCAGACTTACAGCACTTTTTTTTTGTATCTGGTCTCCTGTACGGTCAAATCAGCCAGCCGTTTTGATCTTTTTCCCAGAGTCGTACAATATATATAATGTGTATACCCTTGGCTTGCAATACCTGATGACAGATATGTATAAGACCTTGTTGATAATGTAGAGGTGGTATAGAGTGGTAAAAGGTATCTTTGACATATTTGAATACCCAGGCAAAATTCATCAAGGAAGCAGGATGTCTTTGAAAGATATGTAAAAGGATATAGCCCAGTGAGGTAATATCAGGTGATAAAGATAGTAGCTTTCTGCTGGTACGGCTTTATTTTGCCCCACTCTTCTTTGGCTGGACAAGAATAAACAGGGAAGATGATGAGGAAGACTCCCAAAACCAATGTGGGGGAGGGATCCGGGCACAGTACAATAAAATCTATAAATATTTAGTGACGGAAAGCCCGGAACAAACACCCCTAAAGAAAAGTGGAGCCTCTAACCCCCCAGTAACAGATAAGGTAGGACAGGAATCAAGCGAGGAAGGATCCCCTGGGAAAAGTAAAATTAAAACTAAAAAAACTCAATCCCCAGTGACAAACAGCCAAAATAAAGACCAAAAAACCCCAGAGAGGGAACAACAAAGCAGCCCCTCCCAGGAGGCTCTACATGCCCCACCAACAAAACAAGATATGTCTGATATGATGGGGATGATATCTCGTTTAGAACAAACAATAAAGGGGGAAATGGGAGCAACAAGAAGAGAGATCCAGGGTGTTCTACAGAGGATAGAGGGAATAGAGGAACAACTAGCAGAACATAAAAGTGCAATAGATTAGCTAAGAGAGAGAGCAGATATGGACTGGATAGAGATAAGAAACGCACGGTAGAGGCTGGAGGACCAGGAAAATCAAAGCAGGAGAAAGAACCTTCGGGTAAGGGGGCTCCCAGAAGAAGTGAAAGACACCGAATTAACCCAGACGCTACAAGAAATATTTAATACAGCTTTAAAACGAGAGACAACTGCAGTGATGCACTTTGAAAGGGCACATAGAATACAGAGATAATTCACCAAGGATTTCCCAAGGGACACTATAGTAAGGTTTCAGTACTATGAACAAAAAGAACAAGTTGTCAAAGTACAAGGAACTTGGGTTATATGGAATATAAAGGGATTAAGCTGCTCATATTTTCTGATTTGTCCCCAGAGACACTAGCACGCAAAAGGACTCTGAAACCAATCACCTTCGGGCTAATATTATAATACACAGATGGAGTTTCCCCGCTTGTCTATCTGTAAGAAACCAGGGAGTCTCGCCATATGTCCGGTTCAAAATAAAGACCAAAAAACCCCAGAGAGGGAACAACAAAGCAGCCCCTCCCAGAAGATGTTAAGGAATTTTGTAATAGACTCAATATTCAATACATACAGATAGACAACTGGAAAAAGAGACCACAGGTCTGGAGAACATGGAAGGAACAAAACTGGCAAAGAGTCTAGTATGTAGGCAAAAGTAGGGAGATTGAACGTTCCTGTATATATGGATTTTCCTTTTTTTTTTCTTTTTCATTACTTTTTTCCTTTTTTTTTCTAGGTTGCCTTTTCTCTCACATTTCTCCCCATTGCTCTCCTTCTACCAGCTGTTGTGCACGATGAAGGAGGCGATGGAAGGGAAATGGAGGGAGAACCATAGGTCTGATTCAAAGGAACATTACAATTTTTATTAAAATCACCTGGGGAGGGGGAGGGGGGAGTAGATGTGCCAGCCCTTACTTCTGAAGCCATCCTCAACTCGGAGCCGGAGGATAGGGGGGACATTTAGACCCCCCCAAGAAAGGTCCGCTCGGCAGGTCGTCTGGTTGGGTGCAGATCGAGGGAGTCTTAACATTGATGTACAATGTGGCTGGGGTGGTAATAGGGGGGTGGGGGGTTTGTATGTTATATGTGGTCTCAAAATATCCATGATAAGGCTTAAAAATACTCTACTATCATCATGTCTCCACTGTTTTTACAAGAATACCAAAAAGCCTTAGGATATAGGCTCTGGAAAATGACTAGATTTACTACTAGCTCAAAAATAATGGGGGTACTTAAAATAGTGAACTATAATGTACGGGGTCTGAATAGTCCAAATAAGAGATTCCAGATATTGCAAGAATAAAAGAGAAAATCAGCCAAGATAGTGTTTATACAAGAGACTCATTTAAAAGTAACATCCAAAATCAGCCTAAATACTCAAAATGGTACCATAGCTATTCCCCAAACAAGAGATCAAAGGGAGTTGCAATTGGGTTCGATGGGAATACAAGGTTTACATTGGACGCAATGGAGACTGACCCAGAGGGGAGATATCTGTTTATCAGAGGATCCCTATGTAACGTGAAGTACACATTTGTAAATGTTTACTGCCCAAATATCCGCCCAGCAGCATACCTGAAAAGAATTATGTCAAAGCTAGAAAACTTTAGAGAAGGTAAGGTAGTAATGGCGGGTGACTTTAACTTTGTCCCTTGATCCTAAGATGGACACTCAACCGATATCACTTTGGTCTGAAGGCAAACACTTAAAAGCAATAAAAATTAAATGACATCAAATGCACTTAGTGGAAGTATGGAGAATCCTCCACCCAATGGATAAGGATTTTACATACTATTAGTCAGTCCATAAATCATACTCAAGAATAGATTTCGTTCTGCTGGACCATAGGTTGCTGGAAGGGTTAAGAGGAATAGAAATAAAAACGATAACGCTTTCCGACCATGCCCCAGTGGAAGTTCTGCTGGAGATGGGAGGGCTACCGGAGGCCCGTAGAGCACGGAGAATGGACGAATCACTCTTGTATGACACTAAAATAGCGGATGACCCAGAAAAGGACATGAGCCATTTCTTCAAAGAAAACAACATAGGAAATATTGCCCCATCAATTTTGTGGGAAACACATATGATTTTTGGAGGAAATTAGAGATGCTCAGAGGCAACTACTATTAGAAGAAATCTAGGGTTTGGAACAGAAACATAAAGAAACCCAGGAAGAGGAAATCTGGTCACTATTAGTTAGTAAAAGAGGAAGACTTCTGGATTTAATGGACTTAGAAACTAAATGGGTATTTGATAATATGAACAAAAAATTCTATGGTTTAGGGAATAAATCGGGGAAACTTCTGGCAAAAACCATAAAACCTAAAAACACACAGAACTTTATCGCTAAAATGAAGGACAGGAGGGGTGATATGAAACACTCTACCAGTGACATAATTAATATCTTCCAAGAATACTACCAAAATCTATACAAAGTCAATAAAGAACAAGACCCAATGGAGACCCAGAATAAAAGTAGTAAAATAAATAATTAACAACCTAGAGAAGGAAATATCAAAAGAGGAAATAAGACAAACAATTACAAATATTAAAATGGGGAAGAGCCGGGGCTGACGGATATACTTCTCTTTACTATAAAAGATTTGGGTAAACCCTGATGCCTTTTTTTTTCCTCCTCCCTCCCCCCCACTTACATTTATAGGAATCAATATGATCTCCTTCTTTGTCACTAACACCTATATAGCTCTAGCTCTGGACATGGAGGACAGCTTTTATTTTTATTTTTTTCTCTCCTTTTTTTTTTTCCGTTTAGTATATACACATAATATTTTTAATTTATCTTTTTCGGCCCTTACTTCACTTATATATAGGGGTCATTATGACCCCCTTCTATCAAGTACACTAATATAGATTTGCTTTAGGACACAGAGGATAGCTCCCTCAGTATATACACATACATATTTACTCTTCATTTATTTATTTATTTAAGTATTTATTTATCTTTTTTTTTCCCCTCACCCTGGAATCCACTGCCCAATCTATAGGGGACATTCGACCCCCTTCGTACACTGAACATAAACCTATATATATATATATATATATATATATATATATATATACATATATACACTTGGACTCTCAAGGGGGAAGTCTCCTCCTTCCCCATTCCCCCCCCCCTTCTTTTTTTTTCTTCTATCTCGCCCTCTCTCCAAGAGAACCTTGCCTACCATGGCCCTTCTCACTAGATCAGACGGGCTGAGGAGGGAAGCTAAAAAAGGTATATATGGGACAAGGGAATATAATCTGTTGACAGTGTAGACAGTAGTATGAGGCCGTGTACACACGGCAGAGAACCTCGACGGGCAGAACAGATGGTTCCGCCCGTCGAGGTTCTCTGCCAGCCGTCAGATTCGGCGACCCGCCCGTCGGGAAAGGCAACCAGCCATTCATCCCGACGGGCCGTCGAGCAAATAGAGAACCTGCTCTCTATTTCGGCTCGACGGGTTTCCCGACGGGATGCTCGCCGAATCCGTACACACGGCCCCGAGGTCCTCGGCAGAATGCGGCTCCCAGCGAGGTTCTCGCTGGTTTCTGCCGAGAACCTCGGCCGTGTGTACGCCGCCTTATAGTATGAAGGTGTAGATAAGAATATATATTGAGACAATGTATGTATATATGTTTGTAAAATGTTATTTATTTATGTTTGTAAGGTGTGAAAATTAAGCTTAAATAAACACATTTTGGGGGGGGAAAAAAACAAAGCTTGCAATATTTTTTTTTTTCATAACCCAACCCTGCTTTAACCACTTCAATACTGGGCACTTTCATCCCCTTCTTGCCCAGGCCAATTTTAAGCTTTCAGAGCTGTCACACTTTAAATGACAATTGCGGGGTCATGCAACACTGTACCCATATGACATTTTGATATTTTTTTTTTCGCCACAGATAGAGCTTTTTTTTGGTGGTATTTGATCACCTCTGCAGTTTTATTTTTTGCGCTATTAACAAAGAAAGTGCACCAATTTTGAAAAAACACAATATTTTTTACTTTTTGCTATAATAAATATCTAATTTAAAAAAATTCTCAGTTTAGGCCGATATGTATTCTTCTAAATATTTGTAGCACTACCCCCAAAAGAGCTACTGGATATTTTCGGGTGGCATGTTACCTCTATTTCCTCGCTGTCCAGGGTGATGGATGAGAGTAGAGAAGGTTCAATGTCTACGCTTTTTAAAGATTTATTTGCTGAACTTGGTAAAAGAATAAAATAAATGATTTAAGGGATGGAAGGGTAACAGGTAAATAGGTTCAGGGGTATTAGTTTGATCCGGAAACACTCCTGCTTCCAGCTATACAGCTTTCGTCGCCACTCTAGCCAGAGTGGGTATTGTGCACCGGGATAGGTTTCTCTCACTGGCCTAGCAGCCGGAACGGCGCACGGAATATGGTACAGTCTCTGCCACAGACCTTCCCACAGATGGAGACACTTTCGGTCCAAAATCCTTGTAGCACAGGGTTCAGCACCCAGATCTCTCCAGATTAACTTTTTGCAGAACTTAGAACTGACAAGCGATCACCATCACGCCTTTCAGTAAAGCCTTGTACACAAGGATATCTGATGGAATCTAAGCCGATGGATTTTTTTGTCAGATATCCGATGAAGCTGACTTTCATCAGTCTTGCTTACACACCATCAGTCAAAAATCCGACCGTGCCAAAACATGGTGACGTAAAACACTACGACGTGCTGAGAAAAATTAAGTTCAATGCTTCCGAGCATGTGTCGACTTGATTCTGAGGATGTGTGGATTTTTGACCCATGGACTTCCACACAGAAAATCATTTTTTTCTATTGTTTTTTTATCCATAGGAAAAATGTAAAACATGTTCTATTTTTTTTCACCGATGGAAAACAAACCGATGGGGCCCACACACGATCGGTTTGTTGGAGGAAAACAGTCCATCGGTCTGTTTTCATCGGACAAACCGATCGTGTGTACAGGGCTTTATGGTGCATCCTTCGATGAAGTTCAAGGCCTCTCTTGAGACACCAGCCTTGTGCTTGGTCCTCTTTAAGATTGGTCCGTCATCAAGCGGCTTCCTCCCTCCAAGACAGACAGCACAGGATCACTCTGCAAGCGCAGACCCAGTCTGACTACTGGGCCTACTTTAAGTAGATCACAACCCCGGACCAATGTCATCAACAACCCTCGTCCAATGACGTCTGTCCCTTAAGTACCCCTCCCCAGCATGGACAGCGGGACGATCAACCTTCACTGATTGGCTGTCATGGGGGAACACTCAAACCACCTTGACTTAGCTGCTGCCGCCCTTGGCCTGGAGTAGGAACGACACCCCAAGCGAACAATAGTGGTCACTCATAGCTGGAACAGAGGCCAAATTTACTCAAAATTACACATGTCTGAGTCAACTAACACTCAGGCCTCGTACACACGACCAAGGAACTCGTCGGGCGAAACTGTCGTTTTCCTCGTTGAGTTCCTTGTTCGGCTGTCGAGGAACTTGACGAGCTAATTTTCTCCATTCTCGGTTTCCTTGGCAAAACATGTCTCCCAACAAGTTTTTTGCTGGATTCTGCCGAGGAAACCGGTCGTGTGTACGAGGCCTCAGACTTCCCCTAAATTTAAAGCAGCGCCAGCCCAACAGGAGCAGGCCGCTACATATTTTTGGTAAAAAAATTGCAATAGGCGTATAATGATTGGTTTGCGCAAAAGTTATAGCGCCTACAAAATAGGGGATACATTTATGGCATTTTTATCGTTGTTTTTTTTTTACTAGTAATGGTGGCGATCTGCGATTTTTATCTGCTTCACAGTTCTACAGAGAGAGTTATCCTCGCTTGGAGCATCCTACTAATTCCATTCTTCAATCCAAGTTCTCCAAATAAAACATAAAAACACACCCCCTAGACTGGTCATTGGAGACCACGAGCAGAAGAGTGTACGCACCTGGCTGTGTAAAAATATAGTGTAACTGGCTGTGGAGTGAATAGTGGGAGACCCCAGTACAAATATTCAAGCAGCTCCTACAGGGGTACCGCTACATAGAATACTGTGCAGTGATTGCTTTGTCCTAAGATCCCAGCTATTGAAAAATCTGCAGTGAGTGTCCCTGTCATTGCAGGTAAATGTACTTGGGTGCTGGAACTAGTCAGCATAGGTGTCCAGCGGGAGGTTGCTTTTGCTCTACCCTTTCCTCTGAGTTAGCTTAAAAATCTCCCCAGGCAGTTGGTGAATGAAGCCAGCTAAAGATGAGGTGAGAGGAGGAGCCAGAATGAAGCAGCCTGGGAAGTATTCTATTTCCTACAAAAGGTGGCTGTTTCATTCTGGATGATTCTGCATCTAAAGATTAGGAAAGAAGGAGGAGCCAGAATGAAGCAGCCGAAGAAGTCCTCCATCTCCTCAGCCCTGAGGTAAGTGCTTACACTACATACTACTCATTGACCATTTTGCAACTACATACTGCTCATTGCCCCACCACTACATATTGCACACTAACTGCCCTACCACTACATACTGTCCACTACCCTACAAATGCATGCTGCTCACTGACCACCCTACCACTACATACAGCCCTAACGTGCCCCTGCATACTGCACACTGACTGCCCTGTCACTACATACTGCTTACTGATCTCCCTGTCACTACATACTGTTCATTAACTGCCTGCTAATACACACTGCACACTGACCGCCCTGCCACTACATACTGCACACTGACTGCCCTGCCACTACATACTGCACACTGACTGCCCTGCCACTACATACTGCACACTGACTGCCCTGCCACTACATACTGCACACTGACTGCCCCACCACTACATACTGCTAACTGACCGCCCTGCCACTACATACTGCACACTAACTGCCCTACCACTACATATTGTTCACTATCCTAGAACTACATACTGCTCACTGACCACACTGCCACTACATACCACCCTAACCTGGGGGCGGTGTCTGGACGTGGAGCAAGGCGGACGTGTTGGTGTGGAGCTTCTCGCTTCCATGGAGGAATCCATTGTCATCCTCCGCTTTTCACTGACCTGGCGGAGCTCTGAGTCCTCCCTGGATAGTCCTGGCCATCTTCTCTTGCTGCACCTGGGGATTCTGTGGCTGTGGGTGCCTGGATTTCGCTCCTGAACACCGCTGGGCCTCGCGCTGTTGGAGCCCTCCGCCATTTTGGGGCCTGTCACTCCTCTGCCGCCTCCTGCGTCCAGGACTGGATCCTCAGAGTGTGAGGGACATTCGCAGGCTCTCCAACCATCCGCACGGTGCCCAGGGAAGGAGGTCCGTAATCCCGCCGTGAGATCCGTGGAGTTTGAGCTCTGCATCCGGGCTCCTTTGTCCTGTGGCCTACCGCTCTGCATCCACCCACGGATGGCGGGACCTGATTTCTTCTCCCTCTCTCTTCCTGGGCCTACCCGCCAGTGGCATAACCCCCTCGGGCCCCTCTACTTACCTTCAGTATTATCCGGAGCTGCATCTCTCCTCGCCCCAGACACTCGAGAACCACGGATCGGGCCTACTTTCGGAAGTCCGGCGTCCATCTTGGTGCACCCATACTCCCAGCCTTCTCCTCTTCACAGACTTTGTTGCACCTCAACGTCGTGCTTCTCCTTTACAGGGTAAGATCACCTTCTTTCTTCTCATCTGCACTCTGGGGCTCCAGTGGGTTTGTGTCAACATACTGGCCTGACAGTTACACGGTGACCATATTGATGCACCTCATCCTGTTCTGCATTAATTTAGGATATTTGTGGGTTTCCATTTTACTACGGTACTAATTCCCGCAAATAACTGTGCTCCCATTACCCCAGAAGCATATCTGAGGCCTATATTCTGACTCATCGTTGTTTACACGTACCACATTGCAGTTTTTCTACCTTACTCAACTGCTCCCCCTGCTGAAGTTACCCTCCTTGCATGACCCCTTTGCTGCAGCTATTCTCCATATGGCATTAAGAGGTTATGCTTAGATTGAACTCTGCCTAGCTACCGACCTGAAAGTACATAGCAATGCCATCTAAAGTCTCTGCCTCCCAGTCAACAATAGGTAAACGTTCCAATATATCAACAACTTTACATCAGGCTGCTGTTGGGACCATCAAACGTTTTCTAGCAGCGGAAAGGGAAAGTCCTAGCACTCGGATCAATAAGACCAGAGCTTCAAGATCAAGATTTCTCCAGCCTCTCACGCGGCCTCTGTCCGATAAAGTTCGCCGGCCTCGTCCTGTGGATCAGAGATGATGGAGGGCCCTGGTTCACCCACAGGTTCTGACATGTCCTCTTTACTGAATGAACTTAAAAAGGAGATGGCGAGTATGTGTCACAATATGGAAAAACCCATCAAAAAAACATGTCTAAAGTTCGAGCTAACATGGCCCACTTGCCATGAAACGGAACAGCGCCAGGACTCACACGAAGTTGCCATTAAAGAACTACAGGATACTGTTACTCAGTTGGCATATGCTCATAGGGTCTCATTATATATACTTGAGGATTTAGAGAACCGCAATCGTAGAAACAACCTGCGTATCCGTGGCCTTCCGGAGGCGACTGGAGATAATGACCTTGAACCTTCGCTTCGAGGCATTTTTAATACCATTCTTGGCAGGCCAGCTATGGATCCTTTACTTTTTGATAGAGTCCACCGCACTATGCGACCTCGCAATCTTTCTTCTGACCAGCCTAGAGATGTCATATGCCATCTCCATTACTTTGAAGACAAGAACGCCATCATGATCAAACTACAGAACACCCCTAACATTGACTTTGATGGAGCTACTCTTAACATATTTCCCGATATATCAAAGGAGACCCTCGATCGTCGCAGGGCCCTAAAACCTCTTTTGGAGTAATTGAGGGATGATGGAACTACTTACAGATGGGGTTTTCCTGCATGTCTAATTGCGACCAAGAATGGCCGCTCCTCTACATTACGGTTCCCTGAGGATCTTCCTGTTTTTCTGCAAGACCTTCACTTACCGCACATGGAGCTCCTGGGTTGGCAGAACCCTATCCCCACTTTTTCTGCTCTGTACTCCTCCCAATGGAGGAAGACCCCAGCCAAACAAAGGCGAGTATCCACTCCGAGCTCGTCCCAGAAAATGGGGTAGGATGCCTCTGTGAACCTCATCATCAACCTTCTTTAGCATTACTCCTAGTTTGCATAAAGGCCTACGTTTCAGCTTAATATCCCTCTTTCCAATAATGGGGGGGGGTTCAGCTACACTGAACATTGACCGACACATTTTTTAAGTCATGTTGTTCTGTTGTTCTGTTTAATCTGTACTCGGAATTTGTTCTTTGTTTTTTGTTTGTTTTTTCTCCCTTTTGATTGTTGTTCATTTCGCGTATTGAGCTGACCCAGTACTTGGAGAATGCTATCTTATGGTTATATACATTGCTTGTCTCTTTGAATGTTATTTTTTTTTACTTCTAATGCAGTGTACACACGGTCGTTTTTTGTGATGAAATAAAACAACGTTTTAAAAAACGTCATTTAAAATGATCGTGTGTGGGCAAAACGTAGTTTCATGTCTTCTGAAAAACGACCAAAAAAAATTTGAACATGCTTGAATTTATTTTTTGTGTCGTTTTTCAAAATGTCGTTTTTTGTGTCATAAAAAATGATCGTGTGTGGGCAAAACGACGTTTTTAAACCCGCGCATGCTCAGAAGCAAGTTATGAGATGGGAGCTTCAATGGAACAGAGTGTCCCGTCGAACGTGGTGTACGTAACCGCGCTTTGCAAGAGCATTTTCAGAAAACAATAGTGTGTAGGCAACGCCGTTTTTTAAAATGAAGTTTGAAAAAAGTTGTTTTGTTTCGTGAGATAAAACATAGTTTTTTTTCATCACAAAAAATATGACCGTGTGTACGCGGAATTACAGGTCGTTAACTGGCGGAGCTTTTTTTAGCTCCATGTTGATACCCTTTCAGGGGAGATTTCTCCTCGCCCCTCTCCTTTTGGGGTTCTTGGTAATTAGCGGTCTTTGTTCTTTTCTTTTTACTTCTTTCTTAGATTTCTCACCGACTTTCTGTTACCTTCATCCCCACTGGGATCACTGAAGATTTCTGCTTGACTATTACTCTATTCCCAATGGTTCCAAGGATTGTTATAATGTTTTCCATATGTTTTTCTGTCTCTCTTCCCTTTCCCTTTCCTCATCTCTCTACTCTCATATTCACCCCCTCCTCTTTTTCTATTTTTTCCCTCCCTCTCCTATATTGCTGGCACTCATGGTTATATAAATCAATGGTCTGCTTTTTGCTGACGTCATGGCTACTCTAAAAGTTTTCTCCTACAATGTAAGGGGCCTTAGTGTGGCAGCTAAGAGACACCAAGTATTACGAGAATTGAAAAGCTCTGTTTTCTCTATGTCTTTCCTTCAAGAAACTTATCTGACTCACACTACACCTGTAAAATTATACTCACCGCACTTTCCGCAATGGTATTACAGTTTATCTGATACTAACAAGGCCAAAGGAGTAGCCATTGAGTTCAGCAAAGGTGCATCATTTTGTTTTACTGATATGCTAGCGGATGATCATGGTCGCCTTCTATTTGTTAAAGGCTATATTGGCAATACTACTTGCACTTTAGCCAATATTTACTGTCCTAATCATAACCAACCTGCGTTTTTCATCCAAACCCTAACAAAGCTCTCTTCTTTTGCTGAGGGTATGATTATTCTTGCGGGGGATTTAACATCCTAACTTCCCTGCCACTATTTCCTGCTCATTGCCCTACCACTAAATACTGCACACTAACTGCCCTGCCACTACATACTGTTTACTACCCTTCATCTACATTCTGCTCACTGACCACCCTGCCACTACATACTGATCTAGCCTGCAACAACAGACTGCACACTGACCGCCCTGCCACTACATACTGCTTACTGACCACCATGCCCTACTCATTGACTGTTCTGCCATTACATATTGCTGACTGACTGCCCCACCACGACATACTGTTCACTACCCTACAACTACATACTTCTCACTGACTACACTGCCATTACATACCTCCCTAACCTGCCACTACATACTGCACACTGACCATCCTGACACTACATACCAATCATCAGCTGCCACTACATACTGCTCATTTCCCACAACTACATACTGCCCTGCCACTGAATACTGTTCACTAGCCTACAACTACATACTGCTCACTGACCACCCTGCCACTACATATTTCACATCGAACATCCCTCCACTACATACTGCTTACTGACCACCATGCCACTACATACTGCTCACTGACTGTCCTGTCTGTCTTCACCTACAATGGCCTGCTGGACACAGCAAGAAATGTGTTAAGTGCAGCAAATATGACTTAAGACTCCAACATTTTCTATCAGGTAATATAATATCTCCAGCAGACCACGGCCTGTGTTCTCTGGTACAGACCTTTGCATGTCTGTTTCCGGGTTGCACCTCATCTATGGGGAATAACTTTATGCCGGACGTACAATTTACGCGCATCTCGCGCAGCATGCGTTGGGCGCACGTACGTTTGTGAATCGCCGTATTTCCCCCATTTGCATGTTTGAATGCCTAATCAATGGGAGCAGCAAAATGCGTCCAGGCGAAAAGTGCGCCCACACTACGCCGGGGTATGTATGCTATGTTGGCGTAGGGCGGCCAGTTTTTAGGCGTATGTTGGTTTGTGGGTCTGGCGCACAGATACGCTGGCGCACATTTGCACTTACGTCGGCGTAAGTGCTTTGTGAATCTGGGAAGAAGTGTTTTGTCCTCCTCTCTCTCTCTGTTACACCCCTCCTCTCTCTGTCACCCCCCCTCCTCTCTCTCTCTCTGTGTCACCCCCTACTCTCTCTCTCTCTCTCTGTCACCCCCCCCCTCCTCCTCTTTGTGTCACCCCCCTCCTCTCTCTGTGTCACCCCCCCTCCTGTTTCTCAGTCTGTGTCACCCCCTCCTCTTTCTCTGTCTGTGTCACCCCTCCTCTCTTTCTCTCTCTGTGCCAAACCCCCTCCTCTCTCTCTTTCTCTCTGTGTCACCCCTCCTCTCTCTCTCTCTTTCTCTCTGTCTCCCCCTCCTCTCTCTGTGTGTCACCCCCTCCTCTCTCTCTCTGTGTCATCTCTCTCTCTGTGTCACCCCCAGTCCTCTCTGTGACACCCCCTCCTCTCTCTCTCTCTGTCACCCCCCCTCCTCTCTTTCTCTCTGTCACTCCCCTCCTCTCTCTGTGTCCCCCCCTCCTCTCTCTCTGTCACCCCCCTCCTCTCTCTCTGTCACCCCCCTCCTCTCTGTGTCACCCCCTCCTCTGTGTGTCACCCCCCTCTTGTCTGTGTCATCCCCCTCCTCTCTGTGTCACCCCCTCTTCTCTCTCTCGATCTCACCCCCCTCCTCTCTTTGTCACCCCCTCCTCTCTCTCTCGATGTCATCCCCCTCCTCTCTCTGTGTCACTGTAGGGGTGAAGACTGGCGCTGATTGACTTTAGGCAGTCCCAGTGTGTTGAGGGAGATTTCAGTACAGGAATAGTAAGACACAGAAACACGGTGTATCTAAATTCATTCTCTGACTTTACTGATAATATTAAGACAATTCTATGCATTACAAAAAGGGGAGGGGACGAAATACATTCATTTGGGTAAGAAAAAAATAATTATTATGTTGGCAATATGTGATTGGTTAATACAAATACTACCAGCTAGATTCACGTACCTCCGCGCATCTTTCTGCCGGCGTAGCGTATCTTCTTTATGCTATGCCGGCGCAATGTTGAGAGGCAAGCGGGCGTGATATATTTAAATGAAGCATGCAAATGATGGGCTGAGCTTCAAAAAACGAACTGCGCATGCGTCGTATCTTGGACGCATCCCAGTGTGCATGCTCACAGTTACGTGGAGATAACTGCCTAAGATACATCAAAACACTGCCTACGACGTGAACGTAACCTACGCACAGCCCTATTCAAGTACTACGTAAACAACGTAAAAATCAACGGCATTTGTTCCCTAGTCCATACCTTTAAATGGGTGGCGCCTCCTATATGAGGAATAACTTTACGTCAGACGTAACCCTTACGCAAATCACTTAAAACATGCGCCAGGCGCAAGTATGTTCGTGAATCGGCGTATCTTACGCATTTGCATATTTCAAATGGGTACGCCGAATGCGTCCAGCGTAACTATCCGCCCACGACACGCAACTTACGCCGGGCAGCTAAAGCCTATTTTTCTGACGTATCTAGCTTGTGGAATCGGCGCAGAGATACGATGGCGCACATTTGTACTTATGATGGCCTATGATACATCGGCGTAAGTCCTACGTGAATCCGGGCCTATGTGTTCTGTAAAGATAAGCTATCATGGCTTACTTGTTAAAAACAGACTTCTTATTCATTAAAAAGGCTTGGTAAGTGAAAAACAACAGCTGCATAATATAATTGAAATATATGTTCCTAGTACAAGATAGGGAGAAATATAGATACAAAATATAATACAGTTCTAGCAATTAATAAGGAGTGTCTCACATGTAATAGACTATATAAAAACAACACCTGTGAGAACAATAACAAAAAGGAAAGATACATTTCTAGCAATTAATAAGGAATGTTTTGCATGTATAATCTTTTGTTTAGAGATAAAAACTACAGGGGCAGCGGATCTAGGGGCATAATCATTTTAGCCAATGCGCACTCTCCCTTCCAAGGAGTATCTAGCTTAGTTCGGATTTTCATATTACCACATATCCAGTAATGTCTCCCAATGATCGGGTCTGATTGGCTATGATTGTTTTTCTATATTCAAAGCAGAACCCTGAAGGAAAAGACTTAAGGTCTCTGCCCCTCGTTGTGTTACTCACGTAGCAGGTGTAATTTCCTGGATATATGGTGATTCTATCCCCTGGATTGGAACTATTTGATATGATGGGGTACTCTTGTTTTCACATTTACTATCATTTACAACTGTGTGTGTGAACAGGCTCAAAAAGCATTTTTCCTGGTCCACTGGTATGTGTATGGGCACAGTTCCCAGGTGAGGCCTGGCCTTAGCACACACATAGCAGTTAGACTTATTATGTTGCTTCCCACATATTCCCTGTATTACCCCTAACTCTTCTGGGTAATATATGCAGTTAGTTGTAATCCAGACAAGGGAAAACACTGAAAATGAAATCAGTCCTATCAGTAGCCACAGTTTGCCAGAATCCAGTGATAACAGGATTGTCATTTTCTACAGGGTCAGGGCTGTCTGCCCCCATTAATACCCCCTTTTCTTCAATTATCTTGTTCGAGGTCAGGGTTGTCCGCCCCCGTTAGCACCTTTTTCTTGACTCTGGTTCCTCTGACTCAGGGCCCCTGCGTACCAGTTTCACTTGAGCAGCATGGATCCAGGTGGGACTGTGTTCAGTTAGGATTGCAGTTCGGGTTGTTGCTACCACAACGGTTTCTAGATCATAAGCGAGGCGGGGAGGAGGAGCTGCTGCTGCTGATGGGAGGAGGGGGAGCGTGCTAGCATGCTAGCTTGGTAGCTAGGTCCCGAGTGCCTTGCTGCGTCCCCGGGAGCTGGGAGCTGGGTTCAGCCGATGAGATGGTGAACCACTGACTTTGGTCATGGAACCCCGAGACTACCCGAGACTATTCTGGGACTTTGAGACTACCCCGGTTCCCCCGAGACTCCCTGAGACTCCCTGAGACTACCCCGAGAATATCCCAAATACCTTGAGACCACCCTGAGACTACTCTGATGTCTCTACAGTACGTTCATCAGAGCTTACCTGAGAGCACTTTCGATACGCAGCGATACGGGATACAACGGGTTAGCAGCGGGTCGTCGAAGGCGAAGGCATGACAGTATAGTCACGAGAATCTGTACAGACTTGTTCTATTGGTCCCAGGCTTGAAAGACCCCGGCTGCTCTGATTGGCTGTTTGATTGGCTGTCTACTTGCCCAGGACTTTCGTTTGTGTTTGCTGCAGGGAGGGGAAGATGACGGGTGCTGCGCCGAGCTCATCATGCCGAGCGGATGGTCCGGGAGATGCTGAATGGGCTGCTTGCCACCCCGCAGGCCTGTAGCGGATTCACGGTCGCAGGCATCCCGCAGCTATCCCGCAGTGCGAGGTATAACGATAGATCCGGCAAGAGAGACTTAAGAGAGATTTACCCCTGACGGCCGGCGACGGGTCTCTCTGGGTCTCCCCGCTCCCTCTCTATTCCTCTCTACCCCTCTCCGTTATCGCCCCAGCCTTTGCCTTAGCCTTCGCTCCGTGCTGGCCTGCCTCCCCTGCTGTTCTCCCTCTCTCCGCCCTGAATGCTGTTTCAGTGAGCTGTGCTACTCCTCGAGCTATCAACCACTGTAAAATTATGCCATGATCGAAAAATCATCCAGCTCATCCAGCTCATCCAGCTGCACGGCTGACAATGCTTAGACATCGCATTGTTGCCACTCGTCACCAGCATAATGTCCTGATCTCAGGACCTATTTGGAAACCGTGACTATTGCTCCCCAGCTCAGTGAGTAGCGGTGGAGCGGTGACACTGGAAAAGTTATAGAGTTAAGACAGATATATGCATTGCACATTATAGAAATTGCTAATCGCAAATAGTCATATACCTGATCACTTTTAAACTTGAATGTGGATTGATCCAAATGTAATTGTCTATAAAATGGTTTTGGAAAACTACTTAGGATGCATGCTGAATGTACCGATACTTTATTTATTTTTTATCCAGAAAAAAAGTTTATTGAGACACATGTAAAAAACAGACATACATCGAGGTTTCAAATACAAAAAGAAGATGTAAAACAATCCGCCACATAGGGCCAGATTCAGCAAGACTTGCGCTGGAGTAAATCGATATGCGCCGCGTAACTGTAAAGATGCGCCGTTGTATCTATGTGGCCGTACCCACCAACCTAGATGCGCCAGAAAACGGGCCTTTTCCGATCGGCTTAACTTTTCCCTCACCAGAGTATCGTTAGCGCATATTTTCGCTCGTCGCATCCGTCGCGCCTATTGATTTGCCATGCAAATATGGGAGATTTCCCGATTCGCGAACGGATTAGCACCATACGCTGGCTACATGCGCCGCGCGTATGTGGAACGGCTAGCGCAAAGTTATTTCTGCAAATAGCTGCTTTATCTTTACTCCAGATGGCCACAGGTCAGCAGGAGAGCAGCTACAGCAGCAGCATTACCGACGAAACTAGCAAGCTGAACAACCACACGTGCAAGGACAACACCTCTGTGTGCCAACATGCCAGGGGCAGTCGCGGTCCTAGCACTAGTACTGGGTCCCCTGGTACGGAGGAGGCGGGCACGTGAGAGGATATACCGCACGCGCATGAGCCTCTTTGGCATGGGGGATGAAGAGGTGTATCGCCTCTTCAGATTCAGCCCTGATGCAATACTTGAACTAACCACAACCCTGCAGGGTGACATCACCAGCAAGACACACCGCTCACAAGCAGTGCAGCCACTGGTGAAGGTCCTGGCAACACTCCATTTCCTTGCAAGTGGATCATTCCAGCGTACAAGTGGAGTGGTGGCTGGGATGTCACAGTCCTCCATGACCAGATATGTGCACGCGGTTGTCCCTGCCATTCTCAGACGCATGTCCAACCAGTTCATCAGTCCAACCACTGCGGAGCTGCGGCTGAAGGCAATGACAGATTTCTACAACATTGCCAGATTCCCACGCACTGTGGGGGCCATTGATTGCACACATGTACAGCCCCCCAGTGCCACAGAGCACATATACCGCAATCGGAAGCATTGGCACTCCATCAATGTACAGGTGATAGCTGATGCCTAATGCCTCATATGGCACGTCCGTGCCAAACACCCCGGATCCAGCCATGACAGCTTCATATACAATCAGAGCCCCATCCCAATGGAATTCCAACAGAACATGTATGGGGACAGCTGGCTGGTTGGTGAGTGACATGGTTGGCAGGCATGACTATCCCCTCCCATGATGCACACATCACAAGGGCCACATGCATGACTAACATCCTCCTGTCTTTTTCCTTCCAGGTGACTCTGCATATGCACTGAGACCCCATCTAATGACTCCTTTCCGGAACCCCCAAACCAGAGGAGAGAGAAAATACAATGAAGCACACATCAAAACCCATGCAGTGGTGGAGCAAACATTTGGGCTCCTGAAGTCCCGTTTCCGCTGCCTGGATAAGTCTGGGGGGGCCTTATTGTATTCCCCTACCTTTGTGTGTCAGATCATCGGTGCATGTTGCATTCTGCACAACTTTGCCATGAGAAAAGGCCTGCAGATTGACATACGTGATGACCTGACCCACCAACCAGACAGCCCCCCCCTGCCAGAGGAGACCCATTCAGCTGATGGAAGAGCAGTCAGGACGGTCCTCGCCGTAGGCATCTTTGGACAATAAACAAAAACATTGATCACACGGACAATGCACGCATGCACACCACTGATGTCCCTAGATCACACACATCACATCCACATCGCATTGGATTAGCCAACATGTAGGACTTGGGAGCAGCAACGCCAGCGTCAAGGCCCCAATGATGTCGCTGTCCATTCATACACCTTTCACACGTCATTCACACAGCCGTGGGGATAACTTCTCCACCACGGCCGAGGGTGACACCCCTTACTGGCAGGAGTGCCATCCCCTCACATTCACACACCATTCACACTGCAACGTGTGCAGTATCAAAAAAAAAATCTCATCCTGAGCATAATCACAAATACAAAATCTCATAACCTGAGCATAATCACAAATAAAAAAGCTCATAACCTGAGCATAATCACAAATAAAAAAGCTCATAACCTGAGCATTAAGAATAAAATAAAAATCGCATGTCCTGAGCATTAAGAATAAAATAAAAATCTCATGTCCTGAGCATTAAGAAAAAAAATCATCTGGGATGCCGGGGGCACCTTCTGGTGGCCCCTCTCTGGCTCCTCAGCTGCCTGGAGTGGGTGGGGGTGGGGGGGCATCTGGAGGTGGCTGATCCCCGGGTGGGCCACTCCTGGCAGGTGTGGCCTGCATGCCCTCCAAGGCCATGGCTATCCGGCCGAGGTAAGAGTTGGTCTGGGCCTGCATCCTGAGCTGCTGGGCCTGCATCCTGAGCTGCCGGGTGACCTGGTATTGTTGGGCCCGCCGACTCTGCCTCCCCTGGTCCCGGATGGCAGCAGTGTTTGCCTGGACGGCTGCAGTGAGGTGCCTTATATCACCCTGCACCTCCCCCAGACTGGTCACCACTGCAGCGCAGTTGCAGCTGACATCCTGCACTGCATTGGATATCTGGGCCACGGAGCACAGGTTGTCAGCCACTCTGTCCAGGTGCCCAACTATGTCCCCCATTTGCTGCGTCTGCCTGGCGTGATCCCTCGCCACCTGGTCCTGGACCAGATCAGACACCCCCTGGTCTTACGGGTGGCCTTCCTGGGGCCAGGAGATGGTTGTCCCCGGGGGGATGGAGTCGCCCTTGAGGGGCTTCCTAGGATGGGGGAGGGTATTGCAGAGGGCCCTGCAGAAGAGGAAAAATAAAATTATGTCCTGCTCTGCCACAACAGGCTGCTCCTCAACCACCTCTGCAGGTGAGGTGTGGGCACTCTCCTCCTCCACCTCGGTCTCTTCACCACCCATGGGCTCGGGCACAGGATGCCGTTGGGGGGATGGGGTGGACTGGCCGCCAACAGATGATGGCCCAGCTCCGTCATCTGTGGATGACACAAAGCAGACACATGTTGGGTGGTCCCACACACTTGGCACATGTACCCTCCCCCCCCACATGCAACACACCAAAAAGTGGGTAAAAATGACTTACCTGTCCGGGCGACCACCTCCTCCTCCGTGGTCAGGCTGACCGCACATGGGGGTCCACCACCCGTGCCCCTCTCATGCCTCCTGATGGTGGCCACCTTGCCACGGACCTTGCGCCGCAGGTCATTTTTATTTTTTTTGGATATCGCCAGCAGTCCGGGTGGAGTACCCCAAAACATTCACCCTGCCAGCAATGGTCTCCAGAATTCCTTGCTTCCTATCCCGGCTGGTCTTCCGACTTTTTTTGCCGTGGAGGAAGTCATTAAAAGTCTCCATAGCCGAGATTATAACAGAGACCTCCTTGGAATTGAAATTGAGGTTCCTCCTCTCTTTGGGGGGAGCGGGAGCAGCCATCTCTTTGCAAAAGTAACTTCCCTGGGGTGGGGGGAAACGGAAATACTTTTGCGCCGGAATGGCGCTTCCGCTGGCGCTTTTATACGCGCAACGGAACACATTGCGCTGACGTTTCCCGTGAAGTGGTGCCGACGGAAGTTGTGAGCATGCGCACAGGGGGCCGAGTGAAGCCTCACTCACTGCACATGCTCCGTGGATGATGCGCTGAACGTAAGCCTCTGCGCTGGGCTCCGCCCATCATTTACATATGATCACACCCACTTCCACTTGCGTCGGGTTACGCCAGCACATTTCCGTTACTCCGGCGCAAAGTAACGGACAGGCGCTTGGTGAATACTGTACTTCACTCGCTAGTTTGCGTCAGCGCAGCGTATATATGCGATGCGATACGCTGGCGAAAAGATGCGCGCATCTACCTGAATCTGCCCCATAGTCTATCAAAGAAATACCTGCCCACTGCACCATCCGTATACACATTATTCGCAGAGCCCAACCATGCCCTCCTCCACCTCCCACCGTATACATCCCCCCATTCTCCCTGAAGAGGTCCTGACCCACTTTAATCAGCAAGGTTAATTGCCCAGGCCCAGCAGCCTGCCCATGACCAGGTCCACCGGGGCCAGGCCCGGTACATCCAGCCACGC
Source organism: Rana kukunoris (assembly GCA_029574335.1). Lineage (NCBI taxonomy): Eukaryota > Metazoa > Chordata > Amphibia > Anura > Ranidae > Rana > Rana kukunoris. The sequence continues at coordinate 43,067,118 of CM056052.1, read as the reverse complement.
GCCCCACAGCTTCTCAAATTTCTGGGGGCACCCCCTGTGCTGGTATATCACCTTCTCCTTCCGGAGCATTTCCCCCATTATATTGATCCACTCTTTCAGACTAGGGGCCTCCTCCGATATCCAGTGAGACATTATTAGCTTACGGGCTGAGAATAGAGACCTAATTACCGCCACTCTAGTGCCTTCTTCCCATTCCAATTCTTCCAGTATGAGCAGCAGACAATGTTTTGGGTCAGTGGGCAGCAAGATCTGGAACACCCTGTTCACGGTGTCCACCACTCCCTTCCAGTATGGGTGGAGCTTCGGGCATCTCCACAGTAGGTGGATCAGGTCCCCGTGATCTCTCTTACACCTATTGCATAGTGGGGTGGGTCGTAGCCCCATGGCAAACAATCTGTGAGGGGTGTAATACACCCTCAACAGTAGGTACAGTTGCAACACTTTGTGGGACACATTTAAAGAGCAAATTGGTACAGCCCGGAGTGCCTCCTCCCACTGCTCGCCGTCCATCGGGCCCACTTCTCCCTCCCACTTGGCCCTCGAATGTACCGATACTTGAATTGAAATTGTAAGAACTGGAAGCAGCAATAGACAAACGATCGAGGCTACAGTTTTCATATGGTAAAACGATTATTATTCGAGCCTTTGGGGGTCTGAAGGACTGGGTGAAATAAGTGGGGTCCTGATACCAGAGGATATCAGACGTATAGTAACAAGAAATATACAGTATTGCCTACTCAAAATAGATAGTCCCACCTAAAGGGGCCTTTGTGGTGGTGCAACGCAATTGCGCGCATTTTGTGGGACTTGGAGGTGCAGGAGGTCCTCTGCCCTCCATGCCCTGGACGGGGGACTGATTGACATCCGCACAGGAGGGGTGAACGATATTTTATACAGCAAACTGGGCTGAAGAAAATTATAGGCGAATCATAATGAGGGGAAGGTCGCTAAGAGGAGCAGCAGCAAACCCACCAAAGAATAGCTCAAGCCCGAGTACTATCAAAAGATATATGACAAAGAGCCAACCTAAAGATAGTCCTGAAAAAATGGCACCAACATAAAAAAAAGCAGCTGAGATCTCACAGAAACCAGGGCTTAGAAGACAGTCAGAAGTTTTGGAAGGCGCAAGGCCTTCTATAACAGCAGAGGAAGAAGAGGAAGATTTCGAAGAGACTGACATATTTGAAGATCAACTGCCTACTAAAGGAGAAATAGCAAAAATGTTCGCTAGAATGGAAACAGTGATGCTTAAAATGGAAAGCTCCCTGAAAGGAGACATGGAATTAATCCATGAGAACATGAACCACATCCTGAAGAGAGTGGAAGAAACAGAAGAAAAAATAGATATTTAAATAGCGGAAGTAAAGGATTTAAAGGAGCAGATAAAAGAGATACAAAAGGAACAAAGATATCTAAAATACAAGCTGGAAGATCAAAAAAATTGAAACAGGAGGAAAAACTTGAAGATTAGAGGAATGCCAGAGGAACAAGGTGAAAACCTCCAGGAAAAAATCGACAAAGTATTTGGCCAGATGTTAAGTAAACCCGATACAAAACAAAATAAAACTTGAAAGGGTACACAGAATAAGAAAACCGGCAGGGGTAGCAGAGGAACTCCCAAGAGATGTAATCGTGCGATTTCATAACTACCAAGAAAAAGAGCAGTCCTGCACACATATGAAATCCATAGGCCCGATAAAGTACAAAGAGGCTATATTACAAATCTTCCCGGACCTCGCAGCTGAGACCCTAGCAAGGAAAAGAGTATTAAAACCACTCCTGGAACAATTAAAAAGGTTAGATATCCAATACTTCTGGGGCCACCCAGCATGCTTAGTAGGAAGAAAGGATGGACGTTCTGCTACACTAAGATTTCCTGAAGATACATTAAACTTCTGCAAAAAGTTAAATATTCCAAAAACTGAGATGCCAGGATGGTGGGAAAAAGATAGGGGCGGAACAAATGCGGAGCAGCAGGGATGGCAACAGATTCCCAGAAGAAATAAACCGCAAGCATTTACTGGATCATAAATTAGAAAAGGGAAGAGCAGAAGTGTGGATTAGGACGTGGAGGGAGGTTGGAAAAAGTAGATAAGATAAGTCAATGTCAGCACAGAGAGAACGCAGGAGGGAGGAGACGGGAGAGGGGAGGGAAAGTCTCGGGGAGAATGGCCATGCTGGAATATGGAAGAAGGGGAGGCAGGGGGGCAGGAGGGACCTCCCCCAAGGAGAAGTTAAGCTCCCAATCAACCCATTCAGAGCTCAACTTCAAGGGGGGAGAACTGTGGGGCCAGATGGAAGGAAGCCACGGATCTATCGGCCTAGGGAAGGCCATTAGCCCCCAGGGCAAGGGAAGGGGGTGGGAGGAAGGAATGGAATGAGGGGGGGAGGGAAGGACGGGAGGGGGGTGGGGATGGGATACAGAGAGAAGGCCCCTAGGAGTATTTTTAGGAAAGCCTCAAATTATTTAACAGCACTTAATGACAACAGTCAAATTAATCTCTTATAATGTTCGTGGCATAAACGCCCCCATCAAAACTGCTAATATACTCGGAGAGTTGGCCTTTCTAAAGGCGGATGTAATATTTTTACAGGAAACGCATTTGTAACGGTCAACACCGTTTACGTACTTCCATCCACCCAACACAGCTTGCGACACTCCACAATCCGGCAGACACGACCCATTCCATTCCCCAGAGTAAAAACGAGACGCAGCTACGTTCTCTCTGATTTAAAAATCTATCAACACTTTATTGGTATCTTTCCAGCTCTTTTATACAGTACAAGATGTTACAGCCAATCACAAAACAATGCCATCTCCACCCCCTTATTCACACTGGGGCTAATTATCTAGCAGACATTTCCAAATACAATTACACAATGCCTTGCCCTCAATCCACCCAACTATGGCCAGTTACAAGGCAGACATGACGGCACCGCTATCATCAATAGACTTCAATTAACCTTTAAAATAACACAATAGTGTAAACTGTGAACAGGCAGCTTCACACAATGACAGAGTCTTTCACAAGCCGGGTCACTTAACATTTCAATAGCCGGAGCTAAGCATTGAATAAGCTTGTGTACCTCTCCTGTGTAACAGGTGTCAATATGGATCCCTTGTAATATGCCAGTCCTGCCATATGAATTATTATTAATGTCTCATCTCATGTAATACATGAATTATGATTCTTTTTTTTTGTTTACAAAAGTTTATTAAGAAGTATAAATTGGGATACAAGCATAGGTATAGAAAAACATAACACTTTTCAAAGGTACAACAGTGAATTAGTAACATGTAAGGCAGATCTTGATGAGTGGTCTTGAGTGGGTGGAGGATAAAGTTAGTAATACATTATTATAGTACAATGTGTATAAAAGCAAATGGAAACATCAATCATTGGACTACCAATATGACCATTTGGCATCAAAAACATGTAGGCTGTCATTGATTGTGTGGTATATTCTTTCTGCTAGTTTCAACAGTTCCATCCTGTCGAGCACCTGAGACCAAATTACCTCCCCAGATCTCCAGTTTAGTGCTATCATCCACTGCACCGAGCTACACAGCGAGTGGAGGAGTCTGGAGCACGGGGGAGGGATGTCTGGGACATCTCCATATAGTAAACATATTAATGGGGTGAGGGAGATCTTATGTTTAGAGGAGTCCTCAAATCTACGTGCTACTTCTCGCCAGATCTGTGATAGGCGTGGGCAGCTCCAGAAAGTGTGAAGTAGTGTGCCTTCAGCCTCGCAGCCTCTGAAGCAATCAGGAGAAACTGTCGGATAAAAGGTATGGATTTTGGATGGGGTTAGGTACCATCTTGTAAATTGTTTTGTTGGAGTTTCCCTAAAGGAGACTGCTTTATTGCTTTTCCTGAGGTTTTCGGACATAGCATACCATGTATTTGGGGGAAGATCAATACCCAAGTCCGATTTCCATCGTAGCATGGATTGGGTTTTTTCAGAGGCCGAGAAGTCATTTAGGTTATTGTATAGTCTAGATATCATTCCTCTGTCCCTGGATGAGGATTTGCATATTCTCTCAAAGACAGTTACAGATGGACTCGTGGAGAGTGAGAAATGTGTCTGAAAGAATGATTTAATTAAGTGGAATCTCTCAATCTCTGGGGAGGGGAGTCTAAAGTCCCTTTGAAGGGATTCAAAGCTTCTAAAGCTCCATTTAGATTGTAGTGAGCCCAAGGAAGTCAGTCCAAGGTCTATCCAGGTAGAGACAGATTGTCTGTCCTTGTATGCAAGAGGTAGTCTGGGGTCTCCTAAGAATGATGTGAGTGGGGAGGTTGATGAAGCTAGTGGGAAAGTGTCGCTAGTGTTTTGCCAGAGTTTGAATGCGTGAGCCACTATAATGTTACGTTTGATGAGGTCTTTATAAAGGGTGTACTTAGACCAAAGTATCCCTTGTAGGTGAAGTGGATATATGGATGAGGTCTCAAAGCTCAGCCAGGGAATATTTTTATTTGGGGAAAACCATTGGGATATTTGTGATAGGCGTGCGGCTAAAAAGTATTTCCATAAATTGGGGAGACCCAGACCACCCTTAGACTGTAGTCTATGTTGTAAGGTGTAACTATATCGTGGTCTTTTGTCAGCCCAGATGAATTTATTAATCTGTCTCTGAAGGGCCTCAAGTTTGGTTTTAGGGATGTTGATTGGGATGGAGCGGAAGTAATATAAAAGTTTGGGGAGGATGTTCATCTTGATTGCACAAACTCTGCCCAAAAAAGAGATGTGATAGGAGGACCAGGTTTTCAGGAGGGATGTGATGCGGGCTAGTAATGGGATGTAATTAGCCTTGTATAAGCCATTGTAGAGAGGAGTGATATTAACACCAAGGTATGTAAATGAGGAGGAGATCCACGTGAAGGGGAAGTTGGACTGAAGAAGACTAAGTTCTGCTGGGGGGATGTTAATGGGTAGTGCGGAGCATTTACTTAAGTTAATTTTTAGTCCTGAGACCCTATGGAAATGTTCTAGTTGTTTGAACAGTACGGGAAGGGAGGTATGGGGGTTGGTAATGTATAGTAGTGCATCGTCAGCATACAAGCTAATCTTGCATTCCTGACGATCCTTAGTATATCCTTTTATATCTGGGTTGGTTCTGACAGCCTGGGCTAAGGGCTCTATGGCCAGAGCGAAGAGGAGTGGAGACAGGGGGCATCCCTGTCTGGTACCTCTACCTAAAGGAAAAAAATCAGAGTTGACACCAGGCAAACGGATGCGAGTCTGTGGAGAATCGTATAAAGCATTGAATCCCTGCAAAAATGCTCCAGTAATACCAAATTTGGGGAGCAGGTAGTTCATGTACGACCAGCTGACACTGTCAAACGCCTTGTGAATGTCAAGGCTAAGAAGACAGGTTTGGCGTGAGTGGAGATTAGCATCTTGAATGACATTGGTGACAAGTCTGATGTTGTCCGTGATCTGTCTATTAGGTATGAAACCAGATTGGTCAATGTGAACCAGTGGGGAGATGACTTTGGCGAGTCTGTCAGCAAGAATCCTGCCAAAGATCTTAAGGTCATTGTTCAGGACTGAAATGGGGCGGAAATTCTGGGGGAGTGAATGGTCTTTATTGGGTTTGGGGATTAAGGAGAGGTTAGCTAATAGCATTTCTCTTGGAAAGGAATTGCCTTCTAGGATGTGATTAAAGAGGTTCTTCAAGTGAGGGGCAAGGAGAGGGGCATATTTTTTGTAGTATAGGGAGGAGTACCCATCGGGGCCTGGAGCAGTGGAGGTTTTGAGTGATTTGATAATGTGTGTAATTTCTTCAATTGTGCAGGGTGTGTTGAGAGAGTCTAAATGTTCGTGATTGAGGGAGGGGAGATTGAGGCTGTCCAGCCAAGATTTAGCAGCTTCATTTGGGGGGGTGTTGGGATTTGACATGAGGTTTTGATAGAAGGAGGTAAAAATTTCCATAACTTCTTGTGGGTGGGAGACTAGGTTGCCCTTATTATTTCTAAGTTTGTATGTATGTGTAGGGTTACTATCTTGTTTAAGTTTCCTTGCAAACATTGCTGTATAGGAGTTGCAGTGTAGCATATATTTAGCTTTAGAGAACCTGAGGGACTTCTCGACATTAGTGGAAAGGAGGGTATCTAAGGATTTGCGTTTTTCCTGTATTTGATGGGTAATGGCTGGGTCGACCGAATGATGTAGTTTAATGTAGAGATGGTGGAGTTCATTGGTGAGGCGTCTGATGTCGGCCTGTCGCTCTCTATTTTTGGATGCAGCTAAGCTTATGATGTGCCCTCTTAGAACCGCTTTGTGGGCGACCCATATGGAGGTGGGTGGAGTTTCCTCATTAATATTGTCAGTGAAATAGTTTTCTATGTGTGAGGAAATAGTAGAGTTGTTAGCAGGGTTTGTTAGTAAGGAGTCATTGAGACGCCAGTTATGAGGAGAGGGGGTTAGTCCTATGTAGGATGTAGTGAATGTGCAGACATCGTGGTCCGACCATGGGCAAGGGTGAATCTGTGCTTGAGTGGAGTTGGCAAGTAAGATAGGGGTAGACAGCACATAGTCAAGTCTAGCATAGCAGTCATGTGGATGGGAATAGTGGGTATATGCTTTAATACCCGTGTTATGAGCTCTCCATGTATCTAATAATTGAGCCTTATTGATTAGACGGTTTATGGTCTTAGAGAAGGATTTTGTATGGGGGGATATGGAACTTCTGTCAAGGAATGGGTGGGCAGCTAAGTTGAAATCTCCACCTATCAACATGTGGGGTGAGTGGTATTTGTCCAGAGTTTCAAAGAATTTAATAAAGAAGGAGGTATGGGTGTCATTAGGGGCGTAAACCGAGGCTATGGTGATTTCCCTATTGTTAATGATACCCTTGAGAATGATATATCTGCTCTCGGGGTCCTTAAATATATGGTGAACATCAAAGATGATCGTGTTACGTATAAGAATGGCGACCCCCTTAGTTTTATTGTCAAAGGTGGTGTAGTACACTTGGTTATAGGATTTGTGGAAGAATTTAGGGTGGTTAGCGGATGCAAAGTGAGTCTCCTGGAGCAGAATAATGTCTGCGCCTAGTTTTTTGTATTGCTGAAAGGCTTTTTTACGTTTACTGGGTGAGTTAAACCCATTGGTGTTATGAGATATAATTTTAAGACCCATGGTTAGAATCATAACAATCTATCAACTGAACAGAAGAAATATATAAAAGCTGATAACATGGATGGGTAGCAGCACTAACCATAAAGTTGTTACCTGTGTGTGGATTATCTTCATAAGGAGGGAGATACCGAAGCCACGCAGAAAGCTTGTATGGAGTCAGCATCTCCGTCATACATGGAAGCCCGCAAGTATGGCAGAAATATACGATATATTGGTCATGTATCTCTATAAGTGAAAAATAACAAGAATACATATACACTATGCCTGTGCAAAACAAATATAATTTTTTCTGTGCAAAAACGCAGGAGATAATACTCCTGATACTGTCACGTACCTGGTGCTGAGCAGAGCCTGACGTGCGGGAGTGGCCACTCTTGCTCCTCTGACCCCGGAACCCCTGGTAGTGCAGACAGGAGGTACTGGAGTCTAGAGTCACACTAGCGCCTGGCGGGGATGTCGTGCAGACACGGTATCAGTCTTACTGGAGGTGTGCTGTAGCACCGACGCCGACAGGTAACTGGAGCTAGTGCAGATGTCTGGCAGATAGCAGGGGGAAGGTGTTCTGTAGTACGGATGCTGGCAGGCAACTGGAGCTGGTGCAGGTGACTGGCAGACAGCAGGAGGAAGGTGTCCTGTAGTACGGATGCTGGCAGGCAACTGGAGCTGGTGCAGGTGACTGGCAGACAGCAGGAGGAAGGTGTTCTGTAGTACGGATGCTGGCAGGCAACTGGAGCTGGTGCAGGTGACTGGCAGACAGCAGGAGGAAGGTGTTCTGTAGTACGGATGCTGGCAGGCAACTGGAGCTGGTGCAGGTGACTGGCAGACACCAGGAGGAAGGTGTTCTGTAGTACAGATGCAGACGGATCAGGTTCAGGGATAAGGCAGCAGCAGAGTCGTGATTCAAGTCGGGTCGGCAACAGGCAGGCGGTCACTGGTACAGGGCAAGGCAGAGGCAGCGTCGGACAGTCCGAGGTCGGGGCGGGCAGCAATCAGAAGGGTCAAGACAAGCCGGAATCACAGGAACAGGGGTCAATCAGGTAACGGGTCTTCAGGCAGGTATCAGGAACGCTGATGATCGAGCAGCAAGAGGCCATGGGAAGAGCTCCCTTAAATAGCCTGAACTGGCGCCAAAATGGCGTCCTCACGTGCCCGCGCGCCGCTGCCGCGAATGCGCGCTCCCGTGCGCGCCGATGTGCCGCGCGTGCGCGTGCCCGTGCGTGTGCACGTCGAAGTGCCGCGAATGCGCGCTCCCGGCGCCCCTGTGCGCGCCGTTACACCGCTAGCGCCACCTGGTGGTCGACCACGACCATGACATTGCCCCCTCCCAATGGGCAGCCTCCGGATGCCCAACTGGGCCATCTTAAGTGGATGAGCGTTCTTGAAGGACCGGACCAGTCTCTTAGCGTGAATATTACGCTCAGGTTCCCACGAATTTTCTTCAGGGCCATAACCCTTCCACTTTACCAAGAACTGGACCTGGTTGTGCCTTCTCCTGCAGTCTACAATAGACTCCACTTCGAATTCTTCCTCTCCATTCACTAAGACCGGCTCGGGCGGGTCGGTGCTTCGTCCCGGGAAGGGATTAGCAACATCAGGTTTGAGGAGAAAGACATGGAAGACTGGATGAACGCGGAGTGAGTCTGGCAGTTCTAGCTCGTAGGCCACACTGTTAATCCTCCTCTTGATCGGAAAAGGCCCCATAAATTTAGGTCCTAGTTTCTTAGATGGGCAGGAAAGTTTCAAATTAATGGTGGACAACCATACCAGGTCTCCGGGTTCCAGATTGAGTTCACCCCTCCGCTTCTTATCAAAGATCTCTTTATTGTGCTTCTGAGTCCTTGCCATGGTTCCTTGCAGTAGCTTGTTGTTAGTGCTAAAGAAGTTTAATGTCTCTTGTACGGCAGGTACCGCACACTCCGGAGCACAGTTAGGCAGAAATGATGGGTGGTAGCCATAATTCGCATAGAAAGGAGATTGCTTAGTAGCAGAGTGGACTGAATTATTATATGCAAATTCGGCCAGCGGTAATAGAGAGGCCCAATCTTCCTGAGAAAACGAAGAAAAACAACGTAAATATTGCTCTAGTGTCTGGTTTGTCCTCTCGGTCTGGCCGTTCGACTGAGGGTGATAGGCGGATGAGAAAGACAGCCCAATCTTGAGGGATTTGCAGAGTGCCCTCCAGAACCTGGAGGTGAATTGCACCCCGCGGTCAGAAACGATATCTGTAGGAATACCGTGAAGCCGCACAACTTCTTTAATAAAGATCTTGGCAGTCTCTGGGGCAGAGGGTGTACCCTTCATGGGCAGAAAATGTGCCATCTTGGATAGTCTATCTACTGTTACGAAGATAGTCGTGAACCCCTCAGAGGGTGGCAGTTCAACAATAAAATCCATGGAGATCATTTGCCATGGTCTCTCTGGTACGGATAAAGGCCTTAACAATCCCCAAGCTCTGGATTTGCTCCCTTTATTTCGGATGCACGTGGTGCACGACTCCACATAGCTTCTGCAGTCCTTCACAAGTTGGGGCCACCAGAACGTGCGCTGTAGAAGTTCCGAAGTCTTTTGTGCCCCAAAGTGACCAGCCAGTACATGATCATGGCAGAGGCTCAGGACAGTGACCCGCAAGTCCTCGGGTACAAAGATTTTGTTGCCATGCCATAACAGACCGTCCCGAATCTGCAGATCTGTGTCCGAGGGAGAGGGAATTCCTGCAGAGGCTTGCTTGATCCGAGCCACTAGGTCGTCTTGCAACAACAGAAAATTCCCAGAGGATAGGATAGTGTCTGGAGGGGCGAAAGTTTCAGGATCGCAATACATCCGCGAAAGGGCATCGGGTTTGGTGTTCTTAGATCCAGGCCTATAGGTTATGTGGAAGGTAAACCTAGTAAAGAAAAGTGCCCATCTGGCCTGTCGTGGCCTCAGCCTTTTAGCTACCTTCAGGTATTCCAGGTTTTTATGGTCCGTATAGACCAGGATCGGATGAGCTGCACCTTCCAACAGGTACCGCCACTCTTCTAGTGCGGCTGTAATCGCTAAGAGTTCTCGGTCCCCCACATCGTAGTTCTTTTCCGCGTCGGACAATCTTCGAGAGAAAAAGGCGACCGGATGCAGAAGAGCCTTTGGCCCCTGTCTCTGGGAAAGAACAGCTCCCACTGCCGTTTCCGAAGCATCCACCTCCAGGATGTAGGGCAGACTGGCGTCAGGGTGTTTAAGGACAGGTGCCGATGTACACAACTTTTTCAGGGTCTCGAAGGCTAACTGGGCCTCTGGAGACCATCGGAAACGGACAGTTTGTTTGGTCAGGCCGGTTATGGGGGATATAATACTGGAAAAACCCTTGATAAACTTCCTGTAAAAGTTCGCAAATCCGATGAACCGTTGTACACCTTTCTTGTCAGAGGGCGCGGGCCAATCAAGAATTGCTGCGACCTTTTGTGGGTCCATCTCGATACCTTTTACGGAGATGATCAGACCTAGAAATTGTATGCTCACACGTTCGAATTCGCACTTTTCAGGCTTGGCATACAGTCCGTGAGTTCGGAGTCGCCTGAGGACTTTCCTAACGTGTTCCCGATGCCTGTCAATAGAGGGGGAAAAGATAAGGATGTCATCGAGATATACCACAACAAACAGATCAAGGTAGTCTTTAAAGATGTCATTCACGAAGTGCTGAAATGTAGCGGGGGCGTTACAGAGTCCGAATGGCATCACCAAGTATTCGAAATGGCCAAAGCGGGTGCGGAAGGCAGTTTTCCACTCATCGCCATCCCGAATTCGTACCAAGTTATAGGCCCCCCGCAGATCGAGTTTCGTGAAGATGACTGCGGCTCCAAGTCTCTGAAACAATTCCGGTACCAGGGGAAGGGGGTACCGATTTTTGATCGTCACCTTGTTAAGCTCACGGTAATCCACACAAGGGCGGAGTGTATGATCTTTCTTTTCGACAAAAAAAATTCCTGCTCCTGCTGGTGAGGTGGAGGGGCGGATAAACCCCTTCTTAAGGTTGTCATCAAGGTAGGTCTTCAGATTCTCCAGCTCTAGCTCTGTCAGGGGAAAAATCCTGCCGAAGGGGACTTCAGCCCCAGGGAGAAGCTCAATTGGGCAGTCATAGGGCCGGTGCGGAGGGAGGGTGTCAGCCCCTTTTTTACTAAATACGTCCAGGAATTCATGGTACACTTCGGGGACGGATTGGCGGGTTTCAATGTCAAAGTCCATGCAAAGCAGAGAGGGGGAACAGGAGGTCACTTGCAGGCAGTGTAGTTGGCAGTAGGCGGAGCTGAAACGAATCTCCCCGGTAGTCCAGTCTATTTGTGGGTTGTGAGCCCGGAGCCAGGGCATACCCAGAATTATGGGAAATAAAGGGGACACAATAACATCCAGGCACAGAAATTCCCGATGAGAGTCTAAGATAGTGGTGGCGATAGGTACAGTTTCTTGGGTAACTGGGCCGGATTTTAGAGCTGACCCATCAGCCAAGTGTACAGACAGTCCCACAGCTCTGGGGCGCAACGGAATCTGGTGTAGAGTGGCAAAGGAAGAGTCCATGAAGCAGCTGCAGGCCCCAGAATCAAGTATGGCGCTGGTCCGGATGACCCCTCCTGGAAGCTGGAACAAGACAGGAACAGCCAGGTGAGTGGAATTGTTGAGGACAACCGGAGTATGGACAGAGGACATGAAAGTGGACTTACGGGACTTTGCTGGGCAGGTCCTCACATAGTGGCCGGGCTCTCCGCAGTAGAGGCACAAGTTGTTAATCCGGCGACGAAGTCGTTCCTCGGATGTGAGGGATGGACGAATCAGACCCAGCTGCATAGGTTCTGGTATGTCTCTGGAGGAGGGAAGCGAGGCAGAAGGAATCGGGTTAGGCAAGGTAGGAACCCTAGGCAGCATCCATGTCGGACGGGTCGGACCTGTGGTACGTTCAGTCCTGCGCTCCCTTAGGCGCCCATCAATCTGGATGGCCAGATTAATAAGAGCTTCCAGAGTTCCAGGGACCCCCACTCGAGCAAGCTCGTCCTTAAGTGTCTCAGAGAGGCCAAGACGAAACTGGTAGCAGAGGGCCGCGTCATTCCAGTTAGTGTCCGCACTCCACCTTCTGAACTCGGATACATAGTCCTCCGCAGGTCTGCGACCCTGCTGGAGGGCGTGCAAAGCGGCCTCTGCTGTAGCGGCCTGGTGAGGGTCCTCGTACAGCAAGGACATGGCCTGAAAAAACGTATCTAGACGGTCAAGACATAAGTCCTTTTGCTCCAAGAGCCGGTGGGCCCAGGCCTGCGGTTCGCTGGTTAGCAGGGAAATGACAAACCCGACCTTGGTGGCCTCTAATGAGAAGGTTCGAGGCTGGAGTGCAAAATATAGTTCACATGCATTCCGGAAGGCCCTATACTTGCTTCTTTCCCCGGAAAATCTCTCTGGCATGGGTACTTTGGGCTCAGGTGGTAGCATGATGACAGAGGGAGAAGAAGGAGTACCCGAAGCGGAAGCAGAAGAAGTTGCGGACAAGGCCTGGACGCGGTCTTCAAGTCGGGTGTAGCCTTCTTGCAGGGCCCTGACTGCTTGTGTTAAGCCATCCAAATGGTGACAGAGTTCAGACATAGGGTCCACTCCCTGTGCAGGCTCAGACATGGCTGCTCGATACTGTCACGTACCTGGTGCTGAGCAGAGCCTGACGTGCGGGAGTGGCCACTCTTGCTCCTCTGACCCCGGAACCCCTGGTAGTGCAGACAGGAGGTACCGGAGTCTAGAGTCACACTAGCGCCTGGCGGGGATGTCGTGCAGACACGGTATCAGTCTTACTGGAGGTGTGCTGTAGCACCGACGCCGACAGGTAACTGGAGCTAGTGCAGATGTCTGGCAGATAGCAGGGGGAAGGTGTTCTGTAGTACGGATGCTGGCAGGCAACTGGAGCTGGTGCAGGTGACTGGCAGACAGCAGGAGGAAGGTGTCCTGTAGTACGGATGCTGGCAGGCAACTGGAGCTGGTGCAGGTGACTGGCAGACAGCAGGAGGAAGGTGTTCTGTAGTACGGATGCTGGCAGGCAACTGGAGCTGGTGCAGGTGACTGGCAGACAGCAGGAGGAAGGTGTTCTGTAGTACGGATGCTGGCAGGCAACTGGAGCTGGTGCAGGTGACTGGCAGACACCAGGAGGAAGGTGTTCTGTAGTACAGATGCAGACGGATCAGGTTCAGGGATAAGGCAGCAGCAGAGTCGTGATTCAAGTCGGGTCGGCAACAGGCAGGCGGTCACTGGTACAGGGCAAGGCAGAGGCAGCGTCGGACAGTCCGAGGTCGGGGCGGGCAGCAATCAGAAGGGTCAAGACAAGCCGGAATCACAGGAACAGGGGTCAATCAGGTAACGGGTCTTCAGGCAGGTATCAGGAACGCTGATGATCGAGCAGCAAGAGGCCATGGGAAGAGCTCCCTTAAATAGCCTGAACTGGCGCCAAAATGGCGTCCTCACGTGCCCGCGCGCCTCTGCCGCGAATGCGCGCTCCCGTGCGCGCCGATGTGCCGCGCGTGCCCGTGCGTGTGCACGTCGAAGTGCCGCGAATGCGCGCTCCCGGCGCCCCTGTGCGCGCCGTTACACCGCTAGCGCCACCTGGTGGTCGACCACGACCATGACAGATACATACCAGATTTTGTAAAATGGGTAATAACCCATTTGTTCTGGCATTAAACTGATCAAACATAAAAAATAAAAGAGAAACAAAAAAGAACATATAGGATAAAGAAGAATTATCCTTATCCTGCGTCAGATCCAGCCAGACCATCAGGGTGGTGGTCAGGATGTGGATCGAGGCAGGAGTGGGGTCAAACCAACTGCGGCGGACACACCCGTACAAAAAAAACATGTTAAACTGTATAAAAGCATCATATAAGTGCATGGCAGCCTAGAACAATAATGTAATAACATATATTATTCAAAAATTAGAGAACAGGGTCAGCATAACCAACCATAACATTGTATTAAATGGATTGGAAACAGAAGAGGGATGTGATATTGTGGTCTATGACACAACCATTTCAATATGGAGGAGGTAGATCAAGAATAATTTGAGGCAGTCCCGTGAAGCATCCAGGGATCAAAAGGCAGAAAGTTCAGGATAGATGACCTTTAGTGCAGGGGATAAACAGAGCTGTATCATGAAACTGCTCCAAGCAACATAGCACATGGTAGATTGAGATAATAGGAGGTAAGTTTGCTATAGTGGTTTGTATATTGCATAGAGCATTGTGTGTTGAGCTGTTTGTAACATGAGCCCATGAGCTAGATATGTGGATAGAGACATTCCAGAAGGGGAGGGGGGACCTCCAGTGGAGGAAGTGTGAATCAAGTGTGATAAGGCTGGAAAGAAAAGTCAAAAGAACTCTCTGCTTTTCTTGCAGAATCTAAATGATTAAGTTGTGCTGGAACTCTTTGAATCCTGTAGTGTTGGGTATTCCTGAAGCAAGGGACTAAGTGACTGGAATGCAGCAATCTTCAGGAGAAATAGTGCAGTAGCTTAGTGAACCATATGAAGATTTATATGAGGTAATTTCACTAGGGATTGAACAATCTTCTCTGGTCTCTCTGGCTGCGTCTGTTGGAAGGGGTAGACCAAATAGGTGAGGGTCTTGGGGTAGCTGGAAGTCGTGGATGAGGTTTGTTAGGCAATAGACCCAACTTGATTAGCAACTCTTTGCCTTCGATCACATTGTAGACCGTATAGGTGGATCCGTTGTGAGGTACAGTCAGCTTAAAGGCTAATCCCCATTTGTATCTTATTCTGGCTGATTGTAGGACTGTGGTAACCTCTTTCATCCTGCGCCTTCTATCTAAAGTGGCTGGAGAGATGTCAGGGAAGATTTGTATGCGTTTTCCCTCAAAGGAGATGTTGGGGCTGTTTCTGGAAGCGCGCATGATGTCTTCTTTGACTAGAAAGTCCTTCATGCACATGATGATGTCCCTGGGGGGGTTTTCAGGGGGGGGTTTGGGGCGGAGGGCCCTGTGGATTCTGTCACAGGCAAAGGCAGAAAGTGTTTTTTCTGGCAGGAGACCATGGAAAATTTGGGATACAGCCGGAAGTAAATCAGTGGTGGATTCCGGTATATAGCGCAATCTTATATTTTGGCGGCGATTTCTATTGTCCAAATCTTCTAATTGGGCTTGCATAAAGGCAAAATTATATGCCAGGTTTTCATAGTCTTTGCTCAAGTCATTGTGTGCTAGGGAGAGTTCATCATGCTTTGTCTCCAGGAGGTCAGTGCGTCCTCCTATGCTAGCAATTTCCTGGGACAGTGCAGCAGTAGATTTATGCACTTCTTTTTCTATTTTATCCACAAGTTTGTTAAATATTGCTGTGAGACTTTCATCTAGGTCAGCCTTGGAGAGGGGGGAGTTGTACTCACAGTTTTCCAGGGCTTTGGGAGGGTGTGAGATGGCTGCATCCTCTCCCCACATGCTGCTGCAGGCGCCATCTTGGGTCTTCCCTGTCCTCTGCTCCATTGTAAGAAGAAAGTTTGTCAGTGAGCGATGCTGACTCCGTTTTTTCTTCTTGCTGGTGCCAGGCATGCACCTCGTATTCCCACAGGGGTGCTGATGATTTCGGGTGAAAACGAGCGGTATAGCCCTGGGGAAACGCTCGCAATGTGTCCGGGTGTGGAGGAGATGTGTCTAAGCACTTCCCATCAGCGTCGCGCCGCGCATGCGCCCCCCATGAATTATGATTCTTTGTCACCCTATGGCCCTAGTGGACATAAGGTGACCCTAGACATAGGAGATTCTCAGTCTGTCCCGGGTCATTCTGTTACAGCATTTGACTCTGGGCACATGCCGTAGAATTGCCACTGATGAGTATCCATTATGGTTTTATGCAGATTCCCTGATCCCACAAGCTAAAGGAGTGGCTATAGGGTTCGCCAGGGGCATTCGGTTTTCATTGGTAGAAAGGAGGGTAGACCCCGACGGTCGATTTTTGTTTCTCAATGGGAGACTAAACAACTTCGAGATCTCTCTGGCGAACATCTATAGCCCGAATAAAAAGTCAGCCCAATACTTAGTAGGTGTAATAGAAGAATTTATGAGTTTTAAGAAAGGAGAGGCCCTTATGGGAGGAGACTTTAACTTGTGTTTAGATCCTAAACTGGACAGTACGTCACATGCACAAGCGAGCGAACTGGGTCAGAGAAATAAACTTAAAAGGAAGATGCACCTACATCAACTGGTTGATGTTTGGCGTACACAACATATGAGGCAAAGAGATTACACATTTCGCTCGCCGGTGCATGAGACGTATTCCAGAATTGATCATTTTTGGACAGAACATAGACTCCTTGAATGGGTGGAAGACACAAAAATCGGAATTATAACTTTCTCGGACCACGCTCCTATTACACTTCAACTTAAAATAGGTGAGAAAGAAAATAGGAACATAAACTGGAAACTGAATGAGGAACTTTTACTAGATAAAGGCGTAGAAAAGAAAAGAAAGATGGAATTGGAACAGTTTTTTGAGGAGAATAGCACAGAGGGGATGTCAGAGGCAATAATATGGGAAACTCACAAGGTTTACGTAAGGGGAATCCAGATAAAGGGAGGAGTTAAGAAAAAAAGAAAGATAAAAAAAAGTAACTTAATTAAAGAAATAACAGATCTCGAACGTTTACATAAAGAAAAAGGCCAAAAAGACCTACTATTGAACCTTTATAGTAAAAGAGAGGAGATGAGAGAATTAGTGGAACAGGAATCCCGATTAGCATTGAGCATGATTAAGAAAGAACGATATCAATGGGGCAAGAAGGCTGGGAAATACCTTGCGAGTTTCCTAAAAAAGAAAAAATCAGCAAACTATATTGAGAAAATAAAAAATAAAATGGGAGAAACAAGCTTTAAAACAGGGATCCTCAAACTATGGCCCTCCAGCTGTTGCAGAACTACAACTCCCATGGGGCATTGTAAAACTCTGACATTCACAGACATCACTAGGCATGATGGGAATTGTAGTTCCTGAACACCTAGAGGGCCGTAGTTTGAAGACCTCTGCTTTAAAACCTCAGATATTAAAAACTTTCAAGGATTTTCATGAGAAATTATACACAATCAATAAAAATAATACCAAACGAGAAGCAAAGTTAAAGGAGGAAAAAACGAAAACATACCTAAGAAAAGCAGAATTAAATAATATACCAGAAGATAAACTTATTAGCCTCGAAACCCCCATAACAGAAGTAGCTAAAACTATTCGTGAACTGCCCAACGGTAAAAGCCCTGGTCCAGATGGATTTACAATATTATATTATAAATTATTTTCCGATATCTTAACTCTAAAACTATGCTCCTACTTTAATGGGATAGGCGAGAAATGGGAAATAAGGAAAGAAGCCCTAGAAGCTCTAATAACCGTAATACATAAAGAGGGCAAAGACAATAGCCTTTGCTCCAGTTATAGACCTATTTCGCTCCTTAACCACTTAAGACCCGGACCAAAATGTAGGTAAAGGACCTTGCCCCTTTTTGCGATTCGGCACTGCGTCGTTTTAACTGACAATTGCGTGGTCGTGCGACGTGGCTCCCAAACAAAATTGGCGTCCTTTTCCCCCCACAAATAGAGCTTTCTTTTGGTGGTATTTGATCACCTCTGCGGTTTTTATTTTTTGCGCTATAAACAAAAATAGAGCGACAATTTAAAAAAAAATGCAATATTTTTTACTTTTTGCTATAATAAATATCCCCCAAAAATATATAAAAAAACATTTTTTTTCCTCAGTTTAGGCCGATACGTATTCTTCTACGTGTTTTTGGTAAAAAAAATCGCAATAAGCGTTTATCGGTTGGTTTTCGCAAAATTTATAGCGTTTACAATAAGGGATAGTTTTATTGCATTTTTATAAAAAAAAAATGTTTTACTACTAATAGCGGCGATCAGCGATTTTTTTCGTGACTGCGACAATATGGCAGACACTTCGGACAATTTTGACACATTTTTGGGACAATTGTCATTTTCACAGCAAAAAATGCATTTAAATTGCATTGTTTACTGTGGAAATGACAGCTGCAGTTTGGGAGTTAACCACAGGTGGCGCTGTAGGGGATGTGTGACCTAATGTGTGTGTTTACAACTGTAGGGGGGTGTGGCTGTGGGTGTGACGTCATCGATCGCGTCCCCCTATTACAGGGATGACGCGATCGATGCTACGGCCACAGAGAAGCACGGGGAAGCCGTGTGTACACACGGCTCTCCCCGTTCTTCAGCTCCAGGGACGGATCGCCGCACTCCAGCGGCGATCAGGTCCGCGAATCCCACGGTCCCGGTCCTGGAGCTTCGGACCGGGCCGCGGGCGCGCGCCCGTGACCCACGGCTGGGTACTAAAATCAACGTATATATACGTTGATGTGTCCAGCCGTGCCATTCTGCCGACGTAAATGTGCAGTAGGCGGTCCTTAAGTGGTTAATATAGACCTAAAAATATTTTCTAAAATACTCGCAAATCGGCTGAAAAAAATTATGACAGACGCAATCCACATAGATCAAGTAGGGTTTATTACAAGGAGAGAAGGGAGAGATAATGGTATTAGATCCCTCTTGATCATTGAGGAAATAAAAAAAAGTGGAGCCCCAGGCCTGTTAATGTCGGTTGACGCTGAAAAGGCCTTTGATCGTGTTGATTGGGGCTTCATGTAGAACACACTAGAGGCGATGGAAATAGGACCTAAAATGAGGCAGTGGATAAGAGCATTATATAACAAACCGACTGCAAGATTTAAAATTAACGGGAAGATCTCGGAACCCTTGGAATTAAAAAACGGTACACGACAGGGATGCCCATTATCAACGCTGCTGTTTACTCTTGCATTAGAACCTCTCTTGAGATAAGGCGGAACGTGGACATTAGGGGGATAATATTAGGAGGAGAGGAACATAAACTGGCAGCTTACGCTGACGATATATTGTTTTATGTAGCAAACCCAAAGACAACACTGCCTAACATAATTAAAACAATAAAAGAATTTGGTACGATCTCTAACTTTAAGATAAATCCAACCAAATCAGAAATATTAAGCATTAACATCACTAAAAAAGAAAAAAGAGCCCTACAGATAAACTTCCCATTCTCTTGGAAAAAAAAACTAAAATATCTTGGAATTAGATTAGGAAATACCAGGGAGACTCTCTAAAGGATCAACTTTATCCCGTTGTTAAACGAGATTAAAGATGACCTTAATAAAATTGCACCAGGACAACTAACATGGACCAGGAGGATAAATATATTTGAAATGATAATATTACCAAAAATCGTCTATAAAATGCAGATGCTCCCAATTCAAATACCATAAGCTTTCTTTAAAAAACTCCAATCAATGTTTCTTAAATTTATATGGAGGGGGAAAAAAACACAAATTAAATTAACACTTTTGACAAAAGACAAATCACAAGGGGGGCTGGGGGCACCGGACATAAAAAAATTACTATTATTCAATCATTTTGTCACAAGTAATTGGGCGAAAAACAACATAGAAAAAAGATGGGTATCCATGGAAAATAAATTGAGTAAAATAACACTGGGGAATTGAATTTGGGTTCCGGCACAGTTTAGAGGATTAAGTCCAGATGTCCACGATATCACAAGACACGCACTAAAACGAAGGGATCAGATTCATAAGAAGAAAGGATGGGATTATAATTCACCGTTAATACCCCTGAAAGACACACAATTTTTCCCACCAGGAGATGAAAAAAGATTTGGTAAATGGATAAGGAAAGACAACATCCAATTAAAAGATCTTATGGAGCAAAATAAGTTATTGACAATGCAGAAATTAAAAGAAATGAAAGAAATAATTTTGATTGACGAGTGGAGATACGCGCAACTAAATAATTTTTTTGAACGCCTCCCATAGCCTATGAGATCCAAAATGAATCTCCGGCCTCTCGAAAAACCATGTTTAGAAAAGAAGGGGAAGGGAAAAATCTCAAAGATTTACAACATCTTGAACGACTCAAAACAACAGTGCGTACATCTATTCGTCAAGAAATGGGAAGAAGAAACGGGCCTATCAATAAACGAACAGGAGGTGAGACAGCTAATAAATAGAGTCCATGTTACCTCCATAAATAACAATGTAATGGAACAAAACTACAAGTGTCTGGTACGATGGTACCTCACACCGGATAGAATACATACGGCCTCAGGAACCAGCTCGCAGTCATGCTGGAGAGGCTGTAAAGAAATTGGTACAATGACCCATATCTGGTGGTCCTGTCCCAATCTTTTGGTCAGAAATTAGACAAAAAATCAAAGAAATAATAAACGTGAATATCCCGGAGGACTTTTGGGTCTGCGTATTACACGGGGCCCGAATGCCAACTAAAAAATATCTAAAGACACTAATCCCAGAATTCCTGAATGCTGCAAAGAGTCAAATTTCGGGTAATTGGCAACAACCAGAGAGACCTACATTAAGAGGTTGGGCCAACAAAATTGATGAAACATATTATAATGAATATCTAAGATATAGAGATGGGGAAATATGGGCTGAATTCAAAGAGAAATGGGAAACCTGGAAATGTTTTAAGTCTAAAATGGAATATGCAGAGATGATGGAGGCCTAAGACAATAAAATATAAAGGCTAGGAGTATGGGTTTGTAAGAGAGAAGGCAAAAGCTTAATAAAGAGGATAAGGAGGAGGCCGTGGAGGGGGGGGTGAGGGTTGGGTATGGATGGGGGGGAAGGGGGGAAAGGGAAGATAGATGGGAATTCTGTTACCTTTTAATAAAAATAAAAAAAAAGATATAAATTTATAATTTGAATTCCACAAATGATGCATAACCGAAGAAGAGACCGAACCATTGAATAAAACCATGAGTGGGTCTCTTTCCGTGGTTTAGTCTGAGGTGAAAAAAAAAAAAAGGAAAAAAAAAAGCGAAATCCTGTTGTTTCTTTCCCTTCTTTAGCTGTTTTATCACCACTCATCTCCTTCCTTGAAAGAGTGAGTGTTGCCCTGTGGAAGAGATGGAAGCTTGCGGGTAACATTGGGCCAGATTCACAAAGCGATTACGCCTGCGTAACTGGAGATTCGCGGCGTAAGTCTAAATGTGCGCCTGCGTTTCGATGCACGGCATCCCCAAAACGAGATACGCAAGAAAGCTACTTTTTTTGTCCAGCGTAATTTCGTTAGACAGGCGCATCCGTCCGCGCAAAACTGCGCTAGACAGACCATTGATTTGCTAGTCAAATATGCTAATGAGGGACTTACGGGGATCCACAAAAGAACGTTGGGGCAGCGCAGGCTACGCAGTGTGCGCAACAGCAAAATGTCCTGTCTAAAATTAGACCATATAAAAGCTGGTCTAAAAAGAGAAAAATCGTCTACATGTCAGATAAAGCAACACTGTTAGTGAGGAGCTGAGCAGTCACACGTGTTGCACAACAATCTGTATGCCAACATGCCAGGGGCATCGTCGCGCATAGCTATACTACTGACTTTAGATGAGCAAAGAAGGAGGAGGGCACGGAGGATGGCACGGGAGAGGATATACCGCACACGCATAGACCTGTTTGGCATGAGTGATTGTGAGGTGTATCACATCTTCAGATTCAGCCCTCATGCCATCCTGGAATTAACCACAACCCTGCAGGAGGACATCACCAGCCCAACACAACGCTCACATGCAGTGCAGCCACTGGTCAAGGTCATGGCAACACTCCATTTCCTTGCCAGTGGCCCTGGTTGTCCCTGCAATCCTCAGACGCATGGCCAACCAAATCATCAAACCAACCACTGAGGACCTGCGGCTGAAGGCAATGACAGATTTCTACAGAATTGCCAGATTCCCACGCACCATGGGGGCCATTGATTGCACACATGTGGCACTCCAGCCCCCCCCAGGAGACAGAGCACATGTACCGCAATCGGAAGCATTGGCATTCCATCAACGTACAGGTGATAGTCGATGCCCAAGGCCTCATATGGCAGACCGGTTCCATGTCTCCCCCTCCCCCACTGAATTTACCTGGTCATTGATCATGTCCAAAATCTCTCTCCTCCTGGCCGGGGTGGTGTTGGCACTGTCCGGGCCGTGGAGGAAACGCCCATAGTCGGAAATGGCACGGGCAAGAATTTGTTTCTCCCTCAAAGAAAAATTTAATTTCCTCTTCCTCACAGTCATACTCTGACCAAAAATCACTCCCAGTCAACAAAAATCACTCACAAAAACAAGCACGACCAATCCAGCAAGAAAACAAACAAACAGAAAACTATCAAAACAAAAATTCTCACAAACACTCAGCAAAAAGCAGTCACAAAAACAAACAGGAACAATCAAGCAAGAAAACAAACAAACAGAAAACTATCAAACAAAAAATCTCACAAACACTTAGCAAAAATCATTTTCAAATATCTTCTAACAAACACTAGATCACACAGTACACAAATCTGACAAATACAAATCACAACGCAACTAACAACGGAACAAAAGCACTTTGCTATATGGGAAGGGAAACAAAGGGATGTACTTTTGCAATGGAAGTGCGTTTGTGTGTGTCTATTTATGCTGTCTGCGTAGTTCATGATTTTGCCATAGTCCATTTCCAATTTCACTGATTGCGCCGTTCCCGAGTTGTGAGCATGAGCACAGAGGTGCTGACATGGTCTGCTTCGAGCACGCATGCGCGAGCCGGCCGGCCGGCCCTTCATTTGCATGGGGTCACGGCTCATTTCAATGTAACACGCCCACGTCCTTGCCAATTTGTATTACTCCGCCTTGCGCCTCAGAAATAACGTTGCGCAGGCGCTATTTTCTGCGTAAAAGCGACGAGAATAGGGTGATTGCGCGGCTACATTGCGCAAGTCTAACGTAAAGGCGGTGCGCTACGCCGGTCAAATAATGCGCAGATGTACCTGAATCTGGCCCATTGTCTTTGACTTCTATTAAAGTTTCAATCAACTTTCTCACATATTCATCTCTAATGTTGTCAAGATTGTCTTGTGTCATGAATGTGTGTCTGGTTGGGAAAGGCCTACCCATCAGGATTTCAAAAGGAGAATATCCTAGGTTTGCATTTAGTGTCATTCTTATCTCAGCAATTCATCGCTTCCCAGCGAACAGTTCCCAGCAAACATCGCTTGTTCGCGTTCGCCGCAGCCGGCGAACATAAGCGATGTTTGACCCGCCCCCTATTCATCATCATTGAGCAAACCTTGACCCTGTACCTCACAGTCAGCAGACATATTCCAGCCAATCAGCAGCATACCCTCCCTCCCTGACCCTCCCACCTCTAGGGCAGCATGCATTTTAGATTCATTCTGAACCTGCAGTCAGAGTGAGAGGAGGGACAGTGTTGCTGCTGCTGATTTTATAGGGAAAGCGATAGCTAGGCCAGTGTACTCCAGTCCTGAAAGACTCATCTGATCTCTGCTGTTAGAACAGCGTCCTGACAGCACCCCAAACAGCCCTTTTTAGGGCTAGTCAATCAGTCTGTTTTTTTTTTCTCTCTAATCTGTGCTGCATGGTTTACAGAGAGGGACAGAGAGAAAGAGAGAGAGTGTATTTTTTTGGAGTTAGATAGGGCAGGCAGGCAGGCAGGCTAGTCAGTTAGAGTTAAAGGGCCAGATTCTCAGCGGCGCTACGACGGAGTATCTCAGATACCCCGTTGTATCACCGTTTTTTTGCCTCGTATCTATGCGAGTAATGCTTAGCATCACTTTGGCATAGATACGCTTCAACATCTGACAAGTGTAATACCATTACACTTGCGGATCGTAGTTGTAATGACAACTCCGGCCACTAGGTGGCCTTTACGTTGTCTTTTTCATTTGCATATGCAAATGAGGCTAGTACGGCAATTCCCGAACGCTTTTACGCCGCCCCGTCGTCGCGTACGTCTTTTTCGTCCGCGTAAGGTTACCCCTGCTTCTATGAGAAGTAACCTTACGAAGTTCCGTCAGATGCCATGTTAAGTATGGCGTCGGGTCAGCGTCGGCTTTTTCCATCGCTTACGTCGTTTTACTAACTCGTTCGCGAATAGGGCATTGCGTAAGTGACGATCACGTTGTTTTGACGTCGGTTTCAACGACGCTTTCCGACGTGAGCTGGAGCATGCGCACTGGGCTTTTTCCCCCGGCCGGCGCATGCGCAGTTCGTTCGACGCGGGGGCGCGCTTAATTTAAATACAAGCCGCCTCATTTAAATTACGCGGGCTTACGCTGGGCCATTTTCGCTACGCCAACCCAAACTACGGAGCAAATGGTTAGAGAATACGGCACTTGCTCTAGTACGATGCGGCGGCGTAGTGTAAATGGCTTACGATACGCAAGCGAATTTCTATGAGAATCTGGCCCAAAATGTGTAGAGGATATATATGCATTCCAGGTTTTGTATATATATATGTATACACTGTATTGAGTTTAGCTAGACTAGAGGTGCAGGGTGCTGTGTAATATAAAGTGGTGCAGGGTGCTATATAAAGGGGCCTAGAGCTGTGGGGTTCTGTGTAATATAAGGTGCCCAGGCTCATATATAGCGTAAACTGTGCCCACCTGTCCAGTGCCACATCTTATCTATATTTTGTTGGCACAGTTGATAACATATAAGAACAAAATTCACTACAATACAGAATATTAGTCATTTGTCTACCAGGGTGTCTTTGGCTCATATAGCATAAACTGTGCCCACCAGTCCAGTGCCACATCTCATCTATATTTTGTTGGCACAGTTGTAAACATATTCTGTAATGCAGTGAATTTTGTTCTTATATGTTTACAACTGTGCCAACAAAATATAGATGAGATGTGGCACTGGACAGGTGGGCACAGTTTACGCTATATGAGCCAAAGACACCCTGGCAGACAAATTACTAATATTCTGTATTGCAGTGAATTTTGTTCTTATATTAGTCATTTGTCTGCCAGGGTGTCTTTGGCTCATATAGCGTAAACTGTGCCCACCTGTCCAGTGCCACATCTCATCTATATTTTGTTGGTACAGTTGTAAACATATAAGAACAAAATTCACTGCAATACAGAATATTAGTCATTTGTTTGCCAGGGTGTCTTTGGCTCATATAGTGTAAACTGTGCCCACCTGTCCAGTGCCACATCTCATCTATATTTTGTTGGCACAGTTGTAAACATATAAGAACAAAATTCACTGAAATACAGAATATTAGTCATTTGTATGCCAGGGTGTCTTTGGCTCATATAGCATAAACTGTGCCCACCTGCCCAGTGCCACATCTCATCTATATTTTGTTGGCACAGTTGTAAACATATAAGAACAAAACTCACTGCAATACAGAATATTAGTCATTTGTCTGCCAGGATGTCTTTGGTTCATATAGCGTAAACTCTGCCCACCTTTCCAGTGCCACATCTCATCTATATTTTGTTGGCACAGTTGTAAACATATAAGAACAAAATTCACTGCAATACATGTAGCGCCCCTCAATCAGAGGAGGATTTTCCCTCTAGACATGCTGGCGGGAGAGTATATCTGTGGCAGACGCCTGAGAGAAGGGAAGACGTTCTACGCAGGGCCCACATTCCCACCCACCCAGAGAGATAATAGGGGTTTTTAAAGGGCCGGCCATCAAGACAGACCACCGGAATGCTGGCAAACCAGACCCGCCTACAGGAACCCCAACTGGAGAGGGAACACCAGGAAACAAAGAGGACAAATGGAAGAACACTGCACCCCACGAGATGCCCAAAAAGGGTCAAGAGCCAGTGGATTACCAACAGCGTCACCAAACTCAAGAGGGGAACAGGAGACTAGGGAGAGGCCCAGAGTGGGAGAGGAATACAGAACTGCAAGACTGGAACCTAGAAAGGACCGAAGGCCTCGAGGGAAGTGAGGGGGGAAGAAGAAAGCGACAGAGAGAATACTTAGGGAAAGGGATATATAATCTAGGTGATGCCACTTTTACGGAGGAAGAGCTAAAAGTCTTGGACCTAGGACTCAAGTACGCTCCGGAAAAATATCTGGATCACTTTGAAACGTATATTCACCTACAAATATTCCTTAGGAAAATTAACCTGAAAAAACATTTCGCTTTAAACCCGAATGAACAACACCCTGCGGAACCCATCTATAAACAAACCAAATTGAAAAACAACTCGACCTAAAACCCCCAAACTAAGAGCAATCAATGTGTGATGGCATTCAAAAAGATGGTTGAACAAGAAATAAAACACATCACAAACAAGAGCAACAAACGAAAACAAAACATATGAAAAACTATTAAAGAATCATCCAAAAAGAAAGAAGTGGTAATCAGACCAGCAGATAAGGGGGGGGGGGTGGGGTTGGTGATTTTAAACATTAAAGACTACGAGAAAGAAATGGAAAACCTACTGATAGTGGAGGACACATACAAAAAAACTGAAAAGCAAACCAAAACCACAGTACGACAAATTACTCCGAGGTTATGTAAAGAAAGGACAGGACATGAACATTTTAAAATAAGCGAGAGTCTGAATACCTGGTGACAGAATCCACAAAGACACCAGTGATGTACCAGGTACCTAAAATACATAAAAGACAAAACAATTCGCCTGGTAGGCCTATCATCAGCGAGATTCTCGAGGTTAGGGGAATACCTGGACCAATTCCTGAAACCCCTTGTTTTTCTGGGAAGATCTCATTTAAAGGATAGTACACAGCTGATCAACGAATTAAAAGATCTCACTAACACAGGGAATTACCTACTTGCCACTAGCATCAAGCAGTTAGATGGTCTTAAAGGGGTAGAGAAAGCCCTACATGAATTGTCTGATATGAAACAAGAGCAAATCTCTTACATCTTGGAAGGGCTTCAACTGGCTATGCAGAACAACCATTTTTGGTACAACAGTGAATACTACGTACAGACAAGGGTTTTTTTTTTTTCATGGACATGTGGGAAGAAATGTACGTGTATCAACGGAATATCACACAATTAAGGTTATACAAACGTTACATAGACGATATTTTCATCCTGTGGGAAGGAACACCGGAAACGTTAGAAACCTTCATAAAAGAACTCAACAACAATATATTTGGCATCAAATTCACAGGCAAATGGCACACCAGTACTATAGAATATCTGGACCTGGATTTTTTTTAAAGTGAGGATGTACTGTGCACTCAAACGTTTTTAAAAAAACGAATCGCAATGGGTACATACCCACAACAAGTTGGCACCATCCGAAGTGGATTTATAACATCCCAAAGGGACAACTTTTAAGGCCTTGTAACAGACGATTAAGTCTGTCTGTTCAAATCGGTCGGACCGACCGATTTGAACAGATCTGTCTGCTGGCATTTTGGTTTGCTCGCGTGTACACACGAGCAAACCAAAATCCCCGCCAGCAGACAGCGTGCTGACGTGTCGGTGACGTGGCGGTGACGTTGACGCCGCCACGTCACCGCACCAGGAAGTAAAACACTTCCGCGCATGCGTCAAAATCTTTTGGCGCGTGTGCAAGAAGACATGTCTGCTGATTAGCATACTAACCAGCAGACATGTCGGACGGACGGGTTCCCAGCCGACAGATTTCAAAGCATGCTTTGAAATCTGTCGGGTGGCCAAATCCGTCTGTCTGTTTTTCCAGCAGACAGATTTGATCGTGGGTACGAGGCCTAAGAATCAGAAGGATTTGTCATAGGGCGGAAGACTATGAGAGACAAGCAGACGTTCTAATCAACCGGTTCACGAACAAGGGGTATCAATACTCACAATTAACCAAACTAAAAGAAAAAATATGGAACACGGATATAACCATATTATTAAGACCTAAATCTCCGAAACCTAAAAAGAAGAACAATGACATATCCTTCATCACGGGGTTCAGCACCCAACACCGACAATTAGGATTTTTTTTGAAGAAGTACTGGCCCTTTTTAAAGGAAGACAGAACACTTGCAAGTATTCTACCTAATAAGCCCAGCTTCATCTATCGGAGGGCACCCACCTTGAGAAACCACCTGGTCCACAATGTGGTGAACCCACCAAAAAAAGTGGAGTTATGCCCTGAACTGAAGGGATTTTACAGGTGCCAAAGGTGCCTTCCCTGCAAGAAAAGCAAAAAAGACAGCAGAAGACACCTAACATTTGCATCAAGTACCAACCACAAGAGATTTGAAATTAAAAAAACTGATCACCTGCAACAGTACCCACGTCATCTATGTGGTGGAATGACCCTGCAAATTACAGTACGTGGGACGTAACACCAGACCCCTCAAAGTTTGCATCAGAGAACACATAAAGAATATTCGGAAAGGATTCCCCTACCACAGCCTATCCAGACATTTCAGTGAAGCTCACAATAAAGATTCATCCCAAATGACCTTTTATGATATGGACATGATACAAGACCATTGGAGAGGCGGAAATAAAAAGATACAAATATCCCAAAATGAAACTGAATGGATATATCGTTTGGGGTCTTTGGCACCCAAAGGGATGAACCTCGATATAGACCTCAACTGTTACATATCAAATTATTAGAAACATATATGTTTATGCATCACAACCAAACAAACAGATTTCAATCAGTTATTATGGCACTGTAACTCAATATGGCGACCACTCATGAATTTACTTGTAGTAACCTGCCTAACCCTTGGGGGGGGGGGCAGCCGACACATAGTGGTACAAGCCCATCCCCTAGCACGAACACAATCATCCTTACCCCACTTATCAGTAGTTCACATTATGGACAACCTATGTTCCCTCCCAGACCAGGGGCCTGGGACTGCAGGAAGGGAAGGGCAAATCAGTGGGGAGTCAGGGGAAGGCCCACCCCATATCCCCCTCATTGGCCCAAACCCCCGCCCAGACTGATTTAAGGTTTTATTATATGTTTTATTATAAGTTGTTTTTTATTATAGTTCCACCTTGGGCATCCTTGCCCCGTATATTACATCATGGGCACGTATGCCCCTTACATACCTCACATTATATCAAGGCCACCCACACCTGAGGCTCAATGTGCTCCTGTCTCACCATAAGACTTTACACGCATATGCATACCTCACCCATACATGAGTCCCCTCCCACAATTTTTACTAAGGTGACTAAAATAATGTATCTCTCACACTAACACTTATTCTTGAGAGAATCATCCCACATAAGCCTGACCACTAGGGTTATGTTATATTGCACAATTTTTAACTTGTACTGAACATAAGTAATGTTATTAAATGGCACCCAAGATCTGTAGTATATGTTAAGTTATAGTCATGAATGAATTGCGCTTTGCACATCTTATTATGGGAACTGGAGCTCGCTATCGTCCCCAGTTTACTGCTGAGCATATACTGTACACCTGGTTCCATTACATTTAGGGAGGCTGCGCACATCCATGATGCGCGCCGCCGTTCTGGAACCCAAGCTTACGTTTTTTAGCCACCTTTGATTGGACACTTACAAATTTACCTCCATAGGACTTGATTGGCAAAGGGAGGCATTGCCACTCCCCCAAAGGCGGGTATCGGATGCTGTTTAGGATATAAAATACAGTGTGACATGATGGGCGGGTATCACCTTTAAAAATGTCCACTCGAAACGCATCAGTTGATCTAGCCGTCATTACGTCACACGCACCACGCTAGAGACAGCTTCCGGGTAGGAAACGCCGAGCGGTGAGACGCAAACAGACAGCATGCTTCACGCTCCATATTGGAATTTGCATACCACAATACCCGGGGACCTGCCTGGCCATACCTATTGCTAAGGACTTTACCTTTGCTTGTACGATAGAAATTTTGTTTTTATTAAGTTTCTTATTTATTTTTCTACTTTTAACCTTCTGTTGGAACGATCAACCTTTTTACAATGAGATACCCAGAGTACCGGGATTACTACTCTATGAGGACTCCTCTCTTTTTCTCCTCTTATGATCATCACCCACAATACTGAGTGAGACCGCCATAACCTAATAATCCTGAGACAGAATAGCCGGTAAGCGATCAACACGGCCCACTGATCCCTAAGGCTCTACACCCCCCTGTGAGGACTACTATCCGGTGAGTAGGGATACATGTGGGGGGAGTGTGGAATCCATCTGATGTTTCAAGCTGGGAACTGAGGCCGTCATTAATTGGAAATAAGAACCTGCACACACTTCACATATTGCATAGTGGACGGGAGAGTATTGTGTTTATCTATTTATTTATTTTTTATGTATCAACTGCATTTTGGAGGGACTATATCACCAAGGGCCCAATCATAGGGAATGCTGCCTATATGAACTGCATGTCGAAGCAGCTGCATTTAATATATACAGTTCAATTTATGTACATCCAATACTGTTGAATCTATCCCTATAACTACAGGTGGTTTTGAGGGTACCACAATCTATTTATATACTGTATTGGTCCTAGCACAGAGCACACCCAGGAGGACTCACATTTTTGTTTTTATTCTTGTATATTTAGTATTTATACACATTTATACTTTTTGGGCTCCCTTCTGTGATTATGATACTGTGGCTTACCGGAAATTTATGTTGACATCTCTTCACGCGAACGAAAGTTTGTCTGGTACACCTAGTAGGCCCGACTTGCTCTGGGTCTACATTTTTTCGGTACACCACTATTTTTTCACTTTAAGCCCACCGGAGGGCTCACTTTATCTTCGTTGCGTATCACCAATATTTATAAAAAGGGGTCCTAACACCAGTGGAGGCTTTTCACATAAGCCTACCGCACACAGTCACCCAAATTTATTATACACCTATCACTAGAAAGGTTGGAGAAAACACAAGAACCTATTAATACTACATCCAAGCAAAGCCACCACCCTGCACATTCACTTCACTCTACAGTATTTATACCAGGCCCTTAGGTCTGGTATGGATTGTAAGGAGAACCCCTACACCGAAAAAACGGCGTGGGGGTTCTCCCACAATCCATACCAGACCCGTATCCGAGCGTGCCGCCCGGCCGGTCAGGAAAGGAGTGGGGACGAGCCGTACCAGGCAGAATGCCCTCAACATGGTAGGGTGGGTGCTCTGGGTCAGGGGGGTGCCCTGCAGCTCCCCCGATACCGACCTCCCACCTAGGTGAATGAGTATGGGGTATATTGTACCCTTACCCATTCACCTGGAGGAAAAGTGTCAATAAAATAAACACACAACACAGGTTTTTAAAATAATTTATTAGTCAGCTACAGGGGTCTTCTCTGCTCTCCGGGGGTCTTCTTCTGACTTTGGTGGTCTTCTTTCGTCTTCTTCGCTCTCCGGTGTCGTCTCTGCGCTCCCCGGTTCTCCTCCTGCTCGCTCTCCATTGCCATCTTCCGTTACTCCTCTAGCACTTCACTTGCTGCAGACTGTTACTCCACCAGCACTTCCCTTGTTGCAGACTCCTCCAAACTAGCTAAAACTGCATGGTTGGGCCTGACACTACTTTAGCTAGGCCTCAGTGAACTGCCTTTTGTGGCCAGAGACCTTGGGCCCCTGTGGCGTAGAAATAGTTCAGGTGCTAGCTGTCCTCTGCTCAGCTACCAATCCCAGATAGCTCTCTTCAGGCCCTGCCAGCCAGCCTGGCTGCAATGACCTCTTTCAACTGCCCTTCCCACAATCCTCTCTTCTGGTTTTGCACCCATATACTGCAATCTCCCTGTACTCTCAGATGTGCCTCTCCAGTCCTCTCGACTGTGCTCACTCACCAGCCCCCCTGGCTGCAACCAGTTGTCCTCCCTTGAGACTCTTAGCAGTGTTCTCTCCCACTGTCCTCTCCTTGCTCTCTCATGTGCCTCTCCTTCCAGGATCTTTCCACTCCTCCTGGATGCACTCAAGACCTGGCCCAGGGTCACCCTCCCCCAAACTGGGGATCTCCCTGTGGGCCCCAACAGCCTCCACACTTTAGATCTTCCATCTGACAACTCCTACCCCAGCTGGGCTGACTCTGGGTATTTTAAAGGAGGCCAGCCCCCTGCCAATGCAATTTGGGGATTGGTCAATGCTCCTTAAGACACCCCAGGCAGCTCCACCTCTCCTCCCCTCCCTTCTTTTTAGCACCTTCTAGAAAGAAGACAAAGGTGACAGTGATGCTACCTGTGAGTCCCCCAGCCCTGCTCTGAGCCACTCCCAGCCCAAAATGAAAACAAACAGGCCTAGCCACCAGCCATAGGCCTGCCCCAATTTTCCTACTCTCCAGAAAATCCTCACTCTAGCACCTGTCACAGTCCCACAATAAGTCACTGATCATCGCCATTACTAGTATTGTGACGTGAGTCACTTTTGGTGGGGGGGCTTGTGGAACCCAACTTACCTTGGAGAGCTCTGGAAACTCCTTTTCCAGCTTCCCTGGCCCCTGGCCCCTGGCCCTGGCCCCCTCCGATGTGTAATTCACCATGTATCTATTAGGGGCACAGGGACAGGGTGGCTGAGAACCCCAGTTGAGTCTGTTCTAACCAGACTCACAGTACAACCACACCGGAGCATTTTGCTTTAACCGTGTTATCCAGGGTTCTATATGTGTGGTTTGGGTTGAAAGAAGGAAGGGGTTCATTCACTTGGGACATTAATGTTTGTGAACAATATCCTTCAAGAAATGTAAGAAGATAGATGGTTTTACCTTTTAGACTACTACATTGTTGTAGGTGGGGTGGGGTGGGGGTTGTTATATGTAGCGCCCCCTTACTTTCAGTAGGGGCGTTACGCTAAAGTTAGTGGGGAATGGGAGAGTTACGTAGCTCTCATTCACAATTTGTCAAATTTAGGCTGCTGACGTTCCCGGAACTGTCCTGTGAGTCAGTCTGCGCTCCAGGGGTGTGTTTCCACCCCTGGGCGGCAGCTGGCGCTAGACGGGTTCTGGCGGACTCGTTTTCCTCAGCAGCCAATCAGAGGGGTTGCTTCCCTCGCTAAGGTGTGCTGAGGGAGGCTATATCTGTGGCAGCCGCCTTGGCCGGAGGGCCGTTTTTGCTTTCTGCGGGGTCCAAGTTCCAGGTGCGGCACCCACCTTCAGGGTGTGCGCATCCATGAACCCTGCAGCCGTGGCCTACCTGGCCGAAGTTGCGCGCCATGCGGAGCTCTACTCTGACATAGAAAGGGATTCCAGTAGCTGCTGGGCCCCAAACCTTTTCTGAAAAGATCCCAAAATGGGAGCTGTACGGTGGGGGATTGGCTTGAGGAGAAACCGGAGGCAGGTGATCCAATGGGGCTTGAATGAACCATCGGGGATCCAGTGACTCTAACTAAATATATTGGGAGGACTTGCTTATTTCAATTCACGCTCATTCAAGTACTAGGCCTGTGGCAGGGGCCCGAGCCAGGCCTGTGGCAGAGGCCTGGTCCTCCCAACATTTGCAAGTGATGTTCTGGCTGTCAGGCCTGTGTCGAGGGTCAGTCCAGGACACTTTGCCCATTCCGACTGGAGTGGTGACAAACTGAGTTCATCATTGCGGAGAGCAAGACTGCTCCCTTCTTCTTCATATCCAAGGCCTGATACTCAAGCTCTCTCTCTCCCTGCTCATCAACCTTTCCTGTCCTGTACCATGTTGATGAAGGCCATGTTGGGCCTTGGAAAAAAAGCATTGAAGAAAACCCTACTAAAGACTGGACATTCGCTCTCTGTTTCAACTCACATGTATCATCCCTAGTAATCTGCCAGGTAACACAACACGCCGATCCCGCTTATACTCAGTGGCTCCTGAATGGGGTAGCGCTACATATGTGTTTGCTAAGTGGCTGTATCCCATTGTTCTATTGTTTGTGTCTGCCCTGGGAGCAACCTATTATGGGATGTATTTGTGTTCCTAGCATGTAGACCAGGGGCAGTGAGACGTGAGGGGGGAATTTCTCCAACAGCCCTCCCTGCTGATAAGACAGTCTACTTGTCAGAGTCTAAAGAACTTACCGAGGCCAAGATGCTGCGGACGGCTCACCTTTGCGAACCAGTGCTGACCGCCCTCTGGTAATGGAGACAGAGAGGTGACAGCACCGGGAGGCACCGGTACCGGAAACAGGAAACTGGGTCAAGGTGAAGATCAAGGAAGGCACCGGATCTGCAGACAGGCCGAGAAGACAGTCCGTGGCATCAACAGGAAACAGAGGACCAAACAGGCAAAACTAGTTCAAGGTACTGGTTGTGGATCATGGGTCAAAGAGATCAAGGAAGTCCAATAATGCAAGCCGGGGTCAAGGATCGGAGAGGTCAGCGGAAGTCCAAGGATACGAGCCGAGATCAGAGGATTGGAGATGTTAGCAGAGTCCAGGAGTGCAAGCCGGGGTCAAGGGTTGGAGAGGTCAGCAGAGTCCAAGGCAGGCCGAGATCAGGATTCAAACAGGTAAGCCAGAAGGTTTTCAGGACAAACAGGTTCACAGCAACTAGACACATACAGGAGCTGATGACAAACCAGCAACCTGCCATGTGTCAGGGGCCGGTTTAAATAGGGTGGTGAGCCCTGTAATTGGCTCCGACGGAATCGCGTGAGTTCGCGCCGCGCGCGCGCTCCCGCACACGTCGCGCCGCCGGACCGTGCCCGCGTACGTGCGCGCGCATGCGCTGAATAGAGATGTGCGGTTGCGTCGTTCTACTGCGCATGTGCGCGCGATCAAAGTCTGCAGAATTGGTGCCCTGACAGTGCCCCCCCCAAGGGGCGAACTCCGGACGCCCAAACTGGCCATTAGTTCTGGATGTTCTCGATGAAAGGTCCGGATCAATCGAGGGGCATGAATGTTCCTGGAAGGTTCCCAAGAATTGTCCTCCGAAGGATAGTCCTTCCATTTAATGAGGTATTGGAGTTGTCTCCCTCTCTTCCTGCAGTTCAGAATAGTCTCCACTTCAAATTCTCTTTCCCCTTCAACCTCTACTGGCGGAGGTGGAGGTTCCTCCCTGCCTGGAAAAGGATCCGGAACCAGAGGTTTAAGCAGGGAAGCATGGAATACCGGATGGATTCTATAAGACTCGGGTAGCACCAGTTCAAAGGCCACAGAGTTGATCCTGCGTTTAATTTTGAATGGGCCAATAAATCTTGGGCCCAATTTTTGTGAGGAAATAGGTAGTTTAAGATGTGAAGCGGATAGCCAGACCTCCTCGCTGACCTGAAATGTAGGACAGTCCTTCCTTCCTCTGTCGAATAATTTTTTATAGTCCTCCTGAGCTTGTCGCATTACTTTTTGTAGTAACTGGAAGTTCTGTTTAATGGCAGTTACACGTTCCTGGACGGCCGGAACAGGTGTATCAGGAATGAGGTCTGGCAGGAAGGAGGGATGGAAGCCACAGTTGGCCCAGAATGGGGTTTGGTTGGTAGTTGCATGAACCGAATTATTGTATGCAAACTCAGCAGAGGCTAGTAGGGATCGCCAATCATCCTGGGAGGCTGAACAAAAACAGCGGAGGTACTGCTCTAAAGTCTGATTGGTTCTCTCGGTTTGGCCGTTGCTCCGAGGATGGTAGGCCGAGGACAGGCAGACTTTCACTTCCAGGGACTTACAGAGTTCCTTCCAAAACTTAGACGTAAATTGTGTACCCCTATCGGATACGACGCTCTTAGGGACCCCGTGAAGTCTGATGATTTCATTAAAGAACATCTTTGCTGTGTCAGAGGCTGAGGGTGTGCCGATCATGGGCAGGAAATGCGCCATCTTGGACAAGCGGTCGACCACGACTAAGATCGTGGTTTACCCCTCAGAAGGTGGCAGGTCCACAATAAAATCCATTGATATGTCTGCCCAAGGACGCTCCGGGATGGGTAATGGCTTGAGTAGGCCCCAGGTCTTAATATTGGATCCCTTGTTGCGCTGGCAACAAGTGCAGGAGGCCACATAGGTCTTACAGTCCCGTTTCCAATTAGGCCACCAAAAGGACCGAGAGATCAGTTCAGAGGTCTTGCGTGTCCCAAAATGTCCTGCAAGCAAAAGGTCGTGGAAGGTGCTAAGAAGTAACTGTCTTATCTCCCTTGGCACAAAGATCTTGTCTCGGGACCACCATAAGTCCTCTCGTTTAACCAGGGACGAGACTTCTGTGTCGGAGCATTGGTGCGATGCCTCCTTAAGAGAACTGAGAAGGTCTGACTGAGAAATCAAGAAAAAATGTTGAGGTTTCAGAATAGTACTGGGTTCTGATGAGTTGGGAGTTTCGGGAAACATCCTTGAAAGGGCATCTGCTTTACCGTTCTTTGATCCGGGTCTATACGTAATGTGGAAGTTGAAGCGAGTGAAGAAGAGTGCCCAGCGGGCCTGTCTGGGTCGAAGACGCTTCGCGGAACGTAAGTACTCCAAATTCCTGTGGTCTGTGAAGATTAGGATGGGATGGCTTGCCCCCTCCAGCAGGTACCTCCATTCTTGAATGAATGAATGAATGAAAACTTATATAGCGCGGCACATGCGAACTGAATCGCCTCTGGGCGCTTGTTGTTCCGTCTCCTTTGTTATCAAAAGAGATGAGTCTTGATCTTTCTCCTGAATGCTAGGTAGTTCTCCTCCAACCGAATACTGGTTGGCAAAGCGTTCCATAGTCTGGGACCTTGGACCGCGAATCTTCTATCTCCTTTGGATTTGTATCCGGCTTTCGGTATCTGCAGGAGATTTTGATCAGTGGATCGCAGAACGCGATTGGGGTTATGGGCTTTTATTTTTTCGCGTAGATAATGGGGGGCATTCCCATGGATACATCTATGCGTTAGACAGAGTGCTTTAAAAGTGATTCTGTCTTTTACTGGCAGCCAGTGAAGGGATCTCAGTGAAGGTGAGATTGATTCCCAGGGTTTTTTCCCAGTCACAAGTCTAGCGGCCGTATTTTGAACGACTTGTAGACGAGCGATTTGGTACTTAGGGAGTCCGAGGTAAAGGGCATTTGCATAGTCCAATCTGGAGTTAACAACTGCTCCCACCACGACCGCTATGTCTTCTTTGGGGATAAAAGGGATAAGCCTGCGTAGTAGGCGCAGCAGATGGTGAGATCCGCTGACTACTGACCCTATTTGTGCGTCCATAGTCATGTAGGAGTCGAAAATGACCCCGAGGCTTTTGATTTTGGCGCTAGGGGTGATGATTTTGCCCAGAATGGGCGGGGGTGTCCAAGTTGTTGCAGGTAGATTCTTACGTTTGGCGTGAAACAGAAGGAGTTCTGTTTTCGCTCCGTTAAGTTTTAGATAACTCTTTGTCATCCAGTCCTCTATCAGAGAGAGGCATGTCTCTAGATTGAGGTGGTGATCCTTTTTATTGCAAATGCGGAAATACAGTTGCGTGTCGTCTGCATATGAGTGATAAAGCAGTTTTTGACTGCTGATGATCTCAAAAAGCGGACGAAGATAAATGTTGAATAACACCGGCGACAGCGGGGATCCCTGAGGGACTCCGTATGATACCGTGCGTTTTTCCGAAAAGAAAGGTCCTAACTTCACTATTTGCGATCTGTTTTCCAAAAAAGAGGAGAACCAAGATAAATCGCCTTCTGCGACTCTGGCTACTTCAGCTAGCCGGTCAATAAGAGCTTATGGTCTACTGTGTCGAAAGCTGCGCTCAGGTCTAACAGAACCAGAAGACAAGATTCTCCTTCGTCTGCGGCCTCGAGAGCGTCGTCCCATATCTTGAGCAATGCTGTTTCCGTCCCATGTCCAGGGCGGAAACCTGATTGAAATGGGTCGAGTAGGTTGTGGGTGTCTAGATGCTGTTGCAGCTGTTGCACCACTGCTTTCTCCATAATCTTGGAAAAAGTGCTTAAGCTTGTTATAGGGCGGCGATGGAGTGGATCTTTGGGGTCCAGGGTAGATTTCTTTAAGATGGGTCTAATTATGCCCTCCTTCAACTGGGAGGGCACTATGCCCTCCATAAAAGATTGGTTAATAAGCTGTGTGATAGGAGGTGCCAGAATGTCGGCGCACTCCTTCAACAGTTTGGTGGGGATGATATCGTTTGGCGCAGTGCTGTTACGCAGAGTACCGATGATATGTTTTGTGGCTTGGATAGTGATAGGTTCCAGCGTGAACTTACCTGGTTGGGGTGAATTACTACAGGTGTTGTGTAAATTGTTACAGGGGGGGCTACGGGGGAAATTGTTCTGCTGAATGCTTTGCCGGATTCCCTCGATTTTATTAATGAAGTAATCCGACAATTCACTGCAAAATTCTTGTGAGTCCGAATTGGGGGCTTCAAGACATCCTGGATTCATGGTCGCAGTGACCAGCTTGAAGAGTTCGCGGGGGCGATTTAGGGCGCTGTTGATGGCCTCAGAAAAATAATTTTTCTTGGCCTTGAAGGTTTCTTTGTGATATTTCTTAGTTATTGCCTTATAGATAGAGAGGTTCTCATCTGAAGAGCTTCTCTTCCAGGCGGCTTCCGCCCTTCTGCGCTCTTGCTTCAGTAACGCCAGTTGGTTGTTGAACCAGCTGGAGTTTTTTTTCCGGATGTTGGTTTTCCGTTTCGGCGCTATTAAGTCGGCTGACTGTAATAGTGCTGTGTTAATGGAATCCAGTGTTTCTTCAGCTGATTGATACGGCTGAATTGTTTTTATTTTTTTCCTTTACGTGGCTTTGAAGAATTCCGAGTGGAGCTTCTTCTGACATCTAGTCCAGTGTGTAGTCACTGGATTTGATGTTTTTGTTAAGGGGGGGAAGTTGGAAAGAATGAATTTGATGGCATGGTGATCTGACCATGGCAACGGTTCATTTTCCAAGATTTTTATTTCCAGATTTTGTCTGAAAATGAGATCAAGTGTATGACCTGAAGCATGTGTGGGCCCACATACTAGTTGTTTTAGCCCTAATCCTTCCAGGTGGACGATGCAGGCATCGGCCACAGGGTCTTGTGGGGAGTTGGCCCAGAGGTTGAAATCCCCGAGCAGCAAAAGGTGTTTGCTATTAAGGGTATAGGTGGAGATAAAGTCCGTCAATGATGGAAGAAGCTGCGATTTTGGGCCAGGTGGCCTATAGCAGAGTAGAATCCGGACGGTCTCCTGGGAGTTTGCTTGCAGTTGTAGAGTAAGGGTTTCCATGAATGGAAGAGGGTTTTGAAAGACTGGTTTTGTGATCGCCAGATTAATCTTATGGATCACGGCCAGTCCTCCTCCTCTTTGCCCTATTCTGTTTTCTGTAATAATACGATAGTTTTCTGGCACCAATTCTCCTAGAATGGTGTTACAGTCGGCTGTGAGCCAGCTCTCTGTTATAAAGAGGCAGTCTAAGTCGTATTGCAGGATGAAGTCATGGATTTCTAGTCGGTGTTTTACTGCCGATCTTGTGTTGATCAAAGCACATGATATGTGCTTAGGCTGGGGCAAGCGGCTGCGATTCTTGATAGCCGATCGTCGATCAGTCCGAAAAAGTCACTCCGCTTGCAGGGCTTTTTTGGTGATGGCTGGTAATATTGCGGCAAATCGCCTCAAACCCCAGATGGTCTCTGCTGAATATTGCAGATTGATCATGGTTGCCAAACACCGGGGGGGGGGGGGGATGGGAGGATAGTCAAGGATTAGCCGAATCCTCTATCCTGACTTGGTCCAGAGGAAGGCAAAAAAACCCTGATCATGCTACGCCAATATGCAATGGCAGGGAAAAAAATTCCTTCCTGACCCCTCAAGAGGCGATCGGACGAACCCTGGATCAAGTATTACGGTGTACAGTTTGGGGCTGGGTGTAGTAGAAATGGCCACTGAACCAGCAGCAAGATCCAGGCTGGTGAACTCCCAGATTAGGTGGATCGGTGCTGCTGTAAGGGCCAGGAGGGGTCGAGTGAGGGTAGGAGCTACTTTCTGGGGCTATGGGGGGGGTATCTGGGCCGTTTCAGGAGATTGGGAGAGCTTGGGACGGCGAGGAGCGGCGCGCCGCTAGGCCGCGGTTGAAGCCGCGGTCTTTCCTAGTCGCGGCTGCCGAAATTGTTTCCAGGCCGGCGCGGAGGGGTGAAAAACACCCAAAAAACCGCCCGAAAAGGTACAACTGGCAGGGGGGGAGGTTTAGTGTTTGGGATGCGGCAGGGGGTGTTGGTCGTCCGATTCCCAGGGCTGGAGGCCGCGGCTTATCCTGAGAAGGACGGCCGCACTCAAACCCAAGGGGGACAGACCAGGTAAGGCAAGAAAGCCTTGAGAGAGAGCTGCCGGGGAGCTCCTTACCTTGGGGAGGTAGCAGGGGGAAGAGATGATAGTAGGGGGAAGTATGGAGGCCAGAGGGGTGGAAGGAAAGCTGAGAGCCGTGAGTCCTGGATGCAGCCAGGGGCTGGGGGAACACCTGCCTGCCTAATCTGTCTCTTGGTGAGCCGACTCGTGTGAGAGCGTCCTGCTAGCACCACTCAGACTGACTGCACTTTGACAATTCTTCTAGCGCGAATTTGATGGCGAGCAGCTCCCTATCGCCCACGTCATAGTTCTTTTCAGACGAAGAGAGTTTCAGGGAGGCATAGGCAACAGGGTGCAGAAGAGATTTGGGTCCCTGCCTCTGGGATAGGACAGCGCCCGTAGCGGACTCGGAGGCATCAACTTCTAAGATGAACGGTAGTGCAGGATCAGGATGGTGTAGGACAGGGGCAGAGGAAAATGCCTGTCTTTAGTTTGGAAAAAGCCTCCTGGGCTTCCTGGGACCATTGAAAACGGTTTCCTTGCCTTGTGAGCTGGGTGATGGGAGAAACGATGGCGGAGAACCCGACGATGAATCTTCTGTAGAAGTTGGCGAAGCCAATGAAGCGTTGAACGCCTTTTTTATCTGTCGGGGCCGGCCAATCTTGAATGGCCTTGACCTTCTGGGGGTCCATGGCAATCCCATTTGTAGATATTATGAAACCCAGGAACTGTACTGAGTATCTCTCAAACTCACACTTCTCTGCTTTGAGATATAACCGGTGTTTTCTGAGGATCATGAGGACCTGCTTGACGTGATCTCGGTGAAGTTCCAATGTGGCCGAGAAGATGAGGATGTCATCTAAGTATACAACAAGAAAGTCGTCCAGGTGTTGGCGAAATATATCATTGACCAGATGTTGAAAAGTGGCCGGGGCGTTGCAGAGCCCGAAGGGCATGACTAAGTATTCAAAATGTCCGAATCTAGACCTAAACGCCGTCTTCCACTCGTCCCCTTCCCTGATCCGGACTAGATTGTAGGCGCCCCGAAGGTCGAGCTTGGAGAAAATTTGTGCTGAGCGAAATCGTTGAAATAACTCCGAGATGAGTGGTAATGGGTACCTATTTTTAATGGTGATCTTGTTTAGCTCTCTGTAGTCGATGCAAGGTCTAAGGGAGCCGTACTTCTTTTCGACAAAAAAGATCCCGGCCCCCGCGGGAGAGGAGGAAGGTCGAATGAACTTCTTCTCTAAGTTTTCTTTGATCTAGGTTTTGAGAGCTGTTAACTCGGTCTCGGAGAGAGGGAAGACTCGGCCAAAAGGAATCTTGGCGCCCGGCAGGAGATCGATGGGGCAGTCGTAAGGTCGATGTGGGGGCAGACAATCGGCTTGTTGTTTATCGAAAACGTCTTTGAATTCCAGGTAGACCGGAGGGACGTGCAGAAGACTTTCTGGTGGTTTTAGAATGGTAGAGCAGGAGACCGGAGGAAGTGGAAGGCAGTGCTGGGAGCAGTATGAGGAGGTAAGGTTTATTTCTTTCGTGAGCCAATTGATACAGGGTTGGTGAAGCTGCAACCACGGAAGACCCAGGATAATGGGATACATAGGGGATGAGATGAGGTCCAGACGCAGGTGCTCTTGGTGACCTGAATCTGTGGTAGCAAGCAGAGGGAGAGTTTCCTGGGTGACCAGACCAGAGCAAGGACGGGAACCGTCAGCCAAGAGGACCTGAAGATGAACGTCTTTAGTACGGCAGGGGACATGCAACTTCCGGGCCGTAGTAGAGTCCAAGAAGCTGCTGCAAGCTCCAGAATCAACGATTGCCGGCAGGCGGGTCTCCCCGTCCGGAAGCTGAAGAGAAAGAAAAAGCACAATGTAAGTCTGTGGTAATTGGGAGGTATGGTAATTAAACACCGGTGAAAGTTTCGACTTACTAGGCCTGACAGGGCAGTTGAGGAGGAAGTGGTTACCCGCGCCACAGTAGAGGCAAAGATTCTCCTGTCTCCTGCGCAGTCGTTCCTCTGGGGTGAGTGGTGCTCGAACTACGCTGAGCTGCATAGGCTCTGGATCCGGCAATGAGGGACTGGATGAGGCAGGTGGAGGAATGGGTACTGAAGGCTGTCTTGGTGGAGCCCAACTGAGATGGGTGGTCTGGAACCGCTCAGAACGCCGCTCCCGCAGGCGTCGGTCCAGTTTGGTGGCAGCTTGGATCAGGCCTTCCAGTGAAGCGGGGGTTTCAGAGCGTGCAATTTCATCTTTGAGGGCCTCGGAGAGACCCTGACGGTACTGGTACTTTAAAGCCACTTCGTTCCAACCTGTGTCTGCTGACCACTTCCTGAACTCAGCAGTATAGTGCTCTATGGGCCGTCGGCCCTGACTCAAATTGTGGAGGGTAGCTTCTGCGGTGGCAGAGCGCAGCGGATCGTCGTAGAGCTTGGCCATGTGGGTGAAGAAGGCGTCAATGGTGTCCAGAACAGGGCTTCTTTGTTCCATTAAGCCATGGGCCCAGGCCTGGGGCTCATCCGAGAGAAGGGAGATGACAAACCCTACTTTTACAGCTTCCGAGCAAAAGGTCCTTGGTTGTAGGGCAAAATACAAGGTGCAGGCATTCTTAAAGGCCCGATACTTCCTTCGGTCACCTACAAACCGTTCGGGTGTAGGTACTCAGGGTTCAGGGTGTGAGATCATTACTGCTGGACCCGAAGAAGATGGCGGAGCTGTGTGCCCTGTCGTTTGGACGGTAGGAGCTGCAGAAGGTCCTGGAGGCGTGGCTATTTGCTGTAGACGGCCGTCCATCTGGAGGTATCCCTCCTGTAGTTTTTGCACCGCTTCGGTCAGGGCGGAGACTTGCTGGCAGAGAGTTTCGAATGGTGAGCGCGCCCGGTCGGCCTCAGACATCTGGCTGGTTTGTACTGTCAGAGTCTAAAGAACTTACCGAGGCCAAGATGCTGCGGACGGCTCACCTTTGCGAACCAGTGCTGACCGCCCTCTGGTGATGGAGACAGAGAGGTGACAGCACCGGGAGGCACCGGTACCGGAAACAGGAAACTGGGTCAAGGTGAAGATCAAGGAAGGCACCGGATCTGCAGACAGGCCGAGGAGACAGTCCGTGGCATCAACAGGAAACAGAGGACCAAACAGGCAAAACTAGTTCAAGGTACTGGTTGTGGATCATGGGTCAAAGAGATCAAGGAAGTCCGATAATGCAAGCCGGGGTCAAGGATCGGAGAGGTCAGCGGAAGTCCAAGGATACGAGCCGAGATCAGAGGATTGGAGATGTTAGCAGAGTCCAGGAGTGCAAGCCGGGATCAAGGGTTGGAGAGGTCAGCAGAGTCCAAGGCAGGCCGAGATCAGGATTCAAACAGGTAAGCCAGAAGGTTTTCAGGACAAACAGGTTCACAGCAACTAGACACATACAGGAGCTGATGACAAACCAGCAACCTGCCATGTGTCAGGGGCCGGTTTAAATAGGGTGGTGAGCCCTGTGATTGGCTCAGACGGAATCGCGTGAGCATGCGCTGAATAGAGACGTGCGGTCGCGTCGTTCTACTGCGCATGTGCGCGCGATCAAAGTCCGCAGAATTGGTGCCCTGACACTACTGAGGAGAGTTTGAATTCACCTGTGTGTGTCTCTTGTGTAC
The DNA here is from genome assembly GCA_029574335.1 of Rana kukunoris. Classification (NCBI taxonomy): domain Eukaryota; kingdom Metazoa; phylum Chordata; class Amphibia; order Anura; family Ranidae; genus Rana; species Rana kukunoris. The sequence goes on along the minus strand of CM056052.1, from coordinate 43,023,381 downwards.
CCCACCCTGTGTCATAATGCAAAGAGGGGGGATTATAGGGGGCAAGTATAACAAAATATATATATATATATACATATATATTGTGACAGGAAGTCAGGTAAATCTGTGGGTGTTGTCGCAGACGGGAGATACATTTCTGCCTTGTTTAGACAATTCACCAAATACTATCAGGTGTCGGCTGCGAGAGGTAGCCAGAAAGGTTTAAGGACCTTGGATAGCTTCAGCTGTTCAGTATGAGGCAATTAAGGCCTCTATAAGTTATCCAGAGGATTACTACTGATGGCTGCATCCTGAGGCTTTTTGAGTTTAGGAGAGCAGTGAGCTGAGAAAGATTTCTGAAGGTGAGGTGGTGTTGATTTTTCTGTGTGATAAAAATCAAAAAGACTATTGTTTTCTGCTGTATGACCAGCAGTGTCTGCCCAGCAGTAGGCTGTGCCAGACTCCATAGGTAGGTTCTTGTGTTGTGAAGGTAGACGCCCCAAGTGGCCAGGGTTTATTTTATGTTTTGTTTTGTTTATGCTGTTTGGATCCTTGCACTTGTTTCCAGCAATATGGAAAAATAAACCATAAACTTTGTTTTCAACCATCCTCGGCTGCCTCTCTGTATAGTTCAGTGTGTAGTGAACCCACCCAGGGGGTCACACACACCCGCTACCGAGCTAACCCCTCACGCATGGTGGAGAATGCGGGCAGTTAAAGTAAACCCACAATGGAGGAGATATTAAAACAGCTGGCTATAGCAAATGCAAATCAACAGCAAACAAATGCAGGTTTGCAGCGGAGCCTTGCAGCTTAACAACAGGCTTACCAAGAGAGCATTGCAGGCTTGAAACAGAGACACCAGCAGCAAATGGAGGCCATCGTGAAACAGCATCAGAGACAGAAGACCCAGGCTAGCAGTCAAGGCCAGTAACATACCGACTTTTCGGGTAAGCCACTTATTGCCAAAGATGACTGCAGATGATGACCCTGAGATGTTTCTGACCACGTTTGAGAGAACAGCGGAAAAAGAGAGTTGGCCTAAAGAACAGTGGGCTGGACTAGTGGCCCCTCTATTATCTGGAGAAGCCCAAAAGACATATTTTGATTTGAAGCTTGCAGATGCAAAAAACTATGATCGGTTAAAAGAGGAAATATTGGCACGTTTTGGTGTAACCCTGGCTGTCCGTGCTCAGTGGGTCCACAATTGGAGTTATCAGCTGAGGAAGCCACCCCGGTCGCAGATGTATGACCTCATACATTTGGCCAGGAAATGGATGCAGCCAGAAACTTTTGGAGCGAGTAGTCATGGACAAATTTCTTAAGTCTCTTCCTAACACCCTGCAGAAATGGGTGAGCCATGGTGGTCCGGAAACCGCAGACAAACTAGTAGACCTGGTCGGAAGGTACCTAACAACTGAGAATATGTCCTCTTCCCCCAGAGACGCACAGACTTTTCACCCCAAGACCAGACCCTCCCCACCTATAGGTAAGACTGCATCAAGGGATGGGGGTGGAGAGAGGGACCAAAGAGCAACTAGAGGTAATATTGGGACTACTCCTAATGTTTGGCGAGACCGGCCTGGAAGACCCATCCCACAGGAGAGGACCAGAAGGTTGATCTGTTACAGTTCCCGGGAAGAGGGACATGTAGCATCGGTTTGCCCAGCGGTTGATGAACTCATGCAGTGTGACTTTCTGACAGAGAGACGACAGTCCCTTGTTGCAACCACATGCACTGCAGTAAAGGGGAATGAGAAACCTTTATGTAAAATGTGCTTAGATGGTAAAGATGTTGTGGTATTGTTGGATTCAGGTAGCCTGGTCACCTTAGTGAAAAGTGATCTAGTGGTGGGAAAAACCTTACATCCTAGGAAAATGGCTGTAGTTTGTGTACATGGGGACACTCGAGAATATCCGGTGACTACGGTTTCCTTTGAAACCTCCCTCGGTAACTTGTGTCACCAAGTGGGTTTAGTTCCCCAACTGCCACATGACGCCATTGTGGGAAGGGATTTCAGTTCTGGGAACTCTGGGATTGCCCAGATTCCCCAGTAAGTGGTTCTTCTGAGCCTGAAACATCTACTCCAGAATCTTTAACTGTGAGGATTCTCCTGAGTTTCCGTTCTCAGTCTTAGCAGGGGAAACACCAGTCCCTAGGGAGGAGCCTGCTACCTCAGAAGAGGAACAGCGGCCGATAGGGTTGGATGACCTCGAAGTGCACAGAGAAAATTTTATCACTGAGCAATTGAGGGACCCCCACATTGTTAAGAGCCTGGTTAGAGGCAATTCACCAGGAAGTTAAAAAAATGCTTGAGCTGGGGGTGATAGAAGAGTCAAATAGTGATTGGTCTAGTCCCATTGTCTTAGTGCCCAAACCAGATGGAAGTTGGCGGTTTTGTAATGACTTTTACCGCCTGAATAAAATCACTAAGTTTGACACCTATCCTATGCCCCGCATTGATGAACTGATTGATCGCCTAGGCACTGCCCGGTACATGACGACGTTAGACCTGACCAAGGGTTATTGGCAAATTCTTCTCTCGGAGTCGGCTAGGGAAAAAACAGCATTTGTAACTCCAGAAGGATCTTTCCAATACTGGAGGACGCCATTTGGGTTACAGAATGCTCCCGCCACATTTCAACGCACCATGGATAAGACCTTTCGGCCTCATCGAGCCTATGCTGCTGCATACCTCGATGACGTTGTCATCCACAGTGAGGATTGGGACTCACACTTAACAAAAGTTCAGGCTGTGTTGGATTCCATCTGGAAAGCTGGGTTTACATCCAATCCAAAAAATGTACCCTTGGGCTAGAAGAGGCAAAGTATCTGGGGTATACCATTGGAAGAGGTTTATTCAAGCCCCAAGTAAACAAAGTTGAGGCTATTCAGGATTGGCCACGTCCCACCAAAAAGAAACAGGTTTGTGCATTTTTGGGGATTGTGGGTTATTACCGCTGCTTTATCCCTCATTTTGCCTCATAGGCTGCTCCCCTGACCAATTTGACCAAATGAAAGGAGTCTGTCATGACCAAATGGACTCCCGAAGCAGAAGCAGCTTTTCAGTCTTTAAAACAGGCCTTATGTAGTCAGCCAGTTTTAAATTCGCCTGATTTTTCACGGGACTTTGTGGTTCAGACAGATGCCTCAAATGTGGGGTTAGGATCTGTACTGTCCCAGGTTATCAAGGGGGAGGAACACCCTGTTCTTTACCTCAGCCGAAAGTTGAAGGCCCATGAGGAGAAATATGCCATCATTAAAAAAGAGTGTTTGGCGGTGAGATGTCCTGGGTAGACAGTTTGAACTGGTTACGGATCATGCCCCATTGAAGTGGATGGCACAGAACAAGGAGACCAATAGGAGAAAAAATAGGTGGTTCCTGGCCCTTCAGGAATTTAGTTTTGTGGTAACGCATCGCCCTGGTGTTAAAATGGGGAATGCAGATGGTTTGTCCCGAGTGCTTGCGTGCCTGGCAACCTGTGTCCCAACCCTAGGGTTGAAACGAGGGGGGGTATGTGACAGGAAGTCAAGTAAATCTGTGGGTGTTGTCACAGACGGGAGATACATTTCTGCCTTGTTTAGACAATTCACCAATTACTATCAGGTGTCGGCTGCGAGAGGTAGCCAGAAAGATAAAGGACCTTGGATAGCCTCAGCTGTTCAGTATGAGGCAATTAAGGCCTCTATAAGTTATCCAGAGGATTACTACTGATGGCTGCATCCTGAGGCTTTTTGAGTTTAAGAGAGCAGTGAGCTGAGAAAGATTTCTGAAGGTGTGAGGTGGTGTTGATTTTTCTGTGTGATAAAAATCAAAAAGACTATTGTTTTCTGCTGTATGACCAGCAGTGTCTGCCCAGCAGTAGGCTGTGCCAGACTCCATAGATAGGTTCCTGTGTGGTGACGGTAGATGCACCAAGTGGCCAGGGATTATTTTATGTTTTGTTTTGTTTATGCTGTTTGGATCCTTGCACTTGTTTAAAGCAATATGGAAGAATAAACCACGAACTTTGTTTTCAACCATCCTCGGCTGCCTCTCTGTATAGTTCAATGTGTAGTAAACCCACCCAGAGGGTCACACACACCCGCTACCGAGCTAACCCCTCACAATATAAATTCCAGTATGCCATTGTAACCTGGTAGTTTGCCATCCAAGCTTTGTTCTGGATCAGTGGTTGCTGGTTCTTCCCAGCCCACTAGCAGTTCCTGTTAGGTCCCTTCCGGCCCATATCATCACGTCCGGTGTGCGGGTTTGTGGCCTGCTACTGTGCTTCTTATCCATCTTCATCTTTTTGAGAACCTCCCTGGAATTCTCCTGAGCACTACACCAATTGGGCTACACACTAATTGTCCTCCCTAGCATTTTCTACACTTATAGGCTGGTATGCAATATCTTATGTTTTTGCCTCAACTACATGTGCTTGTACAAGCTCACCGTTATGAACTCTTTTACCTTGTAAGGCTTACAATGCTGTTTTTTAACTCTGAATAAATGTTTTCCCTTTGGATCATTCGGATACATGTTTTGATTTGTGAGATCCTATAAGGCCCCTTTCACACGATTGGACCGATTGGGTCCACCTGTCCATTTTTCAGGCAGACCCAATCAGGCCACCTATTATCCTCTATAGGAAAGCGGATGTCAACGGACATGTGTCTTCTGACACCCACCGGGCATCTGATCTGACAAAATCCTCTGAAAGCACTATGGTGATATGTTTGCCATCCGTCCAGTGGGTTGGATCGAATGACAATTGGATGGAAATGGACACGCAGTCCATTTCCATCTGATTGCCCCATAGAGTAGAGCAGGTTCCATCCTTGTCTGCTCTGCATATCGTTTTATAGCAGAAAATAAAAAAAATATATATTTTTTTTTGTCTCTTTACGCTTATATCACAAAAAAGCATTGCATGACCAGTTAGAGAAGCCTAGTGGCGAATAACAAAAAATGGTCTGGTCATGAAGGGGGTTAAAATCTTCCGATATACTCACATGGATATAATGTAGCCTGTATTTTTAAACCTGATAGAGTGGTTGAGTTTCAGCAATGTTTGTGTCTGGGTTGTCATCTGAGGTGAAAGTGTACGATAGTGCTGTTTAATGAATCAGTAAGCTATAATGTTTTCAGACTGACCAAATAAGTCTAAATCTAAAGTATCATTAGAGATGGCTATGGCCTCTTCCATCTGGACTCTACTGTCAGTGTTGATTTTCCACTATGTAATGGAGAGGTTAGTTGTGGCTGTCCAGTGTAAAAAAAATCAAGGGTTTGGCATTAAATCAGTGGAGGATTTTGGTTGTGGATTTAATCCGAAGTTTTGTGTAGGAGGTCATTCCTAGCGTACAGAGCAGGCATCAGTAAATGGCGGTCTGTGGTCCAGACATGGACTGAGTGACAGTCCTGTCTGGACTGCTACGGCCATGCCATTAAAATGCCTGTGTGCCCTTGCTGTCATCTTCACAGCAGGGCAGAGAATGCGAAGTGGAATCGGTCTGCATGTTGAGCGTAACCAAGCAACCGGTTGGTTGCTATGACGTGGGACAGTCCTGGAAACCAATTACCCACTTGTTAACAAAAGAAATTGGGAAGCCCGGGAAACCATCCAGACTGATAGAACCCCCTACTCTCTGCTAAGAAAGGTAGGATAGAAAAGAGGGGAGGAATTAGCATACTGATGTAAAAGAAGGGAAGCTGTGCTGAAAAGGTGGGATGCCTTATGTAAAGAGCGGACCACTATTTAAATGGGGGGCACTTAGATGTAACAGGGGTGCTGTAATGTAAAGAGGGAGTGCTATAATATAAAAGGGGGCTTTAATGTACAAGAGGGGACTTTGATGTGGCCGGGCTTTGTTGTTAAGAGGAGACGTGATTTAAAATGGGGGATGCTTTATAAAGAGGGCTGTGATGTAAAGGAGGTGCTATAATGTAAAGGAGTAATTGTATTGTAAAAGGAGGACTTTCACATGAAGGGAGGCTATATGCTAGGGGAGATTTTACTGTGATGTAAAGATGGAGGACTATGCTGCAAAGAGTAACTGCAATGAAAAGATAGAAGACTGTGGTGTAAAAGGGGGGACTGTGATGCAAAGGGGTGGAACTGTGAGATACAGAATGGGCACTATGATGTAAAAGGGGGACCATGATATAAACATGGGGGACTCCATTGCAGCTGGGGGGGCTGTAATATATAAATGCGGGACTGTGCTGTTAAGATGGGGAACTGTGATGCAAAAGAGTGGAACTGTGATATAAAGATGGGAGACTATTTTGCAAAGGGGAACTGTGCTATAAAGATGGAGGACTGTACTGTAAAGGGGATAGGGGAACTGTTATATAAAATTCAGGACTGTGATGTAAAAGGGGTGATTGTGAAGCAAATGGGGGAGTGTGGTGCAAATAGGGACTGTGATGCAAATGGCGGACTGTGATGCAAATGGGGGACTGTGATGCAAATGGGGGACTGTGATGCAAATGGCGGACTGTGATGCAAATGGGGGACTGTGATGCAAATGGGGGACTGTGATGCAAATGGGGGACTGTGATGCAAATGGGGGACTGTGATGCAAATGGTGGACTGTGATGCAAAAGGGGAGACTGTCATGCAAATGGGTGGATCTGTGTTATAAAGATGGAGGACTATATTGCAAGGGGGGACTGTGAGGAAAAAATATGGGACTGTGCAGTAAAGATGAGGGACTGTGATGCAAAGGGGTGGAACTGTCATATAAAGATGGGGGACTATGGTGCATGGGGGGGGGACTGTCATATAAAGATGCAGAACTGTGCTGTAAAGATGGGAGACTATAATGTAAACATAGGGGACTGTGATGTAAACATGGGGGACTGTGATGCAATGGGGGACACTGTATTGTAAATGGGGCTGTGTTAGGCCTCGTACACAGGGTCAAATCTGTCTGCTGGAAATGGTCTGCTAGACCGTTTCAGCAGACAGATTCGATCGTGTGTACGGGCAAACAGACGGATTTGGCCACCCGACAGATTTCAAAGCATGCTTTGAAATCTGTCGGCTGGGAACCCGTCCGCCCGACATGTCTGCTGGTTAGTACGCTAACCAGCAGACATGTCTTCTCGCACACGCGCCGAATGGTTTCGACGCATGCGCGGAAGTGTTTTACTTCCTGGTGCGGTGACGTGGCGGCGTCAACGCCACCGCCACGTCAGCGCGCTGTCTGCTGGCGGGGATTTTGGTTTTCACGTGTGTACACGCGAGCAAACCAAAATGCCAGCAGACAGATCTGTTAAAATCGGTCGGTCCGACCGATTTGAACAGACACATTTGATCGTGTGTTCAAGGCCTCAAAGATTGCAATGTGATGCAAGTATTGCACTGTGATGTAAATAGGGGGACTGTGATTCGAAGGGGGGATGTGATGTGAAAGGGGGCTAAGTAATAACACAAACATGAGATTTGGACCTCTACTGGATGAAAATTCTGCTGACCGCACCTCCATGAATTATTATTTAATACCCCTGGTATAGAGGGTTAGATTCTCCCATTATTTGTAAGATCAACTTCATGTGACGCCAAAAAGGTTGCATCTTTGTGCATGTCCACCAAATGTGGAGTAGGGTTACTTTCTCACTCCCACTTCTCCAACACTTATCTGAAAGCTCAGGAAAAATTCTGTAAAGTAGGTCAGGGGTTCTATATAGCGTGATAGTAACTTATAAGATGATTCTTTCATTTATGAGCTGACTGAGCATTTCTCTCATTGTTGGTCTGAAAGGGGGTGATTTATGTTCTTCTCCCAGGTTATTCAAAAGTGTGGTTGTTGCTTATGTTGGAGGGGATATCAACCATGCATAAACCTGAGATATTTTGTGTTGAAGCTTTTTCTTTAGTACAAAGGATGTAGGTACACAAAGAAGTTTTTTTTTACATCAAAAGAAGTTTTGGAGTTGAAGGTAATATCAAAGTGTTAGCCGATGTTTAGATTCAAGTGATTTTCTTGGTAGGAGGCCTTTGTTATTGATGAAATTAAGAGCTCTAAAGGAGCATCCTATGTTCCAGGCTCAGATAAGTGGGGTGTGTTTCCTGTGAATGGGGGTCAATGGGCACAGGAGGGCTGTAAAGGCACATTTTACAGCAATTTTCTAAAGTGTGGGTTGGATATGGAAAATAATGGGGAGAATGAATTTTTGGCTAGGTGGGCAGCGCATGGTGGCCATTTAAATGTAAAGGTCTTTGAATTATATCCTCCTTTCATTAAACCCAGTCTTTGAAAGACTCTATGACAGTGCCATTTTATTATTCTGGACAGGACGTAGGGAACATTTTAAGTGTTAACCTTGTGAATCATCATCAGAGAGAGTTTTTATGATTTACCCACCTCTAAGGCCCCGTACACACGGCCGAGGTTCTCGCTGAAAATCAGCGAGGACCTCGGCCGTGTGTACGGTCTCAGCGAGCTTCCCGTCGGGAAGCCCGTCGAGCCGAAATAGAGAGCACGCTCTCTATTTCCTCGACGGCCCGCCTGGAAGAATGGCTGGTTGCCATTCCCGACGGGCGGGTCGCCGAATCCGACGGCCGGGAGAGAACCTCGACGGGCGGAACGATGTGTTCTGCCCGTCGAGGTTCTCTGCCGTGTGTACGGCACCTCACTCTCATGGTATATATACAGTAATTTAGTTTAGAAAAGAAAGCTGCATTGGTAAGCCTTTATTTATGTGCCATACTGCTTTATTTAAATACAACTGAAAAATTATTACATAATTATAATTTGAAATTGGTTTTCCTTTCTACTATTAAAGAAGGTTTCGCATTAAGCTCTGGTCTAATCAGAATGATGTAACATTTAGGCATGAAGATGCAGCCCAGGAGTCCAGCACTGGAAGACAAGATGGCGAAGACCTCCACAGCCACCATGTATTTCCCTTTGGTGCTGAGGTAGGCTGGGACGAAAGAGATCCAAACACTGCAGAAGACCAGCATGCTGAATGTGATGTACTGAGCTTCATTAAACATGTCTGGAAGTTTCCTGGCTAGAAATGCTACAATAAAGCTGAACAGAGCCAAACATCCCATGTAGCCAATCACGATGTAGAAAGCAGTGGTAGAGCCCTCATTACACCATAATATCATCTTCCCTTCTTCTATTCGGGTGTCATAATCTGGGAATGGTGGAGAGAAGATCAACCAGAAGACAGAGATTACAATCTCCCCAAAAGAGCAGCCAACCAGAAGAGACATTGAGAAATGTTTTCCCAACCATCTGCCTAATGACATGTCTGGTTTTGTTGCCCTAAAGGCAAGGATAACAGTGACTGCTCTGGCCAAAACTGAAGAAACAGCAATTGTGAAAATGTTTCCAAAAGCCACTTGTCGGAGGAGGCAGGAGATCTTGGTGGGACATCCTATGAACAACAGAGGACATAGAAAGGACAGGATCAGTGAGAGTAGAAGGATGAAGCAGAGGGTCCGGTTATTGGCTTTTACTATTGCAGTGGCTCTGTGCTTGATAAATATAAAAAGCACTACAATTGATGCAAAGCAGAATAACAGAGCAATAATAAGAATGAAAACCCCCAATGTATCGCCATAAGACAGGTAATCAATTGCTTTGGGAATGCAAGTATCTCCTCTTTCATTTGGCCACAGTTCTTCTGGACATTTCAAACAGTTTTCCATATCTGTAGAGATGCAAAAGAGAATTATAAGGAACAGCTGCCGGGGGAGTGTCAAGAGTATGGCGGAGTGAGCACACGTTGTACAGGAGAGCTTAGCTAAGCCCGCGGTGCACCCATACAGGAGAACGACAGACGGCTGACCCGGCTGACTCATTCACGCAGTGGGCTCAGGAAAGGAATCGCCTGCTCAGTCGATGTCGCGGCGGGGAAGAGCCTCAGGAAAAATCACGGGTGAGGTGCGCGCGCCCAGTCACTCATATATCACGCGATATATGACAGTAAAAAAAGGCGAAGCACAGCAAGGAGATACAGACACCAGCAGAACACAAAGGAGAGACTCACTGATAGAGACGTCCCACCCAGCCGCGGCGGTGATTTCAACTGCAGCCGTACGTACAACTCCGGTAACGGTAGCGGCTGGGAGACAGGAGCAGATCGGGGTATACCCAAAATCCCCTAGCCAACTACTAGTGCTCGGGACATCAAAGACATCCAAGATTCCTACTGCACTAGAGTTGTCGGAACAGACAAAGGACCCGACACGCCCCCCAGAGGCGGAGCTGACATCTCTGGCAACGGGAGTACACGAGCGGATCAGAGACACAGCACAATCATCGCTAAAGGTACTGTTTACTTCCTCCAAAGCACTGGGTATAGTGGACATAGCGAATCTGAGCGGGGGGCCCCCACAAACACAATCTCTAATAATGTCACTTACAGAGACTCTAGAAGCCAGATCAAAGGCAGTAAAAAACCCTGAACAGGGTGGTGACATGTCTAAAGCCCCTGCAGGCAGAGAAGCTCTACTGGGATCAGAGGGGACTCAGATAAACACATATAGTACACAGGACAAACAAGGCAGTGAACAGGAACTGGCCCCAGATATCAGACAGCTTAGCAGACTGATACAAGCTCTCCCTACCAAAGAGGACATTCAGGAAATGTTAATAACTATCACAGGCAAACTAAGGGAAGAAATAGAGGAAGTACGTATAAAAACTGTAATGAGTGAACAGAAACTATGCGGCTTGGAGAAGCAGCAAAATATGACTGATTCGAGAGTGGCATCCTTAGAAGAAAAATTAGAGAAACAACAGCAGCATCTGATTAGGATGCAACTATATGCAGAAGAAGCCGACAACAGGAGCAGAAGAAATAACTTACGCATTAAGGGTATACCCGAGAACTTTGAAGGACCGGCACTAAGAGAGGCGACTATGTCTATCCTGAATAAAGTGTTAAAAAACCCAGTAGAAACAGTGATTGAACTAGATAGAGTACACAAGGTCCCTACAGTACGGAACCCGGATCAAACCCTCCCTCGTGACGTACTATGTAGAGTTCATTTTTATAGAATAAAGGAGGAGATACTTAGAGCTGCGTGGAAAGAGGGAACAGTAGCCTGGGAAGGACTAGAAATTCAGATATACCCAGACCTCTGCTGGCAGACAAAAACCAGGCGACGTCTGTTAAAACCTCTCTTGGACTATATACGTTTAAATGGAGCTGTATATCGGTGGGGGTACCCACTGGCCGTCATTGTGAAAAGAGAGGGAAGGAGCTTTAGTTTAAAGGAGCCCGCCCATCTCCCTAAATTATTTGAGTTCCTGAGGGCAGTCCCAATAGAGGTCTCTAACTGGCTCGAACTGCCTGGAGCCACAGAAAGCGGTGCTAAATAATAAGTCTGGAGAAGCGAGTGGAACAAATGGAGAGTAGATACCGCTTTGAAGGCAATATAAATCGTGAATACCGGCATAAAGACCACTCTCAGTGGAGGAGTCCCAGGGCATATCCCAGTTGAGAGGAGGGGGGGAACCGGAGGGATAAGAGGACAAGAATTGAACATTGACAGAGACCTACACATTGACTCACACAAGAGAAAGGAGGAAACATAGATAGAGATCCTAGATGTCTCTCGGGTCTCTCTCCTCTTTCTCTTTTTCTTTTTTTTTTTGCCCTCCTCTTCTTCCTTTTCTTGTTGGGTGGGGGGTTGCCCTGTTTTGTCTTTCCCCTGGGGGGGAGGCGGGGCGGGGCGGTCTCCTACTTGGCTATTACTGGGCTAGTACCTCTGAAAAAAGCTTCCCGGTTCTATATCGAGAGGCCTCAAGTCGGTGGCCACATACATATAAATTGAATAAGTTGAATATTATATGTTATATCCTGATATTTGTTTCCCGGTATATTGTTTTACTGTCCCACCTGGGTGTTGCTGATAAATAGAGCTCTATTTTAGTGTATTCTTGTCTATAGTGCCTATGAACAATAAGTAAATGACAAGTCGAGACCACCTGTCTCCTCCCCTCCCCCTTAATTATTTTTTTTTTTTTTTTTTTTTTTTTGGGGGGGCACGGGATAAAGGGATGGGGATTCAGCGCATTCACTGAGCACTGCCAAGGGCTAATAATGCAACAACATTCAATTTTTTGTTTTATATAGTATATATAAATGAGACACCAAGATAGTATAGTTAATTAGAGAAATGGGGAGGGGGTAAGTAAGGGAAGCATGGAGGAGGGAGAGAGCCCTCTCATCATCCGTGCCTACAATATAAATACACACTGTCAACACTTTCCTTTTATTCCTTTTTTTTTTTTTTTTTTGGGTGGAAATAACACCTACACATAGAAACACCACATATTAAAACTACAACAACACGATATAGGTAACTCACACCTACCTTATGCACGACACTAATAAGGGGAAGGAAAAGGGGGGGAGGGGAGGGGGAGGAGGAGAGGGGAGGAGAATAAGGGCAGAGACATAGGGCAATAGATTGAGGGGAGAGCGGAAAGGGGAATGTTAGATGGGAAGTAAGGGCTATCAACAGTGAGATATTATAATTAAGGGTCAATTATTGGACAACCTAGAGGAGGGGAATAACACCGGGAAGATAAGTGGGCTAAACAAACAAACATACAGGTAGATGTACACGATAAACTGCGGTGCGCAGGAGACGAGAGGGGGGGTGACCTCCTGGGTGTCCCTACTGAGAGATTAGATTTTCTTTTTTTTTTTTTTTTTCTATATGTGTGACGGGATTGATGTACGGCTCCAATGTACGAATATAGCCAGGACGCCAAAGCCAGAGGGCCAGGGGGAGGTGTCGCCTCACATCCATTCCAATGGGGGGATGGATGGGAGGCGACATATAGGGGTCCTCCTGGAGTAGAGGGACATGTCCAATGTAAAATGAATGAGAGAAGGGTGCACCGGGACTAATGCTCAAGCAAAGACTCTCCGCAAATACTCTTACACTTACCCCCACCAGAGCGCCTCTCCTCCAAGTGGAGGGAAGTCGGAGACGCTCAAACACTTGGGGTTTTTTTTTTTTTTTTTTTTTTTTTTTTTTTCCTTTTTTTTTTTTTCTTTCACCCAGTGGGACTACACAACCAAGGTTAGTGTCAGTCGCAACAGGGGAATATAGCGACTACCTGAGGTCTCGGACGGTGGACAAGACCTTAGGATACGGGGGGGGGGGGGGGTTCCCACCCTTTTTTTTTTTTTTTTTTTTTTTTTTTCTTCTTTTTTTTTTTTTTTTTTGGGGGGGTGGGAGGGGTCTCTCTCGTTTTCCAACGCTCCTTGCTGACTACTAAAAATGAATAGAATAAACATTACTACTTACAATGTTAAGGGCCTAAATACTCCAGAAAAAAGAACTAAAACATTAATGGAACTGGGGAGATCTAACTCACAAATAATTTTCCTACAAGAAACACACTTTAAAAAAGACAGAATCCCAAAATTAAAGAACCAAAGATTCCCAGAGGTGTATCATGGGGCCTCTCAGTCCTCAAAGGCAAACGGAGTGTCAATTTTACTCGCCAAAGGACTAGTATGGAAGGAGTCCAAAGTGATAACTGATGATGAAGGACGATTCCTTTTAGTAAAGGGGATGCTGTATCAACAAAAGGTTACCTTAGTGAATGTATACCTCCCAAATGAGGACCCAGTCTCAGCGCTTGAGAAATACCTGGAGTTGGTACATCAAAATAAAGAAGGGGTGATAATTCTGGGGGGGGACCTCAATATGGTATTAGAACCCAGCTTAGATTCTTCCAAGGGATCTTACCATATATCTAACATAAAATTGCGTAAAACAAGGAAAATGTTACAAGAACTTCAGTTAGTAGATACCTGGAGGACCTTACATGTACATGAAAGGGACTACAGCTTCTACTCGGCAAAACATAAAACCTATACAAGAATCGACTACATATTTGTGGGTCAAAATATATTGTTAAATTTAAGAGAAGCATCAATGGGTTCATTCACAATATCAGATCACTCATCAGTGAACTGTTCCATAGAGTGGGGAGAGACAGGCCCGAGGGAGTGGAACTGGAAACTCAATGAAATGCTGATTACAGACCCAGAATACATAAATCAGATAGACCAGGAACTAGAAGCCTTTTTTTCAAAAAATGATTCCGACGATACGACGCCGCTATGCAAATGGGAAGCACATAAGTGCTACATAAGGGGGTTATTAATCTCCTTGGGGGCACACCGGAAACGCTCTCTCAATGCAAAACTGGACAGCCTGCTTGGGGAAATACGTGATCTAGAGAACGAGCATAAAAAAGTGCAAAGAGCACACATTGAGGAAAGGTTAATGAGCCTAAGAGACAAATTGAATTTGTTACTAATGGACAAAGCAAAAGCTAAATTAACTCGCTGTCGACGGGCGTACTATGAACACGGGAATAAACCAAGCAGGATGCTGGCTAATGCATTAAGAGAGACGAGAGCAAAAAATCATATTGAAAAAATAAAGACCCAGGGAGACACCTTAGTAAGTTCCTCACAATTAATAGCAGAAGCTTTTAGAGAATACTACAGTAAATTATATCAAATAGAGAGACACCCAGCTATAGAGAGCAATCAGGGAAGAGAAGAACGAATAAAGGAATACATAAAAAACTCTGGGATGCCCAAAATCTCAGAAGAAAGCACTGAGATCTTGGAAGACCCGATTACAGCTGAGGAACTACAAGAAGCGATAAAAGCAATGAAATTAGGTAAATCCCCAGGACCGGATGGATATACCCTACTTTACTATAAAACCTTCTACAATAGACTGACACCAAAATTTCTGACTGCGTTCAACTCTATAAGAGAAGGACAGCCAATGTTAAGAGATACCTTAATGGCACACATAGCAGTGATCCCTAAAGAGGGGAAAGACCCTGCGGATTGTGCCAGCTATAGACCTATTTCGCTGCTAAATGTAGATCTGAAGATTTTTTCTAAAATTCTTGCTAACAGACTGATGATCCATATACCCGCCTTAATACATCCTGACCAAGTAGGATTTACTCCTGGCAGAGAAGGAAGGGAAAACACACAAAGAGTATTAAGCACTATATACCTATCCCAACTCTACCAAAACCCACTAATACTAATCTCGACCGATGCAGAGAAAGCTTTCGATAGAGTAGACTGGAGATTTTTGAAAGCTACCCTACAACATATAGGTCTGGGGGAAGGGATGCAAAAATGGATCGCTAGCCTGTACTCGTGTCCGACGGCAAGAGTGAAGGTAAACGAAGCAATGTCAGCTCCTTTTTCTATAAGGAATGGAACGAGACAAGGATGTCCGCTCTCACCGTTTATCTTCACTCTTACCCTTGAACCACTCTTGAGAACTATAAGAGCAAATTCAGACATTAGAGGTATCCAGATAAGAGGAGACGAGTACAAGCTCGCAGCATTTGCAGACGACCTGTTGTTCTCGCTGACGACCCCGGAGATATCTCTCCCTGTATTGTTAAGAGAAATAAAGGAATATGGAGATCTGTCCAATTTCAAAGTGAATTATAACAAATCAGAGGCGATGGGGGTAGAGGTAAATAAAAATAAACAGCAGTTATTAGCGGCAAATTTCTCCCTTAAGTGGACAGACTCTCACATATGCTACCTAGGAACCAAGATACCAAAAAACTTAAACAGGATATTCGAACTGAACTTTCTACCACTGGTGAAACTGTTCAAGGCCGATTTTAAAAGATGGGACAAGGGGATCTTTACATGGTTCGGGAGAATCAATATTATTAAAATGAACGTAATGCCTAAATTACTCTATTTGTTCCAGACCCTACCGGTAAAGATTCCCCTTGGATTTCTAAGAGACCTGAGATCTAGATTTGGGAAGTTTATATGGGCAGGAAAATCATCGAGAATAAGGAGGGAAATTTTGACCTTACCAAAAGAGAAGGGAGGAGTGGGATTTCCGGACCCAATGATCTATCACGATGCCTCCCACTTGGCCCGGGTGGTAGAATGGTGTATACATCAAAGGGAAAAATTATGGATACATATAGAACAAAAAATAACTAACATCCCTCTGGAGGGCATGGCGTGGATCTCGGATACAGATATCCCACAAGAGGTAAAGAAACACCCCACAGTAGGAGCTACGATAAGAACTATGCAAAGGGTATTCAGGAAAACTAAAATTTCAAAAACTCCAAGCCCCTTGATCCCAGTTCTGGGAAACCCCAGGTTTGAATTAGGCCTTACGGACCTGCACTTTAATAACTTAAGACGACAGGGACTGAGTAGACTTATTCACTTCACGAGTAGTAGTCAGGGAATGGAGGGAGGAGACAGCGAAGAGACACTGAGGAGGACACTGGACCCAATGAGACAAATGCAACTAAAAGCTGCTATACGAGCCATGAAAATACAAGGAGAAGCGACACGAGGTCTATCAGAATTTGAGGAAATTTGTTGTAAGGGTGAAGCAGTAGAACATGGGCTATCATCAATGTATAGTCTTCTAGTGGAATCAGAGAGCCCGCAAGATCTTACATTTATACAAGCGTGGGAAAGAGAGTTGGGAATTACATTCTCTGATACACAGAAAACAAAACTCTTTAGGTTCACACACAAAGCCTCGATAGCTACCAGATACCAAGAGAGCGGATATAAAATTTTAACTAGATGGTACAGGACCCCAGTGGTACTAAAGCGGATATTCCCACAAGTCTCAGACCAGTGTTGGCGATGTGGGGAAAGGAGGGGAACCATGATACACCTATTCTGGGAATGCGCTAAATTGAAAGAGTTCTGGGAAGCAGTAATTGGTACTCTAAAAGAAATCACTGAAGTAGATCTGACAGATAACCCGGCAGCGCTCCTGCTAAATGATCTCCCAATTTCCATAGCAAAATATAAAAACTCCCTGCTCAGACACTTAATAACAGCTGCAAGGGCCTGTATACCAACTCTATGGAAAAGCATAATACCACCGACAAGACAACAATGGCTGAGTAGAATAACGGAAATTCAGCAGATGGAATACCTGACAATGGGAATGAGAGAGCAAGAGGAGAGATACAGACAGGTGTGGACACCATATATTAGATACAGGGAGCAGAACCTCTGAGGATGAACAGCGAATAGGGAGAACTTGGAAGACGAGAGAGACAGGGGTGGCTGTTTGTGTTTTTTTTTTTTTTTTTTTTTTTTTTTTTTTTTCTTTCCTTTTAAGGTGGGTGGGTCAGGGATGGAATACGGGGGGAATGCTTAGGGAGGGAGGAAGGGATAATTAGGACGATGCGCCATTATCACATAAAGCAATAAGAATAAGATGTAACATAAGATACCTAGATAAATATGTTAGACTTAGACCCCAAGCTGTTCTTGTTCTTTTGCTTCACCGTTTTGGATTTGATGTATAAAAACAGATGATGATGCATGTATTAAAAAAAGCAATAAAATAAAGAATTTATAAGGAACAGCTATGCTGTCTGTTTAATATATGTTTTGATTGTTTCTTAGATATACATGTGAACAAGATTCTTTCTATATGAATGATATTGTAAATTGAATGTGATATATTAAAAACAATTTACTCCATTAGTGGTTTAGCAAAGCAGGGTAAAATTACTTGTGATTCAGTATTAGTGAAACGTAATGTGGCTCAAAGCATAATTTCTTTATCGTACATCATGGGACACAGAGCAGCCAAAGTAATTACTATAAATATATAAACTAAAAAGCACCTTTGGATCTGAATGAGTACCCAAAGTACCTGATATCAGCTGCAAAATAAACTTGCTATGTACCAACAGAGCAATATAGATTGAAAGAAAGAAAAATGCACTAGAAATCAGCTACTAGGATATATAACAAACTGGTAGACAAATATACGTATATGCAACATAAATGATAACATATGATGATCCCATATGGTGCTTGTGCTCAGTAAAGACTCCTATTGACTGGTGCTCAGGCTGGGTGGCCCGCATAGATGTGCACTCACCGCAATGTGTGGACCAAGTATCACTAGTGTGGTCTATTAGGCATGTGGTGATACCCCGAACTCAGATCTTTAGGATGACATCTTATTGATAGAGATGTTGCTCATAGGGATGAATGGGGATCAAGAGAGAAAGAGCCTCATTGCGCAATGCCATTTAAAACATTTATTGATTCCACAAAATAAAAAAGGTTACACTTACATTGCTGAGTGCCTAATAGTCCTGGCACCCGGCGTGTATAGCAGATGATTGATAAAAAGGGTAATCAGCCCTGAACGGGATAGTCCTAGTAGCAGCGTCCTGGTGCACGATTCCCTGATGTAGGTTATACGCCACCTATAGGTGAATGAATGCCATTTTTAATGGTCTAGCAAAAACAACGTTTTTTTCAACCTGATCGTTAAAACGACCTTGTCTACACACGATCGTGAAAAATAATGCTCTAGCAAAGCGCGGTGACGTACAACACGTACGACGGCACTATAAAGGGGAAGATTCATTTGGATGGCGCCACCCTTTGGGCTGCTTTTGCTGATTTTGTGTTATTAAAAGATGATTTGCGCTTTTCAGTCTGTTACAGAATGAATAATATGCTTACTCCATTACGAAGGCTAGTTTTACCCGAACAAGTGCTCCTATCTCATAACTTGCTTCTGAGCATGCGCGATTTTTTAACGTAGTTAAAACCCACACGCGACCATTTTTTACAACGTTAAAAACGCTGTGAAAAATTAGAGCATGTTCGAAATA
Organism: Rana kukunoris; assembly: GCA_029574335.1. Lineage (NCBI taxonomy): Eukaryota > Metazoa > Chordata > Amphibia > Anura > Ranidae > Rana > Rana kukunoris. Next base: position 43,004,735 of record CM056052.1, on the reverse strand, counting down.
TTTAATGCCCATTTTTTACATTGTGAAAAATGCTCTGGAGCCCACACACGATCGTTTTTAATGACATTTAAAAAACCTTCATTTTTTACAACCCGAAAAACGGTCATGTGTACGCGGCATTAGGCTCTATCTGAAGGTGACAGCTCAGATACAGAAAACTGATTCTTTGTTTGTGCTGCCAAAAGGGCCCAGGAAAGGGCAAGCAGCGTAGAAATAGACTATTTTAAAGTGGATTTGTCAGGTTATAATTCAGGCGGTGTATCACCAAGCCTCGATAACTCAGATTTGCAAGGCCGCAACTTGGTCGTCAGTACATACATTTACTAAATGTTATCAGTTGGATGTAAGGCAGAAAGATGATGCTGCCTTTGGGCGCAGTGTACTGCAACTAGCAGTATACTGTAGATCCTCACGTCTGATGGCGGCCTGCGTTGATATGTGTCTCCCTCCCCTCAGAGGCATTGCTTTGGGACATCACACATACTGTAGTAATTACTATGGCTGCTCTGTATCCTGTGATGTACGATAAAGAAAATAGGATTTTTCTTGGAGTACATCACGGGACACAGAGGTCCCTCCCCCGCTTGTTGGGATATATATTGCTTTTCTACAAAAACTGAAGTACTTCCTGTATGGGAGGGGTTATATAGAGGGGGACGTCCTGTCTTTGGGTGTACCAGTGTCCATTCACCTATAGGTGGCGTATAACCCACATAGTAATTACTATGGCTGCTCTGTGTCCCGTGATGTACTCCAAGAAAAGGATTTTACAGGTAAGCTGTTATAAAAACCCTATTGTTTCAGTTCACTATATGCAGATTATGGAGGTGCTACCAACAGAAGGGTCATACGAGGTGAAGATGAGAATACCTAATGATCTGTCTATCACTGAGTAATCAAAGGGCAAGCTGTGGCCTTAATATTGATGGAATGTGCCTGCAGTATGACAACACCATCTGCTGGAGGATATTGATGATCGCAGCAGAGTCCTTGAAAATTATGAATTGGGCAGGGGGTGAGTAAGAGTATTGAGTGGCATACCTCCCAACATTTGAAGTTCAGAATAAAGGACACCAGATGGATATGATCTGCAAAATGTGGGTGTGGCCAAACTGTACACAGTGGGAGGGGCTTAATGAGTATGGTTAAACAAAACCTGGGCTTCCTTGTACCTATACAGGGGTAAACAGGGCAGGACCCAGGGGTCAGTATAGCAGAGAAGGAGGGTCACAAGGGCAGGGGACAGGAATCAGCAGGGCAGGGAACAGGGGTCAGCAGAACAGAGAACAGAAGTTAATAGGGCAGTGTACATGGGGTCAGCAGGATGGAGGACAGTAGTCAATAGGGTGGGGTACAAGGGTCAGCAGGATGGAGGATAGGAGTCAATAGGGAAGTGTACAGGGGTCAGCGGGACGGAGGACAGGCGTCAATAGGGAAGTGTAAAGGGGAAAGCAGGACGGAGGACAGGAGTCGATAGGGCAGGATTCAGGGGTCAGTAGGGTGGAGGATAGGAGTCAGTAGGGCAGTGTACAGGGGGTCAGCAGGATGGAGGACAAGAGTCAATAGGGCAGGGTACAGGGTTAAGCGGGATGGAGGACAGGAGTCAATAGGGCAGGGTACAGGGGTCAGCAGGACAGAAAACAGAAGTCAATAGGGCAGGGTACAGGGGTCACAAGGACAGAAAACAGAAGTAAATAGGGCAGGGTACAGGGGGTCAGCAGGATGAAGAACTGGAGTCAAGGGGGCAGGGTACAGAAGTTCAGCAGGATGGAGGACAGGAATCAATAGGGAAGTGTATAGGGGGGCAGCAGGATGGAGGATAGATCAGAGTCAATAGGGCAGGGTACAGGGGTCAGCAGGATGGAGGATAGGAGTCAATAGGGCAGGGTTCAGGGGACAGCAGGATGGAGGACAGGAGTCAATAGGGCAGGGTACAGGGGTCAGCAGGATGGAGGATAAGAGTCAATAGGGCAGGTTACAGGGGTCAGCATGACGAAGGACAGGAATCAATAGAGCATGGTAAAGGGGGTCAGCAGGATGGGGGATAGATTGAAGTCAATAGGGCAGGGTACAGGGGTCAGCAGGATGGAGGATAGAAGTCAATAGGGTAGGGTACAAGGGTCAGCAGGATGTGGGATGGGAGTCATTGGGGCAGTGTACAGGGGGTCAAATCCCCCCCCCCCCATTCTGTCATTACATACTGAATGAATGAATGAATGAAAACTTGTATAGCGCGGCACATGCGAACTGAATCGCCTCTGGGCGCTTGTTGTTCCTGTCTCCTTTGATATCAAAAGAGAAAAGTCTTGACCTTTTTCCTAAATGCTAGGTGGCTCTCCTCCAACCGAATGCTGGTTGGTAAAGCGTTCCATAGTCTTGGACCTTGGACCGCGAATCTTCTTTCTCCTTTGGACTTGAAGTTGGCTTTCGGAACCTGGAGCAGGTTCTGATTCGTGGATCGCAGAGCGCGATTGGGATTATGCGTTTTTATTATTTCGCATAAATAAAGGGGGGCATTCCCATGGACACATCTATGCGTAAGACAGAGAGCTTTAAAAGCGATTCTGTCTTTAACTGGCAGCCAATGAAGGGCTCTCAGTGAAGGTGAGATAGATTCCCAGGGTTTTTTCCCAGTCACAAGTCTGGCGGCCGTATTCTGAACGACTTGCAGACGAGCGATTTGGTACTTGGGGAGGCCGAGGTAAAGGGCATTTGCATAATCCAGTCTGGAGTTAACAATAGCTCCTACCACGACCGCTAAATCTTCTTTAGGGATGAACGGAGTGAGTCTGCATAGTAGGCGCAGTAGATGGTGAGATCCACTGACTACTGACCCTATTTGTGCGTCCATTGTCATAAAGGAGTCAAAAATGACCCCTAGGCTTTTGACTTTGGCGCTAGGGGTGATGAACTTGCCCAGAATGGGCGAGGGGGTCCACGCTGTTGAAGGTTGATTCCTACGCTTGGCGTGAAACAGGAGAAGTTCTGTTTTCGCTCCATTGAGTTTAAGATGACTCTTTGTCATCCAATCCTCTATCAAGGAGAGGCAAGTCTCTAGATTGAGGTGGTGATCCTGTCTATTGCAGATGCGGAAATACAATTGTGTGTCGTCTGCGTATGAGTGATAGAGCAGTTTTTTGCTGCTGATAATCTCAAAAAGAGGACGAAGATAGATGTTAAACAGCACTGGTGACAGAGGCGATCCTTGAGGGACTCCGCATGTTACTGTGCGTTTTTCTGACGTAAAAGGTCCTAACTTTACTGTTTGCGATCGGTTTTCCAGAAAAGAGGAGAACCAAGATAAATCGCCTTCTGCGACTCTGGCTACTTCAGCAAGCCGAGTCAGTAACAGTTTGTGGTCTACAGTGTCAAAAGCTGCACTTAGGTCCAACAGAACTAGAAGACAAGATTCTCCTTCGTCTGCGGCCTTGAGAACATCGTCCCATACTTTCAGCAATGCTGTTTCCGTCCCGTGTCCGGGGCGGAAGCCTGATTGTAATGGGTCAAGTAGCTTGTAGGTATCTAGATGCTGTTGCAGCTGTTGTACCACTACTTTCTCCATTATCTTGGAAAGTACGTTGAGGGTTGTTATGGGACGGCGGTGGAGTGGGTTCTTGGGGTCCAGGGAGGGTTTCTTCAGGATGGGTTGGATTATACCCTCTTTCAACTGTGTGGGCACTTTGCCCTCCAGAAAAGACTGGTTGATAAACTGCGTGATGGGAGGAGCCAGGATGTCGGCGCATTCCTTCAGCAGTTTTGTGGGGATAATGTCATTCGGCGCTGTGCTATTTCGCAGAGTACAAATGACATTCTTAGTGGTCTCGATGGAGATGGGTTCTAGGGTAAACTTACCTGATATAGGAGAATTACTATGGGTGCTGTGTGAGAGGCTGCAGGGGGGGCTGAGGGGGGAATTGTTTTGCTGAATGCTTTCACGGATTGCCTCGATTTTATTAATGAAGTAATCCGATAGTTCATTGCAAAATTCTTGTGTATCCGAACTGGGGGCTTTGATGCATTCTGGATCCATTGTCTGGGTGACCATCTTGAAGAGTTCGCGGGGGCGGTTAATGGCACCGTTGATAGCCTCCGAAAAATAATTTTTCTTGGCTTGGAAAATTCCTTTGTGGTATTTTCTTGTCGCTGCCTTGTAGATGGATAGGTTTAGGTCTGAGGAACATCTTTTCCAGGCAGATTCTGCCCTTCTGCGTTCTTGCTTCAGTAACGACAGCTGGTTGTTAAACCAACTGCGGTTGTTTTTCCGGATGCGGGTACTTCGTTTCGGCGCTACCAAGTCAGCTGACTGTAGCATAGCCGAGTTAATGGCTTCCAGAGTTTCAACGGCCGTTTGATGCGGCTGAGTTGTTTCTATTTTTTTCCTTAAAGTCGTTTTGAAGAGTTCCGAGTGGAGCTTCTTCTGACATTTAGTCCAGTGTGTTGTCACTGGATTTGATGTTTTTGTTGCGGGGGGGATGGTGGAAATACTGAATATAATTGCATGGTGGTCTGTCCATGGCAACTTTTCATTTTCCCAAATCTTTATTTCCAGAGTTTGTCTGAAAATAAGATCAAGTGTGTGACCTGAAGTATGTGTGGGCCCACATACTAGTTGCTGCAATCCTAATCCTTCCAGGTGGTCAATACAGGCGTCGGCAATGGGGTCTAGTGAGGAGTTGGCCCAGAGATTGAAATCCCCGAGCAGCAAAAGATGTTTGCTGTTAAGGGTATAAGTGGAGAAGAAATCTGTCCATGATGATAGCAGCTGCGATTTTGGGCCGGGCGGCCTATAGCAGAGCAGAATGTGGACGGTCTCCTTTGAACTTGCTTGCAGTTGCAGAGTAAGGGTTTCCATGAATGGAAGAGGGTTTTGGCGGACTGGTTTGGTGATCGTAAGATGAGTCTTGTGGATCACCGCCAGGCCGCCTCCTCTTTGCCCTATTCTGTTTTCCGTTATAATACGGTAATTTTCTGGCACCAATTCACCTAGAATGGTGTTACAGTCGGCTGTGAGCCAGCTCTCTGTAATAAAAAGGCAGTCTAGATCCTTTTGTTGAATAAAGTCGCGGATTTCTAGTCGGTGTTTTACTGCCGATCTTGTGTTGATCAGAGCACATGATATGTGCTTGGGTTGGGGTAAATGGCTGAAATGTCTGACCGTCGATCTATGATCGATTCTCAATAATCGCTCAGTTCTTAGGGCCTTTTTGGTGATGGCTGGAAGTATTGCGGCGCATTGCCTCAAACTCCAAATGGTATCGGCAGAATATTGCCGACTTACCATGATCGCCACTACACCGGGGAGGGGGGGTTTGGGGCAGTGGGGAGAGGAATTTACTGGCTCCTCTCTCCTGGCTTGGTCCAGAGGAAGGCAAAAAACCCTTTCAGAGCTCGGCCAATATGCTCCGGTAGGGAAAAAATTCCTTCCTGACCCCTGTAAGAGGCGATCGGTTGACCCCTGGATCAAGCTACTGTGAGTTGGGACGACGAGGGGGCTAGGGCTGAGAGGGAGAAACTTGTTGCTAGCCTGGTGGCTGCCTGTTCAGGGATGAGGGCTGACAGGGGGAGCTGAATGATCTGGGCTGAATGGGTGAAGGGTGGGCAACAGGGCAGGGTAACTGTCCTACAAGGATAAGGGGGAGGTTTGCCTGGGAGCAGGGTGAGGACCCTGAAAACGTGGGGAGCGGCGCGCCGTTAGGCCGCGAGTGAAGCCGCGGTCTTTCCTAGACCGCGGCCCCGCGATTCAGAACGGCCTGGCGCGGTGCTCCCGAATGAGCCCCGGAACGGCGGAAATAACCGCAAGGTGGTGGCGGGGGGAGGGGGCCCTTGTCTGCCTCCTGGGATCGAGTGCTGCGGCTTGTCCTGAGAAGGACGGCCGCCCACAGTGCCAGGGAGACAGGTAGCGCTTACCTTCCAAAGGAGGGGAGGAATGCTGGAGAGAGGCTAGAACTGGAAGCTGGAAGCTGGAGGGGAGGCCAGGTACAGAAGCAGGCTGGAGCTGGAGCAAGGGGAGGGCTGGGCTAGGAAGAACCCTGCCTGTCTGACTACCTGCTACGCCTGCCTGGAGCTATGACTCACCCGTTCCTACTCCTAGGAACGAGCGCCGCTTGTAACTCCTGCTGCTAGTCCTCCTACCTCACTCACTGACTTACTGACTGAGAAAGGTGCAGGACGGGGAAGGGAAGGTGCAGGAAGGGGAAGGGAAGGTGGTTGTTAGGATGCCAGTGTCTAGTCATAAGACTGCTGACTGACTGCCCTGCCACTACATATTAGTGCAGAAACTTTTCGTTTTTAAACTACATACTGCATTCTGAACTCCCTGCCACTACATGCTGCTTACTGACTTTCCTACAACAGCCTGCTGGACACATTACAAGAAACACATTAAGTGCAGCAAATATGACCTAAGACTTCAACATTTTCTCTCTGGTAATATAATCTTTCTAGTAGAGCAAAATAAGATCATCTGCACATATCACTGACCGGTCTGGTTGGAGATCTCATCCTTTGCACAGGGCACACAGTCATAGCAACACCTCTGCCGCCCTTCCTGGGGGACTTTCCTGTATCCAGGGAGGCAGCTCTTACTGCAGACCGAGCGAGGAGTCTGGGCAAGATTAAAAAAACATGACATGAATTACACCTGAATGGGTATAAAAGGTTACTTTACACATTATTGAATGTGTTTTGATAGCAGTAACAATTATTTGGATTAGGTTAACCTATAGGGCAGTGGGTAGAGATTAAAAAAACTAAATAAATAGTAGTTCAAGAGTTCAATTAATCACTTCAAGTCTGCAATACTTATAATACAGTGTATATATACATTGCGGCATTGAAGTGGTTTACTGGGAATATGGCTGAAGATTTTAGCCATAACCTCGGTATCGTTTTTTATAGTCGGAAGCACTCCGAGCAGCTCATGAACCCTTGGAATGCTTTTAGAAGCGTTGGTGTCTCTCAGGCTTGCGGTTTCTGCTGGTTTGTCTGAGATCAGCTGCTCCCATAGGCGATCAAAGAGTAGATCCTCTTTGATCGCCTCTATGGCCTTGGAGGACAGGAGCGATGGCATGACCTCACTTCCAGTCCAGTCTAGGCTGGAAGTACACAAGCTTAGGGATGTTTACATTCATTGTAATAGGAATAAATGTGATAAAAATTCAAGAAACAGTGTAAAAAAATTAATTAAAGCTCCCCATCCCTATGTGCTCGTGTGCAGAAGCGAATGCATATGTAGGTTGTGCACACATATGTAAACAGTGTTTGCATCACACATGTGGCATATCCCTGCGAACGTTAGAGCGAGAGCAATAATTCTGGCACTAGATCTCCTCTGTAACTCTAAACATGTAACCTGAAAAACCTGTTTTAGAGCGTAGCCTTTGGAGATTTTTAAGTATCGTAGTGTATTGCCATTCCAGGAGCCTGACATATTAGGTATCTATTTACTCGACATAACATCTTCTTTCATATTTTACCAAAAAATGTAAGTATATATTGTTTTTTTTTTTTTTTTATTCATTAAAGTTAATTTTTTTCTCAAAAAAATTGAGTTTGAAATATCGCTGTGCAAATACTGTGTGACATAAAAAATTGCAACGATATTAAATCACTTGTTCACTTGTAAACAAAAAGTGCCAGAAAAGGCTTTGGCCCGGATTCACAAAGAGTGGGCGCACATTACGCCGCCGTAACTCAAACGACATACGCTACACCGATGCAGCGCGGAGAGGCAAGCACTGAATTCAGCAAGCTTTTTCTCCCAAATCTGCGCCAGCGTAGCGTAGAATTTGATGGCGTAGGGCGGCGTAAGTGGAAGTAGGTAGAAGTGGGAGTGATACTATGCAAATGATTGTCCAAGCGTGGTGCAGTGTTTTACACCCGGCGTATCATAAACAGCGCATGCGCCGTGACGTGCTCACAACCATGCCGACACAACTGCCTAAGATACGCCGGCTCCCGGCCTGCACCGAGAACATAAATACGCCCGTCCAGCGCAAAAGTACGCCCACTTTTTCCCTGCTGCAGACCTGTGCCAAGATGTCTGATCATGAGACTGAGAGGGAGAAGAGGAAGAAAACAATTTTGGCTGAGGAGAGGGCGATCCTGACCTCGGCCATCTCGAAATACGATGCCTTCCTCCATGGCGCACAGAGCAGGAATACCAGCAAGGCCAGGAAGCAGGATATCCTCCAAAAGGTCGCCCTGGATATCAATACACTTGGCCATGAATCCAGGACCTTGAAGGAGGTTGGCAAAAAAAATTATGATACGCGCCGGCGGGTCAGGGAGAAGCTGGCCAAGGTGAAGAGGCACCTCAGGGGCACGGGAGGCGGACCATCTACCACTGTGAAGTTGACAGCTGAGGAGGAGGTGATAGCCAGGTGGAGGGCCTGGAGGGTTTTGACTCCAGTGAACAGGACTTGAGGAGAGGTAAGTGTGTTTCATTCCCCATCCGGTGTGTAGCATGTATGGGGGTGCAAAGGAACATGTAACAAGTGTGTGGGTCCACCAATATGTGAATGCTTTGTGTCATCCACAGATGTGCTGGAGGGAGCTGGGCCATCCTCTGCTGCTGGACGACCCACACCATCCAGGGAACATACTCTTCCAGAGTCTGACCCCCTGCCAAGCCATGTGACATCTGCTGGTCATTGAGGAGGAGCAGTTGGATATACATGAGGAGGATTGTTTATATTTAGAAGAGGATTCCATCTTGACGGTCCCTCCAACACAGTGGGCTTGAGAGGGAGCAGGCACTGCAGGCACGCCACATGGCAGATATTGCCTGCGACCTGCACAGAGTGGCTGACAGCCTGGGCTCGTTTGTTGGGTCCTCGGCTATGCAGCAGTGCCTCACACAACATCTGGGGACATGCAGGCCACCCAAGACAGGCACACTGCGGCTTTTGTGGAGCTGCAGGCCACAGATTTACTGATCCTGGTGGAGGTGAAGAGCCTGGGGGAGGTTGTGCAGGCCAAAACTGCCGCCATTTAGATGGAGGGTCAGCAGAACAGGCGTCTACAGCGCCAGACTAACGCCCGCCAGCTGCGGATGCAGGCAGATACCAACAATGTTCTGACACGCATTGCCGTTGCATTGGAGGGGATGCAGGCAACATCTGCCATCAGCTCCAGGAGTGACAGACAAGGGGATGACCCTCCTTATGATGCAACATCATTGGGGCCTTGGCGTTGCATTGCTGCTCCCAAGTCCCGAGCAGTGGACTTGGGCTAAACCAATGTGAGGTGGATGTGGTGTGTGTGAGCTAGGGACCACAGTGGTGTGCATGCGTGCATTGTCCGTGTGCCATGATGAATGTGTGTGTGTTTTAACGTGCAATGTCGGCATACAGATGTGTTGTCCTGCAAGTGTGGGTGCTCAGCTCGTCCGACATTTGCACTGCGTCGGCGTAACGTGATTTACGTTGGCGTAAGTGCTTTGTGAATCCGGGCCTTTGTCTTCAAATGTAAAAAATATGGGGGAACAACTGCGCTATGTAAAAACAGGGGTGGTAGTGCCAAGTTGGTACGACCATATAGCCTAGATTTGATAGATATAAACTGCAACCAATCTGTGAACAAAATAGTGTAGAAATGTGGAAAACAAATAATCGCGCTAAATCACATAACTCTGTGAAGAACAAGTATGCTACCTTTGAATGGATGTATATCAGGTGCACATACTGACCATTAAGGATAAAGCATGTGTACCTGTAGTGAATGGTACATTTGTGAACAGAGTTATACTGAGTATAGATTTAAACCACCAAAAAATTACTGTGAAATAATACATACAGTGGCAACATTAAGGACACACCTCTTAAACATGCATCATTAAAGATTGCACATCATAGAAAAAAAACAACGTGAAAAATATATAAATGTTTTGTGACAGAAACACAATCTTAAGCCGCGTACACACGGCAGAGAACCTCGACGGGCGGAACACATCTTTCCCCCCGTCGAGGTTCTCAGCCGGCCGTCAGAATCGGCGACCATCCCGTCAGGAAAGGCGACCAACCATTCATCCCGACGGGCCGTTGAGCAAATAGAGAACCTGCTCTCTATTTCGGCTCGACAGCATTCCCGACGGGATGCTCGCCGAATCCGTACACACGGCCGAGGTTCTCGGCAGAATGCGGCTCCCAGCGAGGTTCTTGCTGGTTTCTGCCGAGAACCTCGGCCGTGTGTACGCCGCATTAGAAGACTATTTGGAATCAGTGAAAACAAGTCCATATGATTAGACGTAAAAGTTCATACAGATACAGTGTTAAAAACACCCAGTGTATAATCCAGACAGCTGTATTCTCGTGGTCACCATATGCAGCACCATGTGAATCCACCACCAGTAGATAAGTGATCTGCTTACCAGATCCTAAGGTCCTAATGGACCAGACTCAGCATATAAACTCCAATAGGGTAGTTGTCCACAGGCCGATAGACATCAGCTGAACTCTCAGCTCAGAAACACTCCCAGCCATATGATTCATGTAAGGAAGAAAGGGAGCCTCACATAGCATAAAACCAGAGTATATTTATTGTAAAAAGGGTACAAAGGTAAAAAACTAACATTTGGTGAATTAAAACACGCCTTGAGCCTGTAGCGCCGGCCGGACGCTAAACAGGCAAACCCGTCCATGTAGAGAGTAAGCGAATGAGGGTGATGACGTCCGCACGCCGCTCGCGTTTCGTGATAGGTCACTTTGTCTCGGGACACGGGCGGCGTACTGCGTCATCCCCTCATATAGGAAAAACACATCCCCTCATATAGGACAAATCAAACAATCAATGCAAGGGCATTGGAGGAGGTATACGACCCCTTTTGAGGAGCAGGTAATAAAGGGTTCCACATCGTGGGTCTTCCCTGTACTTGTGGAGGTAAATTGCACTATTTTGCGATCCTGACAAGTATTTAGGGAGCACACTTGGCATCTTTTGCATCTGTGGTACCCTGTAAGACTTTGTAGAAATGTCCTATGTTCCCTTGGGGGGTCCTGGACACTTGGTGCCACACTACTAGCTAGTGAGGAAGCTCCTCTAAATACTATAGATGGTCTAGCTGGTAACACAGGGGCCAGTAGCTGGTCACTCTGCAGTATATGCCAGTGCATCCATTCAATAGTAGCATACTTGTTCTTCACAGAGTTATGTGATTTAGCGCCAATTTTTATTTTCCACTTTGTCTTCAAATGGTAAAAAAATAGGAAATTGTGCTTTTGCTGTAAGTTAAAGGCAGTAAACTTTCATTGTACCTAAAGGTAAGACTTATTGTAAGCTTACCTCTAGGTACAAGTTTAAAATGAATGTATCCTAATTGTGCACAGTTTACGAGATATTCACAATTTCAGCAGCTGGTGATATCAGTGATGCATGCGCACTGCCCTCTGCATTGAGGGCACATTGACTGTCAGAGGTGTGTCATGGACCATGAAATACGGAAGGGTTTCTACGTGAAATCCTAATTCATGTATTACAGATTTTATTCTGAACCCCAGCCAGGTCAACAGACTCATAAGAGATACTCATTGTCCATTGTGTGATAACCCTATTTAAAGCCTTTCTATTATCAGGTGTAAATTACTTCTGCCCTGTCTCTGGTCTCCAGACATTTCCATTGTTCTGTGGCTGGCTATTGTGTACATTGATTGACCCCCTGGGGCTTTTGTCTGAATACACATCACAGGCTTCTATCCACACATATTCAGGCTATTCAAGCTTTGGGACCAATCTCTGCTGAGACATTTTCAAGTCCTCATTTGCATGGTTTAAGAGGACCTGAGCGAAGACTGCATACTTTACAATGGACCAATAGGAAAGCAGTTGTTGGGGGCGGGATGTTCCAAATCCTGTATAAAGTGTGCTGTGTATTTTCAATAAAGTGTGTCCTGTTTACATTCAGCATTAAGCCTTGGCTCATGTATGGATTATTCGGCGATTCCAGGGATATTCCTACTCATGGAATATTGGGCGATTTCTTTTATGGGAGAAGAAGGGAAGGCTTGACGGGGATATGTTCTACCACCGTCACAAGGTGTATTTAGGTTTTGTGCTGCCCTAGGCCTGACTAAACTCGCGCACCCCCTAATTTAAATATCACCCACCCCTACCTGTCACGGCCACACCCTGTGTTTTTTAAGACCCGCCCTGAGATTTTCGAGTGAGGACACTAGTTCTGAGGGCCTGGGGGGAAATGGATTCCCTTAATTTACTAAGATTTCCTCTTACTTCCTGGTTGCCCATAGAGCAGGAAGTGAAGGGAAATCTTCGCAATGGGACAGGGATGGTAAAAAATAAACTGACAGGGGCTATAACCCTCCCTTACTCTATCCAAAATGAAAAAAAGTGTTGCCTACAGTTCTACTTTAAGTAGATGGTGCAGCAGAAACATATAACACAGTGAGGAAGGTTTGTGGTCCAGGATGATAAAAAAGTCAAAAAACCTCTGCCTGCAGCCTGCCCCTGACCCCGGCTTGATCTGACTACTGATTCCGCTTAACCCCTGGCTCTGTTGTCTGCCTGCCTGACTTACCGACCCGGCCTGGACTTGATTAACCCTTCGGATCTGTTCCGGTTTCCTGATTCCCTGCCTGATCCAGCATTTGCCAATCCCTTGGCTCTTTTACAGCAAGCGCTACAACACTGTTCCTGTGTTCATTGGTTCCCTGCCAGGACCTCGTCAGCACCTGTCTGCTTCCTCTTCCGGTCCGCCACCAGCTTACCACCAGGCGCTTGTGCCCCTCTAGACTCCGTAACCCCTGTCTGCTCTACCAGGGGCTCCCGAGTCAGAGGCTTACGAGAGGCCACTCCCTGCACGTTGGGCTTCATAACCAGGTATGTGACAACTGTCCTCAAGTACCCCTAACCTGCCATGTTTTGGGAATTTCTTTTAGATAAAATAGCTGTCCAAACTATAAAGCCATTGACTTTTTTTTTCTAAAAAAGAATATAAGGGTGCAGCAATTGTGGAGAATTTTGTTTTGCTGCTGCTGCAAATAGTAAAATAAAAAAAAAAAAAATAAGAAAGGCCAAAAACAAACAAACAGTGGTGACACAAAAGGAAAACCACCTGCAATTTAGTAGAAGGAACAGCAATTAATAAAAGTTTTGCCGCTGCTGGAAAAAAGGGGTAGACATCAGAGCACGGGGCAGACATCAGGGCATGAGGGCATAGAGCAGGGCATGGGACAAACATCAGGGCATGGGGACACACAGCAGGGCATAGGGTAGATAGCAGGGCATGGGGGCACAGAGTATGGCATGGGAAAGACATCAGGGCATGGGGGCATAGAGCAGGGCATGGGGCAGACAGCAGGGCTTGGGGGCACACATCAGAGTATGGGGCAAAGAGTAGAGCATTGAGCAAAAAGCAGGGCATGGGGCAGACATCATGGCATGGAGCAGACATTAGGGCATAGGGTAGACATCAGGGCATGAGGGCAAAGAGCAGTGCATGGGGCAGACATCAGGGCATGGGGGCAGACAGCAGGGCATGGAGCAGGGCATTGGGTAGACATCAGAGCATGGGGAAGACATCAGGGCATGGGGACACAGAGCAGGCCATGGGGCAGACAGCAGAGCATGGGGAAAACAGCAGAGCATGGGGCACACATCAGAGCATGGGGCAGAAAGCTGGGCATGGGGCAAAAAGAAGGGCATGGGGCAGAAGCAAGTTATGAGACGGGAGCACTCGTTCTGGTAAAACTAGCGTTCATAATGGAGTAAGCACATTCATCATACTGTAACAGACAAAAAAGCGCGAATCGTCTTTTACTAACAAGGAATCAGCTAAAAGCAGCCCAAAGGCGAATAGAACTTCCCCTTTAGAGTGCCGTCGTACGTATTGTATGTCACCACGCTTTGTTCATAATTTTTCAAAAATGATGGTGTGTGGGCAACATCGTTTTTAATGATGAAGTTGGAAAAACTTAGTTTTTTGGACATGCTGAAAAACAACGTTTTTTTTTTCATGCCGAAAAATGATCGTATGTACGCGGCATTAGAGATGGAGTTCACAGAGGAAGAATTTTATAAAGCATTATCTTTAATGACACCAGGGAAGGCACCTGGACCTGATGGGTATACTATCTTATACTATAAAAAAAAAAAAAATGCCAACTCAATATCGGACAGGGAGGGCATTCGTCTGAGTTTCTAAATGCTCATATAACAGTTTTGCCAAAACCAGGAAAGGACCCGGTCTATTGTGGAAACTACAGCCCTATTTCATTATAAACATAGATATTCAATTTTATGAAATGAAAAAAAGAAAGCTGCGCAAATAACATATGCATTGACCACTGATTGTGGACAATCAATTGTGAAGAAAACAAAAATATAAATATATAAATGAATAATAGAAAAGATCTCCAAAATGAATGGATAGCACAATCTGTGTAAGAAATACAATCCTCCTATACACTTATGAATCTCTATGACACAGATCAATGTCCTATTGTCATAAATAGTAATTCAAAGAGGAGATCTTCTAACTGAAGATGTGCTGCTCCTCTATAATGAACAATGGTGACATCAAAAACACCACAAAATGATGACAGGATAGGAAAGAGGATCCTCCACCTTAATAATTTGCTGCCTCATACCAGCAGGGCTGGTGCTAGGATTTTTGAAACCCTAGGCGAAACCACATTTTGCCGCCCCCCACTTTTGCTTTGCCCCTGACTCCACCCTCTTTGCCCTTGTAACACATGTAAATTGACACATACACTGACCAGGGTCGGTGCGAGCCTATTTTGGGCCCTAGGCAAGACCAGCTAACTGGGGAGGGGGGCAAAGAGAGAGGGTGCTAAGAGAAAGGGGGGCTGAGAGAGAGGGAGAGAGTGAGGCTGTGAGAAAGTGGGGGTTGAGAGAGGGAGGGCTGAGAGAGAGAGAGGGAGGTAGGAGGGAGGGCTGAGAGAGAGGGGGAAGGGAGGGCTGAGAGAGAGAGGGAAGTAGGAGGGAGGGCTGAGAGAGAGGTAGGAGGGGGGGGCTGAGAGAGAGGGAGAGAGTGAGGCTGTGAGAGAGTGGGGGTTGTGAGAGTGGGGGCTGAGAGAGGGAGGAAGGAGGGAGGGCCGAGAGAGAGAGGGGGAGGGAGAGCTAAGAGAGAGAGGGGGGAGGGAGGGCTGAGAGAGAGGGGGGAGGGAGGTCTGAGAGAGAGATGGAGGGCTGAGAGAGGGAGGAAGGAGGGAGGGCTGAGAGAGAGAGGGGGGAGGGAGGGCTGAGAGAGGGAGAGAGGAGTAGGAGGGAGGGCAGAGAGAGAGAGGTAGTATGGAGGGCAGAGAGAGAAAGAGATAGGATGGAGGGCAGAGAGAGAGAGAGATAGGAGGGAGGGCAGAGAGAGAGAGAGAGAGAGAGAGAGAGAGATAGGAGGGAGGGCAGAGAGAGAGGTAGAAGAGAGGGCAGAGAGAGAGAGGTAGATAAGAGGGCAGAGAGAGAGAGAGAGAGAGAAGGGGAGGTAGGGCTGAGAGAGAAGAGGGAGGTAGGGCTGAGAGAGAAGGGGGAGGTAAAGCTGAAAGAGAAGGGGGAGGTAAAGCTGAGAGAGAAGGGGAGGGAGGGCTGAGAGAGAAAGGGGAGGAAGGGCTGAGAGAGGGGAGGGCTGAGAGAGAGAGGGCGAGGGAGGGAGGGCTGAGAGAGATAAAGGGAGGGCTGAGAGAGAGAGGGGGAGGGCTGAGAGAGAGAGGGAGGGGGAGAGAGAGAGAGGAGAGAGAGAGAGGGGGAGAGAGAGATAGAGGAGAGAGAGAGGGGAGAGAGAGAGATAGAGGAGAGAGAGAGGGGGAGAGAGAGATAGGAGGAGAGAGAGATAGGAGAGAGGGGGAGGAGAGAGAGAGGGGGAGAGAGAGAGGGAGGGCTGAGAGAGAGAGGAGGAGAGAGGAGGGAGGGCTGAGAGAGAGAGGGGAGAGAGGGCTGAGAGAGAGAGAGAGAGGGGAGGGAGGGCTGAGAGAGAGAGAGAGGGGGAGGGAGGGCTGAGAGAGAGAGAGAGAGAGAGGGAGGGCTGAGAGAGGGAGGGCTGAGAGAGAGAGAGGAGGAGAGAGGGGGGCTGAGAGAGAGAGAGGGAGTGAGGGCTGAGAGAGGGGGAGGGAGTGAGGGCTGAGAGAGGGGGAGGGAGTGAGGGCTGAGAGAGAGGGAGGAGAGGCTGAGGGCTGAGAGAGAGGGAGGGAGGGCTGAGAGAGAGGGAGGGAGAGAGGGGAGGGAGGGCTGAGAGAGAGGGGAGGGAGGGCTGAGAGAGAGGGAGGGAGGGCTGAGAGAGAGGGAGGGAGGGCTGAGAGAGAGAGGGGAGGGAGGGGAGAGAGAGGGGGAGAGAGGGCTGAGAGAGAGGGGAGGGCTGAGAGAGGGGGGCTGAGAGACAGGGGATTAAAAAAGTGGGGGCTAAGAATGGAGGGGGGGCCGATAGAGAGAGGGTAGCCTAAGAGAATAGGGAGGGCAGAGAGAGGGGGAGGGAGGGCTGAGAGAGAGAGGGGAGGGAGGATTGAGAGAGAGGGGGAGAAAGGGCTGAGAGAGAGGGGATTAAAAAAGCTGAGAGAGGGGGGCTGAGAGAGAGGGGATTAAAAAAGTGGGGGCTAAGAATGGAGGGGGGGCCGATAGAGATATGTTTGCAATGGTGATGGGCTTGTCGTGAAGTGTGCCTTTGAGGAAGAGATATCTACCCTGGACATCTCATTGGACCTCTGAGATCTGGAACGGGCACTGCTTTAAAATCAAGATAGAGACACTTTTAGATTTTGCTGCCTCATCGGCAGTGTGATAAACCATCGGGAAATGATGGGTATGGAGTTTGGGGATACTATCCGTTCAGAAGTGAGTTTTTTGGTCTATTCTTAGAAGTTACGCGGCGTATCTCTAGATACGCCGACGTAAACTCTATCTGAATCTGGCCCACAGTGTGTAGAGGATATATATGCATTCCAGGTTTTGCATATATATTTATACACTGTATTGAGTTTATCTAGACTAGATCCGCTCTTCCTAATATACTGACAGATGACAGTGTATACTGACAATGTAAAGGGGTCCAGAGGTGCAGGGTGCTGTGTAATGTGAAGGGGTCCAGTGGTGCAGGGTGCTGTGTAATATAAAGGGGTCCAGTGGTGCAGGGGGCTGTGTAATGTAAAGGGGTCCAGTGGTGCTGTGAAATATAAAGGGGTCCATTGGTGCAGGGTGCTGTGTAATATAAAGGGGTCCAGTGGTGCAGGGTGCTGTGTAATATAAAGGCATCTAGAGGTGCAGGGGGCTGTGTAATGTAAAGGGTCAATGCAGAGAGCGGAGTCTGAAGAAGAGGAGGAAGGTGGCTTTGAGGAGGTGGAAGACCAACCACAGCAGGTGTCCCAGGGGGCTTTTTGTCACCTTTCAGGGACCCTTGGTGTTGTACGTGGCTGGGTGGAGGAAGAGACATTCAATGATGTCAGTGAGGACAAGGAACGGGACATGGCTAGCTTGATATCCAACCTGGGGAGTTTGCGGTTGTGCAAATGGACTGTTTGCGGTTGTTTGCAGTGCGTTAAACGGGGAGTTTGGTCTGTCACTGTGAAGCGGGGTGTAACCCTTACACTACCTGATCGATACAACATCATACCTGATGTTTCAAAGCACGTTATTCCAAACAATTTAGGAATGTTAGGTGATTTATGCCCTTTATGGATTAAAACCAGACTCTGCGTCAACTACGTGATTTTCCATGGGAGCTTTGCCATGGATCCCCCTCCGGCATGCCACAGTCCAGGTGTTAGTCCCCTTGAATCAACTTTTCCATCACCATTGTGGCCAGAAAGAGTCCCTGTGGGTATTTAATTCGCCTGGTTATTAAAGTCTATGAGGTTCGCCGGGTTCGCCCGGTTCGCGAACATTTGCGGAAGTTCGTGTTCGCTAATCGCGAACAGTAAATTTTATGTTCGCGACATCACTATTAGGAATCAGTAGTGTAGTGTAGTTGCAAGGGATAAACCTATGAGGGAGAAGGAATCCGTCCAACCTCCTCAGAGGGGGGATTCTAATCAGAGAGGTACATCGCGTAGAGGGTGATCGCACACCAGAGTGCCCACACTACTTTACACAACCGTGTGGGGGTTGACCAGTTTCAGGCTAGAAAGAGTATCTAAATATATGTGAAGTTTCCCACCACCCCAGGGTGTCCTATGTGGTTAATGAGGAGGTACTGTACATCTCCTGGTAGAGATTAGGGAAGGGGGATAATCAGTGCGAGACTAGAGTAGATCAGGTGAGGGGAGGAAGAGCTACAGAAAAGCCAGAGCAGGAACGGGTGTGTTGGTACACATTACAGGTTCGGTTCACTGACATTCTAATGGTTTATGTCCCAATTTCCGGATCGACCACTGTAAATCAGCATGGGTAGACCAGCATGGGGACAGTGTGAGAGGCATGGATCATATAACCGTGTAAAAGAGTTCAACATAAACGGAAAACAGTCAATGAACTATGAATGGATAATCGAAATAAGAGAAAATAAGGAGCAACCAAGGTTTCGGACAATCTCTACCAGACAGTATCGCACAGATTACATACCTACTGACAAAGTCCCTGCTTTAAGAGCAGCAAAAGTCTGTCAGCCTGCTTGTCTTGTGCCAGCCCAGGAATGGTGAGCAAGTGCCACAAAGGCAAATGAGAGGACTATCGGGGGGGCCATGTGGGTTTGGGTCTGCCACTGATCGAAACAATACTGTGAATGAGGAACTACATGGACAAACCTGCAGAATGCGGGACTGTCCCAGGCAATGCTGGACTGTCCCAGGCAATCTGGGACCCATGGTCACCCTATACACGCCTGATTCCTTCATTCTGTGCATTACATGCTTCCAAGCCCTGCATTTTGTGTGGTCTGCACTACTGACCCCTGAAGTTGCTGCAATACCCAATGGGTGGGTTACCAATGCTGGGGCAGAGCAAGTATTGTCCCTTCTAACCCATGGACCATTAGCACATGGTCATGATACATAGAAGGTAAATTTGTGCTTAATCATATCCCTTAAATGCTTTTCTCCTTTCAGAACAAATCTCTGTGACCCCCCAAATTCCCTCTCCCAGCACAAACTCTCCCCCCAAATCTTCTAGGATAAATCCGGAGATTTGGAGGAGGCTAAGGACAATAGAATGTGCTGTTTTGAGTTTAAAAAATTGCTACCTCAACATTTAATTTTTCATTTTAGGTTCCTGCTGTACCATGTACTTGTGTTAAAAAAATATCCTGTTCTTTGTATTGCTTCCTATGTGTGAAATACCCTGTGATCAGGGCCGTCTTTTCGAATGGGCACGCTGGGCTGTTGCCCGGGGGCCCCACTTGCCTGGGGGCCCACTGGCGTAGCGGGGGGGGGCAGGGGCCCAATGGGCTCACGCACCGGGCAAAAAATTTGGGGGGGGGCAAAATCCCGGCGTCCGGACCGGGACCGTGCCGTGCGTGTCACTTCTTTTTAATGGGAGTGTTAAATGTCCCGACTCCCGGGGCGAGTACAGCCAGGCCACCGCCGCCCTGTGATTGGGCGTATTGTGGTCATGTGCTGTGCTCACTGCCAGCGCGCCCGATCTGGCCAATCCACGATCGTGGGCGCATGCGCAAAAGGCTGCCGTGGTATAGAGGAGTCCCGCCCGCACTTCTGCAGAGGGATACCGCCGCGGCGCCAGGCACCTTCTTCTGTCTTCTCCTCCTGAGTGAGTCCTGAGTCTGACAGTGACAGACGGAAGAATCTCCCTCCCAGTCCCTGGCCGACAGCCTGACACTGTCTGACATCTGGCCTGGGCCCTGAGCGCCGCTGCCGCGGATCATGTGCAGTGGAGGAGCTGGAGCACAAGCTCACATTGTGTAGACGAGCCAGGTAATAATGACAACAACAAGATTTACTTGTCTAGATGAATCATGAATGATGATGGTAGTAGTACTCCTCCATGTAGAGCAAGAAAAGTAGTACACACGCAGCATGCCATTGCCTGCCCTGAGGGCCTAAGCAGTACAGACTCATGCGCTGTTAATGTTATAATCAAATTATTGTAGGCCGCAGCAGGAGGTGGCTTTTGGCAATGGCATCATCAGGATCACTGTAATGAGTCAGTGACTCATTACAGTAACAACATGCCTCTGTCCTGATGATGCCATTGCCAAAAGCCCCTCCTGCTGCGGCCTACAATAATTTGATTACAACATTAACAGCGCATGAACTGTAGGACTTTCAACATGTAAGGGGTGAAATGATTAATCCAATGTAATGCATCCCTCAGGGCTTTTAGCATGTAAGGGGTTAAATGATTATGATTGCAAGATTAATCATTTAATCCCTTACAGTAAGGGGTTAAGTGATTAATCCTGCAATAATTTAACCCCTTACATGCTGAAAGCTGGCTGCATTTCATTGGATTAATCATTTAACCCCCTACATGCTGAAAGCCCTGAGGGATGCATCACATTGGATACAAAATAAATCTGCCCCGGGCGCCTATAACTCTGGTTACGCCACTGGCTGGGGGCCCATCTGGCCAGTGAACCCACCAGCCAACTTGCTAACATCGGTTTTAGCCGCGTTACCGCGGGCACCCGGCAGCCTCCTGCGTGCCCGCTCGTCGCTCACTCTGAGCCTCTGACCTACTGTACCCGCCAGCCAATAGAAATCACCGCCGTCGCAGCGTCGCTCCCATTGTGCCGCCTTTCCCACTGTGCCGCATTTTTATTCTCGTGCGTGATTGTGTAGACAGGGCCCCAGTGCACTGTATTGCCCGGGGGCCTATAATGGTCTTAAGATGGCCCTGCCTGTGATCCTGCCAGTCCTGTTGCTTTCCTATTTGAAACTGACCACATAAGGACATGGAAGCACATCCATTCCAATGTGTTCAGTTATCTGGTTGTGCTGGGAGAATAGCCTGAGCCTACCTGTCCTTTACATATATATATATATATGTGAAGTGAAACCTCGGATTGCGAGTAACGTGGTTAACAAGCTTTTTACAATACGAGCACTGTATTTAAAAAAATTCCTGACTCGGTTTGTGAGTGCTGTCGTGAATACGAACAATATTGAAGCCACTGCTGTGTGCACCAGCGACGCCAGAGCCCAGCGGAGCCGATCTGAGTCATTCAGAAATGCTTTGAAAATCTCAGAAATACTCCATTCCTGAGCCTTTCCGAGGTCCTTCGAGTTCAGCCGAGCCATCCTCAGGCCTTTCCATGTGTTACCGAGGCTCTCTGGCGCCCCCCACCTCTGGCCACATGCGGTATTGCATGCCATTGAAGTCAATCCGGAACAAGTTATTTTCATTTCTATTGACTTCTATGGGGAAAATAGCTTTGATATGCGAGTGCTTTGGATTACGAGCATTCTCCTGGAATGGATTATGCTCGTAATCTAAGGTTCCACTATATGTATATGTATAATATGCGTAGCACCCTGGAGGTTTGGAGAAACGCCTAAAAGTTAGAGGGTGGAGGCCAGGAGGGTTGATCTGCATTCTTAGGCCGCGTACACACGGCAGAGAACCTCGACGGGCAGAACACATCGTTCCGCCCGTTGAGGTTCTCTGCCGGCCATCGAAATCGGCGACCCGCCCGTCGGTAATGGCAACCAGCCATTCAACCAGGCGGGCCGTCGAGCAAATAGAGATCGTGCTCTCTATTTCTGCTCGACGGGATTCCCGGCGGGATGCTCGCCGAGAGCATACACATGGCCGAGGTCCTCGCTGGAATGCAGCTTCCAGCGAGGTTCTCGCTGGTTTCCAGCGAGAACCTCGGTCGTGTGTACGCCGCCTCAGGCGGCGTACACACGACCGAGGTTCTCGCTGAAAACCAGCGAGAACCTCGCTGGAATGTGCATTCCAGCGAGGACCTCGGCCGTGTGTACGGTCTCGGCGAGCTTCCCGTCGGGAAGCCCGTCGAGCAGAAATAGAGAGCACGCTCTCTATTTGCTCGACGGCCCGCCTGGAAGAATGGCTGGTTGCCATTCCCGACGGGCGGGTCGCCGATTTCGACGGCCGGCAGGGAACCTCGACGGGCGGAACGATGTGTTCTGCCCGTCGAGGCTCTCTGCCGTGTGTACACGGCCTTAGAGGTACTTGGCCAATCCCCAGACAGTGAGCCTAGCAGGGTGGCTGAGCCAGTCCTTAAATATGGATAAGTCATGCCAGCAGGGGAGTTTGGTGGAAGATGGAGTGCTTAGGAGACTGTCGGTGGCCTAGTAGAGACCTCCTAAGTCTAAGGGAGATCCCATCTGCAGGCTGGGCTTTGGCTGGCTCAGGAAGGATCCATTCAGCAGAGCGGTTTGGACATGGAATCTTGCTTGAAAAGCGGTGGGGGCAAGGAAGACAGTGTGACTACATCAGCACACCCAGGGACATCCAAGGGGAGGAATTGTCACATGTAGCAAGCTTTCTAAAAGAACAGCGCTGTGCTTAACCCATTTATTACCTAGCCCTGGGAGATCTTCAGAGCAGCAAAAACAGGCATGCAAGCCTTACTTGCCCACACAAATTCTAAAATTACAGCTTAACAGGTCTGTACACTAGGCTATACAGCCATGGTATTTTAAACTCAGGTTGCAGGGTTTGAAAGGTGTCACTGCCTTACAAACTCACCCACTGAGAATAATGGGGCTGCACCACATCTGCACGACAAGAGCAGACATGGTGCAGTCCTGCAATGTCAATTTTCCATTCAGAAATGTAAAAAAAGTGACACTAAAATCTGGTTTAAAAAAAATGATTATTCAAATATGTGTTCTTAAAGTATAAAGTATGTGAACCATTACCTTGTAAAACAACACTTTCAGTATATATACTGTATACGTACCGCAGCCCCTTAGGGGCCGCTGGTAACTGACTCTCTGACTCCTGCACAGCAAGGCAACACACATTCTCTGCTTACACCCAAACACAAGAACTAAGTTATTTTTTATTAGGGGTAACAACTTGGATGGGTGAATAGATTTATGGGTAACAACTTGGATAAATCGCTTGACCCATCCAAGTTTTTACCCATAAATCTCTTCATCCATCCAAGTTGTTACCCATAAATCTCTTGACCCATCCAAGTTGTTACCCTTAAATCTCTTCACCTCTCCAAGTTGTTACCCATTAATCTCTTCATCCATCCAAGTTGTTACCCATAAATCTCTTCACCTATCCAAGTTGTTACCCATAAATCTCTTCATCCATCCAAGTTGTTACCCATAAATCTCTTCACCCATCCAAGTTGTTACCCATAATTCTCTTCATCCATCCAAGTTGTTACTCATAAATCTCCTTACCCATCCAAGTTGTTACCCATAAATCTCTTCACCCATCCAAGTTGTTACCCATAAATATCTTCACCTATCCAAGTTGTTACCCATAAATCTCTTCACCCATTCAAGTTGTTACCCATAAATCTCTTCACCCATCCAAGTTGTTACCCATAAATCTCTTCATCCATCCAAGTTGTTACCCATAAATCTCTTGACCCATCCAAGTTGTTACCCATAAATCTCTTCACCTATCCAAGTTGTTACCCATAAATCTCTTCATCCATCCAAGTTGTTACCCATAATTCTCTTCATCCATCCAAGTTGTTACTCATAAATCTCCTTACCCATCCAAGTTGTTACCCATAAATCTCTTCACCCATCCAAGTTGTTACCCATAAATATCTTCACCTATCCAAGTTGTTACCCATAAATCTCTTCACCCATTCAAGTTGTTACCCATAAATCTCTTCACCCATCCAAGTTGTTACCCATAAATCTTTTGACCTATCCAAGTTGCTACCCATAAATGTCTTCACCTATCCAAGTTGTTACCCATAAATCTCTTTACCCATCCAAGTTGTTACCCATAAATCTCTTCACCCATCCAAGTTGTTACCCATAATTCTCTTCATCCATCCAAGTTGTTACCCATAAATCTCTTGACCTATCCAAGTTGCTACCCATAAATATCTTCACCTATCCAAGTTGTTACCCATAAATCTCTTTACCCATCCAAGTTGTTACCCATAAATCTCTTCACCCATCCAAGTTGTTACCCATAATTCTCTTCATCCATCCAAGTTGTTACCCATACATTTCTTTACCCATCCAAGTTGCTACCCATAAATATCTTCACCTATGCAAGTTGTTACCCATAAATCTCCTGACCCATCCAAGTTGTTACCCATTATTCTCTTCACCCATCCAAGTTGTTACCCATAATTCTCTTCACCCATCCAAGTTGTTACCCATAATTCTCTTCACCCATTCAAGTTGTTACCCATAATTCTCTTCACCCACTCAAGTTGTTACCCATAATTCTCTTCACCCACCCAAGTTGTTACCCATAAATCTCTTCACCCATCCAAGTTGTTACCCATAAATCTCTTGACCCATCCAAGTTGTTACCCATAAATCTCTTGACCCATCCAAGTTGTTACCCATAAATCTCTTGACCCATCAAAGTTGCTAACCATAAATCTCTCTACCCATCCAAGTTGTTACCCCTAATAAAAAATAAAAAATAAGGTGGGGCGTGGCTTGCGCGCAAGAGAAATGGCAGCTTTAGCTTAGAGCTCCCTGAAGCCGGCTGGACATACATAGCAAACGGGCAGGTTTCCTGTCACCCCAAGGACCCGCGCTACACTCAACAGCTCTGCGGATACTGCAGGAGCGATGTCCCGCAAGAGAAAGAAGGAGAGGAACCTCCAAAAGCTCACGGCACTTTCGTTCATGCCAGAGCGAAGGGAGAAGAAGCCAGATGGCGCCGCCGGAGCTGACATGCGGCGCTCCGCCGCCTATACGGATCTCCCAAGCAGTGATCCACCCGGTGACACAGAGCCCTCTAAAGGCACGGATGCGCCTGGATACAGACCCACAGAACGGGATCGCAGTGAGTACAGCCTTGCACAATGCTCATGCCATCTCCTCCCTACAATCCTCCATTGCTGCATTCCCCACCTCAGGGCAACCTGTCCTTGACACTACAATGAAGGACATGCTGATGAATGTATGTCACAAAAGGAGGACACGGCCTGGATTAAGTCCAAGCTGGCGAACCTTGAAGACCGTTCACGCCGTAATAACATTAAAATTTGCGGGTACCGGAATCGGTCCCCCCAACAGACCTCCATAAGTACGCCACCACCATGTTCTCCACCCTGCTGCCAGACCTGACTCCTATAGAGCTAACTATTGACCGCATCCACAGAATACCCAAACCACGCCACCTGGAAGACACAGTCCCCAGAGACGTGCTTCTCTGCATACATTTCTTTCAAGCGAAGGAACAAATCCTCTACAGAGCTCGGGAACTCAATAATCCTTCTCCATTCACAGGAATTCAACTATTCGCTGACCTATCCCAGCATACTCTACAACTCAGGAGACAGTTGAAAACAGTGACCAAAGCCCTTGCCAATCACAAGATCACTTATAAACGGCGCCATCCAGCCACTATTCTTGTCACTCATATCGGTATCCCCCACTCCATCTCCACGATTGAAGGAGGGATGAAGCTCCTCCATTCCTGGGGCATTGTACCAGAAACCCAGGAAACTAACCTTACCTCTGCTGGAAAATCTAATCCTTTTCACGCAGGTTCCCAAAGCGGTGCTCACAAGGCACACTAACTAGCAAATGCCTGTCCGAATTTACAAGATAACATTTTAGGTCCGGTCCGGCTGATTGCTCGTTTCTCTACAGAGCCTGAACTTTCCCCCTAGTTAACTCAGCACATTCTTGAAGTTATATTGTGCTGAATTGTTGTTGTTACTGACTTGCTCACGTTTTTTCTGTAACTTTTATTTTTTATTTTTGTTTCCTTCCTTTGTTTGACTGCCTTTTGTTGATCGGTTCTTCTGCACCACTACGGACCCTGAGACAGGACCTCACGTGATAAGCAGAGC
Organism: Rana kukunoris; assembly: GCA_029574335.1. NCBI lineage: Eukaryota > Metazoa > Chordata > Amphibia > Anura > Ranidae > Rana > Rana kukunoris. Next base: position 42,978,904 of record CM056052.1, on the reverse strand, counting down.
ATCCTGACAACTTTGAATTACCAGTGCCTGTATACTAAGGACCGATCTACCAGAAACTACTACACGACTTGAAGCGCAAAACTTCTTCCGGGGGATCCCACAATACTGGTACTACCAACCGTGAGTTACTGAACAGCACCTGTTACATTCCCACCTGCCAACATGTCCATATCGATCCTTTCCCTAAACGCAAAGGGACTGAACCACCCAGCCAAACGTTCATCCATGTGGAAATCTGCTGTGTCACACAACTGTGACGTGCTCTGTGTGCAGGAGACTCATTTCGCCCAGGACCTTTCCCCTGTATGCAAACACAGACTCTTCCCCCATGTCTTTTCCACCTCCTTCAAGAAGAAACAGAGAGGAGTCATAATAGCTATCCGTAACACTGTTACCTTTGAACTACAGAGTTGTACGATAGACCCTGAAAGCAGATACATTATTTTTATTTGTAAAATTAACAATGTCCAATATACTTTGGTATCGCTATATGCCCCAAATCAACGACAGATGTCCTTTTTTAAAGCGCTCCTAAAAACCAGCGCCACCTACTTGTGTGCGGTGACTTTAATATGGTCCCGGATTATGAACTAGACTCCACTACTGGAGCCAAAAGACGTGTATCTCCATTAGCTAAGTTTCTTTTCTCCAATGACCTGTTTGATGTGTGGAGGTGCTGTCACGCGAGCGAACGAGACTATACATTCTTATCGCCGCGTCACAACACCTACTCACGAATTGATCTACTCCTGTCTGATAGAGTCTTACTGCAGAGAATCTCGGCATCAGTGATACACACAGCCACCTGGTCGGACCACGCCCCTATCAGCATCACTATCTATGCCCACTCACAAGTTCCCAAATCCTTTCTTTGGAGGGTTAATAACTCTCTTCTTTACAATGCTACCTCTGTAAGCTCCATCCAACAACAACTGATAGATTATTTTTCCTTAAACTCCCAGTCGTTGCCCGACCGGTGGTTGTGTGGAATGCCCACAAGGTCGTTGCCAGAGGTATTCTTATTCAACTAGACGCCAGGGCCAAAAAACACAGGTCACGGAAAATTGACAAACTCACTGCCGATATAGACACCACTGAAAACCAAAACAAATCCCACCCTTCTCCCATCCCTCAAACCAACATTTTTAAATTACGCCAGGAATTGCGTGCTCTCCTACTAGAATCCCATGAAAAAACCTACACCAAACTGAAAGCCTCTACATACGCCACGGGTAACAAAGCAGGTAGAATGATGGCCCTAAAAATTCGAGGACACAGGCTCAAGTCTAAAATCCCTTTCCTCTTCCACCCCCATACTAAGAACAAACTACTTAAACCTCATGAGATAGCCAATGCTTTTAGCACATACTATGCTGACCTGTATAATATAGGAAAAAATGCAGACGCCACACAACCTTCCCAGGATGACATAGAGAGATTTTTAGCGCATTTCAATCTTCCCTCACTCTCACCTTCACAGCTGACCTATCTTAATGCTCCCTTTACGGTAGATGAAATAACACAAACTATTCATCGTCTCCCCAACTCCAAGTCTCCAGCCCAGACGGGTTTACTGGAGAATACTACAAAAAATGTCATCACATTCTGGCTCCCAATCTATGCAAAGTCTTCAACTCCGCCGTAGCCTCTTCTTCCTTTCCCCAAGAAATGCTGAAAGCAATAATAGTCACACTTCCTAAACCCGGTAAGGACCCGACATCGCCCCAAAACTTCCGCCCCATTTCTCTACTCAATGTAGATGTCAATAGACTAATCAACATCCTCCCTTTTCTTATCCATATGGATCAATCCGGCTTCACAAAGGGCCGACAAGCCTCAGACGCTACAAGGAGGATGATTGATATTATCCACCAAGCGGGGTGCTCGGGTACCCCCTCTGTTCTCCTGTCCCTGGACGCTGAAAAAGCATTTGACAGGGTGCATTGGGGGTACCTTTCCTCAACATTATTGAAATTCGGCTTTTCGGGTCCAATCCATAGCGCCATTATGGCCCTATACTCTACCCCCTCTGCCCAGGTATATTCCGCTGACTCCTTATCGTCCCCATTTCTTATTTCTAACGGTACCCGACAAGGGTGCCCCCTATCCCCCCTGATTTTCAACCTCGCAATTGAACCCCTTGCACAACATATACGCTCTAATACAAATATCACAGGACTAACTGTAGGAAGCCAGGAACACAAAATTAGCCTTTTTGCGGATGACGTAATATTGATGTTGACCAATCCCAACACTTCCCTATCAGCAGTACAGGAGACGTTAGCCTGGTTTAGCAGAGTCTCTTACTACAAAGTCAACGAATACAAATCTCATATCTTAAATCTAGGGGTTAACTCTCCAACGAGCTTACTACTGCAGCAACAGTTTCCCTATACATGGACGGACCAAGCCATAACTTACCTTGGAGTTCAGTTGACCAATACTACCAAACTGCTCTTTAAGCATAATTACATTACTTTCCGCGACAAATTACAGGAGAATCTGCGCAGGCTCGCGTCTCAGGAGCGGTCTTGTTTGGGCCGCCTAGCGGCGTTTAAAATGTTTCATCTCCCCCAAATCTTATATCTATTCAGGACTTTCCCTATTGTCATCCCCCTTTACTACTTTAGATCTTTACAAACAATACTGTCATCCTTCATCTGGCAAGGCAAAAAATCTAAATGCGCACACCCCAGATTGATCAAGCACCGAAAAGCCGAAGGCACTGCATATGTGGACTTCCGGGACTACTACATGGCTTCGGTGCTCACCCAGGCCAGAGAGTGGTTCTTGCCTTCCCCACACACCATATGGGGACAAATTGAATCCACCTTTGTACCTGGTGGAGACTTATCCACATGGCTACTCTCTACCTCCCTCTCATCTAAAATCCCATCCTCTGTCCCTCCTACTATGAGGGCTACAATCCGAGTGTGGAACAAGTTTGTAGTCCTTAGCCACGACCACCCTGATGTACTCAAGCTACAAATCCTCATTCTGGCACTACAACACAACATTAGCCTGATCTCCTTCATGAAATGGAGAGAGAAGGGCATCTTGCACATCAACGATCTTTTCAGTGGTAACGACCTCAAATCTTTCCCCGACCTACAAAAGGCTTATCACATCCCTAACTCAGACCTCTACCTCTACCTAAGGACACGACACTACCTCCATGAATCGCCCTCATGGGAACGAAATATTCCCCGCCCGGCCTGGCTTTTTCTTAGTAGCCCTAAACCCATCCTTAAAGAAATAACTATTTTCTACAACATTCTCCAACAAAAAAATGTCTTCTCTAAAACAACTCCCTTGCTCCAGTGGGAATCGGACCTGGGATGCACATTTACAACAAAACAATGGGCTACGGCCTGCAATTCAACTTATGACGTTACGTCCTGCTCTACCCTGTGGGAAATGTCTATTAAAATAGCACAAAGGTGGTACTTGACCCCAGATAACATATTCAGATATGGACCCTCACAGGACAATTGATGTTGGAGTAATTGTGGAGAGAAGGGGGACATGCTCCATATATTTTGGTAGGATGAGTGAGGCTATTAATGATGGTCCTATGTAATCTGTCAGTGGTTCAGTCTCAACTGCATATATATAGAAGGTATTTCAGACTTAAAGAGGCTGAAAACTAGAGAGACTAAGGTGAACCCATTGACTAGTTGGTGAATCCAAGATATATAGTAAAAAAAAAATATTGGTTATTGGGCAACATAAGAATGAGAAATATATGTACAAGGGAGGCTGAGATATCAATATTGTGCGATCAAGATGTAATCTTGATGCTGGCACATACATACATATACAAGACTTATGCCGCGTACACACGGTCGTTTTTTGCGATGAAAAAAAAAACGACGTTTTTTAAAACGTCATTTAAATTGATCGTGTGTGGGCAAAACTTTGTTTTTTGTCTTAAAAAAAACGACCAAAAAAAAATTCCAACATGCTTGAATTTTTTGTGTAGTTTTTCAAAACGTCGTTTTTTGTTTCACAAAAAGTCACCGTGTGTAGCAAAAACGTCGTTCAAAACGACGTTTTTCAACCCGCGCATGCCCAGAAGCCAATTTTTCAAGCGAGCTTCAATGGAAAAGAGTGGTGAACGTAACCTCGCTTTTTGTGAAAAAACGATGGTGTGTATGCAAAATTGTCTTTGAAAAGTGACGTTTCAAAAACGTAGTTTTTTACTTCACAGAAAACGTTGTTTTTTTTTATCGCAAAAAACGACCGTGTGTACGCGGCATTACAGAGAAAATTTAAAAGACTGTCCGGACGTCTACGGGTGAGGAAGAGGAGATATCTATCTCAAATGGGGACAAATAATCCCTAATATGTTACCTTTAATAAGTATGAAAGAAAAATTGAGATAAGAAATCTCTTCTTGTCACCTGTGTGCTCGACTAGTTTCGCTGACTTGGGCGTAGCTTCATCTGGGCGTCCAGATGAAGCTACGCCAAGTCAGCTCGGCGGCTCAATCCGACTGTCCAGCTCGTCCAATAGACCATTCCCCCCCCCCCCCCCCCCCCGGTCTACATGATTTCCACTACAGTGGCGCTCTGAGGGGACTCGTACAGATGGAAAGAGAGTGAAGCCTGCATGACTTATCACTGTAAACTTTAAACCTCTATGGACCTTGAGCATTTATGACGTCCATACATGTGATATATCACAAATGAACAGTGGTATTGCTGACTGCAACGCGACCATAGTGCAGCAAACTATCCTGCCTGATGAGAAGACTTCACACCTGCATGAATCAGTGCGTGCACTGCCTCTGAAGAGAATCCGAGAAAGTTTCCACGGATGCAGAAGCCCTTCATAGGATACACTTCAACTGCCAATCTGCAAGTGAATAAGACACTTCAATCAACTTCTGGTAAAGTACCGCGGCTTATTCCTTGCTACTTTACTGAAATATATACAGTCACCTTGGTGATAGTAGATATAAACTGTCTACAAATGGCTTTTTGAAATGTGTAGAACTATATGACATAAAGCAAACTACACTGATACAATATAGCAACGGTCAGAAATTGCTGCTGCAGTCCACCACACTTTCACCTCTCTTCCCCCTTCTCTGTCTCTCCCCTCTTTTTTGCATCTTATTAAATTTGCTCGAGCACACAGGTGACAAGAAGAGATTTCTTATCTCAATTTTTCTTTCATACTTATTAAAGGTAACATATTAGGGATATTTTGTCCCCATTTGAGATACTGTAGATATCTCCTCTTCCTCACCCGTAGACGTCCGGACAGTCTTTTAATTTTCTCTGTAAGTCTTGTATATGTATGTATGTGCCAGCATCAAGATTACATCTTGATTGCACAATATTGACATCTCAGCCTCCCTTGTACATATATTTCTCATTCTTATGTTACCCAATAACCAATAAAAGTTTTTTACTATGTATCTTGGATTCACCAACTAGTCAATGGGTTCACCTTAGTCTCTTTAGTTTTCAGCCTCTTTAAGTCTGAAATACCTTCTATCCATATATTTTGGAGCTGTCCTTCCTTATCTCACCTTTGGGGATCCGTATTCAGACTACTGTCTGAGATATCCCAACTGCAGATAGCTCCGGCACCCAGTTTGGCAGTCTTGCTTCTTGACCTAGACCAATACCCGAAACACCTAAAACACACATTGGCCCACATACTACTCTCAGCGAACCTGAATATCGCTAGAAAGTGGAAAAACCCATCCCCACCAACCCTAGGAGAAGTTATACAAACTGCCCATCTACACTTTACCTATGAACACACATTGGCGCTTAGGAACAAAAACAGAGACAAGATTCTCCGACTATGGCACCCATGGTTACACTGGTTCAAAACTAATCTGCTACTTCCTTTGCCCCCAGACTGTTTAACCACTTGCTTACTGGGCACATAAACCCCCTTCGTGCCCAGGCGAAATTTCAGTTTCCGGCACTGCGTCGCTTTAACTGACAATTGCGCGGTCGTGCGACGTGGCTCCCAAACAAAATTGACGTTCTTTTTTTCCCCACAAATAGAGCTTTCTTTTGGTGGTATTTGATCGCCCGTGCGGTTTTTATTTTTTGCGTTATAAACAAAAAAATAGCGACAATTTAAAAAAAAATATATATTTTTTTACTTGTTGCTATAATAAATATCCCAATTTAAAAAAAAAATAAAAAATTCTCAGTTAAGGCCGATACGTATTCTTCTACGTATTTTTGTAAAAAAATAAAAAAATAAATCACAATAAGTGACTGCTTTGCGCAAAAGTTATAGCGCTTACAAAATAGGGGACAGAATTATGATTTTTTTTTAATATTTTTTTTTTACTAGTAATGGCGGCGATCTGCAATTTTTATTTGGACTGCGATATTGTGGCGGACACTTTTGACACATTTTTGGCGCCATTCACATTTATACAGCGACCAGTGCTATAAATATGCACTAATTACTGTATAAATGTGATTGGCATTGAAGGGGTTAACACTAGGGGGTGAGGAAGGGGTTAAATGTATTGCCTGGGTGTGTTCTTACTGTGTGGGGGGAGGGGGGTGACTGGGGGAGGTGACCGATGCTGTCTCCCTTTATAAGAGAAACAGCATATGTCTCCTTTCCCTGACAGGACGTGGAGCTCTGTGTTTACACACAGAGCTCCACGTCCCTGCTCTCTCACCGACGATCGCGTGTACCTGACGGACATCGCGGCCGCCGGGTACACGCATCGAATCCTCGGTGATGCGTCGGGACTGTTTTACAAGTAAATTACAAGTAAATCATGTCCAAAGACGCGACCCCGGCGCCTCAGGTCCGCGCTGTTGACGTATTCTGTCAATAGCGCGGACCCGTAGTGGTTAAGCTAAATACCCAGGAATATTAGGGTAAGCTGTACAGTATATATCTTTGATAAATGTTCTGTTTCTCTTCCTACACCACTAGTACTAGTACTAACCCAAACTTATAGCTTGTCTGGATCTTACCTCGGGGGAGGGGGATACGGCCTGGATCTTGGACACAGTAGTGATCCCACAAGGGGTGGCAGGGAGACGGCCTAACCCCGTTACCCATGGTGTACCATGTATGAGATAACGTTTAACCCGTTTAACTTGTCTTACTGTTGAATGCTGACTTAGAAGTCATGCCTTGTACCAAGCTACATACAGTGATGTCTGTACTCCTTGTATACTGTGTAATGTTCTCATGTGGTGCATTACAGGCTAAATGCCTGCAAGTTTGTATGTTCTCTTTAAAAAAACAAATAAAAATGTATTGTTGAAAAAAATAATAACTTACTTCTTGTGTTTGGGTGCAAGCAGAGAATGTGTGTTGCCTTGCTGTGCAGGAGTCGGAGAGTCAGTTACCAGCAGCTCCTAAGGGGCTGCGGTATGTATACAGTATATAAAGAGAAAAGCCTGGATTCACAGACACCAGCGCTACGCCGGCGCAGCGCGGAGAGGCAAGCATGGAATTCACAAAGCAAATGCTCCCAACTCTGTGCCGGCGTAGCGTATATTTCGTAGCCGTAAGTCGGCATAAGTGGAAGTGGGCAGGAAGTGGGCGTGATCCATGTTAATGAAGCGTGATGCAAATGATGAGCCGGGCATCAGACAAGTACTTAAACCGAACTGCGTCGAGACATGGAGGTATCCCCGTGCGCATTCGCACAACCACGTCGGAACAACTGCCTAAGATACGCCGCATCACTGTGTACGCCGTTAACGTAACCTACGCCCAGTCAGACCCACGTAGGCCCATATTCACAGACGTCCAACGTACAATACGTAGGCTTGTGTTCCCTGGTCCATACCTTTGCATAGGTTGCGCCTCATCTAGGGGGAATAACTTTACACCAAACGTAAAACTTACGCAAAAAGTGTAAATCATGCGCCAGGCGCAAGTACGTTAGTGAATCGGCGTATCTCCCTCATTTGCATATTTGAATAGAAAATCAATAGGAGCGCCACATGCGTCCAGCGTAAATATGCGCCCACTCTAAGCCGGCGTAGGCAAGTTACGTTGGTGGGATGAAGCCTGTTTTTAGGCGTATCTTAGTTTGTGGGTCCAACGACGGAGCATATTTGTACTTATGCGGTGTATCTGGAGATACGTCGGCATAAGTGCTTTGTGAATCCGGGCCAAAGTGTTGTTTTACAAGGTAACCGTTCACATATACTTTAAGAACACATATTTAAATTATATATTTTTTTAAAACCAGAGTTTAGTGTCACTTTTTTTTACATTTTTGAATGGAAAATGTACATTGAAGGACTGCACCATGTCTGCTCTTGGCGTGCAAATGCGGTGCAGCCCCATTATTCTCAGTGGGTGAGTTTGAAAGGCGGTGACACTTTTCAAACCCTGCAACCTGAGTTTAAAATACCATGGCTGTATAGCAAAGCCTAGTGTACAGCCCTGTTAAGCTGTAATGTTAGAATTTGTGTGGGCAAGTAAGGCTCAGCGGCCTGTTCCCCCCCCCCCCCTATTCCAGCCACCCCTCCCTGTGAAAAAAACGCTTAAGCTGAAGAGTTGGATGCACTGGAACAGTCCTAAAGGGAGGTCACATAAGCCACAAGAGAGGTGCGCATGGAGTCCCAACTATTACCACAGACAAGATTTTTTCAAGTGACTGACAAGGTTACTTACAGGAGAGTCATATGAGGTTCTCCTGTGATTGTGCCCCCTGCAGCACGCGCGAGCTGTGTGATCGCTGAGTCTGAGCTTTGTACTCAGCTGATCACAGATCAGGATAAAGGGACAATCACAGTGGCCCTTTACCACTTTATCAGCTGTGCCCATCAGTGCCGCTTCATCAGTGATCATCCATGTAGCCTCATCAGTGCCTCATCTGTGTCCATCAGTGAAGGAAAAAAAATACTTGTTTGCAAAATTGTATAACAAACTATGAAAAATGTTTGTTTGTTTTTTCCAAATTTTTGGTCTTTTTTCATTTGTTTAGCAAACATATAAAACCCCAGTAGTGATTAACCACCTCAATACAGTGTGTTTTCGTAGCTGTTAGTCGGCATAAGTGGAAGTAGGTAGAAGTGGGCAGGAAGTAGGCGTGAATTTCTGACGAAAAGCTCACATCGAACTTTTCTTGTCGGAAAATCCGACCGTGTATACGCGGCATAAGAGATTGTTATCCATATAACTAGCGATACCCCCGTAGGAGCCTCTTAAAGCGAAGCTCCACCCTAAAGTGGAACTTCTACTCATCGTAACCCTCAGATAACCCTCAGATAGATATTTGCACCCACTTCCGGCCACACAGTCTGCGGGTAGACTGCGGGCAGAACGTCAGATTCCTTCCCCCGTTGTGTTCTGGGAAACACACGGCTCCCAGAACACAGCGGGGACCAGTGAGCACGGTGCAGCGCGACGTGAGCATGCGCCGTAGGTAACGGGGCAGTGAAGCCGCAATGCTTCACTTCCTGGTTCCCTCACCAAGGATGGCGGTGGGGGCAGCAGAGTGACGAGCAATCGCGTGTCTTCTGCTGCTGACGTCACTGGACTCCAGGACAGGTAAGGGTCCTAATATTAAAAGTCAGCAGCTGCAGTATTTGTAGCTGCTGGGTTTTAATATGACACATTATAGTAAAACACAGAAATAGTCTTTACTGTAAAATTTCTTTGAAATGGTAACAAACAGTAACAATATAGCTGAACAGTAGACAAATATATTTCAAGTAGGTTAACTGGAATGATGACAGAGAATCGAAAGCAAAAGAACACCATGGTACTATCTGTCTGCTTTCAGTGGACTCCTGAAGACGAGTAACCCCGAGTGCAGAGGCAGACAGTTTAATAGGGATGAGCTTCACGTTTGACTCAAACCCATGTTCGAATCGAACATTGGCTGTTCGACCTTTCGTCGAAAATCGAATAAAACGGGTAGTTCGCGCCAAATTCGAATGACGCATCACGGCCCATAATTACAGGATGTCCTGAAGCAGGCCAGGAAAGTCTGTGTGCATTTCCGGAGGTCATATAATGCCACTGCTCGGCTGACAGACCTCCAAAGGGAATACAACCTGCCCAAGAACCGTCTAATCTGTGACATGCCCACCAGTTGAAACACTACATTGGCCATGCTGCAGGGGCTGCACACGCAGCAGAGGGCCATCAATGAGTACCTGTGCCAATATGGCAGCAGAACTGGGTCAGGGGAGCTTGGTTCTTTTTCCCCACGGCAGTGGGCCTTGATCAGGGATGCATGCACTGTCCTGTCACCATTTTAGGAGGCCGCGAGGATGGTGACAGTTCAATACATCATCGAGACTGTCCCTCTTATTCACATGTTGGAGCGCACGCTACGTGGAATAATGGACAGGGCCCTTGAGGCAGAATAGAGGGAGAAATAGGAGGATTTCCTTACCTCTCAAGGCCCCCTTTATCCAGACAGTGGTCCTGCTTGCCTACCTAGCACACAGGAAGAGGACGAGGAGGACAAGGACGAGGTGGAGGAGGAGGATGATTGTATCAGCAGCATGGAGGTGGAGCCTAGCACTCAGCATCAGCAGTCTTCAAGGGATCACTTACAGTCCCAAGGAACCCATGGACTTTTACGTGGCTGGGATTAGGTGGCTGCAGATCCTGTTGTCCTCAGTGACCCAGAGGACTGTGCCCCGAATGCCTCAGCAAACCTACGCTGCATGGCCTCCCTGATCCTGCAAAGCCTGTATAAGGATCCTCGTGTTCGTGGTATCAAGGAGAGGGATCATTATTGGCTGGTAACTCTCCTTGATCCACGTTACAAGAGTAAGGTTGCGGAGCTTATCTTGCCGTCGCAGAGGGAACAGAAGATGAAACTTCTGCGGGAGGCCTTGCAGAAGGGTCTGTGCAACGCGTTCCCAGAACCTGGGGGATTACCAAATCCTGGTACTGAAGAACGTGTTGCTGAGGCTTCAGTGAGTCACAGAAGGAGCGGTGGAGAAGGTGTCCATCTGACCGATGCGTACAGACAATTTTTTAGTCCAAAGCCCCAAGGTCTGACCGGTTCCAGCAACCATTGCCAGCGTCTGGTTTACATGGTGCGGGAACACCTAGGGGCAAGATCCGACTTGGACACCTTCCCCACCGAAAATCCTCTGGCTTACTGGGTCTTGAGGATGGATCACTGGCCAGAGCTTGCACAGTACGCAATTGAGCTACTGGCTTGCCCTGCATCCAGCGTTCTTTCAGAATGCACATTCAGTGCTGCTGGAGGCTTTGAATGAATGAATGAAAAACTTATATAGCGCGGCACATGCAAACTCAATCGCCTCTGGGCGCTTGTTGTTTCTGTCTCTCAGGGCCTCAAAAGAGCAGAGTTTTTATCTGTCTTCTGAAGCTCAGGTGGTTTTCCTCCAACCGAATGCTGGTTGGTAAAGCGTTCCATAGTCCGGGACCTTGGAAAGCAAACCTTCTTTCTCCTTTGGACTTGTATCTGGCTTTGGGTACCTTGACCAAATTTTGGTCGGTGGATCGCAGAACGCGATTGGAATTGTGGGCTTCTATCTTTTCGCATTGATATTGCGGGGCCTTCCCATGGATGCACTTATGTGTCAGACAGAGGGCTTTAAAAGAAATTCTGTCTTTTACTGGCAACCAATGAAGGGCTCTCAGTGAAGGTGAGATTGACTCCCAGGGTTTTTTCCCAGTCACAAGTCTGGCGGCCGTATTCTTTGTGACCAATCACAGGGTGCGCCTTTCCACCGACTCCGTCGATCGAATGACCTTCATCAAAATGAATCAGGCTTGGATCAACACCAGCTACCAAGCACCTGATTCAGATGTAACTGAATCATTTTTTGAAATGTCAGATCCCTTTGAGACTGCCTATGCTGATGCTGAGTGACTGTCCTGTTATGCTGCTGATGGAATATTCTTTTCCTCCTCACTAATCTTGCTGATAGCTAGTAAGAAAATGTTTGTTTCTGGGCTCCGCCACCAGTGCCTAAGGCCCAATTTTTCTGCCCCTGTTTAGGGGCGTCTAATAACAATTTTTGATGCAATACTTTGCATGTGGCTCCTTGTTGCGCTCCAATTACAGTATCTGTGAGGGGTTGCAGTGTTGTCTTGTGCCTAAGGCCATATTTTTCTGCCCCTGTTTAACAGGGGCGTCTAATAACAATTTTTGATGCAATACTTTGCATGTGGCTCCTTGTTGCGCTTCAATTACAGTATGACATGGTTCAGACTCTACTTAACAAACCTACAGTCCTTGCCTTGTTTGCACCGCCTGTATACTGCTGTTCAAAGTATATAGGGCCAAAGGGTCTTATCAGGGCCGATCCTCGCTATAGGCTCACTATGCAGGCTGCTTAGGGCCCGGCAAACCTGCAACGGGCCCCCCAAATTACTAGAGGCCCTGCCTGGTGAGAAGTCATTTTCGCCCCCTCCCCCCGCTTCTCAACTATATTTAATGTGACATGTCACTGTCGTCAGCGCCCCCTGCTTCTCATTTTTATGTGCCATGTCATTTTGCTTAGGAAATGGAAGGACAAAAACTGGACAGCCGCACTCCGAAATCACTTAAAATAAGTTGTCTTTTATTTTTCAACTGTACACACAGTCACTGCAACCAACAAAATACAGTATGGCCGACGTGTTTCACACTTACAGTCAGTGCTTAGTCATGGCTAAAAAAGGTTCACACTAAAATGACATATATACTCAAACACATGATCACATGAGAAAAGATTAACTAAACACTGAGATCATCATGCAATTTTTTTTTTTTGCAACACATTACACTTAGAAGCTTAAGGTTTAACCCTTTCACGCAGCCACTATGGACACTTTTTGCCACATTTCACAAGGACAGCATCACTTACTAATAATTAATTAATTATTATTATTAATTTTTCACTTCATAGTCGGTCCATTTCCAAAGTCTGTCTATGTTTCTACACAGTTTAGATTAATCCACTGGCCCTCTCAGCATAGTTATTATGGTTACAATCATATAAGCGCTGGTTGGGTGTCACATTGAAACACCTGGCAAAGTGAAGAATGGCGCATTATACCGGTCTAGTATATGCTTGCAAACTTTAGACACGTGGCTTGTGGTTTTAATCTAGTTTTTATATGGGTATTTGGATTACAGGTGTTCCTATATACATTACATGTGTTTATATGTTTCTTATTAGAAAGCGTTAATTTTGAGGGAGGCCTCACCCCCTTCAGCTGGTTTGATTCAGTGTTTAATTAATTATTTTTTTACTGCCATAGGCGGATCTTTTCTCATGTGATCATGTGTTTGAGTATATATGTCATTTTAGTGTGAACCTTTTTTAGCCATGACTAAGCACTGACTGTAAGTGTGAAACGCGTCGGCCATACTGTATTTTGTTGGTTGCAGTGACTGTGTGTACAGTTGAAAAATAAAAGACAACTTATTTTAAGTGATTTCGGAGTGCGGCTGTCCAGTTTTCGTCCTTCCATTTGCTATCATTAGCATTGCCAGCACCTTGGTGGTTCAACAACCCTTGATTGCACATGGGCCTCACCTGGAGCGGTGAGAAATTTGTCATTTTGCTTAGGGCCCCAGGGAGGTCAGGATTGGCACTGGGTCTTGTAATGACCTGGGGGGAGTGATGGCGGGGAAACACATGCTATTTTTTTCAATGATGTGTATCCATATTGCAGGAACCAAACATTACATTAAAGCCACAAGCAGTAAAAAAATTATTTTTTCTTATAGTAATCTCATGTTGTGGAGGGACATTTCTAAACATGTGCCACTACTCTAGACACCCAGCAGGTACCATATTTAAAGGAATTTTTATTTTTCTCACTTTAAGCATCATTAAAATTGCTGCTCCGGAAAAAACGACCGTTTTTAAAACATATTTTTTCGAATTGATACATCTTCCCTGGGGCAAGACCCGGGTTCTCAAAGACGTTTTCCAACAATAAATTGAATATTGAGCTTTAAAATTATCGTTTTGGAATTCGAAAGTTCGAGTCCCATAGACTTTAATATGGTTCTAAATGTTTGTGCGAACATTTGATATGTTCGAACGTTCTGATGCGAACCGAACGCGGGGGTGTTCGACTCATCCCTACAGTTTAACAATCGACAGATTAATAACAGACCCTGTAACAGATTGGTCACAGCTACTTAAATTGGTCCTTATGAGTCCAGGCAGAAGGAATTACCCTTTTTTTATGGCAGACCTCTCCTTTCTGTCCCCTGACACCACAGGCCCAGAAAACCTTAAACAGTTGATCTAATGCAGCTTTCAATAATGTAACTGCCAAGTTAGACTCAAGTTAGTACAATTGCAGAATACTGGTAGTACACGGGTAACAAGGCAGACACTATGGGCCAGATTCTCAGAGGCGATACGACGGGGTATCTCAGATACCCCATCGTATCGCAGTTTTTTTCCCCGGGTATCTATGCGAGTGATTCCTAGAATCACTTACGCATAGATACCGGTGAAGATCCGACAAGTGTAAAACAATTACACTGGCGGATCGTAGATGTAATGACAACTCCGGCCACTAGGTGGCATTTACGTTGTTTTCTCATTTGCCTATGCAAATGAGGCTACTACGCAGATTCCCAAACGCTTTTACGCCGCCCCATCGTCGTTTATGTCGTTTTCGTACGCGTAAGATTACCCCTGCTAATATGTGGAGTAACCTTACGCAGTACCGTCGGATGCCATGTTAAGTATGGCCTCAGGACCGCGTTGTGTTGTGCTTAGTTTACGTCATTTGCGTACGTTGATTCTCAATGGGGCTGGCGTACGCTACGATTACGTTGTTTACATTGAGAAAATGTGACGTCCTTTGGAGCATGCGCACTGGGATTTCGTCGCGGCCGGCGCATGCGCAGTTCAATCGGCACGGGGGCGCGCTTAATTTAAATACAAGCCGCCCCCTTTGATTTACGCGGGGATACGCCAGGCCATTTACGCTACGCCGCCGCAAACTACGGAGCAAGTGCTTTGGGAATAAAGCACTTGCTCTAGTACGATGCGGCGGCATAGTGTAAATGGCTAACGCCTCGCCGCCGGAATTATATGAGAGTCTGGCCCTATGACTGCTCAACAGGGGGTAAGTATGACCCAGGTTATGGCAAGTGTAGGCAAAGTAAACAACGTTGTCTGCATGCAGTGTCTTTGTTCCCTGCAAATGGGCAAGTGCCCACTCACCATCATATAGATCTATTCCTACGCGCACTTTTCCCATTATCATATCAAAAAAATCCTGTGGTCAAGGCCCAAGCGAGATGTCCTGGAACAAGGCAGGCTCTTCAAGTAACCCAACTGGCTACCTCACAACTGGAACACTTCATGCCATCGGTATAGGTGCCTCTGGAGAAGCGCCTGAGATCCCCTGTCAGGCAGGATGTCCCAGACAAATTGACCCAGGAGGCACCACCTCTACCCTGGGTTTGGTTTTCTCCCTTGTCTTGTGATGGCTCCTCTTTGCCCAGGCAGACATGATGGTGTCCTTACTTCTCCCCCTCCAGAGCATACTGGAATCTGCGGTCCTGTTACCGAAGAAGTAATGGCAAGGAAAGGCGATACCCGGGAGTGGGTATAACGCTGCACACTCCCAATAGTTATACAAGAAGAAAAGGAAATTTAACCCGGGGGGCTTTGTGTTGCAGCAAAAAATAATGATAATGGTAAATATTATTAAGATATTAAGAAGTTTTTATTGGTGTTTTATATGTCTCATAGAGAACATGTATATTATACTAAAACACAGAGAAAAAGTAAATGAATGGTCACAATAAAAACATGTATACATAAATAGACAGTATATTAAATTGGGCCGCAAGAGCAAACCAGCAAAAGCATGTTTCAGAGATTCTAAATAGACCAGTACTGTGTGCCTACACAGAGGAGACCAACACTGTATGCAGTGAAATAAAAGATGTTTATTTACAAGGTGAACAAAACATGTGAAGACAACCAGTGCACAAACAACAAAACGTATACTCAAGTCAAGGGGAATACCGTAATCATAAACAAATGCCAAGCCAAGGTCATATACCAGGAGATCACAGAGGATGGGTGAGGATAGGACACAATGGAGCAGGAAGCAGATGGATTCCTGCCCCACAGCCTGTCCATCCAAGGGGAGAGTAGGAAGGGCAGTCCAGGATAAGGATCAGGTCGGATAGGGATTGGGTCCAGAAAGCAGGCTCAGGGTCAGAGTAACAGGCTCAGGATCAAGGATGTAGACTGATAATAGGGCGAGGAGTAATTACACACGCCGGTTATTTATAGAGGCGTGCTGATTGCATTCAGGTCACACCTGAGCGCAGTAAGGGCCATATGCTCCATACTGCTAGGGTGCATCCGCTGGTGGAGGCCAGTACTGCGTCCCAAAGATGATATACCAGCGGGGAGAAGTTCTGCTGACAGCTACAAACTGCCAGGAGACCCCCGCTGGTAGAACTCAGCACTGCAAGCCAAATCATAAATATTACCAGCAGATGGAACCTTCCCTGAGAGTACCCCCCCCCCTCAAAGGAGCAGCCTCCGGACGCTCCAACTATCTGTTGCCGGGGAAAGTCCAAGGTGACAAACTGGGCAATGGGTAAAGTCACATCAAATTGAATATCCGGAAGGTCCATGGTTTTAAACTGGACAGAAGGAGGCTTGAGCTGAGAGGCGGGTACATCCGGGTGGACAGAGGACAAATCCAGGCAGACAGCGGGTAGAACAGACTGTGGAGCGAGCACATCAGGCTGGGAAGCGAGCACATCAGGCTGGGAAGCGAGCACATCAGGCTGGGAAGCGAGCACATCAGGCTGGGAAGCAAGCACATCAGGCTGGGAAGCGAGCACATCAGGCTGGGAAGCAGGCAGGTCAGGCTGGAAAGCAGGCAGGTCAGGCTGGAAAGCAGGCAGGTCAGGCTGGAAGGCATGAATCGGGACACCAGGCTGGAAGGTAGGCACCGGGACGCCTGTCTGGAAGGCATGAAACAGGACACCAGGCTTGAAGGTAGGCATATCAGGCTGGAAGGTAGGGACCAGGACCGGGACACCAGGCTGGAAGGCAGAAACCAGGACGCCAGGATGAAAGACGGGCACCGGGACGCCAGGATGAAAGACGGGCATCGGGACGCCAGCACCAGAGCTGGGAAGACCCTTTACAGAAGAGCAAAGGAACAATATACTCCAGAATATATTGGAATCATCAGTCTGTGTGAAGACACAGGAGATGAATTATAAGATATTATCTCAGTGGTATTGTACCCTGGTAGTATTAAAGAGGTGCTTTCCAGACATCTCGGACAGATGCTGGAGGTGCGGTAAGAAAGAAGAAACCCTATTACATATCCTGTGGTCATGCCCTAAGATCTTAAGTTTCTGGACAAAGGTTCAGGGAATAGTGCAAAAATTCAGTAAAGAAGAATTACCACATGAGTGGCCCTTCTACTTAATACAGGACACAGAGCTATCGGTAAAATGCTATAGGAAATCCATGGTCTGCCACCTTTTAAATGCAGCCCGCGCCTGCATCCCAGGGATGTGGAAACAGACACAGTCACCAACGGTAAAGATGTGGTTTAACCGAGTGGAAGATATGAATAGAATGGAGGACCTGGTGTGTACCTCAAGGCAGAAGCGGAAGGTGTATCTTGATACATGGGCCGAGTGGCATGTGTTTAGATACTCAGAAGAAGAGAAGGCTTTGTTAGATACGCAATAATGGAGGGACCTGGCAGTCTGGACAGCGAGGAGGGGGAGAGGACGGATTGAGGAGGGGGGATTCTTTCAAATATTTTTTTTTTGATGTGTTGTGCTTTGTTTTGTTTTGTAGAGTGGGACGGGTTAGGAATGGCAATGCTGTGAGTGACATAGCAGGGAACTGTCCAATTGCCCCATCCCCTAGGGGACATTGGATTCCCTGGAGGAGGGGTGGTCATTGGCTTGATGGAGTAAAGGAATGGTATCCACAGACCTAAAAGGGTCACTAGAGGATCGGAGGCAGGATTAGTGTGTTAGAAGATAGTAGTGACATGTTGTGTTATTAATATATATATACTCTTTTTTTTCCTAATGATGATGTTATTATGTACCATTTGGGTATTTTGGTAAATTTCATTTTTTATATGATATTATGACTCCATGGCCAGAGGAATGGCCTTTCCCTTGTATGTTACTTTATATGTTTGAAAACAATAAAAGGAAAATGGAAAGAAAGACGGGCACCGGGACGCCAGGATGAAAGACGGCACCGGGACGCCAGGATGAAAGATGGACACTGGGACGCCAGGATGAAAGACGGGCAGGAACACCTTCGGCTGGGCAGCAGACGGGAACACCTCCGGGTGGGCAGCAGACGGGAACACCTCCGGCTGGGCAGCAGAATCCAAGGGGAGAGCAGGAAGGGCCGTCCAGGATAAGGATCGGGTCGGATAGGGATCAGGTCTAGAAAGCAGGGTCAGGGTCAGAGTTACAGGCTCAGGATTAAGGATGTCGACTTATACCAGGGCAAGGAGTAATTACACACATCGGGTATTTATAGAGGCGTGCTAATTGCATTCAGGTCACACCTGAGTGCAGTAAGGGCCATATGCTCCATACTGCTAGGGTCCATCCACTGGTGGAGGCCAGTACTGCGTCCCAAAGATGATATACCAGCGGGGAGAATTTCTTCTGACAGCTACAAACTACCCAGGAGACCCCCGCTGGTGGAACACAGCACTGCAAGCCAGATCATAAATAGCACCAGCAAATGGAACCTTCCCTGACAGCATGGCATGATCTTAATCATACAAACATGATGCACATGATAAATGATATGACCCCAGCGCGTTTCGACCTTGTGGAGGGCGGTCATCTTCAGGGGGTTAAAGGGAGATGCTCTAAAACAGAAATATGTTGTATAGGTGAGGTTGTTAAAAAACAAAGACACTCTCAACAAAGAGAAATCAACCGTATTAACAGTATTGTAAATTATAAATATATTTACCCTTAAACGGCTAAGGGAAAGAGTACAAGAACTTTCCCGTATGCTGAGTCTGTAAATTGACCATATGTCCCACGGTTGCAGCCAAAGCACAGGTGAACCCACAAGAAGACAGGGAGAGCCAGATGGAACCAAACTCAGCTGGGTGGAAGGACCAAAAAACTCTGGGCCTACGAGAGGCCACACTGGTACCCCACATACGAGAGCAAAGGCGGGGGGCAGACCCTGGGAGAAGGGCCCAATGAACCAGGCTGGAAGCCATGAAGGACTCGAACCCCATGCTGTGGGAATGATATAAAGTAAAAAAGTATAAATATAGAAGAAAGTTAATTAAGATATAGTTAAGTGTAGTATAAAAGAAATATATGCAAGATAATATCTGGGCATCTTAAAGCCGGGAAAAAGTAAATAAGTAAATTAATAAAATGTATTACCAGTGTGTAAAAAATAATTTATTGAAATTAAAATGCCAAATAAAGGTATCAATGCGAATGAATGAATGACTGAATGAGTGTGAAGTGTGGAAGGAAGTTAAATGTAAGGTGATGTGTGTAAAGAGACAGTGATAAATGAGTGAAATGGCCAGAAGAGATATGCTTAGGTGAGAAGTATTGACTGGAAATTAATAGGAGTGGTGGAAAAAATAAAATAATGCATGTGTATAATCGTGTGCAAATGATGGTTGAAGAAAGGTGTGAAGGTGAAATAGAGAGCATAAATTGGGCTATTAACCACTTAAGCCCCGGACCAATATGCTGCTAAATGCCCAGAGGTGTTTTTACAATTTGGCACTGTGCTGCTTTAACTTGTAATTGCGCGGTCATGCAATGTTTTACCGAAAAAAAATTTGCGTCCTTTTCTTCCCACAAATAGAGCTTTCTTTTGATGGTATTTGATTCCCTCTGTGATTTTTATTTTTTGCGATATAAACGTAAAAAGACCGTAAATTTTGAAAAAAAATGATTTTTCTTATAACAAAAAGTAAAAAATATCGAATAAACTAAATTTTAGTCAAACATTTAGGCCAAAATGTATTCAGCCACATGTCTTCAGTAAAAAAAAATCGCAATAAGCGTATATTTATTGGTTTTCGCAAAAGTTATAGCGTCTACAAACTAGGGTAAATTTTCTGGAATTTACACAGCTTTTATTTTATGACTGCCTCTCTAATTTCTTGAGGTGCTAAAATGGCAGGGCAGTACAAACCCCCCCCCAAATAACCTCATTTTGGAAAGTAGACACCCCAAGAAAACTGCTGAGAGGCATGTTGAGTCCATTGAATATTTTTTTTTGTCCCAAATGATTGAATAATGACAAAAAAAAAATTACAAAAAGTTGTCACTAAATTATATATTGCACATTCCACATATGCCATGGTTATATGTGGAATTGCACCCCAAAATACATTCTACTGCTTCTTCTGAGTACAGGGATACCACATGTTTGTGACTTTTTGGGAGCCTAGCCGCGTACGGGCCCCGAAAACCAAGCACCGCCTTCAGCATTTCTACTTAGGAGAAGCAGCAACAACTTTGTGCATAAAAAATCAGTTTGTCATATTCCCGCAGCTTGTGTCAAAATATAAAATATTCCATGGACTCGACATGCCTTTCAGCAAATAGCTTGGGGTGTCTACTTATCAAAATGGGGTCATTTGGGTTTTTTTTGTGCTATTTTGGCATTTTATGGCCTTCGAAACTGTGATAGGTAGTGAGGAGTGAATTCAAAAATGTACACCCTGAACGCAGAAGGAGAAGCAGCAGAATGTATTTTGGGGTGTAATTCCACATATTGGGGGTGTATGCTTTGCGAGTGGTTGTAAGCGTTACTGGCACTAACTATCTACCTAGAGGCACCAGCGACACTAATACAGCGATCAGAAAAACGATCGCTTAGTGACGCTGGCAATAGGGGGTGAAAGGGTTAACTCTAGGGGCAATCAGGGGTTAAAAACTTCATTTAAAAAATGTAAGGGGGTACCTAACGCTATAAAAACTTGACGGGCGAACCTCAAAAAATAACTAGCTACCTAGCGGCACCAGCGACACTAATACAGTGATTAGAAAAACGATCGCTTAGTGACGCTGGCAATAGGGGATGAAAGGGTTAACTCTAGGGGCAATCAGAGGTTAAAACCTTTATTAGAAAATGTATAGGGGTACCCAACGCTATAAAAACCTGGCGGGCGAACCTCAAAAAATAACTAGCTACCTAGCGGCACTAATACAGCGATCAGAAAATTGATCGCTTAGTGACGCTGGCAATAGGGGGGTGAAAGGGTTAACTCTAGGGGCAATCAGGGGTTAAAACCTTTATTAGAAAATAAATGTATGGGGGTACCTAATAAAGGTTTTAACCCCTGATTGCCCCTAGAGTTAACCCTTTCACCCCCTATTGCCAGCGTCACTAAGCGATCGTTTTTCTGATCACTGTATTAGTTGCTGGTGCCGCTAGGTAGCTAGTTATTTTTTGAGGTTCGCCGCCATGTTTTTATAGCGTTAGATACCCCCATAAATTTTCTAACACTATAAAAACATGGTGGCGAACCTCAAAAAATAACTAGCTACCTAGCGGCACCAGCGGCACTAATACAGCGATCATAAAAACGATCGCTTAGTGACGCTGGCAAAAGGGGGGTGAAAGGGTTAACTAGGGGGTGATCAAGGGGTTAAAACATTTATTGGGGGGGTAGGGGGCTACCCTGGACCTAACACTAACTTTCACACTAACACTAAATGCAGTGATAAGTAAATAAATGATCACTGCTATTTAGTGACACTGTGACAGGGGGCTGGGGGGTGATTGGGGGGTGACTGGGGGGGGATTTGTGTGCCTGTGTGTACAGGTGTCAGTGTAGTGCTTGTGCTACTCACTGTTGTGATGTCTCCTCTCCTCCGCCGGACGAAAATACCGGCGGGAGGAGAGGTGACATCACTTCCTCCTCTGCCTGTGTTTACAGTTCAGGCAGAGGAGGAAGCGGATAGGCTGGGAGCGATCCGGAGGGGGCGGACAAAAACGAACAGCCGCCCCCTCATCCCAGATCACTCCCAGAGCCACGGGGAACGCCGCACGCAGTGGAGGGGGTCCCGATCGGACCCGCAGAAAGACAGGGACGTACTTGTACGCCCATCTGCCTGTACGTGCCATGTTGTGGACACCTTAAGTGGTTAAGTAAGAAAGTGGCAGATATGTCTAGGAGAGGTCCGAATGAAGGGAGAACTCCAATATAGGTAAAATTATGAACGGATAAAAGAAAGGGGGAATGAATAGAGAGGTACCCCGAACCTGAAGGTTCAAAGGAAGAGTAGCAAAGTGGAAGTAATAAACATATAAACAAACAAACAGAGCTCCAGTGAAAAGGCCCTGTCAGGCATTGCTTACTTTTATCTGGATCTGGGTGAGGTCTGTCCGTTGTGATGGCTGTCTGGGAAAGGAAATAGATCCCAGTGAGTCCATCTATTTATATAGAAATCATGCTTTTTTGGTCCTTCCACCCAGCCAAGTTTGGTTCCATCTGGCTCTCCCTGTCATCATGTGGGTTCACCCAGGCCTGGATTTCCCACAAGGCCACCAAGGCCAGGCCTCGGGGCGGCAGGGTGCCAAGGGGCGGCAGTGGCATGGAGTCCCCCGACGACCGTAACATACAGTTGAGAGCGGTAAGTTGCTGTGTGGGAGAATTGAGTGAGGGAATCCGCTCACTCGTTAAGTGATTACGGCGATGTCGTCAAAATCACTTGTCAAATGTGTGCTGCTGTCCTTTCTCCCCTACCCCCACATACCTTTCTCAGCTTGCTCTGCCTTCGGGACTCCTCCGTCCTCCCCCCAGCCGCCGAGTCTGTATCCTGTCCCTGCCACCGATGTTCACAGTGAGAGGGGTGAGCTGTGCTCTTCCCATCTCAGCTGTGACAGGATTTCTGTTTTGGAGGTGACAGGGTCAATAAAGAGAACCTGTCACCTCCAATTGCTATCGCACAGGGAATTGTTTTCTCCTGTGTGATAGCAATAAAGTTAAGTGAAAAAAAAATAATAATTAAATTAAAAAAATAAAGAATAAGAAAAATAATATTCAAAATAAGAATATTACACAAAAAAAAAGTAAACGAAAAGCTAAAAATGAATAAAAATAAAAAAGTGCTAAAAAGTTAAAAAAAAAACCTATTATTAAAATATTTGAACTAACCGTGCCGCCCCTGTCCCCTCCGGTTGTCATTCTCCGTTGATTTGGGGGGGGGGGGTTCGGTTGGTGGGGAGGGGGTGAATTGTGGAACCTGGCCTTGGGGTGGCAGGGAGAGCAATTCTGGCCCTGGGTTCACCTGTGCTTTGGCTGCAACCGTGGGGCATATGGTCAATTTACAGACTCCGCATACGGGAAAGTTCTTGTACTCTTTCCCTTAGCCGTTTAAGGGTAAATATATTTATCATTTACAATACTGTTAAAACGGTTGATGTCTCTTTGTTGAGAGTGTCTTTGTTTTTTTACAACCTCACCTATACAACATATTTCTGTTTTAGAGCATCTCCCTTTAACCCCCTGAAGATGACCGCCCTCCACAAGGTCGAAACCCGTCGGATCATATCATTTATCATGTGCATCATGTTTGTATGATTAAGATCATGCCATGCTTTTGCTGGTTTGCCCTTGCAGCCCAATTTAATATACTGTCTATTCATGTATACATGTTTTTATTGTGACCAATAAAAACTTCTTAATATCTTAATAATATTTACCATTATCATTATTTTTGCTGCAACACAAAGCCCCCCGGGGTAAATTTCCTTTTCTTCCTGTTACCGAAGAAGCCTCTGGGACAGTTTGTGTCTGGCATTATATGTCCCACAATCCTTTGCTGCAATCCTGTTGGCTGATGATTGGCTCCCTTCCCCCTGCCAAAAAGGAAACAGGGGAGGGAACAGAGCGACTGAGTCCCAGAGAGTGCCGCTTTCCCACATTGCAGAGTGAGGAGGAGAGGGAGGGGGAGAAATCCCCCACAGTAGCTGACAGGCCTCTTACCCTTCTGAGAGCCGGTGTCATTCCCAGCAGCAGCAGGTGAAAGGTGAGGGGCCGTGGGTGGGTTGAGTGGGTACTCGCTACATATCCCTAACCTTTAGCCTGGTACACACGGAGCGAAAACTGTCTGGTTCAGAAGTACTCATCCAATGTTAGGTATGTGTGTACGGCTCTCTGTTCAGAAGAATCTAATGATGGACTTCTGTCGAACGGTCATGCTGGAAGCCAGAATCCAATCAGCACTTGCAGCCAATTGCTGCAAGCATTTATCAGTGTATTCTGGTGGGGGGGGGGGGGGGGGAGTCCTCCTTTTTAGAATACAATGTCTTATGGGAAGAGGTTGTTGCATCACACATCATTGCATTGGTGCAGGGCTCTGTTTTTTTTTTTTTTTACTCAACCCGCTGGTGGGACAAAAAAAACTTGGGGCCAGATTCAGGTAGAGTTAGGCTGGAGTATCAGTGATACTCCAGCCTAACTCTCACTTTGAGCCGGCGTTT
Organism: Rana kukunoris; assembly: GCA_029574335.1. Taxonomy (NCBI): domain Eukaryota; kingdom Metazoa; phylum Chordata; class Amphibia; order Anura; family Ranidae; genus Rana; species Rana kukunoris. Next base: position 42,954,479 of record CM056052.1, on the reverse strand, counting down.
CTGCTTTCTGTAAGCAGAAAACATGAAACTCCGGGTTGGAGTTCCTATACGAGCGGCGTAATTGTATTTCGCCGTCGTATCGGAACTGCAATTTTAAAAATGGCGCTCAGGGCGTTCCCGCTGATTAACGGCGAGAATATGTTAATCAGCAAGAATCGGAAATTCACGATCGTACTCGTACTCGTTTCCGTAAGCGATACGCGGCGCAAAGAAAAACATGAACCCTAGGTGGAGTATCCTATGTTAAGTATGGCCGTCGTCATCGCGTCTAATTTAAAAATGTTCACGTCGTTTGCGTAAAACGTCCGTGAATGGGGATTGACATCATTGACGTTCTCTGACAGAATTTGGAACACGCACTGACAGTCGACGCATGCGCACTGACAGTCGACGCATGCGCAGTACTTTCGCCGCGGGATCGCGCATAGTTTACATAATACATGCCCCCTACCCGCCCAATTTGAATAACGCCGGCTCATTTTCGCAACGCCGCCGCAACTTTAGGAGCAAGTGCTATGTGAATAACAGTACTTGACCCTAAAGTTTCGGCGGAGTAACGTAAATGAGAAACGTTACTCAAAATTAAAGATCCGCTCACCTACCTGAATCTGGCCCTAGGCATTTAACCAGCTTTAACCTATAAGATTCATATAAATGATTGCATATCATCACTAATATTTCTGTAAACAATGTAATTTTCATGACTTTGTGTAACTAAATTAGGGATTTCTGATGTTTAACTGTGTTTTTGATAGTTGAATTGCTTGATTTTGTTGCATGCTTCTTTTAAAATATTTACCTCCCATGGTTTGATTAATTGATTGGTTGCCAATGAAGAAGACCGCACTTTACTTTTATATAAATCATGCAATGCATAAGCCACAACGTACACTGCAGAGTAAACACTGAATGTGTAACGGAAATTGTTTACATCATAAAGATCAGGGTCGTTCTGGATAATAGTTTCTATCTTATTAGAGTAGTGCCAAGATGAACGATTTTTCTCATCTAAATACATCATCAAGATAGGTAACTTAAATTTTACACTTAGAAATTTCATAGAACCAGCGCTCAGCAGATAATCTTTTAATTTTGGGATGTTCCCCTTGTGTAGGGCAATATGTAATGAGCCAATTACAATATCTGAGACAGACAATTTCACGGTGACACTTGTGGAAGTGATGACAACTTTTCCTTTGCTATAGTTTTTAGAAATCAGAACACTCGTTATATAATCATTTTCTCCAAAAAATAAGATGACTTTGCAGGTTGATTTTTCAATCTCATATAAAGTTTTTTCAAATTCTGATAGTTTTTGAACCATTGAAATAATTTTCTTGAAGTCAACACATAACCCGCTCTGTATGATCACATTGTGTAGCTCTGTGCTGACTCTCTGGCTGGTCTCATCATCTGTTGTCACAATTCCCACCCAGTTCCAGCCAAAGTGTTTGAGTAGAAGGACAATGGCTCTGTACTGGGACTTCTCATCGGGAACTGTGCGGTAAAACGAGGGGAAGCGAAGCTTGTCATTAAATATAGGATCCGTTGCTCCATAGCTGACCTGAGGAGGACAATACAAATTGGAAATGCGCAATTTCAGGTAATGCAGACCACACATAAAGACAAATCATTCCTCAATAGTCACAAAGGAGCTACATCTTTGGGTACATAGTGGGGGTCATTTACTATAGTGCTGCACTCTAATTAGCGGTCAAATTACATGGAATGTGGTAATTAGCGCTAAAACAAAATTCTCTATTGCGCTGGTGAAAAAAATACTTCCAAAATAGAATTTACTATAGCTCCCAGAAAATAAATAGCGCCCACACCCTTACTCTGGTTAGGACCTGGAGAATTGCACATGGAAATAATGTTTAGAGCATGATATAATTGCCTATATGGTACTGAAATATGCAGTATATTTTTTAACCACTTCAGCCCCGGGAGAATTTACCCCCTTCCTGACCAGAGCACTTTTTGCGATACCCCACTGCGTCGCTTTAACTGACAATTGTGCGGCCGTGCGACATTGCACCCAAACAAAATTGACATCCTTATTTTCCCACAAATAGAGCTTTCTTTCTGTGGTATTTGATCACCTCCTTGGTTTTTATTTGTTGCACTATAAACCAATAAAGCGTAAATTTTGAAAAAAAAAGCAATATTTTTTTACTTTTTGCTATACTAAATATCCCCCAAAAATATATTTAAAAAAAAAACGAATTTCTTTCTCAGTTTAGGCTGATATGTATTTTTCTACATATTTTTGTTAAAAAAAAAATATTGCAATAAGCTCATATTGATTGGTTGGCGCAAAAGTTATAGCGTCTACAAAATGGTGGAGAGATTTATAGCATTTTTTTATATTTTTTTTATTAGTAATGGTGGCAATCTGTGATTTTTATCGTGACTGCGACATTATGGCGTACATATCGGACACTCTTGACACTATTTTGGAACCATTATCATTTATACAGCGATCAGTGCTATAAAAATGTACTGATTACTGTGTAAATGACACTGGCAGGAAAGGGGTTAAACACTAGGGGGTGATCAAGGGGTTACGTGTGTCCTAGGGAGTGATTCTAACTGTGGGGGGTGGGCTTCCACTGACATGACAGCAATCACTTCTCCCAATGATGGGGAACAGTAGATCCCTGTCATGTCACTAGGCAGAACAGGGAAATGCCTTGTTTACATCCCCCTGTTCTGCAGCTCCGTTTCATGATCGCGGGACACCGGCAGACATCGAGTCCGCGGGTCCCATAGGCACGGTCATACAGCATGTGGTGAAGGGACGCATGTGCCAACTAAGCTGTGATTTAAAGGGCATGTACCTGTATGCCCATTTGCACAGCCATGCCATTGTGCCGACGTATATCGTTGTGCACTGGTCAGCAAGCGGTTAAAGATAATCTGCTTTTAAAGTGTGTGAAAAAGGGATTTCTACACTGAAATGTCTTTAAAAGTCTGAAAAGAGATAATTTCCCCGTTTATTTACAACTAGGTGCCGACATAACTGAGCATGCTCAGACATGCAAACCATTCTCATTTTAACGCCCATGGCTTTTTTACCAAGAGTTATAGTAAATACCAAAATGAGCGCTGGGTTAAGGAGCGTTTTTTGGGAGTGAAAAGGAGTTATGTAGCCCAATGAAAGTTTCAGCCATTGATTCTAATGGTACAATTGTAACTTCCCCCAATAAATCCTTTTCATGTTGAGATGAAATGTCTCCTTCTCTCAAAGAAAATGTCTTTGCAACAATGCTGCTTCTTCATCATCTATTTTGTTTTTAAGAATGCTAGAATGTGTAATGTTTTCATATTTTGGAAAAGTATTTTTTTCTCTGTCACTTTCACTGGTTTCTGTCCATCTCACAAAGATCTTTACCCAAACTCACACAAACAATACCATTGCGGATCCAAATTTTAAGTCCAATTTTGTGTGTTTAGTATTTTCAAATGATCACAATTTGAGCCCAAAAAATGTGATATGTGTACAAACATCAAAAATTAAAATGTAATTCCCAAAAATCTGAGGGTAACATCACTATTCTACACTCACACACCAAGAACCACCAAATATCACAGAACAAGTCATGAAGAATAACTCCTAATTAAATTCCATCACCTATATGTCAAAAGAAATGCAGTATATATGTATTTATGTGTAGGAGGGTTTCACATGGGGCAGCTCAGTAGTTTACAGGTTATCACTTCTGCTTAGGAGCCCTGCGGGTCTGGGTTTGAATTCCAAACATGCCACTTAATGTAGAAAATGTGTCTGATCTCCCTTTGTTGTTAATCATGACTCCTGACTCAGGCCCTTACATAAATTATGTCTAAATATAATATTTATGTGTGTAGCGCTACCCCATTCAGGAGCCGCTGAGTATAAGTGGGATCGGCGTGTTGTGTTACCTGGCAGGTGTGTAGGGGTGATATTAAAATAAAGCAGTAAAACAAAAAAAAAAAACTATTCTAAAACATAAAGTCCCAGAGGTTTTAAAAGTAAACTGCAGCAGCGCTACTTCCGAACAAAAAGTCCGGAATCCTTCTATATATCAGTCAAGCACATAGGAGATCAAATGATGGTGCAAATTAATCCAATACACAGAGTCAGTCTTTCAATCAGTGCTCCTTTCACCAAAGGGGGGATCTGTTCACCACGTGGGGGGTAAAAACTCCCCTTTTGGGGATGCACTCACCACAAGTCAGGAAATGCTGAGCATGGATTATAAACTGTGTATCTTCTAGGGAAATGCACTTTTCCACCGGTCAGCCAGTATCATGTGTTCATTCAAACATCAGCCCATATAATGGAAAAAAAACTCATATAGTGTAATAAAGTTTTAAAATGTTTATTGAGCACCCAACCAACCCTTTAAAATATGCGTACCATAAAAATGATAAAAGCAAGCATGTAATATTTAGTACTGTGCCTGTATGCCTTTCCTGGAACGACAGTATGGTGGTTTGAAATACACCTCTCTCCTGTTCCTGAACCTAGGGGCATACAGTCTGTTGGGTCAATGGATAAGCGTCACGCCTTGACGCGTTACGTCATTGGTTGACTTCTTCTGAGACGCCCTCAGAAGAAGTCAACCAATGACGAAACGCATCAGGGAGTGACGCTTATCCATTGACCCAACAGACTGTACGCCCCCAGGATCAGGAACAGGAGAGAGGTGTATTTCAAACCACCATACTGTCGTTCCAGGAAAGGCATACAGGCACAGTACTAAATATTACATGCTTGCTTTTATCATTTTTATGGTACGCATATTTTAAAGGGTTGGTTGGGTGCTCAATAAACATTTTAAACTTTCAGCATTCCCTGGCGAGGGAACCAACCCCTCTGATTGGCTGCTGAGGAAAACGAGTCCGCCAGAACCCCTCTAGCGCCAACTGCCGCCTAGGGGTGAACACACACCCCTGGAACGCAGACCTGCCCACAGGACAGTGCCGGAATTGGCAGCAGCCCAATTTTACAAATTGTGAATGGGAGCCATATAACTCTCCCATTCCCCACTAACTTTAGCATAACGCCCCCACAAAAAAACAGGGGCGCTACATGTCGTCCCCCCACTTGAATGGACACTGTCCCCAGTGTCCCAAAGCATTCAAATTCAAATGATGGCCTGATACTTCAAAAGTATAGGAAAAAGGAGGAAAGAAGAGGAAAATACTTATAAACTTTTGTATTACAGCAATATATCTATATATGATACACAAACATACACAACCCTGCTATCTAACTGCCCATTCTCCACAGCGCTGACAACAGGTGGGTCAAAAATAAATAAATAAATTGAAGAGCATATGACTCTCTTTCTGGGATATATATATATACAACCTCTAAGGTTAGGATTCAGGCTGTACGCTCAAACCTGAACGCAAAGCCTCCATCCTTCCCCAAAGAGTTCTGAAATTCAAGTGCTGAAAGGAAACTCTCTGCAAGAAATATTTGAGCACTACTCCGGATACTGTTATCTTGCAAAGCAATAATGCAGAGCACTGTCCCTAGCGGTCAGTGCGCTGGTACTGCAGCAGTCCAAAAAAAAAAAAACTTGAGATGAAGAAATAGCAGTGGGGAAAAAAAATAGTTCTTTCCTGTGCGGAAGTCTTCCGATATTGAAAGAAAAGTTTGCAAAGTCCCACTCAATCTAACTGACTGAACCCAAACCCCTCCCAAGAGTCCTTCACACAAATGTCCGTGTGGATCTGGAAAAGCAAGGGGGGAAAGGGGGAACTTGGAAAAACGAGTGGGCATACTTGTCCGTAACATCCCTTAGCGGGCGGGTCAGGCGACACACTATCCAACCCGCTCGATCACACAAAAGACAGGGGCAGAAGAAGAGAGGAGAAAAAAAAAGTAACCCAGTAATCCAAGGCTTGGGTGCCCACATAAGACAGGCACAAACATATTGGAGGAGCGGTGAGTCTGCTGTTGTGTGATTCTTTTGACTCACCGCTCTTCAAGGAGGACCAGAAGCACTGGGTGCGCAGGATGCACTCCGGGCAGGGTGCTGTTTCTTCTTTTTCCGGGCTCCATGGATCCGGAATCCCCCGAAGCCCTTCTGCTCGGGAAACCGCAGCTCAAAAAGGTGGTCGGGCAGGTCATCGCCGTCTGTCTGCGATCCGCTGGACATATCAAGGTCGGACGAATCCTCCGCTCCAGCGGGGAGGTGGTTGAGGGCCCCCGGCCAAAGTAGCGGCCTGATCAGGCCGACACGACGCTCTCCATCTATTCCAGTCAATCAGTCGGGAAGGTTCCTCCTCAGCGACAACACACCGGACAGGGGCCGCCACAACCGAAACAAGTCCCTGAGTGGTCTTGACCTGTGCACGGGCCTCGCGGCCTGCACAGCCATCATGCTCCCCCCTGTCCTGCAGGCCTACCTTCATCAAGCGGGAGGGCGAGGTGGCCATCGACAGAGCTTCGGTAGACAGGACAGGGGAAGCGACATCCACATCCGCATCCAAGGCCCCGGAGTCTCCCATCCCATCAGAGAAGAGGGGTTCCGACCACTCATTCTCCTCCTGTGCGGGGACTGCTCTGGAGGACCAGTCCACCCGGTATTCCCGCGGAGGGCTGATGGATGGCGTAGCACTGAATAAGTAAGCCAGGCACTTCTGACATGGGCGAAGGGCAGGATGTGGATAGTCAGTTCTTGGCATCTGGGGCAAGTCAGGCCCAACATCTCCGTCCCACCGGAGGACAGCAACACGAATTGTCCTCCAGTGGATAGTCACACACCCGACTCTGTTACGGGCACTCCAGGTGCAAGGGGTACAGAGGACAGTCCTGGTGTGGTCATGGGGCGCCTCAACCCAGCACGTGCAACAACTTTCATGGATGACACAGACATCTTCTCAGTAGGTCCGTCTCTCGCAAATGAAATGGTGGTTCTGCTGAATTGGCACGCTGAGGGGCGGTTCCTCGCTCGGTTGGCGCGAAATCCCTATGCACGTCTCACACAGGGAGGGCGGCCCCTCCCACCTGAAGAACCCGCCCTGACACGTTGCAGGCGCATGCTAGGCCGCACGTACGCCCAGGCTTAGCGATGTGAGGTTAACTCCCTCACAGCCGGACAGTTCAAATTCACAACACGAACACTCTTTGCTCCTTAACCACTTGCCCATGGTGTCATAGTCAAAAGACGTCATGACTTTAAAGATGGATATCTGGGTAACGGCAGCAGCTGCTGCCACAACCGAGATATCCATCTTTTCCGTGGGCAGTGCTGTACACGATAATGGCGGTCCCAGCGGCGGATTCGCCGCAAGATCGCCGTTATCGGTGGCGGGAGAGGGCCCCCCCCCCTCCCGCCGCTCTCCCGCGCTCTCCGCCGCTTACCGGAGCCGTCGGTAACGGCGGAGGCGATCGGGTCCTCCTGCTGGCTGTGTTGGGATACGAGTGAGGGAAAAATCGCCCCCACCCGTCCCCCACAGCTCTGCTGGGCGGAAGTGACGTCAAAACGTCAGTCCCGCCCAGCGTCTTAAAGAAACATTTTTTTTTTCTGAAATTTGAAAAATGACATTTTTTTTTTTTTTTTTCTTTTTTTGCATTTAAGCCTAAATATGAGATCTGAGGTCTTTTTGACCCCAGATCTCATATTTAAGAGGACCTGTCATGCTTTTTTCTATTACAAGGGATGTTTACATTCCTTGTAATAGGAATAAAAGTGATAATTTTTTATTTTTATTTATTTCGATGTATAAAATTATAAACTAATTAAAAATAAATAAGAAAACAAAAAAAAAAAAATGTAAAACGCCCCGTCCCGACGAGCTCGCGCACAGAAGCGAACGCATACGCGAGTAGCGCCCGCATATGAAAACGGTGTTCAAACCACACAAGTGAGGTATCGCCGCGATCGTTAGAGCGAGAGCAATAATTCTAGCCCTAGACCTCCTCTGTATCTCAAAAAATGCAACCTGTAGAATTTTTTAAACGTTGCCTATCGAGATTTTTAAGGGTAAAAGTTTGACGCCATGCCACGAGCGGGCGCAATTTTTAAGTGTGACATGTTGGGTATCATTTTACTCGGCGTAACATTATCTATCACAATATATAAAAAAATTGGGCCAAATTTATTGTTGTCTTATTTTTTTATTCAAAAAAGTGTTTTTTTTTCAAAAAAAGTGCGCTTGTAAGACCGCTGCGCAAATACGGTGTGACAAAAAGTATTGCAATGACTGCCATTTTATTCTCTAGGGTGTTAGAAAAAAAAAATATATAATGTTTGGGGGGTTTAAGTAATTTTCTAGCAAAAAAAACAGTTTTAGTCTCGTAAACACCGAATCTGAAAAACAAACCCGGTGGGCAAGTGGTTAATAAAGGACGAGCCCCCACGTGTAGCGCTACCCCATTCAGGAGCCGCTGAGTATAAGTGGGATCGGCTTGTTGTGTTACCTGGCAGATGTCTAGGGGTGATACTTGTGAGTTAAGGAGAAGAGAGCGAATGTTCAGTCTTTAGTTGGATTTTCTTCAATGCTTTATTCCAAGGCCCAACATGGCCTTCATCAACATAGTATAAGATAGGAACAGGTTGATCAGGAGAGAGAGAGAGAGAGAGAGAGAGAGAGCTTGAGTATCAGGCCTTGGATATTGCAAAGTGGGAGAGCAATCTTACTCTCAGTAGTAATGAACTCAGTTCGTCGCCACTCCAATTGGAGTGGCTAAAGTGCTCCCGGACAGGTCTCTGCCACAGGCCTGGCAGCCAGAACGTCACTTGCAAATACTGGGAGGACCAGGCCTCTGCCACAGGCCTGGCTCGGGCCTCTGCCACAGGCCTAGTAGTTGAATGAGCATGAAATTGAAGTGAGCGAGTCCTCCCAATAAATTTAGTTAGAGTCACTGGATCCCCGATGGTTAGTTCAAACCCTATTGGATCACCTGCCTCCGGGTTCTCCTCAAGCCGATCCCCCACCGTACAGCTTCCAGCCTTTGATCCTTTCAGTAAAGGTTTGGGACCCAGCAGCTTCTGGGATCCCTCTCCACGTTAGAGTAAATCTTAGCATGGTGCGCAAATTCGGCCAGGTACGCCATAGCTGCGGGGTCCATGGATGCGCGCACCCTGAAGGTGGATGCCGCACCTGGAACTCGGACCCCGCAGGAAATAGGAACGGCCCTCAGGCCAAGGCGGCTTCCCCTAGATATAGCCTCCCTCAGCATGCCCTGGCAAGGGAACCAACCCCTCTGATTGGCTGCTGAGGAAAACGAGTCCGCCAGAACCCCTCTAGCGCCAACTGCTGCCCAGGGGTGAACACACACCCCTGGAGTGCAGACCGGCCCACAGGACAGTTCCAGAATTGGCAGCAGCCCAAATTTACAAATTGCGAATGGGAGCCATATAACTCTCCTATTCCCCACTAACTTTAGCATAACGTCCCCACAAAAAAACAAGGGGGCGCTACATGTGTAGGAGGGCATTAATTAACTTCTTGCAACCCTGGGACTTAGAACTGTTTTACACCACAGAGATGAAGCCTAAAAACATGTTGCAGCACATGGCTAACAGGCTAGCACTTTTGCCTAGCAGCACTGAGTTTGAGTTCCAGTCCCAATCCTGCTACCTGGCTAGAGGTTTGTATGTTGCGGTGTTAAAATTTATTTTTCACCAGTGCTAACCTTTTTAATGGGTTTCACACAATGGAACTTCAAGAAATCACATTATAAATCAAGCAAGTGTGGGTGTGCACCAATTCTAGAACTAGGGTTTTCTGGTCCAGATATGGATGTCTAAGTCTGGTTCGATGTTGCACACATATTTTAATTGTGTATGCTTATGATTTCCTGTTTGGGACCCTCCACATGCCCAACAACGTACAAGTTTGACTTGCAGATCTTTAGGATCTCTGATCATGGGCAAGAGTGTGTATTCCCAATGAACATGTGTGAGCACTTGAGGCTTACCTCAAGAGATAGAAACACTTACACCGCTGGGTGTGTCCTTTAGGCCGGGTTCACACCTATGCGAATTGGTTGCGGCTTAAACCGCATCCAATTCGCATAACATTATAAAATACATTAATTTCAGTGAGGCTGGTTCACATATGTGCGATGCATTCGCACTGCTCATTGCAGAAAAAAACATGTGTGTTTTCTAGGCATTGAGGGGCGGCTCAGGTGCGAATTCAGACCCATTATCTTCTATGGGCACGTATCTGATTCGCAGATGTGTTCATTTCTCTTCAGGATTTCTCTCATTCTACCTAATACACTTCCCCCCTCCCCCTCCCCTCTGCCAGGTCTCCAAATTCGCAGCTAAAACGGAGCTGATCTGCTGAACAGTACTCTTATCTCTCTGCAGAGATTAGAGAGCTGAAATTCGCACCACACTAGTGTGAATCCGGCCTTACTGGTTGGGTGAGGAATCCTAGCTAGGTTATTTAAAGTAATAAAGATGGGTAAACTGTGCTTAGGAAAGTATAGATGGGGAGTATAATAAAATCTAAGGTAATGGACTGCAGCCCCCTATATGTACACTCCCCTAAGGAAGTATAAATAGGTAAATTAAAAAAGGGGTGGGGGTAGTGGCGTTGTCACTAATAGGTTGTTGGATTGTGCCAGTTATTGTACCCCAATCAGTAGGTAGGTATGGCCTGCAGGGGCAACCTTCCCTGTCCTAAAATGGGTGGTATAAAGGTAGGAGTATGCCAAGGTTTGTAATATGTAAAAAAGATATACAACAGTTAGTGCAAATACATATGAAGTGTGTCACCAGTATATGAAAAATAGGTAATGCAATTCTGGCATGTGACCCATATAACTAGGATCTAGGTGTGCATCCCATATATACCTAGAATTTAAATATAATAAGAAAAACAATATAAGTGAAAACACAGTATAAATGAAAACAGCAACGACCACTATTGATAGTGAGTGGTCTCCTAACTAGAGCACTAAAAGCACATTGTGTACACAACTCCTTAGGCAGTCTCTAGAGGAGTATTCCAGTGAAGATGATCAATAAATGAAAAACAATATCAAATGTCAGATTCATTAATCCACGTGAAGTGAGTTAAAAAAAAAAAAAAATGATTGAATACAGTGTATAGTGTAGTCCAAGGTGCACCTAGATTAGGTGAGTGATCACATAAAATACAGTGGGTGCTTCTCGCAGTGGATCCGGTGCTCCCCCTTTTGGATCTCCACTCACCAGAGGCACTCACCCCTGCAGGGGTAGAATGCGTAGATAAAGTTTACAGTTGCTCCTTCGCACGACTCTCCTGTTCCAGGGTTACTAGTGTGGGTCCTTAGTCCAGGTGGCTGTATCCCTTTAATAATCCAAATTCCTCTGGGGAAAAAAAGACAGGCTACCACTGCGTAGTACGTATAAAAAAGGCTATATTTATTAGCACTGCCAGTGAACTAGGTTTGTTCCTTTCATAGCATGTTGACACTCAAGGAAGAGGAACAAACTTAGTGGATCAGATATAGCCTTCATTACAGGGTTTAATTCCCAATATAAGGATTTTGAACATATAGTCAAGAAATATTGGTCTATCCTGCAAGAAGACCATGCCCTGACTAAAATCCTAAGAAAAAAAACCTTCTTTAATCTACAGACGTGCCCCCTCTTTATGTCACCACCTTGTACATAACGTTATTGACCCACCAACATCTGTTAGTTTGTGCCCTGAACTCAAGGGCTTCTTTAAATGTCAAAAATGCCTGCCCTGCAGGGTAAGTAAGAAGCAACCGAGAAGAAAAATGAGTTTCAAATCGAGATTTGACTTCAAAGAATACAAAATCAAAGAACTCATCACCTGCCATACCACCCATGTGACCTACGTCATCGAGTGCCCATGCCACCTACAATACGTAGGCAGAACTACGCGACCTTTGAAAGTTAGAATCCGGGAGCATATTAATAGGATCATAAATGGTTCGACTAAACATAATCTCTCACGCCATTTAAAAAAATTCCATCAACAAGATCCAACGGACTAATTTTCTATGGTATAGACTAAGGGCCAGATTCTCAGAGGCGTTACGACGGAGTATCTCAGATACCCCGTCGTATCGCCTTTTTTTTTTACTCGTATCTATGCGTGTGATGCTTAGCATCACTTTTGCATAGATACGCTTCTACATCCGACAAGTGTAATACAATTACACTTTCGGATCGTAGGTGTAATGACAACTCCGGCCACTAGGTGGCCTTTACGTTGTTTTTTCATTTGCATATGCAAATGAAGTAGTACGCCGATTCTCGATCGCTTTAACGCCGCCCCGTCGTCGCGTACGTCGTTTACGAACTCGTAAGGTTACCCCAGCTTCTATGTGGAGTAACCTTACGAGGTCCCGTCGGATGCCGTCGTGTCCCGTCGGATGCCATGTTAAGTATGGCGTCGGGTCAGCGTCGGCTTTTTCCGTCGCTTACGTCGTTTTACTAACTCGTTCGCGAATAGGGACTTGCGTAAATGACGCTCACGTCGTTTTGACGTCGGTTTCAACAACGCTTTCCGACGTGAGCTGGAGCATGTGCACTGGGCTTTTTCCCCGGCCGGCGCATGCGCAGTTCGTTCGACGCGGGGGCGCGCTTAATTTAAATACAAGCCGCCCCATTTGAATTGCGCGGGTTTACGCTGCGCGATTTACGCGACGCAGGCGAAACCTACGGAGCAAGTGCTTAGAGAATAAAGCACTTGCTCCAGTAAGCAGCGGCGGCGTAGTGTAACTGGCTTACGCTACGCCGCCGAAAATATTTGAGAATCTGGCCCTTAGTGAAGGATAACAGGAGAGGTGGCAACAAAACCACAGCCATCTCCCAAAATGAGACTAGTTGGATCTACCGTTTAGGATCTTTAATGCCGCACGGACTGAATGCAGACATAGACCTCAACTGTTTTTTGGCCAACCCTTAAATATGTTTAACCAGGATTCCTCCTATACCACCCTTAGGCCTCTTACACACGATGAGATATGTCCGCTCAAACTTGTCCGACGGACAGTTTAGAGCGGACATGTCTCATCGGATTTCGGTCCGATGGCATGTACACACCATCGGATCAAAATCCCCGCCGGCAGACAGCGCGGTGACGCAGCGGTGACGTTGACGCCGCCACGTCACCGCTACGTCACGCACCAGGAAGTAAACACTTCCGTGCGCATGCGTCCGATCCATTCACAGGATACGACGCATGTGCGGGAGGATATGTCCGCTGGTTTCCCGTACTAACCAGCGGACATATCCGACGGACAGGTTTGTAGCGGACAAATTTCAAAGCATGCTTTGAAATTTGTCCGATGGACAAACCTGTCCGCTAGCCCGTACACACGATCGGATTTGTCTGCTGAAACGGTCCATCGGACCGTTTTCAGCGGACAAATTCGATCGTGTGTACGCGGCCTTAGACATTGAATAGGGGATATTTGGGGTCTCCCCTTATGTATAGGATGCCTGTACTATCAACAATCTATTGTTATGTACCATTTTAGGATGGATGTCACTTTACATTGGGGTACAGAATTCTTGCAGCACTCCATACTACTACTACATCTATGCTTTTTCCCCAGGTGGAGAATTTGCACCTATTTTAGTTATTTACCAGCACCGTTGGCTCAAGAGCCCTTGGTTGGCTACACCACAAATCTACCTCACCTCATCCTAAGGGAAGTTCCTACACGGATGAGTCCTATACTTACCCTCATGGTTTCTATATCCCTCCATCTAAACACTTTCACCCCATATGTATAGTACCTTACTATTATGCACCAACTTCATTTGTATCGTTCCAGACATTTTGTCCATCTCTACCACTTCAGTCACCTGAGTGATCTGATTACACATACGTTACTTAGTGTTCTATAAGTATAGACCACGTGTCATATATTTACAAACCTTATTTCATGGCCTTATCGTACTCAACTCAACTGTCGCTAAAATATATGTATATACATATATATATAAAATATTTTGTTTTTTGACCACTCTCTGATTTATATATTATATTTTTATGCTCATTGCTACTCCTGTGCAAGAGTCATGGTACACATTTAGATGACCAGCCTTATTTACATATCTTCCCCTACATGGTTTTCAACTTATTATAACTGCACCTATTTAGGTCCATGTAGCGTTATTATAAATCACAAAGTCTAGGATTGTGAGTTTTGCTTCTTTTAAAAACGTTTATTTGTGTCAAGATTATTTTAAACCACGGACGTCAACATGCTAACGAGTATCACCATAGGATTGTGTTAAATTTACCTGATTGGACAGATAACCCTATACTAAATACCTGATTTGACACCGCCGCTTAGTGGGAGGGCGTTGTCATGGTGACGTCCACTATTTATAACGTAAGCTCAGGTATGCATGTACCCGCTTCAAAAGACGTTATTTTACGAAACGTGCGTAAAGCGGATACACGCACACCCCAACGCACTTCCGGGTTGACCAGCTAACCTCTCAGTGGAACGCACGCCGTTCCCTCGCTGGTGCGACCGCTTATCGGAAAGTCAGTGCAGTGGAGGGTATCTGCCTATACCCTATAGGTGGATAGATTTATCATTTTTATTCATTTTATTCTACTTCACCATTACTATTTTTTCGTTTTGCTTGTTTTTACTGTGTACTGGCTGTAGTTACAAATCGATCCTGATTTGCCTATACAGTTTTTTGTATTATCTGCTTTTTTTTTTTTTTCTCGTTCAATATCTTTATTGTAATTTTAAGGAATAACAAAAGAAAAACAAAGGGGAAATAGGGGGGTTAAACAATAAAATATAGTCTAGGATATATGAAATACGCGGGTATAACTGAATGAACAGTATTAATAAACACATGTTAATATTGCAATCTATTTCAATCTGCTTTTATGCACGCCATTCACTGGCAGTGTTCATAAATATAGCCTTTTTTATACATACTATGCAATGGTAGCCTGTCTTTTTTTCCCCAGAGGAATTTGGATTAATAAAAGGGATACAGCCACCTGGACTAAGGACCCACACTAGGAACCCTGGAACGGGAGAGTCGTGCGAAGGAGCGACTGTAAACTTTATCTACGCATTCTACCCCTGCAGGGGTGAGTGTCTCTGGTTAAAGGAGATCCAAAAGGGGGAGCACCGGATCCACTGCGAGAAGCACCCACTGTATTTTATGTGATCACTCACCTAATCTAGGTGCACCTTGGACTACACTATATTCAATCATTTTTTTTTTTTTTAACTCACTTCACGTGGATTAATGAATCTGACATTTGATATTGTTTTTCATTTATTGATCATCTTCACTGGAATACTCCTCTAGAGACTGCCTAATGAGTTGTGTACACAATGTGCTTTTAGTGCTCTAGTTAGGAGACCACTCACTATCAATAGTGGTCGTTGCTGTTTTCATTTATACTGTGTTTTCACTTATATTGTTTTTCTTATTATATTCAAATTATAGGTATATATGGGATGCACACCTAGATCCTAGTTATATGGGTCACATGCCAGAATTGCATTACCTATTTTTCATATACTGGTGACACACTTCATATGTATTTGCACTAACTGCTGTATATCTTTTTTACTTATTACAAACCTTGGCATACTCCTACCTTTATACCACCCATTTTAGGACAGGGAAGGTTGCCCCTGCAGGCCATACCTACCTACTGATTGGGGTACAATAACTGGCACAATCCAACAACCTATTAGTGACAGCGCCACTACCCCCACCCCTTTTTTTAATTAGGTTATTTAAAGGCCTGCATTTGCAGCAGGTGTTTGGCTTAAGAACGGGCCTGAATATTTCTTTGCACTATGTAGATTGCAATTAGTCTTCAGTCTGTCGAAAGGACCCGAGTTGCAATCAGCTGATGGGGAGGAAGATGGAGAGAGACGGTATTCAGGATACCCTGCGCTTTCAGGTTGGACATGATTATATTCGGAAGGTGAATTTGGATTACCTTGTGGAGGAACTGCTGGTGAAGACCATTGAAGTGGAGGTAGGCCATATCTTTTGCATTTAAGATCATGCCTCACCAAGGTATTACAATGTCTCCCTAATTCATAGTAACTATTGTATGGACCAGTGTTGCCAACCTACCAGATTTAAATTTACTGACATGACACCCAAAATTTACAGGCACAGCCAAGTTTTTACTGGCATTTCCGAAAATTACCAAATTACAGAAATACGTGCAATTTCAGGATTTAGGCTACAAATAAGTACACTATGCAATTAGCAATGTGATTTAGGTAGATATTAAGGTTAAAAGTAGGGTTGTCCAGATACCGATACTAGTATCGGTATCGGGACCGATACCGAGTATTTGCGGGAGTACTTGTACTCGCGCAAATGCTCCCAATGCCTAAATAGAATACTTTTTTGTATTTATCAACATGTTCTGTGAAAATTCTTTGAGTTTTTTACTACTGCGTGACAAGCAAATTAAACATTTTTATTCATTTTTACTAATTTTTATTCTTTTATAATGTCTTGAGTTAAAAAAAAGTATTGGTATTCGGTATCGGCGAGTACATGAAAAAAAGTATCGGTACTTGTAATGGGTCCTAAAAAAGTGGTATCGGGACAACCCTAGAACTTAAAAGCATAAGTGCCTTTGGGACTTTCTCCCATCCCACAGACCCGCACACAAGGCACTGGCTGCTCCGCTCGGCTCCCTTGCCCTATGACATTACACTAAACACTCAGGCGCCATCCCTGCCAGACCCGTCCCCCGCCGGTACCACCCAAACACACTGTAGCAGGCACTTGGATGGTCCTGGCTAGCTCCGGACACAAGCTGCGCATGCCCAGTTCCAAGCCAAGCGTAATATATTTTTTTACTGGCAACATTTTTCTCTTACTGCCATTTACTGGCAGGAGAAAGATGACCATTTTTTACTGGATGCCAGTAAAAATACTGACGGTTGGCAACACTGGTATGGACGTTTTTGAGAACTAAAGGGAATTGGAGAAAGAAAGTACAGTGGTTAACGAGCGTTTCGCAATACAAACTATTTTTTTTTTTAAATCCCAACTCGGTTTGCGAGCGTTGTCTCGCAAAATGAGCAGGATTCAAGCCTCTGCGGTGTGCAGTAGCGCATTTGGCCAGAGATGCGGGGGTGCCGGTGACATTAAGAGCCGTTTGGAGCCGCTTGAGTGTTTTCAAGGGTTTCCCAGTGCATCCAAGAGGTCTCCGAGTATTTCCGAGTCTCTCCAGCGTCCCCCCCACCTCTGGCCACATGCCGTATTGCATGCAATAAAAGTCAAGGTGGAACAAATTATCTTCGTTTTCATTGACTTCTATGGAAAAACGCTCTTTGATATGGGAGTGCTTTGGATTATAAGCAATCCAAGGTTCCACTGTAATGAACTTATTAGGCCCTTCAGGATTGATCCGCTATAATATGCTATGGTGGAGAAACTTTTGGTGGTTAATCTCTTTAACCCTTATAAAGACATTGCACTAGAAAACAAAATATAAAATTATGCAGTTTAAGATGACACAATGCATATGTAGTATGTGTAAAGTGCAAATGTGCAATACCAACTGTAACTAATGTGCAATAGTACAGACAAAAAAAAGAAAATTCATATATGTCTAAGGCCTCGTACACACACGATCAAATCTATCTGCTGAAAACGGTCCGATGGACCGTTTCAGCAGACAAATTCGATCGTGTGTACGGGCGGACAGACAGATTTTACCAGCAGACAGATTTTAAAGCATGCTTTAAAATCTGTCTGCTGCGAATCCGTCCGTCCGACATGTCTGCTGGTTAGTACGCTAACCAGCAAACATATCTGCCCGTGAATGCGTCAAATGGATTAGACGCATCCGCGGAAGTATTTTACTTCCTGGTGCGGTGACGTGGTGGCGTCAACGTCACCACCACGTCACCGCGCTGTCTGCCGGCGGGGATTTTGGTTTGATTGTGTGTACAGAGATCAAACCAAAACAGCCCAGCAGACAAATCTAATCAAATCGGTCTGTCAGACCGATTTGATCAGATTTATTTTACCGTGTGTACGAGGCCTAACACAATGCATAAAAAGCAAGCATTAATCTATAAAGTGCAATATCAATATAAATTACCAAATGTGATATCAAATAGCAGCGCAAATATAAAAAGTTCATAAATGGCTGAAATTCAATGGAAGGCATCTCATGTGAGATATGGAGTATTGATAATAAACTTGATAGCGTGATACTCATCACCACAGTAAGATTAAAGGCTTGCCACAAAGCCTGTGACCACCCTTATTCAGGGGGGTCACAAAGCGCTTTGTTGGATCAAGGATCCACTGAAGAGGTGTCCAAGCGTCCCCCACCAGAAGCTTCTATAAACACAGGAAACAAAGACTCCAGATAATGTGATATTGTCTCTTTAGGTATTTTTAATAGCAATGCTGCATACACAAGTTCAGACCAATTGAAACAAGCCAAAAGGAATTCCTTACAGGTAAAAATAGAGAAAAGTATATAGAGCACGCACTAGAAATAAGTAGTAGCCAACTGCATTGCCATCCCTGGTATAGAAATATATAAATCCCCAGTGGTGGGGTGTGGCATGGGATTTTATGGATGCATGTTGGATTGTTGTTATGGTAATTATTTAAGTAGTAAAGTATATCATTAAATTGAAAACCACAGGAATCATTCTGAAATCATAGTATTATAAAAATATATAAATGTTTAATAGTAAATACAATCTATTTGTACAAAAGCACATAAAAAGGGGGGAGTCACAAAAAGGAGAATTACAACACCGTGCAGCAATTTTCATATGTGTCTCATGCTATTAGTCCTACATGTTTCGCCCTCCAGGGGGCTTCTTCAGGGATGCACGGACATAGAAAATATTCTAAAATAAATAGAGACTTCATAAGTAAGCATAGTGAGATGCACCGTAGCGCAAATGTCTATATACAATTCATAGAGGTTTGTTACATATAACCAGAAATTAGGAAAACCTCTATGAATTGTATATAGACATTTGCGCTATGGCGCATCTCTCTATGCTTGCTTATGAAGTCTCTATTTATTTTAGATTATTTTCTATGTCCGTGCATACTACTACTAGCATGAGACACATATGAAAATTGCTGCACGGTGTTGTAATTCTCCTTTTTGTGATTTCCCCCCCCCCCTGTTTTTTTGTGCTTTTGTACAAATAGATTGTATTTACTATTAAACATTTATATATTTTTATAATACTACGATTTCAGAATGATTCCTGTGGTTTTCAATTTAATGATATACTTTACTACTTAAATAATTACCATAACAACAATCCAACATGCATCCATAAAATCCCATGCCACACCCCACCACTGGGGATTTATATATACTTACAGGTAAAAAGTCCATTAAAGCGATTACACATGCGCAGAGCGAGTGTACGTAGCGTCCCGACGGTCATTTTGTCATAAATTACGTCATTAGGGTGATGTTATTTATGACAAAATGATCGTCGGAACACTACGAAAACATTCTCTGCACTTGCGCAATCACTTGTATGGAGTTTTTACCTGTAAGGAATTTGGCTTATTTGAATTTGAATAGTTCAGGGCTTAGTGGACCCATAGTTAAAAGCTCTGGGCCAGATTCACGTACATTGGCGCATATATTGACCGGCGTAGCTCACCTTCTTTACGTTAGACTGGCGCAATGTAGAGGCGCAAGTACCGTATCCTCGTAGTATTTGCGCAGAAATTTGCGGCGGTGTAACGCAATTTCGGAGGCATAAGGCAGTGTAATTCAAATTGGGAAGGACGTGGGCGTGTTCCATTGAAATGAGCCGTGACCCCATGCAAATGAAGGGCCGGCCGGATTGCGCATGCACGCATTAAAAAGCAGACCATGGTCAGCACCTCTCTGCGCATGCTCAGAACTCGGCACGGCGCAATCAGTGAGATTGGAACTAGGCCCAGTCAACTTAGTGAGCTATGCACAGTGCTTAAATAGACAGAGAGAAACGCCCTTCCTTTGCAAAAGTACATCCATTTGTTCCTCTTCCTACAGCAAGGTGCTTTTGTTCTGTTGTTTGTTCGCGTTTGTGGGTTTGCGACTTGTCTTGGAGATATTTGTTGACTGTTTTGTATAGTGTTTTGGATAGTGTTTTTCAGAGTGTTTTTTGGTGACTGAGACTTTTTTGGTGAGTGATTTTTGGTGACTGCTTTTTGTTGATTGTTTTGGATAGAGTTTGTGCGAACATGACTAAGAGGAAGTGAAAGTTACATTTTTCATTGCGGGAGAAGGCAATTCTTGCCAGGGCCATTACCCTATATGGGCGTTTCCTGCATGACACGGAGAGTGCCAACACCACCCCGGCCAGGAGGGCTAAGATATTGCAGAACATCGCCGACAAGGTAAACTCGTTGGGGGGGGGGGGGAGACCCGGACACGCCAGGGGATCCAAAAGAAGATTAATGATCTCCGGCGTGTGGTCCGTGGGAAGCTGGGCAAGATTGCAGCCCATGCCAGGGGCACTGGAGGGGGCCCACCATGTCCTGTTAGGCTGACTGAGGAGGAGTGTGCGGTGGCCCAGACCTTCAACAGGCAGCAAGTGGAGGGGCTGCCTGGCTTTGACTCCATTGAGGAGGCCTTCAGGACAGGTACGTTTTATATTATTTTTTCTATCTGGTGTGTAGCATGTGTGGGGGGGAAGGGAATATGTGGCAAGTGTGTGGATCCTCCAACCTGTGAATGTTTTGTGTCATCTACAGATGTGCAGGAGGGTGCTGGGCCATCTGGCCTGTCCGCACCATCCCCGGGACAACAGTCGGAGG
Source organism: Rana kukunoris (assembly GCA_029574335.1). Classification (NCBI taxonomy): domain Eukaryota; kingdom Metazoa; phylum Chordata; class Amphibia; order Anura; family Ranidae; genus Rana; species Rana kukunoris. The sequence goes on along the minus strand of CM056052.1, from coordinate 42,933,729 downwards.
AAGACCCCCAGACAAGGCCGGAGTCCTCTGAGGAGGTTGAGGAGGAGGAGTTTGAGTTGGAGGTCGTGTCAGGAAATGACTTGTTACTTTTGGAGGAGTCTTCCCCTATGGCTGGCAACAGCCAGGCCTCCATCAGGGGTAGCCCCTCCCACTCCTCCCCAACAGGGCTCCCCTCCCAAGGGACTCCCCTTCTCCCCGGCCACAAACCTCATCTGGAGGCAGGAAGGCAACCCACAAGACTAGGGGGTGGCCGAGGTTCTGCCTGCCAACCTGAGAAGGGACCAGGCCCTTTGGACCCGCCATCTGGGACAGGTCAGCCAGACTTTGGGGCGGATGGAGGAGATTCTGTCCTCCCATAAAGGATACAGTTGGGGACATGGCCTGCAACTCCCTGGCTCTGATCAATTGCCAAAATGAACAGCAGGCTACCACAGCAGGCATTGGTCAGGATGTGCGGGACCTCGGTCAGGATGCGTGGGCCCTCACCCAGGCTATCCAGGCCAATACAGAAACAATCAATGCTGGCCTGACTCGCATTGCCGTGGCCTTGGAGGGCAGGCCGCCAGGTGGGCAGAGATCAGGGGATGCTCCTCCCTCCCCGGATTACCCCCCCCCCCCCAAGAGTTTCCCCTGTGGGTCACGCCAGCGGCGGTATTTTTTTTTGTCTTTTCTTTTTTTTTGCTTCAGGAGGCCAAAGGTGTGCTCCACCACTGCACAGGTTTTGGCTTGTGCTTCATTGTATCTTTCCTCTCCTGGGGTTTGGGGTTTTCCGATTGTGGTATATATGCTCTGTCTCACGGGGGGGCTAGAGTGCCACATGTGTGCAATCAATGGCCCCCACGGTGCGTGGGAATCTGGAAATTCTGTAGAAATCTGTCATTGCCTTCTGCCGCAGGTCCTCCTGGGTGGGTTTAATGATTTGGTTGGCCATGCGTCTGAGAATTGCAGGGATAACCTGGTGCACACATCTGCTCATGGAGGATTGTGACAGCCCAGCCACCACTCCACTTGTTCTTTGAAAAGAGCCACTGGCAAGGAAATGGAGTGTTGCCAGGACCTTGACCAGTGGCTGCACTGCATGTGAGCGGTGTGTTGGGATGGTGATGTCCTCCTGCAGGGTTGTGGTTAATTCCATGTTGGCATGAGGGGTGAATCTGAAGATGCGAGACACCTCAGAATCACTCATGCCAAAGATGTCTATGCGTGTGCGGTATATCCTCTCTCATGCCCTCCTCCTTCTGCGCTCATCTAAAGTCAGTAGTATAGCTATGAGCAAGAATGCCCCTGGCATGTTGGCATACAGATTGTTGTCCTGCAAGTGTGGCTGCTCAGCTCCTCCCTAACGGTGTTGCTTTAGCTGACATGTAGACGGATTGTCTTAATTTTAAACCTGCTTTTATATGGACTAATTTTAGACAGGACGTGCAGCTGATGCGCACAGCGCGTAGCCTGCGCCGCACAAACTAACTTTTGTGGATCGCCTTATCTCCCTCATTTGCATATTTGCCTAGCAAATCAATGGTGTGTCTAGCGCATTTTTTGCTCGCACGATGCGCCGGTCTAATCGAAATTACGTCGGTCGAAAAATTCTACATTTCTGGCGTATATCGTTTTGGGGATACGGCGCATAGATACGCAGGCGCATATTTACAATTACGCAGGTGCATCTCCTGAAACGCCGGCTTAAGTGCTTTGTGAATCTGGCCCTCTATGTCTATTTTCAGAGTTGGTAGAGTGTTTGGATGTAAAGCAGGGGTGTCAAACTGGTGGCCCTCCAGCTGTTGCAAAACTACAAGTCCCATGAGGCATTACAAGGCTAACAGTTACAAACATGACTCCCGCAGGCAGAGGCATGATGGGACTTGTAGTTTCGGAACAGCTGGAGGGCCGCCAGTTTGACACCCCTGATGTAAAGCATAGAGTGGTGGGTTTTTTTTCTGACCATGTGTCTATAATTGTGGACTTATATATTCAAAATAATATTAAGTTGTGGAAGGGGGGTAAGGTGGTCGCAGGCTTTCTGGTAAGCCTTTAATCTTACTGTGGTGATGGGCATCACGCTGTCAAGCTTTTGATCAACGCTTCATATCTCACATGGGATCCCTTCCATTGAATTTCAGCCATTTATGAACTTTTTATAGTTGCACTGCTATTTGATATCACATTTGGCACTTAATATTGATATTGCACTTTATAGTTTTAATGCATGCTTTTTATGCATTGTGTTAGTCATATATGAATTTTCTTTTTCTTTTTGTCTGTACTATTGCACATTAGTTACAGCTGGTATTGCACATTTGCACTTTACACTTATCACATGTTACATATGCGTTGTCATCTTGAAATGCATCATTTTAGGGCTTCACTTTATATTTAGTATTCTAGTTTAGTGCCCAATATCTGGGTTATAGTGTACAGCTGCTTTATATTTAATTTATATTCACTAAGCTCAGATATCATTTTATACATACAGACATTGCACTGACTGTGGCTTTCTTCAGAAGGTACTGTTCCTCTGTGAAAGAAGGTTTCAGGCTAACCAACAGTTTTGGGATATTTAACGGTAAGCTGAATTGTTTTTGTCAAATTAAAAGTGGACCCACAGGGGATTGGTGGAGTGTGCCACCCGTCGGCTAATTTTTCAGTGGGTTCCTGTTTCACCCGGGACGGTATACACACTGCAGGAAATGCTTCACTTTTGGCCACACTAAAGAGAACTGTAATGTCCAGAAAAAGTGCTGGAATTGTGGTGAGGAGGGACATGAGGCAGGGGCCTGTCTGGTGAAGCGTGCCTGCGATATGTGTGACCACACAGTCAAAAACTGTCAGCGGATCCCATTGACAACGTCCAATGATGAAACGCGTCTGGAAGGACGTGCAGTGACGTCTCCGCGTTCAGGAGGAAGGGCTCCGATTGATTGTTTGCCAGCCGGCAATAGTTTTACACATGCTTGATTTTATCTCAATATTGTGAGTATATTTTTATCATTTTTAATAAAGTTTCCCTGCGGTATTATGCTATATTCGTTATATTCTTTCCACATGATCCTTGGTGGAGTTTTCTTGGCACTGAGGAGCCAGGGTGTAGACCCGCAACCAGGAAGTGTGGTTCTTCCCAAAGGCCGTGGCTGGGTTATAGCCGAGCGATATTTCCATTAGTCTGTCTGGTAAGCTGCTTGATAAGTTGGTGGTGGGCTCTCACTCAAGAGTGCAGTGTGCTGTGGAATTCACGTTGGTGACTGAACTACTTCCTACATGCCTTCAGCTATACGCACAGCAGATTGATTCACACGTCCAAAGAACTATAGACCCTGTAGATTTATCGTTACAGATCTCTTGAAGGACTAATATATATTGTATGTGGACTGTTTATGTTTACATAAAGTCCGGATGATATGGAGCAGTTTTTACCCCCCTTTTTTCTATAGTACTGAGACATTGCGGCAGACAAATCTGACACTAATTGACACTTTTTGGGGACCAGTGACACCAATACAGTGATCAGTGGTAGAAAAATATACTAAAAATGGATTATAGAATGGAAAGGGAGCTACTGCAAAATGAACGGAGGAGTAACATGGAGAAAAACCAGGGGAGCGAACTGAGCCACAGTGTAATAGTGTTTCAAATGTGTAGTCTGTGGCTTTGCCAAATGAAATGCAGTAATTTGCGCTGCTTCAATTCATACGATGTGGTTCAGGACCAAAACCGGTAGTATTTGGAACTAGGCATGTGCATTTCGTTTCGTTCCGAATCGAAATTCGGACGAATTTTCCATTATTCGGACATTCGGATGCATACGAATTCCCGAATTGCTATATTAGCGAAAAATTTCGACCGTTTTCGGAATTCGTTCGTTTTCGACCGAATTTCGAAAAAAAAATGGTCGAAATCGAAAAAAATATATTCGAAAAGAGACTATTTGTTTTCTAATCTGGTTGAAATATTTTCGATTTCGACCGTTTTTTTCGAAATTCGGTCGAAAACGAACGAATTCGAAAAACGGTCGAAATATTTTCGATTTCGCCCGGATTTTTCGAAATTCGGTCGAAAACGAACGAATTCCGAAAACGAATTCAACACATGTAACGAACCTAACTTAACGAAATGTATTAAATGACGAATTGAAACGAAACGAAACGAATTTTTCACTTTTGCACATGCCTATTTGGAACAACAAATAGTGGAGTTTTGGTAAGTAGGTCATGAAGAGAGCATGTATTCTGCCAAACCAGGAAATCTGTAGGGAGGTCCATGAGACCAGTAGTCCAGAAACCCACATTTTGCAAGGAGTTACTAAATAATTCAGTTGATGTCAGAGACCAGTTGAGATAAAGAGGGCAATAGCAGCTTCTGAGACCAAGAGTGGGTCTTCCTTTTTCCATAGTGCACCAACATCTATTGATATTCTATTGATATTTTTGTGAAAAAATTATTGAAAAGACATACTTGAATTAAAATTTAGGGAAAATGTATCACCTTTATATGTAGGCACTGTTCAGGAAAATATTTAACCACTTGCCAACCTGCTCACAGAGATATACTGTGGCAGGTCGGCTCTCCTGCATGAACTGGCGTACCTGTATGTCAGTTCGTTAAAGCAGGATAGCAGACGCGAGCACCCGCCGCGGGAGCATACCCGTGGGTCCCGCAGACTAAATGTCTGCCGTCGGCCCCCATGATCGAGGCAAGGATAAGCAGAAGGGGAAGCTGCCAATGTAAACAAGCCATTTCTCCATTCTGCCTAGTGACATGACAGAGACCTACTGTTCCCAATGATCGGGAACCGTGATCTCTGTCATTTTTCAGTAAGCCCATCCATCCTACAGTTAGAACATTCTAACACAGAGGGAACACACTTAACTCCTTGATTGCCACCTAGTGTTAACCCCTTCCCTGCCAGTGTAATTTTTAAAGCACTGATCAATGTAATGTCACTGGTCCTCAAAATTTTATTTGGGGTCATATTTGTTCGTCGCAATGTCGCAGTCCCGCTAAAAATCACATATCTCCGTCATTACCAGTAAAAACTATTTTAAAGAGTCCCTAAATTTATCCCATAGTTTGTAGACGATAACTTGTGTGCAAACCAATCAATATACGCCTATTGTGATTTTTTACACCAAAAATATGTAGAAGAATATATATCAGCCTTAACTGATGTCTAATGATATATATATATATATCTCAACAACTGACTCTAACACTAAAGCCCCATACACAAGGTCAGACTTTTGGCCAACCAACTTCAAAATCTGCATCTTTTCAAATTTGTCTGATCGTGTGTAAGCTCCATCGGACCAACTTTTTCAGGTTTCATCCGACAAAAAGTTGGGTCTGCGAACAGACCAACTTTTCGGCAACAAAAGTCTGATGGTGCTTTGTGTGACCGTGTGTACAGCAATCCAACCAACTTTTGTACAAAGTGCAAATACACATGCTTAGAACCAATGTTAAAATCAACCAATAATAGCAGAAGTTAACCAAAGGGTGGCGGTAAAGAGCAGAAAAACCACGTGATGATGGGAAGGTTTTAGAAAAGTTTGCAGGAAAGTCTGACTGTGTGTATGCTATGGGTGGGACCGGACAAATCAATTAGGACATAAATCCAAGGGAAATTTTGTTGGATGTCCTACCGTGTGTACGGGCCTTTTCTGTGTTTCACTAGGGTGGTTTAGTGATCAGACCAAACCTCAATATGATCGTTTGCAACAATTTGCGAATATACTCATTGGCATGCAATGGCGCACAATGAGTAATTTGTAATCCAAATATTGTTGGGCAGGTGTCCATCTCACCCAACCAGGCCTGGCCTTTCTAGATTGCTCCGTCTGCGAAAACTCCGATACTCTGCCCTTTCCGTCACCGACAGTTCCTGGTCTTCCACGCAGCCATCACACACTGCCGATCAAACAGGCCACCAGTTGCTCTTGGACACGGTCCGGTCACTCCGTCAGGAATTCCCCTCACAGGATGGGCGATCCGCACAGGCGTGTATAGGCCCAGGCTTCTCAGGCCTAGGCTCCTGAAGACAAACATGAACACAGGCCTCCTTCTGGCTCAAAGAGGCGGTCCAGAGAGAGTGAGACAAGGACATCCTCTTCCTTAAATTCCTTCACCCAGCAGGCCTTGCGTGCGCAAAGTATTTTGGGATCACACAGTTGCACTCCAGACATTGTAGTCTGTCAATTGACCAGGGCAGGAGTCTCCAAACTACGGCCCTCCAGGTGTTCAGGAACTACAATTCCCATCATGCCTAGTCATGTCTACGAATGTCAGAGTTTTACAATGCCTCATGGGAAGTGTAGTTCCACAGCAGCTGGAGGGCCGTAGTTTGGAGATCCCTGGACCAGGGCAATGGAGTCTTTATCTCCCTGTACTTCAATTCCCAACATGCATTGCTGTATCAGGGTAATACCAAACAGGAGGTGGCTATAACACAAGTGGTCACCGGAGGGAGCCGAGTTCCTTCCTTATCTGCAAACGACAGTCTCCTATTCAAATCAAAAGTGGCACCTTGCTACACATATATATATATTTTTTGGGGATATGTATTATAGCAGAAATTAAAACAAATATATATATTTTTTTCAAAATTCTCAGTCTTTTTGTGTATAGCACAAAAGAAAACCGCAGTGGTGATCAAATACCACCAAAAGAAAACTATTTGTGGGAAAAAATTACGTACATTTTTTTGGGTACAGCGTCGCAATGACCGTGCAATTGTCAGTTAAACCAACGCAGTGCCATATCGCAAAGAATGCCCTGGTCATTACGGGGGCAAATCCTTCCAGGGGTTAAGTGGTTAATGTTTGCTTGTTCAAATATTTTTAAAATGTCAAGAATTTCCAGAGTGAACTTACTTTTATATGTCTGTGTCTCCACATCCACACACTGCCTACAATCCTCCTACTAGTCAGTTTGAGTAGGGTTCATATCTAAAGTAGGGATCATTGGATATGGTAATCTTACCTGGGGGTATCTGTAGATCTCAGTCACGCTAGCTATAGAGAGTGATGAAGAAGAAGTGAAGTGTCCAATGAAAGCCACCACTCTGTTCTTCTGGTTACAGCTGTATTTTGGAACGGCTTCCTCCATCCCAGATAATATGCTCAGCACGCTCCGTATGGCTTTATGTTGTAACATACAGGAATCGTATATCATGTATCCAAGGGTGATGTTAGGTAAGATATCTGATCTTCTGTTTATTTCCTCTACAGCAAACACGAAAGCCAGAAGATGTCGTAAAAAGTGAGGTCTTGGGCTACATGTTGGTAGGATCGATACATAGATTTTATAGATGGATATACATGTAATAAAATAACTTTTTCGTTTAGCTTTATGGTAATCAAACTTGACTCAATTTGAAAAAAAAAAGTGTATCTGATGCCAAACTTTTAGCTTAGCACAGAGTGGGAAACCCATGTTTTTTTTGCTTTCTTGTTTCCTTTTGATAAGTTTTCTCTTTAGGGTTCATTCCCACTTGCGTATGCTCTCTGCCTGCGATTATGGCAGCTAACCACTTCCAACCACATAGGGACTTGTTTCTCTCTGTGGAGGGATACAGAACCTCCTGGTCACATTTGCCGATGCTCTGCTTCTAGTCCCGGCTACTGGAGCCCTGCCAGGACTGTTCACAGACAATGTATTGGAGAGAGCACAGCAGGGGTGCGTCCATAGTGGGCGCAGAAGCGCCGTCCCCCTCTCTCCTCTGCACCGTCAGGTGTACAATACATAGAGATTCATGCAATGCATGAATCTATGTATTGTCGCCGCTGCCGCCCACTATTCAGATGGCCGGCCTCCTGGTGAGCACCGGCCATCTGAATAACGGCAGCTGGTTGGCTGTGGAAGTGTCTATCAGACACAATTATCTGCTCCCCCTTCTCCCCTGAAATGTGCCAAATGTGACATCGGAGGGGGGGGAAGAATCTGAAAAGTGGAAGTTACATTTTTGGGTGGAAACCCACTTTAAATAGATTTCCTCTCACTTCCTGTTTTGGCTATGGGACAGGATGTGAAGGGAAATCTCCTCTTTGACACACAGATAGCAAAAAAAAAGTAGAAGTATGCTCTCACCCCAACGTTTGCTGCAATACCTCACATGGGTGATACAATCACAGCTTACATACATGTACGCACCCTGGGCCTCATTTACATGTGTAGGTGTGTGCAGGGCAATGTGCATGGGCTTCATTTTTAATGTGTTTTTTTTGAGGGGGGTTAATAAATATTATAATTTATATTTATTGAAACTTATTTATTTTATCTATCTTTATTGCTATCACAAGGGGTTGTGCATGTGACAGGAACACTTTATAGAGACACTGGGGGTGCAATAGACCCCAATATCTCCTCTGCCCTCCAGAGCATGTAAAGGAGCAGAGATGAGCTCTAAAATTGGAAATGATATAATCACCCTCACTTCCGGTTTCATTCTGGGCAGATGAGATTGAGGCTGGGTTCACACAATTGCGAATTGGATGTGGGTTTCTCGCATTAAATTTGCAATAGCAGGAGATTTTGGGCAGCATCAGGCAAGCAGCCTGCAGGCCGGAGAGAAGCCACCATGCTGCCTGCAAGATGGGGTAAGTGCAGGGTCCCCGACTGACTCAGTGACTGCTTGCCTGCTGCCTGGTTACCCTGTGTGTCTCCTCTCCCTCCTCTCCTCCGTGCATCTCCCGCTGGCCAATTTACCCCCCCATTGAAATCCATGGTCCAGCTTCCCTGTATGTAGATTAGGGGGCCAGATGCATGGATGGGGCGGCAGCGCCTGTGCACCCTTAATGGATGGGCCGCCACTGGGTAATAGCAAGAAATACTGTATACAGCTAATTAAAAACTTTCTTTACTAATTTGTGCAAGTTTTCTTTTAATATTAATAAAAAAAGAAAATCTTTTGATGTCCATTACAATTTACCACCAAATAAAAACTAAAATGATCCTGAAAAAAAAAAAAACAAGGTGTAATCCACCTGTGAGAACTGAACTACTGTGGTCCACAGGGGTAGTACAGCCAAACGAAGATCTGTTCTTCAGGCTGGGTTCACACTATCGCCGCTCACAGCAGGGGTCTGGTAGGTCCCCATTCACCATTTCAGGTACAATTTCAGTCCGAATTTTTGGCTGAATTCAGATCTGAAATGGACCAAAAGATGCAGAGGACCTCTGTGCAAAATCGCACTGGAGATATGTGAACCTGCTCCATAGAGAGCCGGTCAAAATCTTCTGTCCACATCCAATTCGCAATAGTGTGAACCCAGCCTCAATCTCCTCTGCCCAGAATGAAACCGGAAGTGAGGATGATTATATAATTTCCAATGTCTCTATAAAGTGTTCCTGTCACATGCCCAACCCCTTATGATAGCAATAAAGATAGATAAAATAAATAAGTTTCAATAAATATAAATTAAATAAATAACATTTATTAACCCCCCCCCCAAAAAAAAACATTAAAAATGAAGCCCATGCACATTGCCCTGCACACACCCACACATGTAAATGAGGCCCAGGGTGCGTACATGTATGTAAGCTGTGATTGTATCACCCATGTGAGGTATTGCAGCAAACGTTGGGGTGAGAGCATACTTCTACTTTTTTTTTGCTATCTGTGTGTCAAAGAGGAGATTTCCCTTCACATCCTGTCCCATAGCCAAAACAGGAAGTGAGATTCCTCCTCACCTCCGGTGTCACATTTCAGGGGGCAAGGGGGAGCAGATAATTGTAATCCAGGTATTTCCTCTCACTTCCGGGCATAGATTGCCGCAGTATCCGCGGTGATCTACTCCATGTCCGACCCCTCCTCCGTCCCCCCGCTGTCTTCTGGAGACACACAGGTCCCAGAAGACAGCAGGAACCAGTGGGATCGTGCAGGGTGACTCGCGCAATTTCGCAGTAGGGAACCAGGAAGTGAGATTCTCTTACCAAAGATGGCAGCGCCTCCATCCGAGAGCCATGGAACAGATCGGCTTCAGGTGCCGACATCGTGGGTGCCTTGGACAGGTAAGTGTCCATATATTAAAAGTCAGCAGCTGCAGTATTTGTAGCTGCTGATTTTAAAGAAAAAATTGGTGGAACTCCGCTTTAAGTTTAGGGGATCCTGGAGAGCTGCTGGCAGTGGCGTATCTAGGGTATGGCAGCCATAGCAAGTGCCATAGGCGCCATATGAAGGGGGCGCTGTGAAGTGGCTGGGCAGCAAGGCACTTACCAGGGTCTGAGGGTCTCTTCTTCCCTCCTCCTGAGCATAAGCAGGATCTCCTTTTCAGCACCTTTGCTAATGGACAATGGCAGCGCTATGCCTGCTGCATTCAGCCACAGCCCTCCCCTGTTCTCCCAGGCTCTCCCATTCCATCTGGTCGGATTGGCAGCGCACAAAGAAGGAGGAACGTCAGTTTCTCCCTCTCCTCCATGAAAACTGAGGCCATAAGGTCTGTCTTTTATTTTCTAAATAGGTTCCTTTAAGCTAGTGCATTGTTGGTTCACTTACCTTTTCCTTCAATTTCCCTTCTAAATGTGTTTTTTCTTTGTTTGAATTTCTCACTTCCTGTTTCTCCTCAGTAAGCTTTCCACCATCATCCGAGCGGTGGAAAGTAATTGAGAACAGCTTACTGAACACCTTACTGAGGAGGAACAGAAAGTGAGAAATTCAGACAAAGAAAACAAAGAAAAACAACATTTAGAAGGGAAATTGCAGGAAAAGGTAAGTTTATTGTTTATTGCTTGTATAGCGTAGAATCACCCGAAGGTATCGAAACGCTTCCAGACCTTAACTATTCACAACGAGACCGGGTGTTACAGGCATGAATTAACATAGTAACAATATACAATATGTACCACGATTAAAATCACCTAATAAGACAACAATATAGCACCATTAAACCAATACAGTACAATATAAAACCATAGAAATCACATAAAACCAAAGGAGAGACAACACATAATTCCCCAAAAAACAGATCCAGCAGTACTTCCCTCCAAAATGACCCTAACCTCAATCCTAAGTGAACCAACAATGCACTAGCTTAAAGTAACCTATTTAAAAAATAAAAAACAACCTTTACAACCCCTTTAAGAGATAAAGATTTTACCACTTCCAGTATTGGTTCTGCATTTACCTGGCCTTGGAGGGCAGAGGAGGGATCGGGGGTCTAATAAACCCCAGATTTCTCCTTAAAGAGGATATGTCAATACCCAAGGTATCACAAGGGATGATAAATACTATGGGCCAGATTCAGGTAGATGGGCGCATATTTTTTCCGGCGTAGCGCAGCGCATATACGTTACGCTGACGCGAACTAGTGAGTCAAGTACAGTATTCACCAAGCACTTGCTCCTTACTTTGCGCCGGCATAACGAAAATGCGATGGCGCAACCCGACGTAAGTGGAACCCCCATGTGCGGTCAGGCTGACCACGGAGGAGGAGGTGGTCGCCCGCTTCCTGGAGAGGGAGCAGTTGGAGGGGGGAAAGGGCTATGATTCTATGGAAGAAGGCTCCAGGACAGGTAAGTGTTTTTTATCCCCTATTTGGTGTGTTGCATGTGGGGGGGGGGGTACATGTGCCAAGTGTGTGGGACCACCAACATGTGTATGCTTTGTGTCATCCACAGATGACAGAGCTGGGCCATCATCTGCCGGCGGCCATTCCACCCCATCCCCCCTACTGCATCCTGAGCCCGACCCCCTGGGCACTGAAGACACCGAGGTGGAGGGGAGTGCCCCCACCTCACCTGCTGAGGTGGTTGAGGAGGAGGCGGTCCTCTCTGAGCAGGAGTTTCTCCCCTTCAGCAGGGCCCTCTCAGATCCCCTCCCCCATCATAGGAAGCCCCTCAAGGCCGACTCCATCCCCCCGGGAACTACCATCTCCTGGCCCCAGGAAGGCGACCCGGAAGACCAGGGGGGTGTCTGACGTGGTCCATAACCAAATGGCGAGGGACCAGGCCAGGCAGACCCAGCAGATGGGGGAGATAGCTGGCCACCTGGACCGTGTGGCTGACAGCCTGGCCTCCGTGGGACAAATGACAGAGGCAGTGCAGGATGTCAGCTGCAACTGCGCTGCAGTGGTGACCAGCCTGGGGGAGGTGCAGGCTGATGTTCGGCACCTTACTGCTGCCATGCAGGCTAACACAGCTGCAATCCGGGAACAGGGGAAGCAGAGGCAGCGTGCCCACCAATATGCAGGCCCAGACCAACTTCTTCCTCAGCCGGATAGCCGTGGCCTTGGAGGGCATGCAGGCCACACATGCCAGGAGTGGCCCACCTGGGGATCAGCCACCTCCAGATGCCCCCCCACCCGAGGCTCCCTTCAGGCAGCTGAGGAGCAAGAGAGGGCCCACCAGAAAGAGCCCCCGTCAGGCCAAATGATGGCTTTTTTTGGTTGCTTTTTTTTTTCTTCATTTTTTGGTTATGCTCAGAGCTTTTTATTTTTATTATGCTCAGGTTATGAGCTTTTTATTTTGCTCAGGTTATGAGCTTTTTGTTTTATACAAACTTCACACGGTCAGTAGTGCAGACTACAGTGTGAATGTTGTATGAATGTGGGGGTGGCACTCCTGCCAGTAAGGGGTGTCACCCTCGGTAGTTGGGGAGAAGTTATCCCTGTGTGAATGTAGTATGAATGGACAGCGACACCATTGGGGCCTTGACGCGGCGTTGCTCCTCCCAAGTCCTGCACGTTGGACTTGGGCTAATCCAATGTGATGTGGATGTGGTGTGTGTGTTCTAGGGACCTCAGTGGTGTGCATGCGTGCATTGTCCGTGTGATCAATGTATTTGTTTATTGTCCTAAGATGCCTACCGCGAGGACCCTCCTGACTGCTCTTCCATCAGCAGAATGGGTAGCCTCTGGCAGGTGGGGACTGTGTGGGTCGGGGGTCAGGTCATCACGTATGTCAATCTGCAGGCCCTTTCTTATGGCGTAGTTGTGCAGAATGCAACATGCACCGATGATCTGACACACGAAGGTAGGGGAATACAAGAGGGCCCCCCCAGACTTATCCAGGCATCAGAAACGAGACTTCAGGAGCCCAAATGTTTGCTCCACCACTGCCCGGGTTTGGATATGTGCCTCATTGTATCTTCTCTCTCCTCTGGTTTGGGGGTTCCGGAAAGTAGTCATGAGATGGGGTCCCAGTGCATATGCAGAGTCACCTGGAAGGGAAAAGACAGGAGGATGTTAGTAGTGCATGTGCCCCTTGTGATGTCAGCATCATGGGGTCGGACAGTCATGCCTGCCACCCATGTCACTCACCAACCAACCAGCTGTCCTTGTACACGTTCTGTTCGAATTCCGGTGGGATGGGGCTTTGATGGTATATGAAGCTGTCATGGCTGGATCCGGAGTGTTTGGCACGGACGTGCCATATGAGGCGTTGGGCATCGGCTATCACCTGTACGTTGATGGAATGAAAATGCTTCCGATTGCGGTATATGTGCTCTGTGGCACTGGGGGGCTGGAGTGCCACATGTGTGCAATCAATGGCCCCCACGGTGCGTGGGAATCTGGCAATGTTGTAGAAATCTGTCATTGCCTTCAGCCGCAGCTCCTCAGTGGTTGGTCTGATGAACTGGTTGGACATGCGTCTGAGGATTGCGGGGACAACCTGGTGCACACATCTGCTCATGGAAGATTGTGACATCCCAGCCACAACTCCACTTGTACGCTGGAATGATCCACTTGCAAGGAAATGAAGTGTTGCCAGGACCTTGACCAGTGGCTGCACTGCTTGTGAGCGGTGTGTCTTGCTGGTAATGTCATCCTGCAGGGTTGTGGTTAGTTCAAGGATTGCATCTGGGCTGAATCTGAAGAGGCGATACACCTCCTCATCCCCCATGCCAAAGAGGCTCATGCGCGTGCGGTAAATCCTCTCACGTGCCCGCCTCCTCCATACCGGGGGACCCATCAGTAGTGCTAGAACCACGGCTGCCCCTGGCAGACAGAGGTTGTCCTGCAAGTGGGGTTGCTCAGCTTGCTTTTTTCGTCGGTAACGCTGCTGCTGTAGCTGCTCTCCTGCTGACCTGTGGCTGTCAGGAGTAAAGATAAAGCAGCAATTTGTAGGAATATCTTCGCGCCGGACGTACGACTTACGCGCGGCGCACGTAGCCAGCGTCTGGTGCTAATCCGTTCGCGAATCGGCATATCTCCCTCATTTGCATATTTGAATGGGAAATCAATAGGCGCGACAGATGCGCCAAGCGAAAATATGCGCATATGATACGCTGGCGTAGGAAAGTTAAGTCGGTCGGAGGAAGCTAGTTTTCTGGCGTATCTAGTTTGGTGGGTACGGCGCGTAGATACTACGGCGCATCTTTAGACTTACGCGGCGCATATCGATATACTCCAGCGTAAGTCTTTCTGAATCTGGCCCTATGGGGGGGGAGTACCTTAAAAAAAATAAACCTTTTTTTTACTTTTTTAGGGGTCCGGAGGCCACCAGTGCCCCAGATGGCAACATCCCTTTTTTTTATATAAAAATAAATTACCAAATAAAGGGAGCTTTCCATCCGGGACCTCTGGGCCCTTTAATAATAATAATTATATATATATTTTTGTCCGAAAGGCACTGGCCGTGAACTTGTTCTGCATACAGACAGCAGAACTTTTTCAGCCAACATTCACGAAACTACGTAGTTTTTCTGCTCTTTTGTCTGATGGAGCGTACAGACGGTTTGATTATACGACAAAACACGTCCATTGGAATATTTGATCGTGTGTGCGATTCTTTAGTCCGGAGGGTTCAATATTGGGTTGGCTCACCCTTTGCAGCTATAAAAGCTTCAACTCTTCTGGGAAGGCCGTCCACAAGGTTTAGGAGTGTGTCTATGGGAATGTTTGACCATTCTTCCAGAAGTGTGTTTGTGAGGTCAGGAACTGATGTTGGACAAGAAGGCCTGGCTCACAGTCTCTGCTCTAATTTATCCCAAAGGTGTTGAGGTCAGGACTCTGTGCAGGCCAGTCCAGTTCCTCCACCCCAAACTCACTGATTTATGTCTTTATGGCCCTTGCTTTGTGGACTGGTCCAAATCATTTGATGAAAGGGGGGTTATGGTGTGGGGTTGTTTTCAGGGGTTGGACTTGGCCCCTTAGTTCCATTGAAGGGAACTCTTAAGGCGTCAGCATACCAAGACATTTTGGACAATTTCATGCTCCCAACTTTGTAGAAACAGTTTGGGGAGGGCCTCTTCCTGTTCCAACATGACTGCTCACCAGTGCACAAAGCAAGGTCCATAAAGACATGGATTAGCAAGTTTGGGGTGGAGGAACTTGACTGGCCTGCACAGAGTCCTGACCTCAACTCGATATAACACCTTTGAAATGAATTAGAGCAGAGACTGCAAGTCAGGCCTTCTTGTCCATCAAAAAAATATAAATAAAAATATATTAAAAAAATTATATTTTTTTATAAAAATAAAATAAAAAAGGGGGTTCCCATCCGGGCCCCTGGCGACACCCGAGCCCCTTACAGGTGTACTGCCTGTACCCCCCTGATGGCGGCCCTGGTCATAAGTCTCCATTGCTGTTATGAGGTCTGACATCTCCTGGGTGTTAACGTTTTTTTTCCTCCTCTGACTGTGGGGAACGGGAGCAGCCATCTCACAGCAAAAGTACCTTCCCTGGGGGGGGGGGGGGGAATAAAACTGGATGTACTTTTGCATCGGCTGGGCGTAAGTTGGACCGGCGTATCTCTGTAAGTTGGGCCGGCATAGTTGTGAGCATGCTCACAAGGGAACGAACATACTGAGCATGCTCCGTCCAAGAAGGTACGCCGGGCGTAAATCACTAGACCATCATTTGCATAACGTCACACCGGCTTACGCCGAAGGAATTAATTTATGCCGGCGCAAAGTTAGGTGCAAGTGCTTTATGAATGCTGTAGTTGCCTCTCTGAGTTACATCGGCGTAGCGCAAATGAGATGCGCTACGCCGGTATAAATATGCGCCGATCTACCTGAATCTGGCCCTATATAACTAACTAACTAAATATCACTAGTTTTGTTAACCTTAACTAAAAAAAAACAGCTATCTGAAAGATGGGTTTCAAATGTTTTGACAGGGGCGCAGTTTAAGTGCTTGCCATAGGCGCTATTTTCACTAGAAACGCCTCTGTCTGCTGGTAATTTGGGTCTTCTGCCATTGGTTTAGCCCCGTGTGAAGCCTCATCCTCACTGACACCACCAGTATACCTTTATGTAAACCTCAGCAGGCACACAAGAACTATACTCATAACTTTATAAAAGATACACATCCTGGGCCAGATTCTCATAGATTTTCGCCGGCGTAGCGCAAGCCATTTACACTACGCCGCCGCAACTTAACAGAGCAAGTGGCGTATTCTCCATGCACTTGCTCCATAGTTTGCGGAGGCGTTGTGTAAATGGCCCAGCGTAAGGCCGCATAATTCAAAGGGGGCGGCTTGTATTTAAATTAAGCGCGCCCCCGCGTCGATCGAACTGCGCATGCGCCGGCCAGGAAAAAAGGCAAGTGCGCATGCTCCAGCTCACGTCGGAAAGCGTCGTTGAAACCGACGTCAAAACGACAAAAGCTGGGCACAAACACGTACCTGTACGTCCTCTTTAAGAGCCTGATCGGTCACAGGAGCTGAAGAACAGGGAGAGGTGTGTGTAAACACACCTTCCCCATTCTTCATTGTGGCAATGTCAGTGATCGTCTGTTCCCTTATATAGGGAAAGACGATCACTGATGTCACACATCCAGCCCCACCCCCCTACAGTTAGAAAAGCCGATCAATCAGCTGTGATTGGACACGGCTGATCACGTGGTAAAGAGCCTCTGTAAAATCCTTACCTTTTATTCCAGGGTGACCCTCTCACATCTGTCACAGAGGTATCCATCCTGGAGCTATTGTTCCTTTACTGTATACATATTACTGTTTTCTATTAGTTTGTGGGGGGAAAAAAGAAACAGATTGGAAAATAAAAATATGCATTACACGTGCAAGATATGTGATGCCAGAAGATGGAAAATTGTACTGCTTTGTAATACCACATGTAGTGCCCCCCCCCCCTATTTGGCGGGGCGTTACGCTAAAGTTAGTGGAAAATGGGAGATTTAAGTTGCTCCCACTCACAAATTGGTTAAGTTCAGGCTGCTGACAGTTTAGAACTGCCTTCTGGGTCAGTCTGCATGCTAGGGGGGTGTTTTTACCCCTGGGTGACAGTTGGCGCTAGAAGGGGTTCTGACAGACCCACTTTCTCCCAGCAGCCAATCAGAGGAGGATCTTCCCTCTGGACATGCTGGCGGGAGGGTATATCTGTGGCAGATGCCTGAGAGAAGTGAGCGACATTCTATGCGGGGCCCGCGTTCCAGGTGGGGCATCCACCTTCGGGGTGCACGCATCCATGGGCCCTGCCACCGAGGCCTACCTGGCCGAGGCTGCGCACCAAGCAGAGCTTCACCCTGACATCGAGAGGGGCCCCAGCGGCTTGCTGGGTCCCAGATCCTAAGCTGGGAGCTGTACGGTGGGGGATTGGCTTGGGAGACCCAAAGGCAAAAGTTGTCCGCGAGGCCTAGGCGAACCACCGGGGATCCAGTCATCACTACATGACAGGTACACTTCAACTGTCTTCTGATGACTATAGAGAGTGACTTACTGGGAGGATCCATTAGTTCTACCCTTTGAAAAGTATGGAAATTCCTCAGGCCTGTGGCAGAGGCCCTAATTCCTGCCAGTGACTATTGCAAGTCACCTTCCGGCTGCCAGGCCCAAATTACACGCCTGTCCGGGGCACTTTACCCACTCTGATGGGAGTGGCGACAATTAAGTGTGACTGTAATGAGAGCAATATCCAAGGCCTGATACTGCAGTTTTCTTCCGCTCATCAACCTTTCTCTAGTGTGCCATGTTGATGTTGGCCATGTTGGGCCTTGGAATAAAACTTTGAAAACGCACTCTGATGTCTGGACACTCGCTTTATTCACTTTCTACAAGTATTCACCCCTAGACAAGCATAATTGGTAACTTCATATGCCGACCCCGAAATCAACCAGTGGCTCCTTCGGGGGTGAGCGCTACACACAGTATAAATACATCTCCCAAGAAAGCAATTAAATGATTTGTATTTTTCCCATGTAGCCTTTGAAATTACGTAAAAAGTTTTACCCTATGCCAGCTGAACAATACAGTATTTAATAAAATGTATGTTTGCAATGATACATGTACCATATGGCAGTGCCCAGCTACCTGTGCCATTTGTTTGACAATATCTTGCCTATTACCTTGAAAATGGTCAGAATTGATTTTCAAGATATTCCTCCCATAGACTCAAGTGTACAATTTTCAAAATGAATGATGAGTTACATAAACAGCTGGTGAACTGAGTCCATGAACAATCATTCTTGTGGTCACCCTTGTGCCTGGCCCAGTGCTGTCACACGGGGGTATGGGGAGGTTCCTCAGTCCTCTGTAAGCTCTGGCTAGTATCCAACTGGACCTTACACAGGACTTTAGCCTCGTACACAAGCTTGTTTTTCTCAGCAAGAAAACAGCTGGCAGAGCTTTCTTGCAGAGTAAACCGAGCGTGTGTACGAGGCTTTCAGGTTTCTCATCAAGAAAACTGCCCAAAATCTCGATGAAAAAAATAAAGAACCTGTTCTCTTTTTTTCTCGTCGGGATTCTCGGCGCTGTTTTTCTGCCGAGAAACCCGAGAGTGTGTATACTTACCTGTCGCCATGGAAACCCACGCTTGCTCGAAATGACTTTGGCGCAATGCACGGTAGCTTCCTAGGCATAGGTAGATGGTGTAGCAAGATGGTGACGACGGCATCGAATGTGACGAGCTCATGCTCGTCGTAGTCGATGTCACCGTGTTCACACCATTCAAAAGAACAGCGGTTCTTTTGAATGAAGTATCTGTACACTCAGCCGGCAAGAGATTCTTGCCAGAATCTCGGCAGGAAAAACTTTTTTTTACCTGATGAGATTCTGGACCGTGTGTACGAGGCTTAATTCTCCAAGTTGTGAAGAGGGCAGCGGAAGAGTGATGAGAAAGGAAGTATAAAATGATGATGCGGGCCTGGCTCTAAAGGAAAGGTGTTACAGGATTACTTCAATATGCACTTTTATGTGGATGATATTGATATACCAATATTTTTATGGGTATTTGACACTTACGATTCACATATTATAATCTCAAACTTGCTTGTGAAGTCAAAGGCTCGACCAATTGATGACGACGACAATGATGTGATTCCACCAAGTATCAGGTCTCCATCTTCTTTTATGTTCTGTACATTTCCTGTTAATGCAAGATTGCATGGAGGAGCTTCAGAACAGACTCTGATGGTGATGATGAGCAGCAGAAACAACCTCATTATTAATGTGCTCAGGAGATATATCTAAGAGAAAATAAACACGCTGAATATAAAATAAGTAATACAGTATGCCACATACATAATATATTTTAAATTACTTTTTTTTTTTTCATATGGACCAGACATTGTACACTCTAATGCCGCGTACACACAACAACAAATGTTCGATGCAAGCTTGTTGTCGGAAATACCGACCATGTGTATGCTTCATCGGACATTTGCTGTCTGAATTTCCAACAACAAATGTTTGAGAGCTGGTTCTCAATGTTTCCCAACAACAGAACTTGTTGTCGGAAATTCCGATCGCGCGTAGCCAATTCTCGAGGCACAAAAATTCTACGCATGCTCAGAATCAATTTGATGCATGCTCGGAATCATTGAACTTAATTTTTCTTGGCTCGTCGTTGTCTTGTACGTCACCGCGTTCTTGATGTTTGGAATTTCCGAGCAATATTTGTGTGACCGTGTGTATGCAGGATAAGTTTGCGTGAACTACCGTTGGAAAAAATTCTGTTTTTTTTTTTTTTGTTGGAAATTCCGATCGTGTATACGCGGCATAGAAAGGATGAGTGAATCTTTCTTTATTCACTTCCTAAACGTCTCTGCAAATCTTATGCCGCATACACACGATCATTTTTCAGCATGAAAAAAATTTTGTTTTTGAAAAACGGCACTTAAAATGATCGTGTGTGAGCTACACAGGTTCTGAGAAATGACAAAAAAAAAAATCATACATGCTGCATTTTTTAACGTCGTATTAAACAATGTCGTTTTTCGGGTTGTTTTAAACCCTCCCATGCTCAGAAGCAAGTTATGAGAAGGGAGCGCTCGTTCTGGTAAAACTATCGTTCATAATGGAGTAAGCACATTCATCACGCTGTAACAGACAGAAAAGCGCAAATCGTCTTTTACTAACGAGGAATCAGCTAAAGCAGCCCAAAGGTGAATAGAACTTCCCCTTTAGAGTGCCGTCGTACGTGTTGCAAGTCACCACGCTTTGTTCATCATTTTTTTTTAATGATGGTGTGTGGGTAACACCGTTTTTAATGATGAAGTTGGAAAAAATGCGTTTTCCTGGCCAGTCCTCCCGTCAGCACATCATGGGTTAATCCCCTCCTCCGGTCCACCAGTACCACCTTCTTCTAGCTAATAAGTAGGGGGGCCCTCCTCCCCAGTCCTTGTTCCTTTTTTTTGGTCGGACGATCAGACCACCTAAGACTCTTCCAGACAAACAAACTACGAACAAAGAGGAAGAAAGAAACCCCCCTGCCGAACCATCCCCACCCAGGGACGCTCAGGTGCATGAGCTGCAGGCGTTTTAGCTTGTAGGAAGCTTACTGTGTTAACAGGGGCTGTGGTGTGTCTCCTGTCCATCTGCTAGGACATGCTGTGGCTCCTTCTCCTTACTCAGATCTGTTAGTCGGTGGTGATGTCACAGGGGGGGCGGGGCTGGGGGCGCACCATGGGCGGGCCCAAATCGGCTATAAAGACTCTCCAGGGCAGGAGGCTCAGTGCGGTCTGCCACTGTCTGGGAGAGGAAGCTCTAGGTAAGCCTCCAGCTGAGGAGGAGTGTGTGAAAGATTGTGTCAGCGCTGCACTATTCTTAAAGGTACCTTTTTTCTTTTTTTTCTTTTTTTTCTCACTTGTCTAACAGGACTTTCATCCTCGTTTTCCAAACACCTGCTGCCACCCTGGAATTTTTCCTTCTCTTTAAAGGTAAAGAGGAGGTTGTAAAAAATGTACATACAGTGGATATTATTTTGGGGTGCATAGGTAAAAAAAAAAAAATAATTTTTTTATATTATATATATATATATTATATATATATATATATATATATAAAAATATAGATAAATAAGAAATACAAAATTAGGTACACACTTTTTTTCTTTGTGCGCTGGTATCAATTGCTTCACCGCCTGATGTGCGTATCCTGCTTTCTTTACACAGCATGAGCTCACCACAGCCTCAGTATGCACCAAGGTCACCGGACAGGTAGGAGGAGTCAACGGGGACCACAATGTAAAAGAGTGCAATACCAAGAGCTAAAGGTAGTGTTTCTTGGTTGTCTTTTTAGGAGCAGAAGCCCTAAGATAAGACATGAACGGAGAAAAAAGTCCCGCCACCGCTCAAAATCTCTGCAAGCGTCATGCATTGCCCGAGAGCCAAAGTCCCATTTTAGTCCAGCACGCAAATCCAGTCACTCTGTGACTGTAGCAGAGCCAAATGTATCAAGACCCCGTCCAGACGATGGTCTTTGTTGGGCATGTTCAGCACCAGTCGAACCTGGCAAACTTCTATGCACCGGCTGCATTAAAGACGTGGCTACAGACAGGGAAGCAGAGGTGAGAAGAATTAGAGACTATATTCAAGAAGCAGTGGCAGAGGGTATTCAGTCAGCCTCAGCCACCAAATCACCTAGATCAAGATCCAAATTTAGTAGTGCCAATCAGCCAGTGCGCGACGAATCATCTGCCCGGGGAGGCACTATCACTAGGCTCATCGGACTCTGAAGAGCCCTCAGAATATTTATTTGATTTTCAATATATTGAATAATTTGTCACAGGGGTTACTTTCCCCCTCTTGCCAGAGATCCAAGAATGGTTCGAGAAAGAATGGGAAAAGCGGGCAAACATACAGAATCGTTTCTCAAGGTTGTACCCTTTTAAAACCCCAGAAGCAGACCTTTGGGACTCCCCGTTGGGCATAGATGCGGCCTTACAGTGCCTGGCCTGACAGGTCACGTTGCCATTGCAAGATTCTACAACCTTCAAAGACCCAATGGACAGACGTGCAGACACAGACCTAAAGAAGGTGTACTCAGCTGCGGGTGCAGCGTGCCGTCCAGCTATTGCCCTAACCTCAGTCTCCAGAGCACTCAAGGTTTGGACTACGAGAACCCAAGCAGCCCTAAAAGCAGATACAGGGTCAGAATCAGTCATACAGACAATGGAGGAATTCGATCTTGCCGCCGATTTCATAGCAAAAGCCTCTATGGACCTGACAAAGTTACTCGCAAGAATCATGGCTTTTGCAGTGACGGCAAAGAGGGCCCTCTGGTTGCGACATTGGGGAGCAGACAATATTCCGTTTAACGGCAAGGTGCTGTTCTGAAATACCCTAGAAGAAGCTATTAGTCGAGCTACAGGGGGAAAGTCGGGTCTAATGCCACAGAGACCCAGGAAGACACAGCAGGCCACCCGGCCAGCCCAACCAGACAACAAGAGGGCGTATGACGCCAGGTCATACAGGCCAGGACGGGAATAGACAAGCCCCTACTGGAAAAATCCACAAAATTCTTTCTTGCGGAAAGTAAAGTCTAGAGCGGCACAGACCGCGAAAAAAAACAAAAAATCTTTTTGACGAGTTAACCGCCCATTCCCCCCAGGTGGGCGCCAGGTTAATGTCCTTCTGGGAAGTATGGGCGGAAGAAGTCAAGGACCAGTGGGTCCGCAAGACTGTCAGATACGGTTACAAAATATCCTTTCAGAAGAAACCACGGTGGTCCACACAGAATGGACGACAGATCAGATGAAACAGATCTGCTTACAAGAAAATGTAGACGGCTTACAGCAAAAGAATGCAATTTCGCCGGTACCCCTATCCCAACAAGGAAAAGGGGTATACTCTCCAATCTTTCTAGTTCCCAAAGCATCGGTAGATCTCAGACCAGTTCTGGACCTGAGAATTCTAAACCACTTCATAGAACCCAAGACGTTCAAGATGAAATCTGTATTTACAATCATCTCTGCGTTGCAACCAGGAGACTGGCTGATATCAGTCGATCTAACGGATGCATATTTGCACGTCCCAATCAACGAGAGCCACCAAAGATACCTAAGATTCTTGGCGTCTCAACGCGAGATGGTTCTAGAAATCCTATCAAAATTTGGCTGGATCATCAACAGGCAAAAGAGCCAATTGATTCCCTCACAACAGATGGAATATCTGGGACTGATTTTCAATACAGAGGCCTTGTCCTCCTACCCGAACGAAAGAAGTCAGAATTGGTAGCCTGCGTCAGCAGCGTGATGAATTCAACGTTGCTAACGGCAAGAGATTGTATGACCCTACTCAGGATGTTTACTGCAGCAAGCCCAACCATTCCTTGGGCAAGGTTCCACACAAGAGGCTTCCAGGCAACCTTCTTGAACCAATGGGACGGTACCTCTCTCCACCAGAGGATTCGCATACCAAACCGGATTCGACAGAACCTAGCTTGGTGGAAGTCATCGGAGAACCTGTCGTGGGGCATGCCCCTCGGCCCCGGGGACTGGGTTCTGATAACTTCGGATGCCAGTGTCCGTGGCTGGGGTGCTCACTGCCTCGGCAAGCAGGTGCAGGGTGTTTGGAGCAAGACGGAATCCCGACACTCCAACCTTTTGGAGCTGCAAGCCGCATACCTGGCCCTGCAGGCCTTCGAGAAGCTAGTTCAGGGAGCTTGAGTCAAACTAATGTTAGACAACAAGACGGTAGTGGCATAAATAGCCAGACAGGGCGGAACCAAGAGCTTGCCACTTCTGCAGGTGGCAACCAAAATATTTGTGTGGGCCGAAGCACATCTGGAACCCCTAACAGCAGCCTACATTCCGGGCAGCCATAATTCCATTGCGGATCATCTGAGTCGGGAGCTCCCCGACAAGAACGAATGGGCCTTGAACAAGAAGTTCCTAGAACCAATCTTTTCCGAGTGAGGGACACCCTCAGTGGATCTAATGGCGACCCGAGTCAATACAAAGACACCCCAATTTGTGTCCAGGTTCCGTTGCAACAAAGCCTTGACCCAAGATGCCTTCTCCATTCCATGGGATTTTCCCCTAGTTTACATCTTTCCGCCGGTGCCACTAGTAATGAGGGCTTTGTTAAAGATTGCGAGAGAAAAGGTCCATACAATAATAATTCTACCCTTCTGGCCGCAGAGGCCGTGGTTCCCTCTACTCCTACACATGGCGTCGGCCCCCCCCCAATACGTCTGCCGCTAAAGAGGGATCTCCTATGGCAGCGCCAATGGGTACACCCCAACCCGAACAGGTTGCAACTGATGGCCTGGCTGCTGAATCAACCAGACTCCAGGTACAAGGCATTTCAAAGGAAGTAATCTCAACACTGTTAAAGTCTAGAAAGGCCTCGACTAACGCCACCTACAACAGGATTTGGGCAAAGTTTACAACTTTTGCGTTACAGAAAAATTTCGCTTCAGTGGATCCGAATGTGGCACAAGTACTGGACTTTTTGCAATCTGCTCTAAACAAAGATTTAGCCTATAGTACATTGAAGGTACAAATTTCAGCCTTGTCATGTTTTACAGGATACAGGTGGGCAGACGAACCACTGGTTAAACAATTCTTAAAAGCGACCATGAAAATTAATCCTCCAAGAAAGTCTCTATTTCCGGCCTGGGACTTAGGCACAGTGCTAAGAGCACTGCTTCTACATCCTTTTGTTCCGGCAGAATCTTGTCCATTCTGGTTTCTAACACTAAAACTGTTTTTTCTCACCGCCGTAACATCGGCAAGAAGGGTATCCGAGCTAGCAGCCCTGTCCAGTAAGGAACCATACTGCATCATCCTTCCAGACAAGGTAATTCTGAGGCCTTCAATAGCAACGCCCAAGGTATTTTCAAAATGTCACCTTAACTGGGAGGCAGTGCTACCTAGCTTTACATCACCTCATAGGCAGGAAGAAGAACTGGACCTCAGACCTCTGGACATGGTCAACCTTTTCTCAATTTACCTGCATCGTTCTCAACAAGTGCGCAAAACGGATTCCCTTTTCGTCTTACCATCTGGACCTAAAAAAGGACAAGCCGCTTCAACAACAATAATCTCGACCTGGATCACCAAAGTAATAAAACTCATGTACGAGAAACAAGGGCTGACGCCTCCTCAGGCAACTAGAGCTCACTCTACCAGAGGGGTGGCAGCCTCCTGGGCAGCCTTTGCCAAAATACCAGTTGAGGAAATATGCAAGACGGCCAGTTGGAGTTCCTGCAAAACCTTCGCAAAGCATTACAATCTAGACGTGACGCCATCTAAGGCGTCTAGTTTCGGAAATGCTGTGGTATCGGCTCCTTTTCAGGCAAAATAAAGAAAGATTCACTTAAGCAGCATTTATAGTTGTCGTCCGAGTCTTATATACATTTTCCCGCCCTAGGGTGCTAAATTAAATCCCATGATGTGCTGACGGGAGGACTGGCCAGGAAAACGAAAAATTGTTATTCTTACCTACGGTAATTTTCCTTTCCTGGCCTGTCCTCACGTCAGCACAGCCTTTCCCTCCCTATAGTCTGTCGTCCGCCAAATTAGTGGAACAAGGACTGGGGAGGAGGGGCCCCCTACTTATTAGCTAGAAGAAGGTGGTACTGGTGGACCGGAGGAGGGGATTAACCCATGATGTGAGGACAGGCCAGGAAAGGAAAATTACCGTAGGTAAGAATAACAATTTTCCGTTTTTTGGACATGCTGAAAAATGATCGTCTCGTTCCCTTATGTTTGTAACGATTCGAAATTTCGTAAGACGCACGCTTTCCTATTCGGACCCATTCGTATTTCGTAAGACGCGATTTTTCTGTATTCCGATCGGTTCGTATTTTCACCGTTTTTATTTTCGTACATGCGGGATGATTTGTAATTCTGTTTAATTTATTTTCGTTATTTGTTAGACAATAATTTTCATAATTTTCGTCATTTTGTACTTTCGTAAATACATCGCGGGATTCACGGCACTTTCAACATGCGGCTCATCCATATTAACTATTATTAAGCCTTGTACACACGGTCAGACTTTTATGCCAACAAACTTAAAAGCGATCGTTTTCCGTTCGTTTTCAAAAAATGCGATCGTTTGTAAGCTCCATCAGAAAACCATTTTCGGGTTCAAAAGTCTGGCCAACTGAACTCCCTTCATGCAAAAATCCACGGAAAAGTTTATTTGAAGTCTGATTGTGTGTACGAGGCTTTATACTGTACTCAGCACAAAAGAGAGAAGCTGAATTTCTAACTACACTCACTGCCCAGTCTAAAGAACGATACAAGTACACAAATTTACGAACAGACAAAAAAAACACAAAACACAAATGAAAATATGAACATACGAATGAAAATACGAACAGACAAAGGGTTTAAAATACGGAATGCAAATCATTCGTTATAGATGTCATTTTCGTTCTTTTGGCGTTTCCGTTTTGTCGTATTTTCGTAAGATTGTCGAATCGTTTGTTTGTTATTTGGCTCATTCGTAATCCCGTTGTTTTTGTATTTTGGTTCTTTCAGTTTTTCGTATGTTCACATTGTTCCGCGGGTACGAATACTAACACATTTTTACGAAAATACATTTGTTATGAATGGGAACGCACATATCTAGGGGCTAGGTTATCTATCTGACCAGGGACAAATTCTATATACTTCATTATAGTTTTTCCTTATTTTTGGCAGTGAAGCCATAGTAGCAGCGAACCTGAACATTGTCCCTACACACTCAGTGGTCTTAAAAGCTAAGGTCACCTTTTTTTTTCTCTAAATTATAGCCCCTCTATGTACCATTATAGCATTAATGTACTTCTTTTACAAAAATAAAACAGCTTTCCATTAATTCTACGCATACTTACCTCACTCTCTTCATAGCTGTTTAACCACTTCAATACCAGGCACTCCCCCCCCCCCTTTCAGCCCAAGACAATTTTTAGCTTTCAGCTCCAGCGCACTTTGAATGACAATTGCACGGTGATGCAACACTCTACCCAAACCAAATTTTTATAATTTTGTTCCCAGAAATAGAGCATCCTTTTGGTGATATTCAATCATGGGGTTTGTTTAAATCCGTTTTGTGCTCGTTTTCAGTTGTATGTTCAATGACATCTATAACAAAAGAATTTCATTATGTATATTGAATGAATTCCTTTTTCTGTTTGTATTGTGTATTCAAAATACTGAAGGCAAATCTTTTGTTATAGGTGTCATATCAACATACGAAAATAAAAGAAAAAAGGATTCAAATGCAAATCTTTTGTTTATCGTTTTTTTGAATGGCCAGAGAGTTAGGCTGGCCATACATGATATAATTTTCTGTGCAATTTTCTGTACAATTTTCTTTAGATTTACCTTCAACTATGTAGTGCAAGGGCCTGCCTGATTGCATACAATTGAAAGTGTTGTTTAGTTTGACCTCATTATATGGTTTTTGGTAAATCTAAAAGAAAATTCTACAAGAAAATTGAACATGTATGGCCAGCCTCAGTGACTGAAAGCACCTTCTCTTTTGTGCTGAGTAGTGAGTACACTAGTACAGTAAACCAAATAAACTTTTCTGTGGATTTTCATCTGAAGGGAGATCAGTTGGCCAGACTTTTGAACCCAAAAATGGTTTTCTGATGCAGTTTAAAAACGAACAAATTTTCTGAATTGTATGTTTGTTGTTAAAACAGTCTGACCAAGCGTATGGGGCTTAACAATAGTTAATATGGATGAGCCGCGTGTTGAAAGTGCCGCGAATCCCGCAATATATTTAGAAAAGTACAAAATGACAAAAATCCTTTTTTCTGTTCATAATTTCAGGGAGATCTGGCCAACTGATCTCCCTTCAGATGAAAATCTACAGTAAAGCCAAATAAACTTTTCTGTGCAGTGTACTCAGCACAAAAGAGAAGCTGCTTTCAGTCACTGAGGCTGGCCATACATGTTCAATTTTCTTGTACAATTTTCTTTTAGATTTACCAAATAACATGCAGTTTTTAGGGTTCTTCGCGGGTTCCTGGTTCCAGGTGCGGCACCCACCTTTAGGATGTGCGCATCCAACACAAGTTACACAGAGTTCCTGGCGGATGCTGCCGAGGGGCCCCAGTGACTCGCTGGGTCCTCTCACCACTATGAGAAAGATCCTAGACTGCAGGCTGTATGGTGGGGAATTGGCTCAAGGAGAACCCGGAGGCAGGTTATCTGAGACACTTGAACGAACCATCAGGGATCTGGTGGCCGACACATTGACAGGTACATTTCTACTGTCAACCGGTCACCCAATTGTAATTGACTGGAAGGATTTGCGCTGATGTTCACATTGTCAGCATAGAGCCTGTGGCAGAGGCCTCATCTGGCATCTCAAATCAAGTCAGAGCCAGGTCCATGGCATGGGCCTGTTCTTTCCAGCAACTTTAAAGTGGAACTCCAGCTGGCAGGCTTGTGGCAGAAGTCTGTCCGGGGATCACTTCACCCACTTTGGCTAGAGTGGCGACACAATATATTGTTACTGAAAGCAGGCTTGCTTTCCTGTTTATCCAAGCCTGATGATGAAAGGTTTTGTTCATTTCATCAACCTGTCCTATATACCTCCTGTTGATGTTGGTCGTGTTGGACCCAAGAAATAAAGCATTTGGAAAAATGTATCTACTGACTGGACATTCGCTTACTGCTCTGCTCACTAACTTTACCCCTAGACAACGCTTAAAAGGTAACTTTTAAAGAAGAAATATAGGCAAAAGAAAATTAATCATTTTGGATAGAGTAAGGAAGGGTTACAACCCCTGTCAGATTTTTTGTATTTTTTTCCCATCTGTGTTCGATTTTGGAGACTTCTCTTCACTTCCTGTCCCATGATCAAACAGGAAGTAAGAGAAAATCCCTGCAAATTAAGGGAATTTCCCCAGGTTACCAGAACTAGTGTCCCCATTCGACAATTTCCCCTCTATTACTGTTCTGGGGACAACCGAGGGTTTGGGATTACATTTGTATTTTCACTTTCAATGATAATAGTAAATAGTACAAATAGAAATGGTAAATCTCCTTAACAGGGGCACCGACAGCAGCACAATTGACAAGCCTTCTAATCCCACAGCACTGTATCAAGAAAACAGAAAAAAAAAACTTTTGTCTTTAGTTATTGTCACAGGCCCCCATACTCAAGAAGAGTCTATCCACCATCTACGCTTCCTTTGTCTAGTACCAGCACAATCCAAGGTCCCTTAGTCAGTCAAAGCATCAGTGTAGGGTGGAAAACATCAGACTCTTTATTAAAATACAGGTACAGTGATGTACACTCAAGAGGACAATCCCTCTCTTTGCATAGTGATATAGGGAGGGGTAAACTTTACCTCCTCCAGTAACATAAAATACTGACCTTTTGAAGAAAAATCAAAACCCATCTCTTCTGAGGCTTACTTAAGGAATGGATACTAAGCGCCCAGAGGCGATTCAGTTTGCATGTGTTGCGCTATATAAGTTTCTCACTTACTTACTCACTCACCCACTCACTCACGCAGGTATTCAACTTTCCAACAGTAAATCACTTATTATCAGCAGTGAGGGCTGTTGGAGGAATCCCCCCTCCTTTACATAATGACACAGAGTGGGGTAAACTATGTTCAGTAACAAGAGACACACAGACAGGAGTGGCTGCAGGAGAAACCCCCCCTCCCCTCACCCAGATAATCCACATATACATCCCATAATAGGTTGCTCCCAAGGCATACAGAAACAATAGAACAATGGGACATCGCCACACCCCAAACAATCCAGCAGTTCAAAAGGCAAAACCATCCATCTT
Organism: Rana kukunoris; assembly: GCA_029574335.1. Classification (NCBI taxonomy): domain Eukaryota; kingdom Metazoa; phylum Chordata; class Amphibia; order Anura; family Ranidae; genus Rana; species Rana kukunoris. The sequence goes on along the minus strand of CM056052.1, from coordinate 42,903,868 downwards.
CATATCCTCTCAAGGGATATAGTTCAGAAACATCAATGTCCCAAGTGAAAGAGCCCCTTCATTCTTTTAGCCCAAATACACATATAGAATCCAGAATAACAGGGGTAACACGAAATTTTGAGTCTGGTGTGGTTGTGCGGTGAGTCAAGTTAGGCAGACCCAACTGGGGTTCTCAGTCACCCTGTGCCCCCAATAGACACATCGTAACTTACACATAGGAGGGGCCAGGGGGAGCTGGACAAGGAGCTTTCAGTGCTCTCCAAGATAAGCTGGATTCCATAAGCCCCCCGCCCAAAGTGGCTCCCGTCACAGTTATACTTTAAGAAAAACTACACTAAGAACATTTTATCCTCAAAGAAAATACCCTAAGAACATTTAATCAAAAGTGAAACTTCCCTAAAGCTGTACCTACATGGCTCAAACTTTGGCTGATTTCTGTTTAAGTGGCGGAAATGTAAGCATGGATTGCCCCGTTGGCATAACCTTGCTCACCCAGATCAAAAGAGCCAGGTAGAAAAATATCTGTAGAACAGTGTCTATATCCTATCATAGGCAGTCACTCTTCAGATAGCCTCTGTTGCAGCTGCAGGTGCTGTTACTGTCTGAATACAGAAGACCGCAGGGGACTTCCTCCACACTGTATAGCATTGTTGATGGAACAAATTGATTTCTCTCGTTCAGCCCTGTGTATTGCCAAACATGAGAGATTTCAAATGACGAGGGTGGCTCGGTCTGTCAAAGTTGAGTTGTTTGGACTCAGCTGATCACAGATCTAGGTAAAGGGCCAAATACAGCCGCCCTTTACCACATGATCAGCTGTGTCCAATGACAGATGATCACAGAAATAAAAACAAGACGGTTATTGGCATTTATATCCTCACGCTGACAGTGTGAGGAGAGAATAAGAGAGCCAATAATCGGCTTGTGTTAAAGGGACATCGACACTGCCACAGGTACTACCAAACAGTTCCCACCAGTACTGATAATCAATGCCCATCAGTGCTGCCAATTAGTGCCCTTCAGTTCCCCCCTAATCAGTGCCCTTCAGTGCTGCCCATCAGTGGCACCTATCAGTGCTCATCAGTACCACCTATCAGGCACTGATAAGGCAGGCCCTGATGAGCACTGTCAGTGCAGCCTCATCAGCGCACATCGCTGAAGGAGAAAAATTACCTGTTTGCAAAATGTTATAACAAACTATAAAAAATATTTTTTTATCATTTTTTGTTTGATTTTTCATTTGTGTAGCAAATAAAAAAAAAATTAAAACTCAGTGGTGATTAAATACCACCAAAAGCAATCTCTATTTGTGTTAAAAAAAGTTATAAAAATTTAATTTGGGTACAGTGTTGCATGACCACACAATTGTCATTCAAAGTGCGACAGCGCTGAAAGCTGAAAAATAGCCAGGGCAGGAAGGGGGTGAAAGTGCCCAGAAGGCCAGCCTTATATATTGTATGAAAAATCTAAAACAAAACAAAAAAAAAAAAAAAATGCAAAACTGCATTTACATTCATTCTGTGTGAGATAACCAGCTACTGTGCATTTGATTTAACCACTTAAGACCCAGACCATTATGCAACGTGGCTCCCAGACAAAATTTGGCGTCCTTTTTTTTCCCACAAATAGAGCTGTCTTTTGGTGGTATTTGATCACCTCTGCATTTTTTATTTTTTTGCGCTATAAACAAAAATAGAGCAACAATTTTGAAAAAAATGCAACATTGTTTACTTTTTGCTATAACAAATATCCCCCAAATAAGATATATTTTTTTCCCCTCAGTTTAGGCCGATACGTATTCTTCTACCTATTTTTGGTAAAAAAAAAAAATTGCAATAAGAGTTTAACGATTGGTTTGTGCAAAATGTATAGCGTTTACAAAATAGGGGATAGTTTTATGACATTTGTATTAATAATTATTCTTTTACTACTAATAGCGGCGATCAGAGATTTTTTTTTCGTGACTGACATTATGGAAGATACATCGGACAATTTTGACACATTTTTGGGACCATTGTCATTTTAACAGCAAAAAGTGCTATAAAAATGCACTGATTACTGTGAAAATGGCAAATTGCATTTATGCCCCTGTAGCGTATCTCTTTTAGGCTCCGCAGCACGGAGAGGCATGCACTGAATTCAGCAAGCTATTGCTCCCAACTCTGCGCCGGCGTATGAATGAATGAAGACTTATATAGCGCGGCACATGCGAACTACATCGCCTCTGGGCGCTTGTTGTTCCTGTCTCCTTTGGTATCAAAAGAGAGGAGTCTTGATCTTTCTCCTGAATGCTAAGTGGTTCTCCTCCAACCGAATACTGGTTGGCAAAGCGTTCCATAGTCTGGGACCCTGGACAGCAAATCTTCTATCTCCTTTGGACCTGTAGTTGGTTTTCGGTATCTGGAGTAGATTTTGATTGGTGGATCGCAGAACGCGATTGGGATTGTAAGCTTTTATTTTTTCGCATAAATAATGGGGAGCATTCCCATGGATACATCTATGCGTTAGACAGAGTGCTTTAAAAGTAATTCTGTCTTTTACTGGTAACCAATGAAGGGATCTCAGTGAGGGTGAGATTGATTCCCAGGGCTTTTTCCCAGTCACAAGTCTGGCCGCCGTATTTTGAACGACTTGTAGACAAGCGATTTGGTACTTTGGGAGTCCGAGGTAAAGGGCATTTGCATAGTCCAATCTTGAGTTTAAAATTGCTCCCACCACGACCGCAGTGTCTTCTTTGGGAATTAAAGGGATGAGTCTACGTAGTAGGCGCAGCAGATGGTGAGATCCGCTGACAACTAACCCTATTTGTGCGTCCATTGTCATGTAGGAGTCGAAAATGTCCCGAGACTTTTGACTTTGGCGCTGGGGGTGATGATTTTCCCTAGAATGGGTGGGGGGGGGGGGTCCAAGTTGTTACAGGTAGATTCTTGGGCCTCTTACACACGATCAAATCTGTCTGCTGGAAACGGTCTGCTAGACCGTTTCAGCAGACAGATTCGATCGTGTGTACGGGCGAGCCGACGGATTTGGCCACCCGACAGATTTCAAAGCATGTTTTGAAATCTGTCGGCTGGGAACCCGTCCGCCCGACATGTCTGCTGGTTAGTACACTTACCAGCAGACATGTCTTCTCGCACCGGCGCCGAATGATTTCGGCGCATGCGCGGAAGTGTTTTACTTCTTGGTGCAGTGACGTGGCGGCATCAACATCACCGACACGTCAGCGCGCTGTCTGCTGGTGGGGATTTTGGTTTGCTCGTGTGTACACGCGAGCAAACCAAAATGACAGCAGACAGATTTGTTCAAATCGTTCGGACAGACCGTTTTGAACAAATCTATTGCCTCGTGTGTACGAGGCCTTACGCTTGGCGTGAAACAGGAGAAGTTCTGTTTTCGCTCCGTTGAGTTTAAGATAACTCTTTGTCATCCAGTCCTCTATCAAAGAGAGGCATGTCTCTAGATTGAGGTGGTGATCCTTTTTATTGCAAATGCGGAAATACAGTTGCGTATCGTCTGCATATGAGTGATAGAGCAGTTTTTGACTGCTAATGATTTAAAAAAAGAGGACGAAGATAAATGTTGAACAACACCGGCGCCAGAGGGGATCCTTGAGGGACTCCGCATGCCACCGTGCATTTTTCAGAAGTGAAAGGTCCTAGCTTTACTGTTTGCGATCGGTTTTCCAAAAAAGGAGAACCAAGATAGATCGCCTTCTGCGACTTTGGCTACTTCAGCTAGCCGGGTCAATAAAAGCTTATGGTCTACTGTGTCGAAAGCTGCGTAGCGTACATTTCGAATGCGGCACAGGCTGGCGTAAGTGGAAGTAGGTTGAAGTGGCCTGGAAGTGGGCGTGATCAATGCTAATGTAGTGTGACCCCATGAAAATGATGGGCCGGGCGTAAAGCGTAATCGTTTTGTTAAAACGAGAACAAAAACACGATTTTCGGACGAAAATGCATTATTTTTTTTATTTTATTTTTTTAATTCTTTATTTTTGTTTTTTAAGCAGATAGTTAGTAGTACTCGATTAATTTACAAATCAAAAAGAGTTTGCACATGCAATTACACACTATAACAATTTCTTACAATTATATCAGTCAAACTTATATCTCTAGTCTGACTATCTACATTCCTGGGGGGTTACATAGACAGCTACACAGTATAACGATTTCTTGCGGTAATCTCGACCTTGTTACCTTGTAAGATATATTGTAGATATATTATAGGCCCCCCTAGAGGAGTCCATTGTTGGATCTAGGACCATGTTCATATCTCCTCCCACAATTAACATCCCCTCCCTATGCTGCATTATCGTTTCTGCAAATTTTTTCAACCTAAAGACCGGGTCGTCGTTGGGGAGATAGATGTTTACTAGGGTCACCTTTTTATCGTTAATTGTCCCCATAACCATAAGGAATCGTCCCTCTTCGTCCATAGTTACTTTTGATTCTTTCCACTTTATATTCTTAGCCAGCAGTATGGCTACCCCGTTTGCTTTTGACGACCCGGAGGCTCCCACATATACTGCTGGAAATCTTTGACACTTCATTTTAGGTACCTTATCTTTTCTAAAATGCGTTTCTTGAAGAAACACTATTTGTGCTTTTAGTTTCCCTAGCTCCATTTTTAGTATGGCTCTTTTTTCTGGGATATTTAGCCCTTTGATATAGGTGGTAAAATTAAATTCTATCCATTTTAAATCGGTTGGCTTTAATTGTACGGCTTTGTACGGTTTAAAGAGAGGAGAGAAAAAAAAAACACGTTAGGAGACGGGGAGGGGTCCGGGAAAGACCCCACGGAGAGCAGGAGGAGAGAAAAAAAGAAAAAGAAAAAAAAAACCTGTATCTCGGATTCAGGTCCTCTGTCCAAGTGCCCGAGTATTGAATAAGCCCACCACCGTACAGCGTTCGAATCTACATCCACCTCTTGGTAGTGGTGTTCTAACGAAAACGAATGCACATGTCTAATGGGGAATAACTTTACGCCGGACGTAAAAAACGTACGCAAACTGCGTATATCATGCGCCGGGCGCAAGTACGTTTGTGAATGGCCATATTTCCCTCATTTGCATATTTGAATGCCTAATCAATGGGAGAAGCAACATACGTCCAGACCATATTTGTGCCCACGCCACGTCGGCGTAAGTAAGATACGTCGGCGTAGGATGGCCTATTTTTAGGTCTATCTTGGTTTGTGACTCTGGTGCACACAAATACGCCGGGCGCATATTTATGCTACGCCGGGAAAAGGAAAGTTACGTCGGCGTAAGTGCTTTGTGAATTTATTGTGTAAGGACTTGTTTCTAATATCAATAATTCCATCATTGATATATCAATCCATGCAGCGCAGCATACCCTTTTTAATTGTAGAGATCAACCTGAGCTGCAGCAGGAGTTTTATGCTTTCCCTTTCCGTGGATCCGTGAGTGCGCATTTGAGTCTCAGTCCTCTGCTTTAGTTACAACATCGCACAATGAGTTTTGTTGTTGTTGTCTCTTCCCTCTGTCTCGTATGAGCTGTGCTGCCTTGAAGATTTCACAGGTGTATTGTTAACAGCCACAGGACGTGCAGAGGGGTCCTCTCAGCTTCATTAGCAAGTCCTTTTTTCAAGTTGCCACTGCGAGCTGGTTCTCCCTTCATAGGGGGTGTGCTGCATGTTTGTTTTTACAGCACTCACACTGTGTCCTTATTTATCCTTTGTCATTTATTGTTTACTTGGCATCTGATGTGTGTTTTCACTGGTTCATGTGTATCTGCCTACTTGGATTAGGCAATACACTTATACTGTGTCTTATCACTTTAGTTAATATTAGCGCATATTATATTTTTTCATTATCAATTTATTGGTTCAGTTCACCATTTTTATATGCAACAATATTATTTGGTCATGTTTGTTTTTTTTCCTGCATGTATTCCATTTAGTAGCGCTGTAGTAGTTCACTTTATTCACATTCTGTATTCTAATTTCATTTTCGTGAGATTTCACTGGAATTTTTTTTATAATTGTTTGCATTTAAATGGCATTACTTATGTTATTTGAATACAATTGTTTTAATATTTATTACCGTATTTTTCGCACCATAAGACGCACCTAACCATAAGACGCACCTAGGTTTTGGAGAAGGAAAACAAGAAAAAAAAAATTCAGAACCACAATGGTGTACCAAAATTTTTACCAGTGCCCATGAAATGCAGCCTGACCTGTGCCATTAATGAATAATGAATTGCCATTTAATTTAAGTAAAAAAAGTGCACTTTGCTGCAAAGGTATTTACTGGCTGCCTGCAGGAAGAGAAATTACAAATCATTGATCAGTGTACTATGTATAGCTCTGCACAGCACAGAGAAATGCATTGTTTCAAATGATTTCAAGGTAGAACTGTGCTGAAAAAGGTTGGAAACATGCACAAAAAAGGAAGGAGAGATTGTCCCTGAATATGTGCTCCTGGAAATGAGAGACAACTTCATTATCCCTGCAAAGGCTGATTTTCTAAAAGATGTTCTTTATGCTGAGCTGGGTTAGGAAAATAGAGAGAATAGAGGGTGTTGGTGAGAAGTGCACACACTCACAGTCTCCTGGGGGCTCTCTGGCTTATTCAGTAGTATATCCATGTTTGTCTGCTGCTTCTTTTTAATCTTCCCGCCCACCTCCTTCACAGACGGAACACACAAGCAAGGAGGGAGGGAGGGGTGAGAGAAGGGATGTGTGAAGCTTCTCAGTCGTGACAGGCTGCAGGCTTGCTAGAGGTGGAGTTGGATAGAGCAGTGTGCTGATTGGATCCTCTTCATGTAGGACAGCTACACTTCACGAGCCATGAGCTGCACTGTCTGCACACAGTGACAGAGAGAAGAGGACGGAGCTGCAAACGGAGGAGGGAGGAGAGGAGCAGATGATGGGATTTACACAGACAGGAACTTATTTCTGTGCCCCTCACTTACTTCTCATGAAGTTCGGCCGTGGGGGGGCGGGACCAGCAGCGGCGGGGGGCGTGGCCTAATGTATATTCGTTCCATAAGACGCAGGGACATTTTCCTCCAGATTTTTGGAGGAAAAAAGTGCGTCTTATAGTCCGAAAAATACGGTATATTAATTTAAGCGCTACACATGCACCATACAATTGTTGATGTACCATTAAATTGGGAAAAGCTGCCTACAATGTATACAGCGGGTAAAATAATTATTGAACACCATTTTTCTCAGTAAATATATTTCCAAAGGTGCTATTGACATAAAGTTCTCACCACATGTTGGTATCAACCCGTGCAATCCATACATAAAAAGAAATCAAAACAAATAATTTCAGAAATTAAAGTGGAACTTCAGTCATGTTTTCAACTTTCCATCTATTAAATCTTCTGCCCTTGGTTTAATTTTGGATAGTAAAACTTACTTTTTTTTGCCAATAAATACCTTGTACAACCCACTTCCAGAGAAGCCCAAAGTAAAATAAAAGAATGCCATAGACAAAGGCGGACATGACATTAACTAGCGGCACATTAACATGTTTTTTTTTTAAGAGAGCTTGTGGATTGGGAGTTGGAGGTAGGGGAAGGGGTTGGCGGCATGAAGCAAAGTGTGGGTCCCTCCCCAGCTCAGTGGTAGCAGGAGGAGCGAGCTGACAACATGTCTACAGTGAAAGAATTGCTGCGGCGGAAGCGGCGTCTAAGGAGGAACGATGGCTGCAGCCAAGGCTGGCATCCGTGCTAGTAGATGAGTCCCCAGGGGTGGGCACAGTGGGGCAGGAGCTCGTACGAGCTTAGCGGTCTCGGCCACTGGAGCACTTCTCCCTGAACTCCCCCCTCCCCCAGAGCTCAGCATCAACTCAGGACTCCTCTATGGGCCCCTTCAAGGTCCTTCCCGCAGCAGTATGTAATCGATATATCTCTTGTAGTATATCAAGGGTGTGACATTATCCTTAAAGATGGTTTCTTCCTCCCATCTATTGAATACTAGGTTCGCCACACTGGGTGCATACCGTGCCCCCATTGCGACTCCCTTGATTTGTTTGAAGAACTGTCCCTGAGCCCAAAAGTAGTTGTTACCCATTGCCAGTTGGAGTCCTTTAACTAGGAACGAGATTGAGTTTTAATAAATGTAATACACTATGGCGGCTTTTTCTCTTTCTGGTTATTTATTCCGCAACCTGGTGTTGACAATGGAATTCGTATGACAACGCACTATTAAGCCATTATTGACCTCATTTTAAGTAATCAGGTCAACACCATTTGGTAAGAAGCCATCCATCTATACCTTGGTGATCTATTGGTGAAGGTGCACAATCTCTTGGAAGAATGACTGGGTTGGCTCCCAAAAATGAGTGGTAATGATGTGGGATGTCACTGCAGACTCTGCTTCCTCATCTCATCAGGCTTTATCTTCTGTGGGGCACGCGCACGGTCCATGCGATCTAAGTCCCATGTTTGTGAGTGCAATCCGCTATTATTTGATTTTGCATTTGTATCATTAAAACGGCATCACACTAGGGCAACCGTTTGCTCTCTTTTCTTTGTATATTTCAATATAACGAGGGTTCCTGCAAGTTTTGGGGGTCCTGCAAGTACAAGCACAAATGATCCGGTTGCGGAGGTGCGCATCCCATGTCCCGTTACTATAAGCAAGCAAAAGGTCGCGCCAGGGCGTCTGCTAGTAAAAGGGACAACACCAGTGAAGGTGGAAAGGATGCAGCCTTTTCTCAATAGGTACCCGGATAGAGGGCAGTGCGGTTGTTGAGCCTGTGTTTTTTCAGAGGGGTTTCGGATTCCGGCACCTCCTTTGTCACGTAATGCTGTGCTCAGTTTTGCAACATGTGGATGTGGTTTCGGAGAAACTATGGAAAGAGGTTGCATGGGGCCGCATTGGTTGCCCTTTTTCTTATTTGGGGGTCATGCCAAAAAAGGAGCCCAATAAATTTAGGCTGATTCACCATCTTTCATTCGCAAAGGGGGATCGGTCAACAATGCGATCGACCCGGAAATGTGCGCTGTCTTGTACACATCCTTTGATGCGACTGTTTTGGGTTTGGTGTTATGGACAGGGGGCTCGCATGGCCAAAGCCGACATTCCTGTTCCTGTTCATCCTGACAGTTTTCATTTGCTGGGTTGTCATTGGAAGGAGGATTTCTATGTGAATCGCTGCCTGCCCATGGGTTTCTCTATCTCCATGACGTCAAGGGAGTAAATTCCATCATCCACTACCTGGACGATTTTCTGTGAGTGGGCCTGGCCTCGTCAGATATTTGTTCGGTGATGTTGGCCAAGTTGGAACACATGGCTGCTTGTTTCGGCATCCCTTTGGCCCCAGAGAAGACGAAGGGGCCGACTACAGAGCTGAGTTTTCTGGACATTGTCCTGACTCGGACGCTATGGAGTGTAGACTGCCAGAAAATAGGCTGATGGCATTACAGGCTGAGATTTGGGGAATCCTAGGATTACGCAAAGTACAACATCAGATGCTACAGTCATTGTTGGGTAAGTTGAACTTTCCCCTTTGGGAGAATGCCACAGGCAGAGTATTTTGCCGATGGCTGTAGGCAAGTACAGCGGGGGTTACGTCCCCCACTCATTTTGTGCAAATATGTTGTTTCTGGAATTGTTTCCAGTGGTTCTGGTGGTGGGACTATGGGGAGAGTCCTTCAGAAACTTGAAAGTGCACTTCCATTGGGATAATCTGGGGGTGGCGCAGGTCAACAAGGATTCGGCTGCATTCCCAACCAGTGGTGTATTTAGGTTTGGTGTTGCCCTGGGCCTGACAAAACTTGTGCAACCCCTAATTTAAATATGATCCATCCTTTCCTGTCAAGGTCACACCCTTTCCTGTTTGAAATGTTCCAGTGGGGGTCTTGGGGGGTTTCCTTAATCTGCAGAGATTTCTTCTCACTTCCTGTTTAGCTATGGGGCAGGAAATGAAGGGAAATGAACGGATGTCAAAAAATTGAACAGGGGCTATAACCATCCCTTTATCCAAAATTGAAAAATGTATGGAGGTAGCCCCCCATAAAGCCCACTCCCGCATTGACTATTTTTTCACCAACAACTCTACGCTCCGGGCGATACGCGAGGCACGGATACTCCCGATATTGTGGTCGGACCACGCCTCTACCTTACTTACGCTAGACTTAGGCTCCCCTGCCCAGAGGCCCTACAACTGGAAACTAAACACCTTCCTCCTCCAACACTTACCGTCCAAGACAGAACTCACCTCCACTCTCCAACACTACTTCACGGAGAACGACACCGCTGACATCTCCACCTCCTCTCTCTGGGAGGCCCATAAGGCGGTCCTTGGGGGTAGATGTATAGCACTGTCCGCTGCCCTAAAAAATGATGCCCTGGCCACCAAACAGAGAACCAAGAGGGACCTTGAGGTCCTGGAACGCCAACTACAACTCTCCCCTTCCATCGCCCTCCTTAAATAAAAAAATCATGAATCTTCGAGCGACCCTGATAGACTTGGCTCTGGGCCGTGTGGAAAAAGCCCTTATTAGGCTGCGGCAGGTCTATTATGATAAAGGCAATAAAGCCCACTCCCTGCTAGCGAAGAAACTGCGCGACTCCCATCTTGCGACAACGGCCCACCAAATTAAGGACCGCTCCATTTAGTTGCGTTCCAGAGCAAGGGCCTGTGGCATAGGCCCCACTCCTATTTCCATTTGAGCCAAGTTTGTGGCAGAGGCTTGTCTTCCGTCTCAAAGTTCCGAGTCATACTCCGGCTGCCAGTTCTGTGAGAGAGACTGTCTGGGTAAACTGCACCCACTCCGGCTGGAGTGGCGATGAAGCAAAGGTACCGTTGAAGCAGGACTGCTTCTACATAGTTAAAGCCTGAATCTGCAACTTGTTATTTTACCATCTTTCTCTATTCACCTGAAGTTACCTGTTGCCGTGTTTGGCACAAGAATAAAAGCACAGAAAACAACACCTTGCTGTTTGGACATTCTATCATTGCTCACATCATTTATTCTTCATCATACCCCTAGACATGCTACAAAGGTGACACACCGATCCCAAATCTATCTAGCGGCTCCTGATGGGGTAGCGCTACAAAAGGATTTCAGGAGAGTCATACTACCTACATGCCAGGCATAGGTGACCATATCAGTGTTCCCTGTATCTGCACCATCCCTACAGTACCGGCAGCAGTGCGGATGCTTTATGGGGGCCCAGACCGATTTCTCTTGTGGCCCAGTCCACTTAACCATGGTGGGTTGGCTGGAATTTGGTTAATGGGTGCACTGTGGTCAGTGGTTTGTTGTCTCTGAGCTAGTATGTCAGCTGGAGGCCTATTTAAGTTACCGCAGTGCCTGATTGGATCATGTGGCAAGCTTGGGGTTTCCTACAAAGACCAACAGGAGTATTTGACTGATGGGTGATGGTTTAACAGACGTTTTATACAGTTATGTTAAAGCGACACTAACATTTTTTTTTTTTAAATAACAAACATGTTATACTTACCTCCACTGTGTGGCTCCTTTGCACACAGTGGCCCCAATCTACTTATTCTGGGGTCTCTCAGTGGCTGTCATGGCTCCCCCTCTGCAAGAGCTTTCCACCTTCATTGCATAGCCGTCGACTGTATCACTCGGTCCCGCACCCCTGCGCACGATCGGACGTGATTGACAGCAGCGCCAGCCAATGGCTGCGCTGCTATCAATCTGTCCAACCTAGCCAATCAATGGCCAGGCTGGGAACCGAAAAGGATGACGGGCACAAGCGCGGCACTTTCGAGGGGTGAGGTAAAAAAAAACGGGGGCTGAGGGGGTGGTGCTGTCGGATGTTTTTTCACCTTAATGCATAGAATGCATTAAGGTGAAAAAACATTTACTTTTACAACCTCTTTAATTTACTTGAGTTGTTATAAAAGAGGCTGCTATGGCCAATATTTACTTTACAACTTGGTGTGATCTTCATTTATGGGGTACGGGTAAGAAAAATTGGAGCTGGGATTGGTCTGGCAGATAGTTGGTAAGTATGTAGCATCTGTTATACAATAGTAATGTTTCTTGTCTGATAAAAAGCCTAAGCTTATGACATCATGCACAGATCTCTCTCACTCTCATAAGAGTTTGCCAGGAAGGGAGGGGGGTGAATCATAAGAGGTCCAATGAGCACCGCAGAGCTGGAGGTAAGCCTCTGTGTGTCTATGTAAATCCAGGAAGTGAACAGGCAGCAGCTTCAGCTGCCCACAGTTAAATGGATTCAGCCAGACTCAGTGGAGGGAGATTTCTGCAGCATATTTGGCAAGTACAGAATCACAGTATACTATATATAAAATAATATGTAATGTGGTTGGAGGGAAGCTTCAGAATGGCAATGATGTTTTTATTACAAATTATGTGAGCAGACTGCAGTTCCTCTTTAAGTCATGTGTAATAAAATGGAATTACACAGGGAAAAAGTATTGAACACATGAATAAAGTGAGGTGCAAAAAGGCATGGAAAGCCAAGACACCAGCTAAAATCTATCAATTAGAAAGCAATCCTGCTCCTTATCAGTACAATTTAATATCAGCTGGTTCAGTCCCAACTGATGGCCTATAAAAAAGGTGTCTCATTACCAAGGAGTCACAGAAAAAACATCTCATGATGGGTAAAAGCAGAGAGCTCTCTCAAGACCTTCCCAACCTTATTGTTGCAAAGCATACTGATGGCATAGGTCACAGAAGTATTTTTAAACTTCCAAATGTTCCAGTGAGCACTATTGGGGCCATAATCCAGAAGTGGAAAGAATATAATTCACCATAAACCGGCCACAACCAGGTGCTCCTCGCAAGATTTCTGACAAAGGAGTGAAAAGAATTAACAGAAGAGTTGTCCAAGATCCAAGGATCACTTGTGGAAAGCTTCAAAAAGACCTGGAATTAGCAGTTACAATTGTTTAAAAGAAGACAATAACTTCCAAATGTTCCAGTGAGCACTATTGGGGCCATAATCCAGAAGTGGAAAGAATATAATTCACCATAAACCGGCCACAACCAGGTGCTCCTCGCAAGATTTCGGACAAAGGAGTGAAAAGAATTATCAGAGGAGTTGTCCAAGATCCAAAAATCACTTGTGGAAAGCTTCAAAAAGACCTGGAATTAGCAGTTACAATTGTTTAAAAGAAGACAATAAGTAATGCACTCAACCGCCATATATAGACCAAACAAACAAATACAAGTCCAGCAAACACTTCTTAAATAAGTACCAATCGTGCCGAGTCATTTATGTGTTTTGTATGTTATGTCTTAAAAAAAAAACGAAATATTTTTTTTTTTACAAAAAAAAAAAGTTCTATTGGTCTAGAGACTCTAGGTGTTGCATCTCTCATATGAATCCATCGGGTGGCAGACTGAAACCTGTAACATATAAGGAGAGAGAGCACACAGCTGCCCTAGTGTGATAACATTTATTCAATAGCTTCCACAGATTAAAAGGGTTTCACTCACAAACACCAACAAGTTTATATGCCTCCTCTCCCAGCCTTTGGGGGGTGATGACTGGGCCCTAGAAGCCGATACACAGTGATGGTCTAAGCTGCAGTGTCCTGCTAAATGGTTTAGGGAGGCACACACGTACACAGACTACTGTAGCTGGTGTTACGTGATGCCACTCAGGGCCGCAATAGAAAGGAATTGCTGGTGGATCATCTCCTTGGATGAACGAGCGGCGATTGCTAATGACAACATATTTCGGAGGCACGGCCTCCTTCAAGTCACACCTTTCCTCTCAATTTACCCTCATTATATGCTAAACCCGAAGCCTCCCACCGAGACAAGTGATGGGAGAGCATAGGCCGGGAGTATGGAGTTCACATATCTTAATTTGTTAGAGGGGAGGGAAGAAGGCAGAAGCTTAGCAAAAAAAAAAAAAAAAACACCCCTATAGTACAATAATCTTACAAATCATTTTAAAATGAATAAAAACAATCATATCACTGACGTAAATTAAAGAAATATATGAAATGACAATCATAGTTGCAGTAAATCTATCCATCTACATTTAGAAAGAGAAACTAGTTGTCATAATATTTATATTAATTTAGCTCTCATCCATAAATCAACTATAATAGTATTTGTTCTAATTTAAATATCATTTCATTTAATTTGATTTAGTTAAAATTTAATTTATTCAACTACATTTTATTACAATCCAAATTTACTGAAAACACAATTAAATAAGAGGAAATAAATTAGACTAAAATGTGTATATATATATATATATATATATATATATATATATATATATATATATATATATTGTAAACGTTGGGGGTGTTTCGCTCTTCTGGCAGATGCGTTTTGGTGTAGTGAGTCCACAGGCAATTGGCGTCAAGGGCCTGGTAGCCCACGTTTATTAAATAGAGAAAACAAAACAAAAGTCCATTCAGGAATCCCACGCAGGGGTTTAAACGACATCCAAAGATAAATGAAAATACCAGCCCACCTGGCTACTCTTCAACAGCACTGCTGTTATAGGTAACGGTTCCTCAAACCATCCGCTCCTCCAGACCCACGGTCCTGGATGCACAAGGCCCCAAAGTCCTTCAACGCACACAGCGTCCGTCCCAACACAGGGACACAGCGACAGCCACTGTTCACCTTCCTTCCCTCATCTGCTCTCCCCAGCCCTTCATTTAATGAGCTGTCTGCACCTGGGCAGGCAGCTTGCAGGCTGTTTTCAAAACCTGGACACAGGTTGGAGATCCAGTCCCACCCAGATCTCTGAAGGATCTCCAAGCCATAGAGCCCCATAAAACAATAGAAAAAATATGAGAAAACTGCCAGCGCCAGTTTTTAAATTTACGCTCTGCAGCTCTGCAATTTGGCTATATGCAGACCGTGTGTCCATTTTTGCTGCGTCTCCATGGTGACAGGGACCCTCACTATTACAATATATATATATATATATATATATATATATATATATATATATATATATATGTGTGTGTGTGTGTGTGTGTGTGTATGTATGTATGTATGTATATATGTGTATATACATAGAATATGGCATATAATATATTGTAGGTGATATTTTTAGATCAGGGTACCTATCTCTAGCTCCTCATTGAGCCCCTCAGGTGTCATGCTATTGCGTACGCATGGCTTGTACCGTCCTACCCACATAGAAATAACCAGATGGGTATAACTCAACCTGTATATAACGAATTGGGTGCTACAGGCCATGGCCTGTATGCATGCTCACCACGCAAGTCCCCATTTCTGAAAAAAAAAAGCTTCAAATGTTAAAGCTCAATAACCACTTATGGACCGCCTAATGCCGATATACGTCAGCAGAATGGCCACGGCTGGGCACAATCACGTACCTTTATATAATTGTTAAATGCAGTGACCGCGGCCACAGGCCCTACGTTCGGTCACAGGAGCTGAAGAACGGGGAGAGGTGAGTGTAAACACACCTTCCCCATTTTTCACAGTGGCAATAATGTCAGTGATCGTCTGTTCCCCGATATAGGGAAAGGCGATCAATGACATCACATGTCCAGCCCCACCCCCTACAGTTAGAAACACATATGAGGTCACACTTAACCCTTTCAGCGCCCCCTAGCGGTTAACTCCCAAACTGTCATTTTCACAGTAAACAATGCATTTTTATAGCACTTTTTGCTGTGAAAATGACAATGGTCGCAAAAATGTGTCAAAATTGTCCGATGTGTCCGCCATAATGTCGCAGTCATGAAAAAAAATGCTGATCACTGCCATTAGTAGTAAAAAAAAATATTAATAAAAATGCAATAAAACGCTTATTGTGATATTTTTTTACCAAAAATATGTAGAAGAATACGTATTGGCCTAAACTGAGACATTTTATTTTAATTTTTTTAATTGGATATTTATTATAGCAAAAAGTTAAAAAAAGTGAGGTTTTTTTTCAAAATTGTTGCTCTATTTTTGTTTATAGCGCAAAAAAAAAAAAAAAAAAAACACAGAGGTGATCAAATACCACCAAAAGAAAGCTCTATTTGTGGGAAAAAAATGACGTAAATTTTGTTTGGGAGGCACGTCGCATGACCGCGCAATTGTCATTCAAAGCGTGACAGTGCTGAAAGCTGAAATTTCATCTGGACAATGTTCAATACTTATTTTACCCTCTGTATATTGCTATACAGTGTATGTCCCATAGGATGAAGGAAAAAATCCTGGATCGCCGCACTCCTCGGAAAACAATGTCTTTATTTAAGCAAAGGGCTGACATGTTTCGCATCATGTGATGCTTACTCACAAGGAGCGAAACATGTCAGCCCTTTTCTCCTTGTCCACTCACCGTTTTTGACTGCATGCATTTTAGCTGTTTTTTTCTATTGAAATTTTATTGTTTGCTTATGCTTAACCCCCCTGCCGGTATCCCGGAGCGCGACTCGGGTTGGATTTTTTATGAAAATATCGATATCCCCGAGTCGCGCTCGGGGTGAATATGCAGAGCCTGCAGCGCGCGCTGGCTTACCTTATATCCAGGCGGGGTACTGTACTTACCTTGTCCCTGGATCCAGCGATGCATCCACGCTGTGTGAGCGAGTGGCGTCCTCTATTCGACTCACACAGTGCCCGCACGCCGCCGATCTCCGTTCCCTGCGACGTAACGGCGCACGGGGGCGGAGACCGGCGGCAAATTCAAAAAAGTAAACAAACACATTACATACAGAATACTGTAATCTTATAGATTACAGTACTGTATGTAAAAAAGTACACACCCCCCCCCCTGTCCCTAGTGGTCTGCCCAGTGCCCTGCATGTTCTTTTATATAATAAAAACATTTTTTTTGTGCCTGCAAACTGTAGATTGTCCATAGCAACCAAAAGTGTCCCTTTATTTCAAAAGTGATTTTAGAGCAGCTAGAAAACAGCGATAATAAATTATAATCACTTGCAGAATTGAGTGATAGCGATTTGTGGGGAAATTCGTCATAAAAAAATAAAAGTAATGACAGCGACAATTCTGCAACTGAGCAAATTTCAGTGATTTTGATTTGATTACATTAGTGAATAATTTTTATTATAATTACATTATTATTTGTTATAATTATTTATAGTTATTTATTATATTATAATTTTATGATTTTGTGTTTCAAACTTTATCATACCCGGGATGTCTACTAGACTCTGGTTTGGACTAATTTAAGTGAGTTCTTCCTAAAAATTGCAGGCCTACAGTATAAAACGCAGAATTGTACCGCTTTTGGTACGTAATTCCAGACAGAATCATACCGCCAGGGAGGTTAAATAAAGACATCGTTTTCCGAGGAGTGCGGCGATCCAGGATTTTTTCCTTCATCCCATGCTAATTGTGCACAGCCAGCACCCTCTTGGTTTGATTGGGACGGAAGCAATGGGGATTATTTGTTTTATGGAGCGGTACACTTCTCTTTACTACAGTGTATGTCCCATAGTTGTAAATTTTGATAATTTTGTGTTAGGATCTACACATTACCTGCTCTGCCACTTAAATAAACATGATTGAACACATGAAGCTGGTGCAAAACACCCAGTGTATGCTCCCCACCAAAAATAAGAATAAATATATGTGCTGCGCTACGGTTTTCGATTTTAATTATATATGTAGCACTACCCCGCAGGAGCTGCTGAATTATTTTGGGTCTACCGTTACCCCACTGTTCACTGTATCAGAACTTAAAGTCTAGGTTAGGAAATTGAAGATAAATGTGATTTGCCAGTCACTTCAGTCCTTTTCTCAGATGCTTTATTCAACAACTTAGTAGTAAAGGATAGAGGGTTAGGGGAAGTTCAGATACCTTACTTTTGCAGATCACTGAGGAACTTTAGGACCCAAAAGACAATTGCCACTTTCTGTCAGCAGATCTTGCTCACCCAAATAGGCCTCTCTCACTGACCTAGAAGCCGGTGTGATGCACGGACAAAAGTCTCTGCCACAGACTTGAGTGATAAATTTAAACTCCTGGGTAATCCCCTGCCACATAGTTACATAGTTAGTCAGGTTGAAAAAAGACACAAGTCCATCTAGTTCAACCATAAAAAAATAAACATAGTTACATAGTTAGGATTGTTTAGCCAGCAGTCAGTTACGTAAATCAGCTGCACAGTATTAGACCCCCTAGGCCAGGGGTGTCAAACTCAAGTTCATTGTGGTCCGCATCAGCATCATGATTGCCCTCAAAAAGGGCCGGTTCGATCTGTAAGATCAGATTCTTCAGTGCATCCCCTCCCCTTACATTAGATGTTAAAGCGGATGTCCTCTGAAAAAAATATTAAAAGTCAGCAGCTACAAATACTGCAGCTGTTGACTTTTAATATCGGCACACTCGTCACTCTGCTGCCCCCCCCCCCCCCCCGCCATCCTCAGCGAGGGAACCAGGAATTGAAACGCTCTGGCTTCACTGCCCAGTTCCCTATGGCACATGCGTGAGTTGCGATGTGCCTGCTGACTGGCTCACGCTGTGCTCTGGGAGCCGAGTGTTCCCAGAACACAACGGGGGGGACGGGAGGTGACGTCCTGCCCGCAGTCTACCCGCAGACTGTGTGGCTGGAAGTGGGTGAAAATACCTGTCTTTAGACAGGTATCTGCACCCCCTCCACCTGAAAGGTGTCAAAATGTGACACCATAGGGGGAGGGTTCCGATCAGCGGGAGTTCCACTTTAGGGTGGAGCTCCGCTTTAAGAGCCAACTCACCATCAGAAGTTGAGCCCCCTACTCTCCCTTACATCACAGTGCACCCCCCTTTCCTCATGCTGCTGTTGGGAAGAAGCTGTATATATTGCTTAAAAGCAGTAAGTAAGGGTCTGGAGGAAAAGCATAGGAGGGCTGGAGCTCTCCTGCAGCTGCAGGAGAGGTGCGAGGGTCACATGAAATGCCCTGGAGGGCCGGATTCGGCCCGCGGGCCTTGTATTTGACACCTGTGCCTTAGGCCATCCGGAAATACTGTGAGGTAGGTTAACCACTTAAGGACCGGACCAATATGTATTTGATTGCCGCTGCGATTTTTATTTTTTGCGATATAAACAGAAAAAGTAAAAAATATCGAATAAACTAAATTTTAGTCAAACATTTAGGCCAAAATGTATTCAGCCACATGTCTTTAGTAAAACAAATTGCATTAAGCGTATATTTATTGGTTTTCGCAAAAGTTATAGCGTCTACAAACTAGGGTACATTTTCTGGAATTTACACAGCTTTTATTTTATGACTGCCTATCTCATTTCTTGAGGTTCTAAAATGGCAGGGCAGTACAACCCCCCCCCCCAAATGACCCCATTTTGGAAAGTAGACACCCCAAGGAAACTGCTGAGAGGCATGTTGAGTCCATTTAATTTTTTATTTATTTTTTGTCCCAAGTGATTGAATAATGACAAAAAATAAAAAAAAGTTGTCACTAAATGATATATTTCTCACACATGCCATGGTTATATGTGGAATTGCACCCCAAAATACATTCTGCTGCTTCTCCTGAGTACAGGGATACCACATGTTTGGGACTTTTTGGGAGCCTAGCCGTATACAGGACCCCGAAACCCAAGCACCGCCTTCAGCATTTCTAAGGGCGCAAATTTTTGATTTTACTCCTCACTACCTATCACAGATTCGAAGGCCATAAAATACCAAAATAGCACAAATCCCCCCAAATGACACAATTTTGAAAAGTAGACACCCCAAGCTATTTACTGAGAGGCATGTCGAGTCCATGGAATATTTTATATTTTGACACAAGTTGCGCGAATATGACAAACTGATTTTTTTTTGCACAAAGTTGTCAGTAAATTATATATTTCTCACACATGCCATGGTTATATGTGGAATCGCACCCCAAAATACATTCTGCTGCTTCTCCTGAGTACGGGGATACCACATGTGTGGGACTTTTTTGGAGCCTAGCCGCTTACGGGACCCCAAAAACCAATCACCGCCTTCAAGATTTGTGTGGGTGAAATCAAAAATGTATGTCCTTAGAAATCTTGAAGGCGGTGATTGGTTTTCGGGGTCCCGTACGCGGCTAGGCTCACAAAAAGTCCCACACATGTGGTATCCCCGTACTCTGGAGAAGCAGCAGAATGTATTTTGGGGTGCAATTCCACATATAACCATGGCATATGTGAGAAATATATCATTTACTGAGAACGTTTTGTAAATTTTTATTTTTATTTTTTTGGTCATGATTCAATCACTTGGGGCAAAAAAAATTGAATATTCCATGGACTCAACATGCCTCTCAGAAAATAGCTTGGGGTGTCTTCTTTCCAAAATGGGGTCATTTGGGGGGGTTGTGTGCCATCTTGGCATTTTATGGCCTTCAAAACTGTGATAGGTAGTGAGGAGTGAAATCAAAAATGTATGCCCTTAGAAATTTTGAAGGCAGTGCTTGGGTTTCGGGGCCCGTACACGGCTAGGCTCCCAAAAAGCCCCACACATGTGGTATTTTGGGGTGCAATTCCACATATAACCATGGCATGTGTGAGAAATATATCATTTAGTGACAACTTTGTGCAAAAAAAAAAAAAATCAGTTTGTCATATTCCCGCAACTTGTGTCAAAATATAAAATATTCCATGGACTCAACATGCCTCTCAGCAAATAGTTTGGGGTCTCTACTTTCGAAAATGGGGTCATTTGTTTTTTTTGTGCTATTTTGGCATTTTATGGCCTTCAAAACTGTGATAGGTAGTGAGGAGTGAAATCAAAAATGTACACCCTTAGAAAGCCTGAAGGCGGTGATTGGTTTTTGGGGTCCCGTACGCGGCTAGGCTCCCAAAAAGTCTCACACATGTGGTATCCCCGTACTCAGGAGAAGCAGCAGAATGTATTTTGGGATGTAATTTCACATATGAGGGGTGTATGCTTTGCGCGTGGGTGTAAGCGTTACTGGCACTAACTAGCTACCTAGCGGCACTAGCGACATTAATACAGCGATCAGAAAAACGATCGCTTAGTGATGCTGGCAATAGGGGGTAAAAGGGTTAACTCTAGGGGCAATCAGGGGTTAAATGTGAACTGAAAAGTGGGTTGGTGGCGCTGCCTAAGTGCACGCCTATGATGGGTGCAAGACAAAAAGAATATTATACCATGTTAACGTGTACAAATGCTAATGTGTATAGAGTAAAGACCGTCTATGGATAGGTTATGCACTAAATCTAGTGACTCCAAAAACACCAAAGGTTACTGGGTATTGCCCAATCACAGAATCCAATACGGCAGGAATAGCACAGTTAATACATCATATGCAGGACATAGATAACAACCAAAATGTGAATCACACTGATAAATAATAAAAATAAATGATAAACAAAAGAGGCTGAGCCGCATGGGCGCTGAGTCCAAAGCACTAAATAATGTTCATAAGTGGCAAAGTAGCAGCTATACAGTTAGAACCAAGGTATGGAATATGTAGTAACAAATAGTCTATATATGCTGCAATATGGCCTAGCACAGGAGATGGAGGTTCAAGCTCTACAGTTGAAAGAGGGTTGGCTTGCTGTGAGGAAGGTGGTCCTATATCAGTGGTACGTAGTGGCCCCGGTGCTCCCCTCAAGGGTCCCCACTCACCAGATAGCACTCCCCGTCAGGAGTGATCAGCATATAGGCAGGAATCCTCAGCTGCTGCTCCTTGTAATCTCTCCAATAGACAGGATGTGTGGCCTCCTCAGCTACTGCTGCTAGCAATTCCCTGGACGGTCTGCAGATCTCCAATTTATATGTGCACAGTAACACAGTCCCTCAAAAGAAAAAAGGGGGGCTCCAATAGTGTGTTACTGTTAAAATGTATTGGTCATGCGGTCTGGACTGGATCTGCATAAAAAGTAAAATACAGGCAAACAATGCAGTAAGATACAAAAAAAAATTAAAATAAGAAAGTAAAAGATACAGTCGCTATGGTGTATTAACATTTAATAGCGGGCGGGTAAAATAAGCGTGTAAACAGTGGTGGATAGCGTGCGCTCCAGCCATAAACCACCTCACGCTGACCCGGAAGTGACGTTGCGCAAGTACGCTTGACGTACGTTTCGATGCAAATCCGTCTTCTGAAGCGCATGTCCCATACGTCACTTGCTGAAGTTAAATAGGGGCCATCATGCTGCTAATGCCGCCCCTCCCTCGGACCTATGGACCAATCACAGTGCGGCACAGGTCTCAGCGGAATCTAAGAGCTATAGCGGTGTTCACCAGAGCTCCTGAAGGTGGAGATGGATTTTGCTGCATGTTAGCACCAGGTCGCGGTCCTCAGGATCTCCCCACCAGGAGGTGAGAAAGCCGGGGTACGATAGCAGATAAGCAGGTAAGGATCAAACAGAAGAGTGGTTGGTAAACAAGCCAAAAGGTCGGTAATGAGTATCTGTAGGTTGGGATCAGGCAGAAGCGTAGTCGATAACAATATGGAGCAGTAGCAAATATGGAGGGCAGCAGAGAAGACAGGAGCGAGATACAGGCTGGAGATAGCACAATATTCTGGCAAGGAGAAAGTGCAGAGACATGGCTTATATCAGGAAGTTCGTGGGAGGAGCAAGGGGTTCAAGGTTCAAGACAAATTAAGACACAAGGCAACAAGGTCCAATGGATCAGATGGGTTCATCCAGCAGAACAGACATGGAGCTGTCCAGCATCCCAGATAGCTCAGTGGGAAGACAGATACATATTAGTAACCATACTAGAAAAATACACTTAAGCATAAGAGTGCAGTGAATATAATATACTGGTAAATACAATACCAATAGATCCTATACAGGTGGCCTGAGTGAGTTTATGTAACATAGAGGTGGGGTTGGGGCGAGACCAGCAGCCCCTACCCATAAGTGTGTTATAGTGTATAGGGCTAATGTGTATTAGGCCTGGAAATATGTATATATAAAGGATAAATAAAATCTAAATAGTGTAAAATAATAATAAGTGACAGCCAAAAGCCTAAATAGGGATGATGCTAGTTGTGTACATAAGATAAATAAACCAATGTACAATGTGAGATCGTACCCTTATGAAAGTGCTAGTGGATAGGTGGTCCCTATCCATGGTGTATTAAAATTATTACCCATGAATAGTGTTGCTCACGAATATTCGCATTGCGAATATTCGTTACGAATATTGCATATTCGAGTATTCGCGAATAAATCGAATATTGCAGTGAATATTCGCTATTGCGAATATTCGTATTTTTTCAAATTTTTTTTTAAAACAGATCACATCCTAGTGATCTCCATCAACGTCTAAAAGCATTGCTGGTATGATTAGAGAGAGACCCTGGGCCGAGTAGCTGATGCAATCCTTTTATGCTGCCGAATATTCGCAATGCGAATATTCGGCAAAAAGAATATTGCGCGATTATTTTCTCCGCCCTTCTTTTGCATCAGAGCCAATCAAAGTTCTCCTACCACAGTTGTCAGAGGTTAGCAACCTCCATAGCAACCAATAGGAACCTGCCTCCCAGTTACTCCCAGTGCTGACGAGAATTTCGCAATCAATTTCGCAATCGCATTAGCGAAATTTCGCAATATTGTTATTTGGACAAAATATCACGAATATTCGATTTTAGCGAATATTTCTCGAATATTCTTCTATATATTTGTGATATATCGCGAAATCGAATATGGCGTATTCCGCTCAACACTACCCATGAACGGGATAGGGTAAGTAGTATGCTGAAGGATGCTAAGGGCTTCAAGGAAAGCGTGGTGTATAATTCCTGAGAAAAATTGGAAGTGAGCAGCTAGAGTACTAGGGGTTGGCCAGGAAACAGTTAGATCAATATCAACGTGGCCGTAAGGCAATGTGGTACAAGGGTTCCCAAGCGTTAGATCCAGCTGGTTTCATTTTGTGATATGGCAATTTGTTTGTTTCCGCCTCTCCAGTTATCTTTGACCATATCTATCCCATAGAAGATGAGGCCAGATGGGTCTTTGTTGTGGAACTGTTCAAAGTGTCATGATAGATTATGTTTGGGAAAAGCTTCATGAATATTCTTGATATGCTCGCGAATACGGACGCACAATGGCCTGGTGGTCCTGTCCACATATTGAAGATGGCACGGGCATTCTACAATATATGTGACATGGGTGGTGTTGCATGCAATAAGATTTCTGGTCAGTTGTCGACTTGAACTTAATTTTTCTGCGGGGCTGCTTCTTGCTTACCCTACAGGCCAAACACCTTTGGCATTTGTAGAACCCTTTGAGTTCAGGGCAGATGTTCACTTTCTTAGGGGGGTCGATGATGTTATGAACGAGGTGGTGTCTCAAAGACGGAGCCCTTCTATATATAAAGGAAGGTTTGTTGGGGAGAATCTTAGAAAGGATGTTATCCTCTTTTAGGATGGGCCAGTATTTTTTTTAAGATTGCTTCAAATTTTTTATACTGGGTATTAAACCCGGTAATAAAGGCTGTGTTACGTTGGTTCTTATGTGCCTTGGTTTTCTTTGTCAGCAAGTTTGCTCGGTCTCTCTGGGCCACCTCTGCTTTCAGTTTTTCAAGGTTTTTCAAGGTTTTCCAATAGGTAACCCTTTTCTTTGAATCTCTCAATGATCTGGTGGGATTGTTTGTTAAAATCCTCATCCGAGTCGCAGTTCCTCCTCAGCCTTAGCAACTGACCTTTAGGGATGCTGGCTTTCCATCCTGGGTGATGGCAGCTTGAAACTGGGATATACCCATTACGGTCTGTGCTTTTAGAGAAGGTCTTTGTATGCAGTGATGTTGCATTCTTATAGATTTCCAAATCTAGATATTCTATATTATCTGCACTGTATTTCCCCGTAAAGGTGAGGTTGAATCTGTTGTGGTCAAGTCCACAGAGTAAGTTTTGAAGGGTTTCCACACTTCCATCCCAGAGAATAATAAGGTTGTCTATATAGTTTGATCTCCGGGTAATTGTCGTTATAGATATATTCTTCCTCCCACAGGTTCATCAACAAATTGGCCACACTGGGGGCATACCGAGCCCCCATGGCGACCCCCTTAGTTTGGACATAATAGTTTTTATCGTACCAGAAGTAATTACATTCCATTGCCATTTTCAATCCTTCTAGTATGGATTTGTTCCCGTCTGAGTTCTGTTTTTTTATGTAGGGCTGTGGCCACTCCTGTATTTGAAATAGAAAACTTTCTCAAATTAATCTTTCTCTGACATTTTTGGAAATCTATGTACACTTCAAATTGATCTAAGGGTTTGTCAGGGGCATATTTCAGGCCTAGGTCCAAGATTCTAATTTCTTCTGTGGTGAGATCTATTCCACTAAGGTTATAAATACCTTTCCCTAGTACTGTCTTGGTCTTTTTCTTTTTCCCTCCCCTACATCCTCTGGGCTGTTTTCTCTCGATGTATTTCTTTGTGGAAGCCCTGTACCTTGATTCGGGTAGCCATGGTTCCATGTCGTATATTGTGAACCAGGTGGTTGCGGGCCCCTTGATCTGCGATATTCCTCCTCTCGCCTGGTGTTTCCAGTGTTTATCAGCACCTGCACTTCCTTCCTTTCTCCACTTGGGGCCACCATTGTTCATCCCATGGGGTTTACAGTGGCGTCTAGCCTCCACGTGACGGCTGAGATCTGTGCCGCACTGTGATTGGTCCATAGGTCCAAGGGAGGGGTGGCGTTAGCAGCATGATGGCCCCTATTTAACTTCAGCAAGTGACGTATGGGACATACGCTTCAGAAGACGAATTTGCATCGAAACGTACGTCAAGCGTACTTGCGCAACGTCACTTCCGGGCAGGCCCAGACTGGCCATAGGGCATACCGGGCAAATGCCCGGTGGGCCGGTTGCGGCCCTCGAACTGCCCTCGCGGCCCACGGACGGCCCTCGGCGGCTAGCGGGCCATATGTCACATCTCCCCAGAGGTGTACACCACCAACACAGCACCAGATAGAGATATCAGCTGGGGTATCAAAGCCAGCTCTGACACTTCTCCCCTCTCCTTGCTGCCCCCACAAACAATTAGAGGAGAGGAGCTGCTGCTTCTACTCCTCCTCTCTTCCGCTCCTCCTGTGTCTGCCACTCTCCCAACAGACACTGTTCTGCTGCCTAAGGGATGTGGGCGAAAATATTCAAGCCCAGCAAACAGAAAGGAAAGATGGAGTCTGATATCCATCAATCCAGTCCCTCCTGCCTCTCAGTGAGTACTGTACACTGATGTAGGAGTGCGTTCTCTCTCTCTCTCTCTCAAAAATTTTGAGCACCAGCCTCCACTGTAGATAGATACATCTACTATCTATCTACAGTGGAGACTGGTGCTCAAAATCTTTTGGGGGGGCGCAAAACTAACAAAAACAATTGCAGCCTCACTGTGCCCATCAAATTCAGCCACTGGGCCCATCAAATGCAGCCACTGTGCCATCAATTGTCACATACCCGCGTTTGGTTCGCACCAGAACGTTCGAACAGACCGCGGGTTCGCGTGAACATTTAGAACCCCATTCAAGTCTATGGGACTCGAACGTTCGAATTCAAAAATGATCATTTTAAAGACCAATATTCAATTTAATGTTGGAAAACGTCGTTCAGAACCCGGGTCTTGCCCCAGGGAACATGTATCAATGGGAATTTTTTTTTTTAAACGGACGTTTTTTCCCGGAGCAGCCATTTTAATGATGCTTAAAGTGAAAAAAAAAATTCAAAAATTCCTTTAAATATCACACCTGCTGGGTGTCTATAGTAGTGGCACGTGTTTAGAAATGTCCCTGCACAACATGAGAGGACTATAAAAAAAAAGTAATTTAATACTGCTAGCGCACGTGCTGTGTTGCAACAATATGTCGAATATTTTAGCGGTGGTAGAGGGGCCATTATTGTTTTGTGAAAGAAAAATTTTAGAAAAAAGGGCACCCCTCAAAAATTGTTATTAGGCGCCCCTGTTAAACAGGGGCTGAAAAATTGGGCCTTAGGCACTGGTGCCGGAGCCCAGAAACACAACATTTCTTACTAGCTATCAGCAAGAAAAGTGAGGAGGAGAAGGATATTCCATCAGCAGCATAAGAGGACAGTCACTCAGCATCAGCATACGCAATCTAAAAGGGATCCGACATTTCAACCAAAAAATATTATTCAGTAACATCAGCATCAGGTGCTTGGAAGCTGGTGTTGATCCAAGCCTGATTCATTTTGATGAAGGTCAGTCGATCAACAGAGTCGGTGGAGAGGCGCACCCTGTGATCGGTAACAAAGCCTCCAGCAGCACTGAATGTGCGTTCTGAAAGAACACTGGATGCAGGGCAAGCCAGTAGCTCAATTGCATACTGTGCAAGCTCTGGCCAGTGATCCAT
The DNA here is from genome assembly GCA_029574335.1 of Rana kukunoris. Lineage (NCBI taxonomy): Eukaryota > Metazoa > Chordata > Amphibia > Anura > Ranidae > Rana > Rana kukunoris. The sequence goes on along the minus strand of CM056052.1, from coordinate 42,876,669 downwards.
CCTCAAGACCCAGTAAGCCAGAGGATTTTTGGTGGGGAAGGAGTCCAAGTCGGATCTTGCCCCTAGGTATTCCCGGACCATGTAAACCAGACGCTGGCGATGGTTGCTGGAACCGGTCAGACCTTGGGGCTGCGGACTAAAAAACTGTCTGAAGGCATCGGTCAGGCGGCCACCTTCTCCACCGCTCTTTCTGTGACTCACCGAAGCCTCAGCAAGACGTTGTCCAGAGCCAGGTTTTGGTAACCCCCCCGGTTCTGGGAACGCATTGCACAGACCCTTCTGCAAGGCCTCCCGCAGAAGTTTCATCTTCTGCTCCCTCTGCGATGGCAACATAAGGTCTGCAACCTTACTCTTGTAACGTGGATCAAGGAGTACACGTACACGAGGATCCTTACGCAAGCTTTGCAGGATCAGGGAGGCCATGCAGCGTAGGTTTGCAGAGGCATTCGGGGCACAGTCCTCTGGGTCACTGAGGACGACAGGATCTACAGGCACCTCATCCCAGCCACATAAAAGTCCACGTGTTCCTTGGGACTGTAAATGATCCCTTGAAGACTGCTGCTGCTGAGTGCTAGGCTCCTACTCCATGCTGCTGATACAATCATCCGCCTCCTCCTCTTCCTGTGTGCTAGGTGGGCAAGCAGGCCCACTGTCTGGGTAAAGGGGGCCTTGAGAGGTAAGGAAGTCCTCCTCTTCCTCCCTCTGTTCTGCCTCAAGGGCCCTGTCCATTATTCCACGTAGCGTGTGCTCCAACATGTGAATAAGAGGGACAGTCTAACTGATGCATGCACTGTCACTGCTCACCATCCTCGTAGCCTCCTCAAATGGTGACAGGACAGTGCATGCATCCCTGATCAAGGCCCACTGGCGTGGGGAAAAAAACCTAGCTCCCCTGACCCAGTTCTGCTGCCATATTGGCACAGGTACTCATTGATGGCCCGCTGCTGCGTGTGCAGCTGCTGCAGCATGGCCAACGTAGAGTTCCATCTGGTGGGCATGTCACATATTAGGCAGTTCTTGGGCAGGTTGTATTCCCTTTGGAGGTCAGTCAGCCAAGCAGTGGCATTATATGACCTCCGGAAATGCACACAGACTTTCCTGGCCTGCTTCAGGACATCCTGTAAGCCCGAGTACCTGCCTAAGAACCGCTGCACCACCAAATTCAGGACATGCGCAAAACAGGGCACATGTGTGAGTTTTCCCTGTCGCAGGGCAGAGAGGATGTTGGTGCCATTATCGCTGACCACCATTCCAGGCTTCAGCTGGCGTGGCGTCAACCACCTCTGAGCCTGACCCTGCAGAGCTGACAAAACATCTTCCCTAGTGTGGCTCCTATCTCCCAAGCACACCAGCTCTAGCACCGCATGGCACCTTTTGGCCTGCATTCCTGCGTAGCCCCTCGTACGCCTACGGAGCACGGCTGGTTCTGAGAAAACATCACCACAGGAAGAGGCCACAGAGGAAGAAGAAGATGAGGGGGTGGAGGAGAGAGGTGTGTCACAAACAGTAGTAGTGCTTTGGAGGCGTGGTGGCGGAACAACCTCCAAAACTACTGGACCTTGCCCTGCGTCCTTCCCAGCTGCCAGCAGAGTCACCCAATGCGCCGTAAAAGACAGGTAACATCCCTGTCCATGCCTGCTGGACCATGAGTCAGCGGTAATATGCACCTTACCACTGACCGCCCTGTCCAGCGAGGCATGGACATTGCCTTCCACATGCCTGTAGAGAGCCGGAATCGCCTTCCGTGAGAAAAAGTGGCGTTTTGGTACTTGCCACTGAGGTACTACACATTGCACAAACTCACGGAAGGGGGCAGAATCGACCAACTGAAAAGGTAGCAGTTGAAGTGCTAGCAATTTCGCTAAGCTAGCATTCAACTGCTGGGCATGTGGATGGCTGGGATTGTACTTCTTTCGGCGCTGCAGCAGCTGGGGCAGGGAAATTTGCCTGGTACTATCAGTAGATTGCCCGCATGTACTACTACTACTAGCTTGTGACACACCTATTTCTACACCTTCACTGCAGGCTTCAGGGAGGACTGGGGGTTTAGTGGGGTTGGAGGTCCCAGAAGGGCAAGGGGGGGGGGTACGCTTTTGTCTTTGGTGTGGGTCTTTCTGGTGTGCTTGCCAACGAGCTGCATGGCAGGTCGACATATGTCTGGACAAGCATGTGGTACCCAGGCGGTTGATGTTTTGGCCACGCGAGATACGCTTGCGACATATGTTGCAAATAGCAAAGGTACGATCTAATGGACAGGTTTCAAAAAAGGCCCACACCAAAGAACTTTTGCTGTACCGGTCAGACACAGCAGCGCCATGCACAAGCGCCATAGATGTGCGCTGTAATGCAGTTGGTGTGCCCTTAAGCTGACCCCTGGAGGGCATCCTGCCTCTTTGGAGATGTGCCTGTGCCTCGTCCTCCTCCTCTTTTTCCTCCTCCTCCTCTTCTCTCCTATCAGGCACCTAGGTAGAGTCAGTGACCTCATCATCCCCTCCCTCCTCATCACTGTCAAAAACCTGGCAGTATGCTCCAGCTGGGGGAACATCACTGCCAGATTGCCGTCCCTCTCGGCCACCCCCTCTCCCTTGACTCACATCAATGCTTTCCTCTATCTGTGTTCCATCATCGGAGCCTTCAAAACGCTGCGCATCTTCATTCAGCAGCATGTACCCAACACTGTGTTGAAACAGTTCGGGGGACTCCTCAGGAGGACACGGTGGGACTAGGGAAGGATTGTGTGATGCCATGGTACAGAGGAAAGAGGAAGCCTTGGCAGCTGCTTTGCCAGACAAACTAAGATCAGTTTGTGTGACAGAGGATGAGGAGGATGAGGACGGCTTGGTCATCCAATCTACTATTTTGTCTGCATGTTGAGGCTCAACCCGGCCAGCTCCCGAAAATAAGGGCGAGCGGCCACGTGCTGAAGAGGATGCACCGCGTCCACCACCAGCGTTGTCTCTAGATGCAGAGCCTGCTTGGCCTTGTGACGCTCTGCCTTTCTTTGTTGTTCTTCCAGACATTTTAATAGCCTGCACAGGACAAAATCAGAAATAAACAGCAAACATATAGTAAGATCAACTGCGCTTATGGGCAAAAACACAGCAAACTTATAAGTAAGATCGACTGAGTTTATGGACAAAACACAGCAAACTTATAGTAAGGTCGACTGAGTTTATGAGCAAAAACACAGAAAACGTGCAGTATGATCGATTGTGTTTATGGCCAAAAACACCGCAAACGTGCAGTATGATCGACTGTCTTCATGGGCAAAACAACACAGCAAACGTGCAATGTGCAGTATGATCGACTGTGTTTATGGGCAAAAAACACAGCAAACGTGCAACGTGCAGTATGATCGACTGTGTTTATGGGCAAAAAACACAGCAAATGTGCAACGTGCAGTATGATCGACTGTGTTTATGGGAAAAAACACCGCAAACGTGCAACGTGCAGTATGATCGACTGTCGTTATGGGCAAAACAACACAGCAAACGTGCAACATGCAGTATGATCGACTGTTTATGGGCAACAAAACACAGCAAACGTGCAGTATGATCGATTGTGTTTATGGGCAAAAAACACAGCAAACGTGCATTGTGCAGTATGATCGACTGTGTTTATGGCCAAAAACACCGCAAACGTGCAACGTGCAGTATGATCGACTGTCTTTATGGGCAAAACAACACAGCAAACTTGCAACGTGCAGTATGATAGACTGTGTTTATGGGCAAAAAACACAGCAACCGTGCAACGTGCAGTATGATCGACTGTGTTTATGGGCAAAAAAACACAGCAAACGTGCAACGTGCAGTATGATCGACTGTCTTTATGGGCAAAACAACACAGCAAACGTGCAACGTGCAGTATGATCGACTGTGTTTATGGCCAAAAACACGGCAAACAGGCAACGTGCAGTATGATTGACTGTCTTTATGGGCAAAACAACACAGCAAACGTGCAGTATGATCGACTGTGTTTATGGGCAACAAAACACAGCAAACGTGCAGTATGATCGACTGTGTTTATGGGAAAAAACACAGTAAACATGCAACGTGCAGTATGATCGACTATCTTTATGGGCAACAAAACACAGCAAACGTGCAGTATGATTGACTGTCTTTATGGGCAAAACAACACAGCAAACGTGCAGTATGATCGACTGTGTTTATGGGCAACAAAACACATCAAACGTGCAGTATGATCGACTGTGTTTATGGGAAAAAACACAGTAAACATGCAACGTGCAGTATGATCGACTGTGTTTATGGGCAAAAAAACACAGCAAACGTGCAACGTGCAGTATGATCGACTGTCTTTATGGGCAAAACAACACTGCAAACGTGCAACGTGCAGTATGATCGACTGTCTTTATGGGCAAAACAACACTGCAAACGTGCAACGTGCAGTATGATCGACTGTCTTTATGGGCAAAACAACACCGCAAACGTGCAACGTGCAGTATGATAGACTGTGTTTATGGGAAAAAAACACAGCAAACGTGCAACGTGCAGTATGATAGACTGTGTTTATGGGCAACAAAACACAGCAAACGTGCAGTATGATTGACTGTCTTTATGGGCAAAAAACACAGCAACCGTGCAACGTGCAGTATGATCGACTGTGTTTATGGGCAAAAAAACCACAGCAAACGTGCAACGTGCAGTATGATCGACTGTCTTTATGGCCAAAAAGACAGCAAACGTGCAACGCGCAGTTTGATTGACTGTCTTTATGGGCAAAACAACACAGCAAACTTGTAGTATGATCGACTGTGTTTATGGGCAACAAAACACAGCAAACGTGCAGTATGATCGACTGTGTTTATGGGCAACAAAACACAGCAAACGTGCAGTATGATCGACTGTGTTTATGGGCAAAAAACACAGCAAACGTGCAACGTGGAGTATGATCGGCTGTGTTTATGGGCAAAAAACACAGCAAACATGCAACGTGCAGTATGATCGACTGTGTTTATGGGAAAAAAACACAGCAAACATGCAACGTGCAGTATGATTGACTGTGTTTATGGGCAACAAAACACAGCAAACGTGCAGTATGATCGACTGTGTTTATGGGCAAAAACACAGCAAACGTGCAACGTGCAGTATGATCGACTGTGTTTATGGGCAAAAAAACACAGCAAACGTGCAATGTGCAGCATGATCAACTGTCTTTATGGGCAAAACAACACCGCAAACGTGCAGTATGATCGACTGTGTTTATGGGCAAAACAACACAGCAAACGTGCAACGTTCAGTATGATAGACTGTGTTTATGGGCAACAAAACACAGCAAATGTGCAACGTGCAGTATGATCGACTGTGTTTATGGGCAAAAAACACAGCAAATGTGCAACGTGCAGTATGATCGACTGTGTTTATGGGCAACAAAACACAGCAAATGTGCAACGTGCAGTATGATCGACTGTGTTTATGGGCAAAAACACACAGCAAACGTGCAACGTGCAGTATGATCGACTGTGTTTATGGGCAAAAACACACAGCAAACGTGCAACGTGCAGTATGATCGACTGTGTTTATGGCCAAAAACACAGCAAACGTGCAACGTGCATTGACTGTCTTTATGGGCAAAACAACACAGCAAACGTGCAGTATGATCGACTGTGTTTATGTGCAACAAAACACAGCAAACGTGCAGTATGATTGACTGTGTTTATGGGCAAAAAAACAAAGCAAACGTGCAGTATGATCGACTGTGTTTATGGGCAAAAAACACAGCAAACATGCAACGTGCAGTATGATCGATTATGTTTATGGGAAAAATACACAGCAAACGTGCAACGTGCAGTATGATCGACTGTGTTTATGGGCAAAATACACAGCAAACGTGCAACGTGCAGTATGATCGACTGTGTTTATGGGCAAAATACACAGCAAACGTGCAACGTGCAGTATGATTGACTGTGTTTATGGCCAAAAACACCGCAAACGTGCAACGTGCAGTATGATCGACTGTCTTTATGGGCAAAACAACACAGCAAACGTGCAACGTGCAGTATGATCGACTGTATTTATGGCCAAAAACACATCAAACTTATAGTACAGCACAATCTCCTGCCTGACAAAAACTAATAGCAGATCTAGCTAAGCTATACAGTGTATAAATATATGTACAACTCCTAAGGATGTATATATATTCTCTACACACTGTAAAATCAACTATACTGACTACTAGCCTTCCTACTCTATCTATCTATCTATCCATCCATCCATCCATCCATCCATCTATCTAGTTCTAGTAGAAAAGACACTGTGGGCCAGATTCTCAAAGAAATCCGGTGGCGTAGCGTAAGCCATTTACACTACGCCGCCGCAACGTAACAGAGCAAGTGCCGTATTCTTCATGCACTTGCTCCGTAGTTTGCGGAGGCGTAGTGTAAATCGCCCAGCGTAAGGCCGCGTAATTCAAAGGGGGCGGCTTGTATTTAAATTAAGCGCGCCCCCGCGTCGAACGAACTGCGCATGCACCGGCCGGGGAAAAAGCCCAGTGCGCATGCTTCAGCTCACGTCGGAAATCGTTGTTGAAACCGACGTCAAAGCGACGTGATCGTCACTACGCAATGCCCTATTCGCGAATGACTTAGTAAAACGACGTAAGCGATGGAAAAAGCCGACGCTGACCCGACGCCATACTTAACATGGCATCCGACGGTACTGCGTAAGGTTACCCCTCATATTAGCAGGGGTAACCTTACGTGTACGAAAACGACGTTAGCGACGATGGGGCGGCGTAAAAGCGTTCGGGAATCGGCGTAGTAGCCTAATTTGCATAGGCAAATGAGAAAACAACGTAAAGGCCACCTAGTGGCCGGAGTTGTCATTACATTTACGATCCGCAAGTGTAATGGTATTACACTTGTCGGATCTTCACCTGTATCTATGCCAAAGTGATTCAAGGAATCACTCGCATAGATACCCGGCTAAAAAAATGGCGCTACGACGGGGTATCTGAGATACTCCATCGCAGCGCCTCTGAGAATTTGGCCCTGTGTCTCTATCTATCTCTAATTCACTGTCTGTCTGACTTCTCTCTCTGAAAGCAAGCCAGAACACACTACACAAGGCCCGCCCGGGAGGCAGCCTTTTATAGTGTGGGGCATGTGCTAAAGCCCAATCGTTTTTTGGGCGCTGTGATTGGCCAAGCATGCAGGGTTATGGTGCATTCTTGGCCAATCATCAGCGCGCAACGCTACAGTGAATTATGGGCCGTTGCGCGTCATTCGAATTTGGCGCGAACGACCCGTTTTGTTCGTTTTCGACAAACGATCGAATCGGCAATGTTCGATGCGAATGCCATGCCATCAAACGCAGCCACTGTGCCATGCCATCAAACGCAGCCACTGTGCCATCAATTGTCACCACTGTGCCATGCCATCAAACGCAGCCACTGTGCCATCAATTGTCACCACTGTGCCATGCCATCAAACGCAGCCACTGTGCCATGCCATCAAACAGCCATTGTGCCATGCCAACAAACGCAGCCACTGTGCTATCAATTGTCACCACTGTGCCATGCCATCAAACACAGCCACTGTGCCATCAATTGTCACCACTCTGCCATGCCTTCAAACACAGCCACTGTGCCATCAATTGTCACCACTGTGCCATGCCATCAAACGCAGCCACTGTGCCATCAATTGTCACCACTGTGCCATGCCATCAAACGCAGCCACTATGCCATGCCATCAAACAGCCACTGTGCCATGCCAACAAACGCAGCCACTGCGCTATCAATTGTCATCACTGTGCCATGCCATAAAACACAGCCACTGTACCATCAATTGTCACCACTGTGCCATGCCATCAAATGCAGCCACTGTGCCATCAATTGTCACCACTGTGCCATGCCATCAAACGCAGCCACTGTGCCATCAATTGTCACCACTGTGCCATGCCATCAAACACAGCCACTGTGCCATCAATTGTCACCACTGTGCCATGCCATCAAACACAGCCACTGTGCCATCAAGTGTCACCACTGTGCCATGCCATCAAACGTAGCCACTGTGCCATCAATTGTCACCACAGTGCCATGCCATCAAATGCAGCCACTGTGCCATGCCATCAAACGCAGCCACTGTGCCCTTTAATTATCACCACTGTGCCAATTGATGCCACTGTGCACTTTAATTGTTGCCACTGTGCACATTGATGCCAGTGTGTCCATTGATGCCACTGTGTCCATTGATGCCACTGTGCCCATTGATGCCACTGTGCCCATTGTCGCCACTGTGCCCATTGTCGCGGCTGAGCCAGAGGAATCGGCTGAGCCAGAGGGAGAGGATGCACCGCCACTGTCTATCTATCTATCTATCTACCTATCTTCCTTCCTTCTCTTCTTTCTTTCTATCTTTATCTACCTTTCTTTCTTTATTTATCTTCCTTCCTTCCCTTCTTTCTTTCTATCTTTATCTATCTTTATATATCTTCCTTCCTTTCTATTTATCCATCGTCCTTCCTTCCTTCCCTTCTTTCTATATTTATCTTTATTTCTTTATCCATCTTCCTTCCTTCCCTTCTTTCTATCTATCTATCTATCTATCTATCTATATCTATCTTCCTTCCTTCCCTTCTTTCTATCTTTATCTATCTTTCTTTATATATCTTCCTTCCTATCTATCTATCTTTCTACCTTCCCTTCTTTCTATATTTATCTATCTTTATTTCTTTATCTATCTTCCTTCCTTCCCTTATTTCTTTCCATCTTTCTTTTTTTATCTCTATCTATCTATCTATCTATCTTTCTTCCCTTCTTTCTATATTATTCATTGTTTCTTCATCCATCTTCCTTCCTTTCTATCTATCTATATCTATCTATCTTCCTTCCCTTCTTTCTTTATCTATCTTCCTTTCTATCTATCTATATCTATTTATCTATCTTCCTTCCTTTCTTTCTATCTTTATCTATCTTTCTTTCTTTATCTATCTTCCTTCCTTCCTTCCTTTCTATCTATCTATCTCTATCTCTCTATCTTCTTTCCTTCCTTTATATATATCTATCTCTATCTCTCTATCTTCTTTCCTTCCTTTATATCTATCTATCTCTATCTATCTATAAAAATAACTAGCTACCTAGCAGCACTAGCGACACCAATACAGAGATCAGAAAAATGATCGCTTAGTGACGCTGGCAATAGGGGGTGTCAGGGTTAACTCTAGGGGCAATCAGGGGTTAAAACCTTTATTAGAAAATGTATGGGGGTACTTAACGCTATAAAGACCTGGCGGGCGAACCTCAAAAAATAACTAGCTACCTAGCGGCACTAGCGACACTAATACAGCGATCAGAAAAACGATCGCTTAGTGACGCTGGCAATAGGGGGTGAAAGGATTAACTCTAGGGGCATTCAGGGGTTAAAACCTTTATTAGAACATTTTTGGGGGTACCTAGTGAAGGTTTTAACCCCCGATTGCCCTTGGAGTTAACCCTTTCACCCCCCTTTTGCCAGTGTCACTAAGTGATCGTTTTTCTGATCGCTGTATTAGTGTCGCTAGGTAGCTAGTTATTTTTTGAGGTTCGCCGCCATGTTTTTATAGCGTTGGGTGCCCCCATACATTTTCTAACGCTAAAAAAACATGGCGGCAAACTTCAAAAAATAACTAGCTACCTAGCGACAATAATACAGCGATCAGAAAAACAATCGCTTAGTGACGCTGGCAAAATGGGGGTGAAAGGGTTAACTAGGGGTGATCAAGGGGTTAAAACCTTTATTGGGGGGGTAGGGTTGCTACCCTGGACCTAACACTAACTGTGCCTGTCACACTAACTGCCTGTCACACTGACACTAAATGCAGTGATCAGTAGATCACTGCTATTTAGTGACACTGTGACAGGTGATCGGGGGGTGACTGGGGGGGGGGATGTGTGCCTATGTGTACTGGTGTCAGTGTAGTGCTTGTGTACTCACTGTCTGATGTCTCCTCTCCTCCGCCGGACGAAAATACTGGCAGGAGGAGCGGTGTTATCACTTCCTCCTCTGCCTGTGTTTACAGTTCAGGCAGAGGAGGAAGCCGATTGGCTGGGAGCGATCCAGAGGGGGCAGACAAAAACGAATATCCGCCCCCTCATCCCGGATCGCTCCCAGAGCCTAGGGGACCGCCGCACACAGTGGGGGGTCCCGATCAGACCCCCGACCCGCGGAAAGGCAGGGACGTACCTGTACGCCTATGTGCCTGTACGTGCCATTCTGTGGACGTACATAGGCGTGCGGCGGTCCGCACGTGGTTAACATGAGTGCATCCTTCAAGCAAGTCACCAGGCCCTGCCCGAGATACCAGCCGAGATACCAGCCTTTAGACCGGTCCTCTCCAGCAAGGTCCTCCCCTAGAATGTTCTCCGCTTGAGTGGCTTCTTCCCGCAGGACAGACAGCAGAGGACCACCTTCTGTTAAATGGGCCCCAGACAGAATCCTGGGCCTACTTGCAGCAAACACGACAGCATAGCATCAGGCCTAGAAAGCCTTGAGGCCGGAACTCCTCTCTAACACATCTTCAGGCCAACAGGGCCCGAGGTAAAATAGAGATCGCATGGCTTCTGCCCCTTAAATATCCTTCCCCAGCATGCCCAGCTACAAGCTCCCAATTGGGTGGTTTCTGGGAGAAAAGTATCCAATACACTTAGCCTGTTGTGCACATTTCCCACTGAGCCTGTAGATGTCACTGTTGTCACAGGCCAGTGTGAGAAATACAACAAAACTAAACTGGGACAAAAGCAACACTTTACAGTTTACACAATCACTCTGAGCTATGTATAGCTCCGATAATACAAAATTTACTGATAGTGTCTAGTCAATAGGTGCAGGGCGCTACATATAGTTTTAATAACATAAAACAAAAATTACTGGCAAAGTGAATATCAATGCCTAAATATATCTTGGCGTGTTAATAATCTGAAAATGAGTGTATATATATATATATATATATATATATATTGTTCATACATAAACAAAATTCCATACATAATACATATTGTTCGATTTCCAACTTTCCACTGATCAGTGAAACCAAAACTCCAGTGCAAACCGTCCTATTCGCTGGAATTACATGAACACTATAGATGCTAATTTTCAGATTATAACACGCCAAGATAATATTTAGGCATTGATATGAGACTTCACTTTTCTATGTCAGTTTCATGTATTTAACACTATATAGATAATTAGTATTTGACACATCAGGGGGGGGGGGGTTCTAATCACACACTGACCTGCTGCAGTGGTGCTGCCCGTGTGTCTGTGCCTCTGCTTGCTGGAGAAGGGGGCTCCACCAGGCTGAGTACGGACACACACGGCACGGAAAGAAGCCTCGCTGTGCAGAGCATTGCAGCTGCCAAGGAAAAGTCAGATCTGTGCGGAGGTCACACAGGACTCACTCCTGCTCACCGGACCGCAGTGGCAGTGCCTCCATAGAGGGTGCAGGGGCGCCGCCCCCTCTCGCTGCTGCACCGCCACTGAAAAACAATACACAGATTCATGTGTAACGAAATGACCTGTGACAACCAGAGACTTTGGAAGGATGGGGGATACTCCTGTGTCAGCGTCACTGATAACTCTTGGGTATGAGATCACCCTGTGCCCTTTGGGCATGGGGTGGCTAGTGAATCATAATTCATGTATTACATGAGAAGGGACATTATTGATAGTTCATATTGCAGGATGTCTTGAGATATTATAAGTGTTGGTTAATGTTGACCCTTCCAGTCAAAATAATGACTCTTCAATGCTTAGCTCAGGCTATTGAAATGCTAAGTGAGGTTGGCTCCTGAAAGACATTTCATTGTCCATTGTGTAAAGGTGTTAATTCAGGTCTGCTCCTAGACCTTTCTATTCTGTGATAACACGGTTTAAAGCCTATTGATGCCCAGGTGTGACTACCTGTCTGTCAGAGACAGACCGTCTGCCTAAAGATGTGGATTGAAGGGCAACTCATTGGGCCAGATTCACGTATTCCAGAGCATCTTTGCTCTGGAGTAACGCTTCTGATTTGCGTTGCGCTGCCGAATTTTTAGGAGCAAGTGCTGTCATTCACGAAGCACTTGCTCCTAAAGTTGCGGCAGCGCATCGCAAATGAGCCGGCGGAATTCAAATGTCGCGGGTACGGGGCGTGTAGTATGCTAACTACGCGCGATCCCGCCGCCGACGTACTGCGCATGCGTCGAGTGTCAAAACATCCCCGTGCGCATGCTCCAAAATCTGTGAATGAACGTCAATGACGTCACATTCCCATTCATGACCGTTTTACGCAAGCGACGTTTTTTTTTTTTTTCCCGACGCGATGACGACGCCTATACCTAACATAGGATACTCCAGCCCCATGTAGGTATATCTATGCGCCGCGTATCCCGTCCGGAAACGTCGTAACGTCACTGCGTCGCGCCGGATTTCGATCGTGAATTGCCGATTTCCGCTCATTAACATATTTTTTGAGCGTAAATCGGCGGGAACGCCCCCGGCGCCATTTTTAAGTTGAAGTAACGATGCGATGGCGAAACTCAGTTACGCTGCTCGCATCGGAACTTCAACCCGGCGTTTCTTGTTTTCTGGTTACAGAAAACAGAAACGCCGGCTCAAAGCCACTGTTACGCTGGCGGATCACTCGATCCGCCAGCGTAACCTTTCATGAATCTGGCCCATTGTGTGATTAGGGGGGTGGAGATTTAATTGTCACTTTGATTACTGTCACATGCTTGTAACTGCATAAAAAACTAAGAAGAAACCATTAAAGTATTCATTCATTTTGAAACCAGAAGATAGAGCGGTCAGTCTCATTTTCTGGGGAATTGATATGGATCATGTATGCAGGATTGTCGGAGTGTGTCGGATAAGCTTATTGTGGGTGGATGGAAGGTCGTAAACGGTGGTGACCGTTACATCATGCATTGCATGAATCTATGTATTGTTGCCGTTGTCCACTATTCAGATGGCCGGCCATCTGAATAATGGCAGCTGGTTGGCTTTAGAAGTGCCTATCAGAGCCAGCCGCTGATTAACACTGATTATCGGTAACCTGATTGGTTGAAGCGTCATTGAGGGCGGGAGAAGACATTGAGGGACAGTGAAAGCAGGATGGCTGACCCAAGAAAGGTAAGTGCCGGGCATTTTACAGGGCACAGTGGCAGCATTTTACAGGGCACAGTGGTGAAAATTGATGGGCACAGTGGCAGCATTTTAAAGGGCACAGTGGTGACAATTGATGGCAAAGTGGTGACAATTGATGGCACAGTGGCTGCATTTGATGGGCACAGTGGCTGTGTTTGATGGGCACAGTGGCTGCGTTTAATGGGCACAGTGGCTGCGTTTGATGGGCACAGTGGCTGCGTTTGATGGGCACAGTGGCGACAATTGATGGCACAGTGGCTGCGTTTGATGGCATGGCACAGTGGCTGCGTTTGATGGCATGGCACAGTTGCTGCGTTTGATGGCATGGCACAGTGGCAAAAATTGATGGCACAGTGGCTGCATTTGGCATGGCACAGTGGTGACAATTAATGGGCACAGTGATGACAATTGATGGCACAGTGGCAACAATTGATGGCACAGTGGTGACAATGGGCACAGTGGCTGCATTTGATGTGCACAGTGGCTGCATTTGATGTGCACAGTGGCTGCAATTGATGGGCACAGTGAGGCTGCAATTTATGGGCACAGTGAGGCTGCAATTGTTTTTTTGTTGTTTTTTGTTTGCGCCCCCCCCCCCCAAAAGAAATTGAGCACCAGCCGCCACTGCCGGACTGTGACAGAAATAGCGGAGCCATGATGAGCAGAGCTGAATATGAGACCTGCACCTTACAGGAGGGGGAGGACAGTGGAATGGGGGAGCTGGGCTTGCTCACCTCTAATGCAGATAGTTTCCACAAAAATGTGGGTCCCGAGCCTGGTGATAGCTGGCGAGAGGGGAGGGGGAGGCGGGGAGGGAAATCCAGAGGACACGTGATTGGTTGCTCACCTCTAATGCAGATAGTTTCCACAAAAATGTGGGTCCCGAGCCTGGTGATAGCTGGCGAGAGGGGAGGGGGAGGCGGGGAGGGAAATCCAGAGGACACGTGATTGGTTGTTAAGGACGGGGCGGTCCCGTTTCTTAACAACCAATAATTGCCAGCTTTTTGCTTCTTTACTTTTCACCTGTAAGCAGGGAATTCCTGCTGAGAGCTGAAAGTACAGAGCCTATAGGTATCGTTTTTGGGTATTGGATTTTTTGGAAAATTTGCTAATTTTGAAAGTTGTTGGCAAAAAGTCTGACCGTGTGTACAGGGCTTAAGACTCTATCCGGGTCCAGCTTCCAAACCTTCATAAACATTACTGACCGGACCTGTTCTCTAACCAGAAACAGGCTGTGGGGAGGTAGGTGATTAAAGCTGTGGTCCCGCCCTGATCAGGTAGTTCTATTTTGTCCTCTCTGTAAGCCGTCCTGGAAGATGCCTTGGGAAAACAAGAGTTATTACCTGTTAACGAATTTTCCAGGAATCTTCCAGGACGGCGTCAGTTCCCTCCTTTGTTTTTATAAGTCTAATGATGTAATCCTATGCTGGTTGCACTAATGGGAGTTTTTATTGTTTTACCTGTGTTTTCGGTCATTTATTAACCACTTGCCAACCAGGCAAATTCTGACATTTCTCCTACATGTAAAAAAACATTTTTTTTGCTAGAAAATTACATATATATATGTGTATATATATATATACAGGGGTAGATTCATGTAGATCAGCGGATCTTTTGATCCGCGTGATCTATCTGTTTTACGATCCGCCTGCGCCAGTTTTTGAGGCAAGTGCTGTATTCAGAAAGCACTTGCCTCGTAAGTAGCCCTGGCGGATCGTAAATCCCCCGGCGGAATGCAAATTCCGCGGCTAGGGGGAGTTTACTATTTAAATCGCGCGCGTCCCCGCGCCGATCGTACTGCGCATGCGCCGCCGGCTAAATTTCCCAGCGTGCATTGCTTTAAATGACGTCGCTAGGACGTCATTGTGTTCGTCGTTAACGCTATTAACGTATGGCCGTATTCCCGGACGACTTACGTAAACGACGTAAAAAAATCAAAATTCGACGCGGGAACGACGGCCATACTTAACATAGGATCCGCCGCACTTACCCCGCATATAGCAGGGGTAACAATCCGACGGAAAAAGCCGAACGCAAACGACGTAAAAAAAAAACGTTGCCCGGGCATTCGATTCTGAATCGGCGTTTCTGCTCATTTGCATATTCGGCGCGAAGAAGAACGGAAGCGCCACCTAGCGGACGGCGGGAGAATGCAGCCTAAGAATCAAAAGTGTAACTCAGTTACACCAGTCGGCTCTAAGGGAGATCTATGCGGAACCTGATTCGAGGAATCAGCCGCATAGATCCGAGCGTCGGATCTCACAGATCCGACGGTGTATCAGTAGATACACCGTCGGATCTCTACATGAATCTACCCCACAGTATATATATATGTGTGTATTTTTTTTGGTAGAGACCCTAGAGAATACAAAGACAGTCATTGCAATCTTTTATCTTGCACAATATTTGCGCAGCAATTTTTCAAATGTGTTTAATGCTTTAACCACTTCAATACCGCACATAGACATATGATGTCCACAAAGGAGATCTCCCATGCCGGATGGATGTCATATGACGTCCTAGAATTTGTGCGGTGATATCTGAATGATGCCTGCAGCTAGAGGCATCATTCAGATATCATTGTGTTCCGGAAGCAATCCTGTGCACCATAAGAATGATCATAGCAGCGGTTCCACTGCTTGATCGTTCTTATAGGTGGTGGGATTGGACACCCCCCCCCCCTCCCGCTGCCACGCGGTGCTTCTCCGGGCTCTCCCATGCCATCAGGGGCCCGGAGAAAGAATCGCCCAGCGCCAGATATGAAGCATCTCTATGACCGTCGGAGGCCCGGGCACGATGTGATGATGTCACGCCCGGGTACCCGGAAGTAAACAAAGCCGCAATTGCAGCTAGTGAGCATGAGATCGGTGATTTTTTTTTTTCATGATCTCATAGTTTCCATCCTGGAGAAGAGATGTGGGGTCTTATTGACCCCGCATCTCTCCTTAAAGAGGACCTGTCGCACACCTTTCCTATTACAAGGGACGTTTACATTCCTTGTAATAGGAATAAAAGTTATCATTTTTTTTTAAAGTGTAAAAAAAAGGTGTAAAAAATAAATAAATAAGTAGAATAAAAAAAAAAAAATTTAAATATTGAAAATGCCCCTGTCCCCGGTAGCTCGCGCTCAGAAGCGAACGCACATGCAAGTCCCGCCCACGTATGTAAACGTCCTTCAAACCACATATATGAGGTATGTGGTATCGCCGCGTGCATTAGAGCGTGTGCAACAATTCTAGCACTAGACCTCCTCTGTAATTCTAGACTGGTAATCTGTATTTTTTTTCAAAGTGTCGCCTATGGAGATTTTTAAGTAACGAAGTTTGGTGCCATTCCATGAGTGCACGCAATTTTAAAGCATGACATGTTAGGCATCTATTTACTCGGCGTAACATTATCTTTCATATTTTATTAAAAAAATTGGGCTAACTTTAGTGTTTTGTTATTTTTTAATCAATGAAACCATTCCCCCCCCCCCCCCCCCCCAAAAAAGGCATTTGAAAAAATATTGCGCAAATACCCCTTTACATTACACAGCACCCCGCACCTCTGGACCCCTTTACATTACACAGCACCCTGCACCTCTGGACCCCTTGTACATTACACAGCACCCTGCACCTCTGCCCCCTTTACATTACACAGCACCCTGCACCTCTGGGCCCCTTTACATTACACAGCACCCTGCACCTCTGGACCCCTTGTACATTACACAGCACTCTGCACCTCTGGACCCCTTTACATTACACAGCACCCTGCACCTCTGGACCCCTTTACATTACACAGCACCCTGCACCTCTGAGCCCCTTTTACATTACACAGCACCCTGCACCTCTGGACCCTTTACATTACACAGCACCCTGCACCTCTGGACCCCTTTACATTACACAGCACCCTGCACCTCTGGACCCCTCTACATTACACAGCACCCTGCACCTCTGGACCCCTCTACATTACACAGCACCCTGGACCTCTGGACCCCTTTACATTACACAGCACCCTGCACCTCTGGGCCCCTTTACATTACACAGCACCCTGCACCTCTGGACCCCTCTACATTACACAGCACCCTGGACCTCTTTAAATTACACAGCACCCTGCACCTCTGGACCCCTTCACATTAGACTGCACCTCTGGCCCCTTTTACATTACACAGCACCCTGGACCTCTGGACCCCTCTACATTACACAGCACCCTGCATCTCTGGACCCCTTTACATTACACAGCACCTCTATATCTCTTTACATTAGACTGCACCTCTGGACAATGCAGACCCCCCTACAATACAGAACCCCCAATACAGATACCACCCCCCTACAATACAGAACCCCCCTACAGTTCAGACCCCCCTACAATACAGAACCCCCAATACAGATACCACCCCCCTACAATACAGAACCCCCTTATACAGAACCCCCCTACAGTTCAGACCCCCCTACAATACAGAACACCCCCTCTACAATACAGAACCCCCCTACCCTACAATACAGTACCCCCCTATACAGAACACCCCCCACAATACAGAACCCCCCTCATATACAGTACCCTCTCACAATACAGAACCCCCCTATACAGAACACCCCCCCACAGTACAGAACCTCACTCATATACAGAACACCCCCCTCCACAATACAGAACCCCCTCATATACAGAACACCCCCCCACATATACAGTAACCCCCCTATACAGAACACCCCCCACAATACAGAACCCCCCTCATATACAGAACCCCCTATACTAACACCCCCCACAATACAGAACCCCCCATACAGGACACCCCCCCCCACAATACAGAACCCCCTATACTAACACCCCCCCCCCCCCCCACAATACAGAACCCCCCCATACAGAACAACCCCCACCCCCACAATACAGAACCCCCCCTCATATACAGTACACCCCTCATATACAGAACACCCCCCCACAATACAGACCCCCACATATACAGTAACCCCCCTATACAGAACACCCCCCTCATATACAGAACCCCCCCTATACTAACACCCCCCACAATACAGAACCCCCCCCATACAGAACACCCCCCCCCCAACAATACAGAACCCCCCTATAATAACACCCCTCCCCCCCCCCACAATACAGAACCCCCCATACAGAACAACCCACACCCCCACAATACAGAACCCCCCTGATATACAGTACACCCCTCATATACAGTACCCCCCCCCCTTACAATAGTGCAGAGTGACTGACACCCCCTTGCCTTCAGACTCATCGCGCCGCACAGAGCAGAGCACATGTACGGAGGAGGCAACACTCGGCTGTGTGACTGTCAGACAGAGACAGACAGTCACAGCGGATAGTATCAGAGCCGCGGGCGCGGCGCTGCGTTGCCACGGAGAAGGAAGTCATTACGGCGGGTCCCGGGCGGGGGGTATAACTCGGTACGACTCGCACCCCCTCCCCCCCTCCCCCCCTGAAGGAAGGGGGAAGGAGAGAGGGACAGAAAGAGAGAGGGGGCAAGAGAGTGAACACAAGAGGAAGGGGAGAGAGAGAGAGGAAGGGAGAGAGGGAAAGACAGAGAAAAGGAGGGAGAAAGAGAGGGGAGAGAGAGGGAAGGGGGGGGAGAGAAGGAGGGACACAAAAGACTCAGGACTTAAATATTCTTTACATGGACTCACACCCATCCTTTTATATTACCCCCAAAGACAGCCCTAGGTCTCTGCCTCCCTTCCCATCTGAACACCTACAAATTCAACTGCTTTGGCAATGCTAAAATGTATTTGGTTCTAATAATAATTTTCAGTGATCATAGAGGAGGGGATATAGAATATTACATTCACAGTTCTGATTTAGGTTATGGATTCAGCTCTGTGCAGATGATAACCCAACCTGTAATTTCATGTATTCTATTAGACATACTGTATACCAACTAGGCTAAAAAGACACAAAACCATCAGAAAGAGGGGGAGAGAAAGACAACGAGACAGAGAGAAAGAAAGAGGGGGAGAGAGACAGAGACAGAGGGAAAGAAAGAGGGGGAGAGAGACAGCAAGACGAGACAGACAAGAGACAGACGAGAGAGACAGAGGGAAAGAAAGAGGTGAGACAGAGGGAAAGAAAGAGGGGGAGAGAGACAGACAGCGAGACAGAGGGAAAGAAAGAGGGGGAGAGAGACAGCGAGACAGAGGGAAAGAAAGAGGGGAGAGAGAGACAGAGGGAAAGAAAGAGGGGGAGAGAGACAGCGAGACAGAGGGAAAGAAAGAGGGGGAGAGAGACAGCGAGACAGAGGGAAAGAAAGAGGGGGAGAGAGACAGAGGGAAAGAAAGAGGGGGAGAGAGACAGCGAGACAGAGGGAAAGAAAGAGGGGGGAGAGAGAGAGACAGAGGGAAAGAAAGAGGGGGAGAGAGACAGAGGGAAAGGAGAGGGGGAGAGAGACAGAGACAGAGGGAAAGAAAGAGAGAGACAGCGAGACAGAGGGAAAGGAGAGAGACAGACAGAGGGAAGAGACAGAGGGGGAGGGGGGAGAGAGACAGCAGACAGAGGGAAAGAAAGAGGGGGAGAGAGACAGCGAGACAGGGAAAGAAAGAGGGGGAGAGAGACAGAGGGAAAGAAAGAGGGGGAGAGAGACAGCGAGACAGAGGGAAAGAAAGAGGGGGAGAGAGACAGCGAGACAGAGGGAAAGAAAGAGGGGGAGAGAGACAGCAGAGGGAAAGAAAGAGGGGGAGAGAGACAGCGAGACAGAGGGAAAGAAAGAGGGGGAGAGAGACAGCGAGACAGAGGGAAAGAAAGAGGGGGAGAGAGACAGAGGGAAAGAAAGAGGGGGAGAGAGACAGCGAGACAGAGGGAAAGAAAGAGGGGGAGAGAGACAGCGAGACAGAGGGAAAGAAAGAGGGGGAGAGAGACGAGACAGAGGGAAAGAAAGAGGGGGAGAGAGACAGCGAGACAGAGGGAAAGAAAGAGGGGGAGAGAGACAGAGGGAAAGAAAGAGGGGGAGAGAGACAGCAAGACAGAGGGAAAGAAAGAGGGGGAGAGAGACAGAGGGAAAGAAAGAGGGGGAGAGAGACAGTGAGACAGAGGGAAAGAAAGAGGGGGAGAGAGACAGCAAGACAGAGGGAAAGAAAGAGGGGGAGAGAGACAGAGGGAAAGAAAGAGGGGGAGAGAGACAGTGAGACAGAGGGAAAGAAAGAGGGGGAGAGAGACAGCGAGACAGAGGGAAAGAAAGAGGGGGAGAGAGACAGCAAGACAGAGGGAAAGAAAGAGGGGGAGAGAGACAGAGGGAAAGAAAGAGGGGGAGAGAGACAGTGAGACAGAGGGAAAGAAAGAGGGGGGAGAGACAGCGAGACAGAGGGAAAGAAAGAGGGGGAGAGAGACAGCGAGACAGAGGGAAAGAAAGAGGGGGAGAGAGACAGCGAGACAGAGGGAAAGAAAGAGGGGGAGAGAGACAGAGGGAAAGAAAGAGGGGGAGAGAGACAGTGAGACAGAGGGAAAGAAAGAGGGGGAGAGAGACAGCGAGACAGAGGGAAAGAAAGAGGGGGAGAGAGACAGCAGAGGGAAAGAAAGAGGGGGAGAGAGACAGAGGGAAAGAAAGAGGGGGAGAGAGACAGAGGGAAAGAAAGAGGGGGAGAGAGACAGCGAGACAGAGGGAAAGAAAGAGGGGGAGAGAGACAGCGAGACAGAGGGAAAGAAAGAGGGGGAGAGAGACAGCGAGACAGAGGGAAAGAAAGAGGGGGAGAGAGACAGCGAGACAGAGGGAAAGAAAGAGGGGGAGAGAGACAGCAAGACAGAGGGAAAGAAAGAGGGGGAGAGAGACAGAGGGAAAGAAAGAGGGGGAGAGAGACAGTGAGACAGAGGGAAAGAAAGAGGGGGAGAGAGACAGCGAGACAGAGGGAAAGAAAGAGGGGGAGAGAGACAGCAGAGGGAAAGAAAGAGGGGGAGAGAGACAGAGGGAAAGAAAGAGGGGGAGAGAGACAGCGAGACAGAGGGAAAGAAAGAGGGGGAGAGAGAGGGAAAGAAAGAGGGGGAGAGAGACACAGACAGAGGGAAAGAAAGAGGGGGAGAGAGACACAGACAGAGGGAAAGAAAGAGGGGGAGAGAGACAGCGAGACAGAGGGAAAGAAAGAGGGGGAGAGAGACAGCGAGACAGAGGGAAAGAAAGAGGGGGAGAGAGACAGCGAGACAGAGGGAAAGAAAGAGGGGGAGAGAGACAGCAGTGAGACAGAGGGAAAGAAAGAGGGGGAGAGAGACAGAGGGAAAGAAAGAGGGGGAGAGAGACAGCGAGACAGAGGGAAAGAAAGAGGGGGAGAGAGACAGAGGGAAAGAAAGAGGGGGAGAGAGACAGAGGGAAAGAAAGAGGGGGAGAGAGCAGTGAGACAGAGGGAAAGAAAGAGGGGGAGAGAGACAGCGAGACAGAGGGAAAGAAAGAGGGGGAGAGAGACAGCAAGACAGAGGGAAAGAAAGAGGGGGAGAGAGACAGAGGGAAAGAAAGAGGGGGAGAGAGACAGTGAGACAGAGGGAAAGAAAGAGGGGGAGAGAGACAGCGAGACAGAGGGAAAGAAAGAGGGGGAGAGAGACAGCGAGACAGAGGGAAAGAAAGAGGGGGAGAGAGACAGGGACAAAGGGAGAGAAAGAGGGGGAGAGAGACAGCAAGACAGAGGGAAAGAAAGAGGGGGAGAGAGACAGAGGGAAAGAAAGAGGGGGAGAGAGACAGTGAGACAGAGGGAAAGAAAGAGGGGGAGAGAGACAGCGAGACAGAGGGAAAGAAAGAGGGGGAGAGAGACAGCGAGACAGAGGGAAAAAAAGAGGGGGAGAGAGACAGCGAGACAAAGGGAAAGAAAGAGGGGGAGAGAGACAGCGAGACAGAGGGAAAAAAAGAGGGGGAGAGAGAGACAGAGAGAAAGAAAGAGGGGGAGAGAGAGACAGCGAGACAGAGGGAAAAAAAGAGGGGGAGAGAGAGACAGAGAGAAAGAAAGAGGGGGAGAGAGAGACAGCGAGACAGAGGGAAAAAAAGAGGGGGAGAGAGAGACAGAGAGAAAGAAAGAGGGGGAGAGAGACAGCGAGACAGAGAGAAAGAAAGAGGGGGAGAGAGACAGCGAGACAGAGGGAAAGAAAGAGGGGGAGAGAGACAGCGAGACAGAGAGAAAGAAAGAGGGGGAGAGAGAGACAGCGAGATAGAGGGAAAGAAAGAGGGGGAGAGAGAGACAACGAGACAGAGGGAAAGAAAGAGGGGGGGGAGACAGCGAGACAGAGGGAAAAAAAGAGGGGAAGAGAGAGACAGCGAGAAAAGAGAGAAGGAACGAGAGAGAGAGAGCGGCAGAGGGAAAAGAGAGAGGGAGCGAGAGAGAGAGAGAGCGGCAGAGGGAAAGAAAGAGGGGGGAGAGAGAGAGACTGAGAGAAAGAGAGAGACTGAGAGAAAGAAAGAGAGAGACTGAGAGAAAGAAAGAGAAAGAGAGAGGCAAGGGGAAAGAGAAAGATAGAGTGAAAGAGACAGATAAAAAGAGAAAAGGAGAGAAAGAGGATGGGAAGGGGGAGGCAGAGAGAAAGACAATAGTATGTATAATGTATTTAGAGTGGAGTGGATGTAGGTATTATGTATGTATGTATGTATGTATGTATGTATGTATGTATGAGTGGAGTGGTGTGTGGAGGTGAGTTTAAAGTTGACTTACCTGTCAATGTGGAGGTTCTGTCTGTCTCTGACTGTACAATGACATAGAAGAGGTCCTCTTTTTATCAATCTTCCTATCATTATTTCTGAACCTAAATATATTTATAGTTTTGCACAAAGAAAAGAAATTAAATAAAGCTGTTGTGCTTATTTCCAATAATAAAACTTGACATATATAAAGTGCACAGTACTATAAAACCCTGCTTAATAAAATACTGATAACAATGTGTATTACTAATTCCCCAATAATGTCTTTATAAATATATATAAACTGTGCAAAATGTGAACCCAATGTGACAAGTGTACTTATGGCCCGGATTCACAGACATCGGCGCATATTTAATGCCGCCGTAGCGTATCTCTTTTACGCTACGCCGGCGCAGTGCGGAGAGGCAAGCATGACATTCACACAGCAAATGCTCCCAACTCTGCGCCAGCGGCGTAGGGTATATTTCGTAGGTGTAAGTAAGTGGAAGTGGGCTGGATGATAAACTGGGCGCCAGACAAGTACTTAAACCAGGCTGCGCATGCGTCGAGACGTGGACGTATCCCCGTGCGCATGCGCACAACTACGCCGGAACAACTGCCTAAGATACGCCGGATCACTGTGTATGCTGTTAGTGTATTCTACGCCCAGTCAGACCCACGTCGGCCCATATTCACAGGTGATGACATCACTTCCCCTGTCTGTATTTACACTTACACAGACAGAGGAAGCATTCCATTCGCCAGGACCAATCACCAGGTCTAGGCCAAAATTAATTGGCCTGGGCCTGGAGACTGATCGGTTCTGAAGCGAATCCGATCCTGGCACCCGATGTACAGCTACGACACCTCACCCAGCTGGACCAATATGCCGCAGTATAACTGCGACGGCTGGTCCAGGACCGATTAAAGAGCTCACACATGGTAGAATGTAGGTTTGAATTAGCTAGCTTTCACTTCCCCCATCACATATGCATAAGGAAGGATTCACATTTCTTAAGATGTAAAAGTTCTAGTATGTTAGTTAAGAATATAGGTTCTCTATAGTACAATATTGACTAGGTGTCAGGAAAGGGTTCACCCGTTGGTGACGCTGTCGGTCTCTTGGATCGCAGTGCCAGTGTCCACCAGTTGGTGTCTTCCTATGCTCAGGACTTTTAGTGAGAAGACTCACCCGTTGGTGGAAATGTTGGATCCTTGGGCCATAGTACCGGTGTCCACCAGCAGGTGTATTCTGTTACCTGATCCTGTCACCCTGTTCTGATCGCAATCTGGTCCCACCCAATGGCGTACTAAGTGGGTGGCGGGGGGGGCGTACCGCCCTGGGTGCCACACACTGGGGGGGGGGTGTCAGGCTGGCGACTCCCCCCACGACTAAAGCAGGAACGGGCAGCCGCGGGTTTAAGCAGCGCTGACAGGCAGGTAAGAAAAATGCAGTAGCAGCGCACCACAGGCAAACACATGGAGAGCCTGTAGCGGGGGGGGGGGCAGTGGGGCGGGTGTTCGCCGCGCTCGAGTGACACCCGCTCTGTCTCTGCTGCTGTCTCACGTCACGCAGCAGAGTGAGGCCACCGCCTCCCGAGTCCCCCTCCTCCGTGTAGACTACTTGTCACGCGCTGATCGTCAGTTGATGATTAAGCCGTCAGGTGCGTTACATACATTGTGGGTCTGAAGGGAGGGGCTGTAGTGTATTGTAGGGAAGGTCTGGGTATGCACTGTGGGGGGTGTCTCTGCAATGTAGGGGGGGTGTCTGCAATGTAGGGGGGCACTGCACTGTAGGGGGGGACTGTCTGCAATGTAGAGGGGACTGACTGCACTGTAGAGGGGACTGACTGCACTGTAACATACACACGTCCAGGGCTGTGGGGTGCTGTGTAATGTAAAGGGGTCTAGAGGTGCAGGGTGCTGTGTAATGTAAAGGGGTCTAGAGGTGCAGGGTGCTGTGTAATGTAAAGGGGTCCATGGGTGTAGGGTGTTGTGTAATGTAAAGGGGTTAGAGGTGCTGTGTAATGTAAAGGGGTCCAGAGGTGCAGGGTGCTGTGTAATGTAAAGGGGTCCAGAGGTGCTGGGTGCTGTGTAATGTAAAGGGGACCAGAGATGAAGGGTGCCGTGTAATGTAAAGGGGCCCAGAGAGGTGCAGGGTGCCGTGTAATGTAATGGGCTCTAGGGTGATGTGTGATGTAAAGGGGTCCAGGGTTCTGTGTAATGTAAAGGGGTCCAGGAGTGCAGGGTGCCTGTGTAAAGTAAAGGGGTCTAGAGGTGCAGGGTGCTGTGTAATGTAAAGGGGTCCAGAGGTGCAGGGTGCTGTGTAATGTAAAAGGGTCCAGAGGTGCAGGGTGCTGTGTAATGTAAAGGGGTGCAGGGTGATGTGTAATGTAAAGGGGTCTAGAGGTGCAGGGTGCTTTGTAAAGTAACGTGGTGCAGGGTGCTGTGTAATGTAAAGGGGTCTAGAGGTGCAGGGTGCTGTGTGATGTAAAGGGGTTAGAGGTGCAGGGTGCTGTGTAATGTAAAGGGGTTAGAGGTGCTGTGTAATGTAAAGGGGCCCAGAGGTGTAGGGTGCTGTGTAATGTAAAGGGGCCCAGAGGTGCAGGGTGCTGTGTAATGTAAAGGGGGTTAGAGGTGCTGTGTAATGTAAAGGGGCCCAGAGGTGTAGGGTGCTGTGTAATGTAAAGGGGTCCAGAGGTGCAAGGTGCTGTGTAATGTAAAGGGGTTCAGGGGTGCAGGGCACTGTGTAATGTAAAGGGGTTAGAGGTGCTGTGTAATGTAAAGGGGTCCAGAGGTGCAAGGTGCTGTGTAATGTAAAGGGGTTCAGAGGTGTAGGGCACTGTGTAATGTAATGGGGTCCAGGGTGCTGTGTAATGTAAAGGGGTCTAGAGGTGCAGGGTGCTGTGTAATGTAAAGGGGTTAGAGGTGCAGGGTGCTGTGTAATGTAAAGGGGCCTAGAGGTGCAGGGGGCTGTGTAATGTAAAGGGGTCCAGAGGTGCAGGGGGCTGTGTAATGTAAAGGGGTCTAGAGGTGCAGGGTGCTGTGTAATGTAAAGGGGTTCAGGGTACTGTGTAATGTAAAGGGGTTCAGGGTGCTGTGTAATGTAAAGGGGTCTAGAGGTGCAGGGTGCTGTGTAAAGTAAAGGGGTGCAGGGTGCTGTTTAATGTAAAGGGGTTCAGGGTACTGTGTAATGTAAAGGGGTTCAGGGTGCTGTGTAATGTAAAGGGGTCTAGAGGTGCAGGGTGCTGTGTAAAGTAAAGGGGTGCAGGGTGCTGTTTAATGTAAAGGGGTTAGAGGTGCTGTGTAATGTAAAGGGGTCCAGTGATGCAGGGGGCTGTGTAATGTAAAGGGGTTCAGAGGTGCAGGGTGCTGTGTAAAGTAAAGGGGTGCAGGGTGCTGTTTAATGTAAAGGGGTTAGAGGTGCTGTGTAATGTAAAGGGGTCCAGTGATGCAGGGGGCTGTGTAATGTAAAGGGGTTCAGAGGTGCAGGGTGCTGTGTAAAGTAAAGGGGTGCAGGGTGCTGTTTAATGTAAAGGGGTTAGAGGTGCTGTGTAATGTAAAGGGGTCCAGTGATGCAGGGGGCTGTGTAATGTAAAGGGGTTCAGAGGTGCAGGGGGCTGTGTAATGTAAAGGGGTCCAGAGTGCTGTGTAATGTACACGATAGTGACAAAAAAATTATTATGGACACAGTGGTATGCAGTGGGGCGTTTTTACATTTTAACGTGGGATCCGCCCCGGGTGCCAAATGCACTAGGTACGCCCCTGGTCCCACCTGTTACCTTGTATACCTGCCCTGCAGCCTGATCCATCCACCCTTTTCCTGTCTTGTTTGTTCCCTGTCCTCATCTGCTGACTCCCCATGTATGACCTTGGCCTGGCTAACATTTATGTTTTTAGAACATCCCTTTGTCCATCTGCTGTGTATGACCCTGGCCTGGCTTACGTTTAAGATTGCGGTACTTCCCTTCTATTTGTATATAGTTATTTTGTGGGTCACTTGTTGGTTGTTCACTGTTTGTATTGGACGTGTTTATACATTGTTATCACACTGTGTGTCCGCTCACGCCCGAGGATTCTATTCGCTCGGGCGTGTGGGAGGGGCGATGGGGGTATTTTAGGAGGCAACTGTGCACGATCGAATTGTGCTGCTTGTGTGCTGTGAGGAGACGTATGTTTGCCCAGTCGTGAAACTAGGTACGAATATGTGGAGTATATATGTGTCTGAGTCTGAATACATTGTTGCCTCTTTCTGTCCTGGCTTCTTGTATTAGGTTAATAATCGCCTGATTCATTGGGAACCTAGTCACATCTTTACTAATTAACTCTATTTAACTTATTTGAATGCTGCTACTTTGGACCTGGGACTGTTCTCAGGTCCAGACAATTTGATTGCTTAATCAAATATTGCTTCTCTCTCTCTTATTTATCTAAGATTTTTTTTGTTTTTTCTTTAGGATCTATGCTGATCCCAGCTCTGGGCTTTTTTTGTCTATCCTGAGGCCGTGTACACACGGCAGAGAACCTCGACGGGCAGAACACATCGTTCTGCCCGTCGAGGTTCCCTGCCGGCCGTCGAAATCGGCGACCCGCCCGTCGGGAATGGCAACCAGCCATTCTTCCGGGCGGGCCGTCGAGCAAATAGAGAGCGTGCTCTCTATTTCTGCTCGACGGGCTTCCCGACGGGAAGCTCGCCGAGAGCGTACACACGGCCGAGGTCCTCGCTGGAATGCAGCTTCCAGCGAGGTTCTCGCTGGTTTCCAGCGAGAACCTCGGTCGTGTGTACACGGCCTCACAGTTGCTTTTTGTGCTGGTAGATCCCTGTAAGTGAAGTTGTGTATTGACATATACATGTCTATTTTAATGTATATTTTCATGGTATAGTATATTTAAAGGGCTCTATATTATTTAATTTATTTTTTGTAGCTGGTTCCCTGGTGGTTCCCCCCCCTCCTGTGGTTGGGTTTTTAAACTCTAAGCGCGGCACGAGTTGGTCTGGGCGTCCGAGCCACTCCCTCTATGTGGTGGCAGTTCCATGCCACTTAGCATATGTTGGTAGGACCGGGATTCTAACCGTCTGCATTTCTTTTACACCCCCGTCTCTTTTTTTGTTGTCCTGGATCAGCAGGTTAGCACATTTTTTGCACACATTGGCAAAGCGATATTATAATTTGGTAATTTTGTAACTCTGTATTAATTGTATTATACTGATTTCTAATATGTATTTCTCTATTATCATTAGAACTGGCTGATTTTTGATCTCAACTATACCCCTGAAGAAGCCATAGAAAGGCAAAATATATTGGGTTAAACCATCTGAGTTGCACATAATCTGCTGTTTATACCACAAACAGGATGTTGTAACAATTTTGCCAATACATGTCTAACCATCTGAGTTCTTTTTTTTATGTTTTTTTTTTTTTTCTCTTTTAAAGTGTATTTTGTGCGTGTACTCGAGAGAGGGACCAGACTGCAGGAGTTGGGAGTAGGCAGGCCTCCCCCAGAGGCAATCTGCCATCTTTCTCCATGCCCCCGGGTGACAATGGTCCTCCCACACAGCCCGCCCTTCCTGCTCTGCTTTGAAGCCCAACGGGGCAGAGGGACTCCCCTATGAGGGAGTGAGAGGACCTAGCCCGCTCAGCCCCGTTAGTCCTTCGCCTCTCTTTTTAGAGACCGCGTGGCCAAAGTGCGTGCATGTTAACCCAATTTCGAGTGCGTGTAAGTGTGGTGGTTTTGTGGGAGGGGGGTAGGAGTGTTAAGCGCAGGCTTACCTCCCATAGCACACCAACTGGGAGCTGAGACCACCAAACTCAATTCACATGCAGCCGAGACCGGGATCCGAACCCTTAGCTGCAGAGGTGAACGGCTTGTCAGCGCAGTGCCAATCGCGTTGAGCCACCGCAGCTCCCGAACCATCTGAGTTCTTAACAAACCATCTGGTTTCACATCGAATTATGTACATACTGTTATTGTGTGTAGCACCGGCATAGTCCCACCATTGTCCATACTTTTTCCTATACATTGTTATCACTTATCTTTAAACATTTATATTCAGTGTTATATGTGTTTTGGTTCTCTCTTTGCAAGTTAGGAAATTCAAAATTTTGGGAAATTTGAATTTCGGAATATCAAAATTTCAGAAATTCAAAAATTTGAAATTAGGAATTCAAAAATTCTGGAAATTCGAACATCGGAAATTCCAATATTGGAAGTTCTAAATCCAAATCTTCGGGAATTTGAAAAATTTGCTAAAGCGTAAATTCTAAAATTCTGAAATTCGAAAATCGGAAATTTTAAATTTGAAGTTAGGAAATTCAAAATGTTTAAATTGAAAAACGTTTACAAATCGAAAAGAGTTAATTTAGAAATTGGAAATTGGAAAATCTGAAAAATCAAAATTGGAAAATTTGAAGTTAGGAGATTGGTAGGGTTAGGAGTTTAGGGTTAGGGTGTTAGAGTTAGAGTGTTAAGGTAGGGGTTTGTGTAGGGGTTAGGGTTAGAAGTTAGGGTTAGAGGTTATGGTTTAGGGTTAGGGTTAGAGTTGGGGGTTACGGTTAGGGTTTAGGGGTAGGGTTAGGGTTTCCCCTTGAAGAATAAGGCTAGGACTCAGGAATTGGAATAGGGACCTCCCACAGAGGTTAAAGGTCAGAAGGCAGGTTTACAGAGTTCAATGGTTACAAGGCATGGCTGACCCACCCCCACCAAAGTGTACCACCTACCCCAACTAAGTCAGGGAAGGAACAAGTTGGAATACCAACATTTTGAAAATTAGGAAATTGAAAATTTCGGAAATATGTAAATGAAAAATTCTATATTTTGGAAATTTAAAGATTAGGTATTGGAATTTCCTTTAAAATTTGTCTGTTAGTGAACATAACAAATACGAATTCATCCGAAGTTACGAATTATGCAAAATATCAAATGCTGCATCTAAACGAATGGGATATAATTTTGCCCCTGTACAAATCATTAGTAAGACCTTATCTGGAATATGCAGTTCAGTTTTTGGCCCTAGTTCTCAAAAAGGATATTGGGGAACTGGAGAAAGTGCAGAGAAGGGCAACCAAACTGGCATGGAGGAGCTCAGCTATGAAGAAAGATTAGAGCAAGTGGTTCTCAACCTGCTAGTGCCGTGACCCCTTGATAAAATGTCTCAAGTTGTGGGGACCCCTAACAGTAAAATTATTTTCGTAGTGTGGGTTGTCAGCACCCAAGACAATTAACTTGCGCCCCTAACCCACAGACATTTAGCGCTCCCCGAGTCCTTTTATTGGCAACTATAATCATAGGTAGAGTCACTCACTGTGTTTCTGATTTTGTGGTGTGTCGTAGCAGTGACACCTATGCTGAAATCAGGAGATGGGGTCTTCTCCAGCCCCTCCCACTTCACATTCCTCACCAGCCAGCTGACCTTTAGTATTTTCCCCCCAACCATGCCATAAACTGAATGGGCAGCTGCAAAGAGTCTGAGTGGGCGGCTGCGGGCTCCAGAGACAGCCCTGCTGGGTGGCCACAAAAAGGCTGGGAGAGTGATGCAGGCTTCAGGAACAGCCCAGGATTTGGTGACCCCTGGCAAATCATCATTTGACCCCCGAGGGGGTCCTGACCCCAGCTTGAGAACCACTGGATTAGAGGAACTGAATTTATTCACTCTTGAGAAATGGAGATTAAGGGGGGGATATGATCAACATGTACAAATATATAAGGGGTCCATATTGGTGTTGAGTGATTCACTTTATGGTCAATGCCTTGAGGCGATTAAGTTTGCATTTGTTGCACTATACAAGTTACTCACTCACTCACTCACTACAGAGGACACGGGGGCACTCTTTACGTCTAGAGGAAAAGACATTTCGCCTCCAAATACAGAAAGGTTTCTTCACAGTAAGAGCTGTGAAAATGTGGAATAGATTCCCTGCAGAAGTGGTTCTGGCCAGCTCAGACGATTGCTTTAAGAAAGACCTGGATACTTTCCTAAAGGTACATAATATAACTGGGTACTGACATTTATAGGTAAAGTTGATCCGGGGAAAATCTGATTGCCTCTCGGGTGATCAGGAAGGAATTTTTTCCAATGCTGTAGCAAATTGGATTATATTCTGCTGGGATTTTTTGCCTTCCTCCGGATCAACTGTGGGTATAAAATTTGTTATATGGGATTGTATGATATTATTATTATTATTTTATGGTTGAACTGGATGGACTTATATTTGTAGCGCTCACCCCCAAAGGAGCCGCTGGGTTGATGATGGGATCGGCAGGTTAAGTTGCACTTCTTCTCTCTAGGGGTTCACCAGAAGTATTCAGTAACAAATGGAATGTCCAGACAGGCAATAAAGATTTTCTCTGTATTTTTTAACTCCAGGCCAACATAGCCGAGCATCAAC
Organism: Rana kukunoris; assembly: GCA_029574335.1. Classification (NCBI taxonomy): domain Eukaryota; kingdom Metazoa; phylum Chordata; class Amphibia; order Anura; family Ranidae; genus Rana; species Rana kukunoris. The sequence continues at coordinate 42,845,576 of CM056052.1, read as the reverse complement.
TCAATAAAGGTGAGACAGGTTTATGAAGAAAGAAACGCTCAATGTCGGGCCTGGTTTAGAGCATAGCATAACTTAGCTGCTAAACATACAGATTTGCTTGCGTCGCCATTCGGACACACAATGAGGAAAACGGGCCTCTCTCGTTGACCTGGCTTTAGGCCTCTGCCACAGGCCGGTGTAACTTAATTTGTGGTTGTCTGAATAGAGAAAAACCTTTCCAGTCATGTTTTCTCAGTGTCCCATACCGAGCGACACCGGCGCGCACCTGTGTATGGCCCAGGTGCCTGATTCTCTCAACGGCATCAGAAACCCAGCCACTCATTGGGGTCCCTCCAGACTCGTCTCCGACTGAGACTCTGTAGGTCCCGGACACTTGGCCAGGTGGACCACGCCTAAAGGTGGATGCCGCACCCCGACACCGGGGCCCCCCGCAGGAGACGAAAAAAAGCCCCTCCGACACATGACCTGACTCTCAGATATACCCTCTCCCAGCATGCCCAGCGAGAGAAAACTCTCTCCAATTGGCTGCTGAAGAAGAATCCATCCGCCAGAAATCCCTCTAGCTCGACACTACCGGCCAGGGACGGATTAACATCCCCAGAATGCAGTCCAAGCCAGTGGATCTTTCCGGAAAGATACAGGCCACAAACCTAACAAATTGTGACTGGGAGCAAAGTAACTCTCCCAATCCAACTAACTTATTTTTTTCTCAAGCGCAATACCCGTGCTAAAGGCAAGGGGGTGCTACACACTATATATATATATATATATATATATATATATATATATATATATAAAAATAATCAACCAAGTGTAACTTAATTATTTATTCAATGCTTACACAATATAATGTCATTTTTTCTTCTTGTTTAATTCAGTTGATAATTAAAATCTAGCTCTTCCAACAATACTGCCTTCCACACATCTATGTGATACCACAAATCATCTGCAGGTATTTAGTGATCTATGTACAATACAATACAATAACGATAATACATTATATATATATATATATATATATAATCAAATTAGTAATTTAATTTAATATATACAGTATATAATCCCTTGATAATGACATATTCATAGATTTTATTTCACATCCACAGGGTCTTTTCCCTTTTTCCAGCCCCAGTGGGTCTTCGGGCTCACCCCCCTTGGTGTGTGTGTTGGGGGAGCTGGTTTAGCATCTGGGCTCCTTCTTCTTGAGGCCTGACACCAACATCTTCCCAAAGGAACGCTACTATTGTATTTCTGGGCTGAAAAATTGCAATCGCATGTTTTCAAGTTTAACATTTTGGAAGGTTTGCTATACCATCACAATGTACAGTTGTGGCCAAAAGTTTTGAGAATGACACAAATATTAGTTTTCACAAAGTTTGCTGCTAAACTGCTTTTAGATCTTTGTTTCAGTTGTTTCTGTGATGTAGTGAAATATAATTACACGCACTTCATACGTTTCAAAGGCTTTTATCGACAATTACATGACATTTATGCAGAGTCAGTATTTGCAGTGTTGGCCCTTCTTTTTCAGGACCTCTGCAATTCGACTGGGCATGCTCTCAATCAACTTCTGGGCCAATTCCTGACTGAAAGCAACCCATTCTTTCATAATCACTTCTTGGAGTTTGTCAGAATTAGTGGGTTTTTGTTTGTCCACCCGCCTTTTGAGGATTGACCACGAGTTCTCAATAGGATTAAGATCTGGGGAGTTTCCAGGCCATGGACCCAAAATGTCAACATTTTGGTCCCCGAGCCACTTAGTTATCACTTTTGCCTTATGGCACGGTGCTCCATTGTGCTGGAAAATGCATTGTTCTTCACCAAACTGTTGTTGGATTGTTGGAAGAAGTTGCTGTTGGAGGGTGTTTTGGTACCATTCTTTATTCATGGCTGTGTTTTTGGGCAACCCCACACATGAATGGTCTCAGGATGCTTTACTGTTGGCATGACACAGGACTGATGGTAGCGCTCACCTTTTCTTCTCCGGACAAGCCTTTTTTCTGATGCCCCAAACAATCGGAAAGAGGCTTCATTGGAGAATATGACTTTTCCCCAGTCCTCAGCAGTCCATTCACCATAATTTCTGCAGAAGATCAATCTGTCCCTGATGTTTTTTTTGGAGAGAAGTGCCTTCTTTGCTGCCCTTCTTGACACCAGGTCATCTTCCAAAAGTCTTCACCCCACTGTACGTGCAGATGCGCCCACACCTGCCTGCTGCCATTCCTGAGCAAGCTCTGCACTGGTGGCTGTATGTAAGTGAATTTTTATGCATATTTATAGACAATGTCACTTTATTTTAGAAGACAATCTCTTCTTGCTAACATTTAGCCCTGAAGAAGGAGACACACCTGTACTCTGAAATGCGTTGGGTGCAAGAATTATAGATTGTATTACAATGTAATGATGTTGACAAAATGTTTTTTTTTATGTTTTCTACTTATCATGTTTAATAAATACTTTAAAACTTTAAACATATTTTAAAATATATTGTGCCTCCAAAGTCCACCACAAGGGGATTGTTTATTTTCTCCTTAACTACTGGATGTGGCACTAAGAAATGCTTAGTATTGCCGACTTACAAATTTTATGACAGTGAGATGGGTCAATCACTGCCTCCCCCTTCCCCCAAACAATGAGTGGGGTTCCCTGTTAAAATACATACCAGACCCATAGCCTTGGTAAGTGTGCTTTTTCTTTAACTATTTACTATGTACCCCTTAATCAAATGTGGGGGAGGTATCTGAGTGTCCCCTTATTGTTAAAATAGGGTTCCGGATTCTAATTATCCCCCAGTCTGCAGACACCCACAACCACGGAGCTAGAATTGTGTGGAAAAGTCCCTTGTCCTCAACATTGGGACAAGGTGTTTTGTCAGGTGCAATGCCATTTGCAAGGAACTCTCCCCATGTTGAGGGCATGTGGCCTTGTATGGTTTATGGGGGTGCACACTCCCTTGGAAGGGAGACCATCGCTTTTTTTTTTTTTTTTACATGCACAGTGTATGTAAAACCCAAAATCTAAAATAACATATGTATGTGCTGCTGTATATATTAGTGATTATATACTGCATTTCACACTGTGGGTACTTAAGGGGTACTTTTCTTATAAATCTTGTCTGGAAATCCTGCCAGTCATGTACTGTGTAAAAGTCTGTCACAGAGTGACAACGCTAAACCAATGATTAACATATCATCAGTGGTGTTGTCACCCTGCCATGCATGCTCCATCAGTGAGAACCAAGGCAGAATGCTTGTAGTCTCGCTGTAGTCGGCGCACGTGAACCTGTCTATCATGTCTATACATGCCTCCTCAACCGTCCTTCCATGCTCAGTTTATGGCTTCCCACTGCAATGCCAAGGGTAGCCAATAAGCCACTTCTTCCACCTCCTGCAATAGAAACGCTGCAATAGAACATGGAACTTCGTTGTGAGCATGGAAGTTCTTTGGATTGAAACATTTACTAAAGTCAAATCCACTTTGCACTACAAGTGCAAAGTGAACTTGAAATTGCACTGAAAGTGCACTTGGAGGTGCAGTCACTGTAGATCCAAGGGGAACATGCAAGGAAAATAAAAAACAGCATTTAAGCTTGCACATTATTGCATGATAAAATCAGCAGAGATTCCCCTCATTTCAGATCTTCTACTCAGATTTACAGCCACTGCACTTCCAAGTGCACTTTTAGTGCAATTCCAAGGGCACTTTGCACTTGTAGTGCAAAGTGTATTTGCCTTTCATAAATAACCCCCAATGTCACAGACAGTGATGATACCTTGTCCATAGCCCTGGTTTGCCATAGGCTTTCCTATAGTGGTCATGTGATGCAATAGGCACACAATTTAGAACACTTTAATAAAGAGAAAAGTCATAATATTATTAGGGCAAGCTCCCATGATACCCTGCATGGTTGAAAAAGGCAAGGTCGACATCTGCTTCCAAGCTCAACTCTGGGAAACTAAGCAAACAAAAAAAAAAAAAGTGTTACTAAGCCCACAACAGTAAAATCAGTCTGTAAATGCAGTAAAGCATGCTTGTAATACTCACTGTGGAACCCAAAGGGATAATCCTCTGCACTGTGTAAAAAGGCTGGGGGAAAGTCCCCTCCTGCCTGTAAAAGCAATTCAGTGGCTGATGAGCAGCTCGGATAGCTTTTACATTAGAGGAATTTGCAAGTTGAAATCAAAAGATATCTGGATGATGCCTGTAGCTAGAGTTTTGGCAAACATTAGTGTGTGCTTCACGCAGTATATTTCAGTGTGTTAGTGCACGTTTAATGCAGGATATTTCAGTGTATTAGTGCATATTTAACGCACTATATTTCAGTGCATTACTGCATGTTTAACGCAGTATAGTTCAGTGCATTTGTGCGTGTTTCATGCAGTATATTTCAGTGTGCTTTTGTGTTTTTAACGCAGTATATTTCCATGGGTTAGTGCACGTTTAACGCAGTACATTTTAATACGTTACTGCATGCTTAACGCAGTATATTTCAGTGTGTTACTACGCGTTTAACGCAGAATATTTTAGTGCATAACTGCAGGTTAAACGCACTATATTTAAGTGTGTTACTGTACGTTTAACACAGTATATTTCAGAATCATTACTGCACATTTAATGCAGTATATTTCAGTGCATTACTGCATGTTTAAAACAGTATATATCGGTGTGTTAGTGCACTTTTAACGCAGTATATTTATTGCGTTAGTGAACGTTTAACATAGCATATTTCAGTGCATTACTGCACATTTAATGCAGTATATTACAGTGCGCTACTGCACGTTTACCATAATATATTTTAGTGTGTTACTTCACGTTTAACACAGTATATTTCAGTGTGATACTGCGAGTTTAACACAGTATATTTCAGTGCGTTAGTGCGTGTTTAGTGCAGTATATTTACGTGCATTGTGCACGTTGAACGCAGTATTTTTCAGTGCGTTACAGCACGCATGATGCAGTATATTTCAGTGCATTACTGCATGTTTAAAACAGTATTTTTCTGTGCATTAGTGCACATTTAACACAGTATATTTCAGTGCTTTACTGCATGTTTAATGCAGTATATTTCAGTGCCTTATTGCGCATTTAATGCAGTAAATTTCAGTGCATTACTGCACTTTTACCACAATATATTTCAGTGCGTTAGTGTACGTTTAATGCAGGATATTACAGTGCATTAGTGCACGTTTAACGTAGTATATTTTATTGCATAAATAAACAGCGCATAGGTGAACAACAGAAAGTATATGAATAAATATAAACAAGTGAAATGAACCCGTGAATAAGTAGTGTTTCAAACAAAAAAGTTCATGAAGTATGAAAGCAAAGTAGAATTAAATCAATGATCTTCACAGTAATCTTCCACCGCACCCGATATGAAAGTGAATCCTCCACCAATTAAGTTGGCCACTCACCAAAACAAGTTGCCTAACACTCACATGCTTTGGCAAAAGAGCATGAAATGTAATTCTTAACCCATCAGGTAAATTCCAATTCCAGTGTTGTGATAGGTGAAAAATCCAAAAATAAAGAAAGCATATAATAGTGTGATATCGTAAAAACAATTTAATACACACTCAAACAAAGCAGAAGTTCTTCAATATTCAGGTAGCTGATGAACTGCGGTCACGGCGGACCTATGTAAACAACCAGATGCTTCTTACCATTCCACCTGCACTGTACTTGTATCCCTGGTTGGAAAAACTAACGATCGCTGATAGACAGCGTGATGTATCATGCAGAGCGATCTCCCCACGTTGGTTCAGATGTTCATATGTTTAGAATGTAGCTGTACCTCGACATGTTTCGTCGTATAGACTTATTCATGAGATTGAGCTACATATGTGTTAGTATGTTCGTTTATATATCCAGCAATACACTTAATTTTGGGTGTCCCCCTGTAGCCATCTATGTCCTCCAATCAGAGAGCTCCATCGTGAGATGTCAGCAACCCCGCGCCGCAAATGTCACAAAGTGCGTCCGACCAATCCCATGTCACTGAAGTATGGGCGGACGTGGCGCTGTGAAAGATCACACGTGAGTGCGGAAGTGAGCGAGTTCTCCGATATATACAGGGCGGGCATGATGCATCGGGTAGTACACTTAATTATAGGTATTTCTCTATAGTAATCTAAGTTCTCCAATCAGAGAGCTTGGTCACAAAATATCCATAACTTCACACCGCGGGCGTTACAGAGCGCGTCAGACCAATCCCATGTCACTGAAGTGTGGGCGGACATGGCGCGCTGGAAAACAACACGCAAGGGCGGAAATGTGCATGTGTCCCAATCTACTATGGGCGGACGTGACGCATCGGATAGAAGGTGCAAAGGCGGAGGTGCCTGCATCATTTAGCTAGGAAATGCGCACGCATCCACAACCCAGCACTCAAACCAATCCAATGCCTGAGACGCATGCATGCCAAATGAATGGTCAACAGCTAATCCCATCCCAGTTCGTCTCACAGGAAATGATGTTAAAAACCGTGATGATGGGAAAAACACTGATCTCAAAAAATTTAGCAAAAATCTAACAAAAATCGTTACCGATGTTAATCAGCCACACAAATACATCAGATTACAAATACTGTACATCAAAAATCAGTTAACTGCTAGCAGTGAATAAATGATGTATAAACCTAAATAAAATAAAATAAAAAGTTAAAATGCTAAAAGTTCTAAAAGACTTATTTCAACATTAATATTGCAAATACAGATGTAAAATGGAATGAGTTAACATTGTAGGTCACAAATTACATCATAAAAATATTCCCACACTGTATTAATGGTTATTCAGCTATTAAACCACAACCTACATGGATAAGGATGAAATACTAAGCAGCTAACGGATCTGCGTGTCCCTAAGCAAGAATGGGGCACGGAGATCACCGTCTGCCTAAGTTAGTCAAATACTGGTTGTAATAAACATTTACCTGCATAAATGTCTATGAATTGTTGATGAAACAATTCAAATCTTCTTCTATCTATATTTAATCCTCGTGGATAGAGACATTTTAATAGGAAAATCCATTGTGTTTCTCTCTGTGACAGATCTCTAAGGCCCCATACACACGAGCGGACAGATTTGTTCAAATCTGTCTTCAAATCTGTCCGTCCGACAGATTTGAACAAATCTGTCTGCTGGGATTTTGGTTTGCTCGCGTGTACACACGAGCAAACCAAAATCCCCGCCAGCAGAGAGCGCGCTGACGTGTCGGTGACGTGGCGGTGACGTTGACGCCGCCACGTCACCGCACCAGGAAGTAAAACACTTCCGCGCATGCGCCGAATCCATTCGGCGGCGGTGCGGCAGCGGTGCGGGACGACATGTCTGCTGGTAAGTGTACTAACCAGCAGACATGTCGGGCGGACAGATTCCCACCCGATAGATTTCAAAGCATGCTTTGAAATCTGTCAGGTGGACAAATCTGTCTGCTCGGCCGTACACACGATCGAATCTGTCTGCTGAAACGGTCCAGCGGACAGATTTGATCGTGTGTACGAGGCCTTACTCTATTGGAACCTCTCCAATTTGGATATACACAATCGATCCCACAAAACTGGGAAAGTGTGGGGGTCCCGATTGTGTTTTTCTTTGAAATGGACCGATACACTGTGGTGTTTGTATCCCTTTTTTATGTTGGCCAGATGTTCAGAGATACGGATTCAGAGATGTTCATAGATACGGATTCTCAGTAAACGTTTTGTTCTGCCAACATATAACAGCCCACAAGGGCACCATAACAAATAAACAACAAATGATGAATTGCAGGTGATGAATTCCTTTAGTTCAAAAACCTTGCCATCACTTCCCTTAATTTATTTTTTTCCTTTGTTATGCTCCTTAACTGTGCAACAACAAATACACTTGTTGCATGGAAAGAACCCTTTTAGGTCAATCTGTAATCGTTGGTTAGGGGCATCCAAGATCTTACGTATCACTTGGTCACCAAAGTTAGGAGCCCGTCGGTATATGAACCGTGGTTGTTAAGGTAGAATTTCACTCAAATGTCTATCCTTTCCTAATAAGTGCCAGTGATTCTTTACGATATTCTCGATGTCTTTAAACTGTGCATGAAACCCTGTTAGAAAACTGCATTGATGTTAATTGCTCAGAAGATGTTTCTTTCTTCTTGAAGCATTCACTTCTTGGAATATCAAAAACTTGTTGAACAATATTATTCAATTTTGGACCATCATAACCTTTTTGGACAAACCTAGTCTTCAATACATTAGATTGTGCAAAGTAATCAGATTCGTTAGTACAGTTTCGGCGCACCCTTAGGAACTGACCCTTAGGAATGTTTTTGATCCATGCTGGATAGTGACCACTATTGATTGACAAATAACTGTCACAATCTGTTGTCTTGAAGTAAACTGTAGTGTTTAGTTTCCCTTCAACATGTTTAATTGTGACGTCCAGAAAGTTAACACTATGATTACTGATAGTGTATTCCAGCTTAATATTGTTAGTGTTATTGTTCAACTCTACTGTATGGCATCAATTTTAGTTCCCTCCCATATAACCAAAAGGTCATCAATAAAACGACGATAAAACATCACCTGGGACTTTCTATTACAGAATATGTGTCTGTCCTCCCATTCTGCCATAAACAGGTTGGCGAGGCTGGGGGCAAACTTAGCCCCCATTGCCACGCCAACCTGTTGAGAGAAGAAAAAAACATCAAATCAAAAATAATTGTGGGACATGCAAAATTCCAAAGCATGTCCCAAAAAGTGTTTCTGAGTATGTGGAATGTCCTCCCTTTTACTTAAAGGCCAATTCAGGGCTAGTGCAGCATCTTCATGCTGGATAATGGTGTAAAGAGAGGCCACATCGGCCGTGATCAAAAAGATTTTTTTTTTAGATAATTTCTTTTTTATTTATTCAATGTTTACATTTATCATACACTTTGCACTGTATTTTGTATCTGAATATCCGCACATATTAAATGGATAATAAAATATGTAAAACTCTAGTTCCCAGACTTACTCCCTTTTCTTGTCTATATCCCTTTTGTGCATTATTTTGTGCGTGTTTCTATTTACCACCCTCCCTTCCCTACCCACACCACCTTATCATGACCATTTAATTTTACCTCTCATTTATTTTCTTGTTTTCGTACACTACTCCTACCTCCTATCTTTATAGGTAAAATGAGCGATAAGCGCTACAAAAAATGGTGCATAGATCCTGCAAAAATACTATAGTGAAAAATATATAACACACAATATGCAAAAACAAAAGCAAACCACAACTAATGCAGTGTGACAAAGCTGAATAATGCTAAATGCGACTAAGCTGAATGGTGCTAAATACAAGTGGCAGCAAGGAAACAAATTGCTAATGGTCATGAATAAAGTTCCGTGGTATAAGACATAAATGTGACCAAAGATGAATATGGTGGTGAATTCCCTTGAGGGTGGTGGGGGATGTGCTGGATTGAATCAATAGCACCAGGCCGGATGGGGCCGGCAACAGCTGGCGGGCTGGGTGATAATCAGATGGATGGCTTATCCCACGATGTTTAATCAGTACTGGACATCCCCAACAGGTAATGTAGTTCCCTTACCTTCCGGGTGCTATATGAAAGCATATAGTTGGATGGATCCAGGTATGCAGGTTTCACTGTCCCAGGTAGGTGTTCTCTGTTACATCCAGGAACCGCTATTGATCCAGACTCAAACGTCCAAGTATTGGATGTGGTGAATGGGAGATGTAAAAAAGGAAATCTCCAATGGTGAAGTATGTTAACCAATGTGGGTTTATTATAAAAATATATATATATAATATATACAATAAATAAAATTCAGTCCAACAAAGTACCAAATGGACTAGGAAAGTCCAAACATAAAATAAAAAATTAAAATAAAAGTGGAGGTATAACCAGCAATGAAAGTCGGGGACAGTGCGATCGTGCCGCCGACTGTATCTGAATTCAAAAACTGATAAAAACCAACAGTGCAAAAAATGGGGACAAAGCGATCGTACCGCCGTCTGTATTCAAATATGGTCCGGCTGATGCGGCTATAGCGTTCACGCTATAGCCGCATCAGCCGGACCATATTTGAATACAGACGGCGGTACGATCGCTTTGTCCCCATTTTTTGCACTGTTGGTTTTTATCAGTTTTTGAATTCAGATACAGTCGGCGGCACGATCGCACTGTCCCCGACTTTCATTGCTGGTTATACCTCCACTTTTATTTTAATTTTTTATTTTATGTTTGGACTTTCCTAGTCCATTTGGTACTTTGTTGGACTGAATTTTATTTATTGTATATATTATATATATATATTTTTATAATAAACCCACATTGGTTAACATACTTCACCATTGGAGATTTCCTTTTTTACATCTCCCATTCACCACATCCAATACTTGGACGTTTGAGTCTGGATCAATAGCGGTTCCTGGATGTAACAGAGGACACCTACCTGGGACAGTGAAACCTGCATACCTGGATCCATCCAACTATATGCTTTCATATAGCACCCGGAAGGTAAGGGAACTACATTACCTGTTGGGGATGTCCAGTACTGATTAAACATCGTGGGATAAGCCATCCATCTGATTATCACCCAGCCCGCCAGCTGTTGCCGGCCCCATCCGGCCTGGTGCTATTGATTCAATCCAGCACATCCCCCACCACCCTCAAGGGAATTCACCACCATATTCATCTTTGGTCACATTTATGTCTTATACCACGGAACTTTATTCATGACCATTAGCAATTTGTTTCCTTGCTGCCACTTGTATTTAGCACCATTCAGCTTAGTCGCATTTAGCATTATTCAGCTTTGTCACACTGCATTAGTTTTGGTTTGCTTTTGTTTTTGCATATTGTGTGTTATATATTTTTCACTATAGTATTTTTGCAGGATCTATGCACCATTTTTTGTAGCGCTTATCACTCATTTTACCTATTATCATTTTGTGATTGTGAACACACAGATTGAGCTGCTTCAATTTGTGGTTGCTATCCACCTTTCCACCACAGTTTACTCACAGTAGCGCATTAGACCTTTCTACACATACCTCCTATCTTTATATTTATCTCCGTAGTCTATCCCTTATCGACTGTGGTGGAGAAAGTCTATCGTCACTCAGCCATGTTTGCCAAATCTGATCAAATTTCCCAGTTTCCCCCCTACGACTATATGTTAGTCTTTCTCTAAGAAGTAAGGAATTCACTAGTAGAATCCACTGCCTTCCCGTGGGGATCTCTGGTGCCATCCAGTATCGTGCTATAAGTTTTCTTGCTAGATATAATACTCTAATTAACATTATATAAATTCCTTTTGGGAAGGTATCCGCCTCTATGGACCCCAATATATATACCAGGGGTTCCAGTGGGATGTGTGTCTGTGCGAGTCTACTTATGCACTGGGAGACCTCCTCCCAATACCGGTGTAGTTTTGGACATCTCCAGATCAGGTGTATAAAATCGCCCTGATGTATTTTGCACTTCGGGCATAGCGGGGAGTCTTTTCCTCCCCACCTGTGCATCTGCTCTGGTGTTCTATATGCCCGGTGCAAAATAAATAGCTGTGACAATCTATGTGATGCTGATATCGATACTACGGGAATACATTCTACGGCCCTTTTCCAAAGGCTTTCGTCTATATTCCCTACATCTTCAGCCCATTTGCTGCGACATTTTAAGGATGTATAATCCTGAGCCCTAGATAGTAGTTCCCTATATATTTTGGAAATTAGTCCTTTCCGATCCTCTATTTCAAGTACTGCCTTGATTAGGGGGGCTGACGATGTTATTAGGGATTGTGTTTTTTGTTGTACCTGTAGCGCATGTCGAAGTTGGAGGTACTGATAAAATCCCTTTGGATTTAACTGGAATTCCTGACACAACTGTTCGTATGTTTTCAATACCTCCCCTTCATACAACTGCTCGACAAAATGTATCCCTTTCTCCTTCCACACAGCGAATCCCCTTAGTGCCTGTATTTCCGGGTATCTTGGGTTATGCCATATCGGGGTACAGGGCAGCGGTCCCCTTATTCCCAAGGCTTTCCTAACCTCCCCCCAAACCCTTTTAAGGAAAATATCTGTCGGGGCAGAGCCTGGTATGCTAGGGAGGTCCATTTCCAGGTGAGATGCTGCCACTAATGTAGGGGCACAACTCGTTACCATATTACAAATAGAGTCCTCATTCTTTTGCCGTCCCCATCCCGCTAGGTGTTGAGTCTGAGCACCCAAAAAATACGTTTTAGGATGTGGGACAGCAAGACCTCCCCTATCCTTTCTATACTGAAGGGTAGCTAGGCTAATCCAAGCTGTCTTCTTCTTCCATATCAGGCCTCTCATCAATGTTTCAATTTGTTTAAACCATTTGTTTGTAATCCACATAGGGGAATTGTGGAAGACGTACAGGAGCTGTGGTGCCCATATCATTTTAATTAGGTTTGCTCGTCCTACCACCGATAGTGGAAGTTTACACCAACTATTGCATTTCTCCTTCTGTCTGGCCAATAGTGGGCCCAGATTTAGCTGGAGATACTCCGCCGGATCTGGAGATACCACCACTCCTAGGTACCTAAAACTGTTGCTTATAACAATCTGCTCTGCTCCGTGTGGCAGTGGTCCCTTTATTTTGTCTATAGGCATCAGGATTGACTTTGACCAGTTAATGGCAAACCCCGAGAAGCAACCAAACTTCCCAATGATCTGCATCACTGCCTAAAAAAAAAAGATTTCTGAATTAGGATTGATGGTCAATCTCTCCAATGATTGTAATAAATCGGAGGTATCCTTTAAGTAGGCCTTCGTTGCCTTGATGCTAGGTTGAAGGAATTTATCCAGATATCTGGCTAATTCCATGAGACCTTTGCTCCTGGTTCCCCCTTGTTTCAGCACATAGACTACTGCTGTCATGTTGTCTGACAGAATCTGTACATGACGTCCCTTGACCTCTTGTTGGAAGGTAAGAAAACCCAGAAAAATGTCTTTCAGTTCTCGCCAGTTTGACGATTTCCTTTTTTCTGCTTTTGACCAAGTGCCTTGTGCAGTTAGACTCTCCAGATGGGCTCCCCAACCCCAGGAACTCGCATCTGTTAGAAGTTTATCCAGAGGAAGGACCCATGGGAGACCCTTTGTCAGATTGGGAGAGTCCCTCCACCACCAGATTTCTCGTTTCACATTCGAAGATAGTTTGAAACTCTTTTTCAGCGACTCCTGGTGCAAGCAAACCTGTAGAATGTTCCTCTGGAGAGGTCTGGAGTGTAATCTTGCCCACTGGACTGCTGGAATAGCCGTGAGAAGGCCTAATACTAACATGGCTGATCTCACTGAAACTGAAAGGTTCGTCTGGATCTGACCCACTGCTGAAAAGATCTTCTCTATCTTTTTCTGAGGCAGGAACACTTTTTGTACTACAGAATTTAGAGTGTAGCCCAGAAACCTCATCTCCTGTGTAGGATCTAGATTCGACTTCTCTAGATTTAACAGCCAACCTAGGCTCTTGAGATGAGTCTGTGACATTTGAAGGTTTGTCACAACATTATCTCTGGAATCCGCAAAGAACAATAGGTCGTCCAGATATGGAACGACTGACATCCCCCTCAGTTTCAGAGGTTTCAAGGCTTCCGCCATACCTTTTGTAAAAATCCTGGGGGAAGAGGAAAGGCCCTGAACTGGAGATGCCAGACTGAAGATTCCCAGATTGATGGCCAGGCGAAGAAACAGTTGGGAAGCCGGCACTATCGGTACATGCAGATAGGCCTCTCTTAGATCCAGGGATGACATGAAGCAGTCTGGAGATAACAGCTTTGTTATGGAATGAATCGTGTCCATGCGAAAGTGTTTGTACTGTATTGATCTGTTTAGGATCTTCAGAATCAGTCGGTATTTGCCTAAAGGTTTTTTTACCAGGAAAATATAAGAATAAAATCCCCGGCTCTCCTGTTGTTTTGAGACCTGGACAATTACTTCCTGTTGGATCAGATCCTGTAACAGGTTCATCATGGCTGAAGCTTTTTCCTGATCTCTTGGGAGGTCTGTAACATAAAATCTGCTTTGTGGGCATTCCGAGAATTCCAGCCTGTAATTTTGTGAAATTATGTTTCTTACAAATGGACTTGTGGGTATTTGACTCCACTGAGGGAGAAAGGCGGACAATCGCCCTCCCACTGGAGTAGGGTTGTCACTTATCTTTAGTGGTTTGTTCTGGGGAGATCTAAAGAGAACCTCACCCCTTCCCCTTTGGGGAACCCAACGTTTCTTTTTGTCTTCTCTATTTTTGTAGGGATGCTGAACACCACGAAAATTATTTTTGAAAGTTTGTTTCTTCTTGGCGGGGAAAGCTTTCTTTTTATCGGCAGTTCTGTCCAAGACTGTTTCCAGATCTGGGCCAAAAAGAAAATCCCCTGAAAAAGGTATGCCGCAAAGTCTGAGCTAGGAGGCTGTATCCCCCGACCAAGTGTAGCGCTACCCCATTCAGGAGCCGCTGAGTATAAGTGGGATCGGCGTGTTGTGTTACCTGGCCGGTGTCTAGGGGTGATACTTGCGAGTTGAAGAAGAGAGTGAATGTCCAGTCTTTTGGTTGGGTTTTCTTCAATGCTTTATTCCAACATGACCTTCATCAACATAGTATAAGATAGGAAAAGGTTGATGAGCAGAGAAAGAGAGCTTGAGTATCAGGCCTTGGATATTGAAAGGTGAAAGAGCAATCTTACTCTCAGCAGTAATAAACTCAGTTTGTCGCCCCCGGACAGGTCTCTGCCACAGGCCTGGCAGCCGGAGCGTCACTTGCAAAAGTTGGGAGGACCAGGCCTGGCTCGGGCCTCTGCCACAGGCCTAGTACTTGAATGAGCATGAGATTGAAATGAGCTAGTCCTCCCAATAGATTTAGTTAGAGTCCCTGGATCCCCGATGGTTCGTTCAAGACCTATTGGATCACCTGCCTCCGGGTTCTCCTCAAGCCGATCCCCCACTGCACAGCTTCCAGCTTGGGATCCTTTTAGGAAAGGTTTGGGACCCAGCAGATTCTGGGATCCCTCTCCATGTTAGAGTGAAGCTCCGCATGGTGCGCAACTTCGGCCAGGTAGGCCACGGCTGCAGGGTCCTTGGATGCGCACCCTGAAGGTGGATGCCGCACCTGGAACTCAGACTCCGCAGAAACAACAACGGCCCTCAGGCCATCGCGGCTGCTCCAGATATAGCCTCCCTCAGCATGCCCTGGCGGGGGAACGAACCCCTGATTGGCTGCTGATTAAAACAAGTCTGCCAGAACCCCTCTAGCGCTAACTGCCACCCAGGGGTGAACACACACCCCTGGAGCACAGACCGGCCCACGGAAAAGTTCTGGAAATGGCAGCAGCCCAAATTTGACAAATTGTGAATGGGAGCCATGTAACTCTCCCATTCCCGACTAACTTTAGCGTAACGCCCCCACAAAAAAGCAAGGGGCGCTACACAAGCTTTTAGCCAGACTACCCACCTGGCTGAATTAAACAAGCACTGAGGATCTGGCAGCCATTTTAATTGTTTTCAGCTGACGCATAAGCCATATACTTAATTGCATTGAGTAGTAGAGGAAAAGACTCTAGGAAATCTTTTCTATGGGTACGTGCCTCAAGGTGTCCCTTTAGCTTCTCCACCCAGCATTCTAGGTTCCTTGCCACCACTGTGGAGGCCATAGCTGGTTTTAGACTGGCTGACGCGGGATCCCATGCTTTTTTCAGGAGGGCATCTGCTCTCTTGTCCATTGCATCTTTTAAGACCCCCATGTCTTCAAAGGCAAGATCCGTTCGCCGAGAAACCTGTGAAAAAGCAGCATCAACTCTAGGTTTCTTATTCCAAACTTCAGACTCTTTACTTTCAAAAGGGAACCTTCTCTTAAGAGATTTGTGTAAAAACGGTCCTTTTTCTGTATCTTTCCATTACTTTTTAATTGTGTCTGATAGTACCCTATGGATTGGAAAATCTCTGTGTTTGGAATCATCCAGGCCCTGGTACATTTTATCATGGACAAATAATTGCACTCTTTCCTCCTGAATATCCAGGGTATTGTAAATTGCGCTCAACAATTTATCCACGTCCTCCAGGGATAATTTATATCCAGAGGTTCTGCCCGCGTCCTCTTCCTCCTCTTCATCAGAGTCTTTAAGAGAGGGAAGAGTACTTGCCCCTTCATCCCCAGAGTCCACCTCTACTGGTTTGGAAGTGGAAGCTTGTAGGCTTGCTGGTGGTTGCTGGGGCTCAGTTTGAACCAAACTTTGTGCCAACATAGATTTAACTGAGCTGAGTGAATCCGAAAGTTCACAGTCTGAGGAAAACGGGTCTTTAATTTGTTGAGAAGATTTGTGGCACTGATAAAGAATCCTTAATACACGATCTACACATTGATTTTTGCCATTAATCTCTGAGAGGATTCTTGCAGGAGGGACACTTCCTCTGACTTGGTGGATTTAATAGCTTAGCTTTACTTAATGATTTTTCCTGAAACAAGATAATAAAAAAGCTTATCTAGAGTTCTACATAGCCGCCAGACCACCTCTGTGCAAAAAACACCACCACCAGGAAAAGTGTCCCACCAGCATCACAGCAACCCCATACAAACTGCAGTCACGGACCAGCAAATGCTTCCAGCAATGCAGACAGGCTCCCAAAGGGAGGTAACAGAAAAAAAAAACACAAGAGCCCATAAGGTTAAGAATAAAAAGATACCATTGTACCCCTCTTACCTGGGCCTGACCGGTGCTTATGGCGCCTGTATCAGCCATCACTGTAGCTCTGTCATCCATTCCGGCAGCAAACACAGCAGGGGAAGGAAAGAAACGCTGCTCCTTCAATTTCCAGGGCTCCGCGTCATCATCAGAGGCCAGAAGCGGAAGCACTGGTCAGCGGACCCGCCCCCTAGTCTCTGCGTTCCAGGCGCATGGAGCCACAAGCACCGCGCCCCCACAGGAAGACAGCGTCACAGGCGTGACGTCACCCACTGGCCGAGACATGGAACCGACATGCTGGAATCACCGCTGAATAACCGCGGAAACCCGCCCAACCACCAGGGCCAATCCGATCGGATTCCGGGCACAAGACGCTGAAACTCCTGCAGGTTCTATGCTCTCGTGAGCAGGCGAGACTTTGGACTCCTAAACACCCCTCCAAAAGGTAAAACGAGAGGGGAGCTGGGATGGTCCAAAAAAAAACGAAGAACACCTGCCACCCTAAAGGGAAAAGCCTGACCTCCTCCAGCCTTGGAGAGAAGCGCAGCTCCCTGGCTCCAGCCTGTTGCTTCCACCATGGCGGAGGAAACACAATAACTGAAGCCATGGTGGAAGAGGAGGGATTTAAAGCCTGGGGGTGTTTCCCATTGAAGAGGCGGAGCTGCGCTCTCTCCAAGGTTGTCCTGAAAGGCAATTTGAGAAACAACGTTGCCCATACACGGTCTAATAAAAAATGCTCTAGCAAAGCGCCGTGACGTACAATGGCACTATAAAGGGGAAGTTCCATTCGGATGACGCCACCCTATGGGCTGCTTTAGCTGATTTTGTGTTAGTAAAAGACGATTCACTCTTTTCTGTTTGTTACAGCGTGTTTACTCCATTACGATCAGTAGTTTTACCAGAACGAGCGCCCCCATCTCATAACTAGCTTCTGAGCATGCGCGGGCTTTTAACGTTGTTTTAGCCCACACACGATCATTTTTTACAACCCAAAAAACAAACTTTGGGGGAGTTTAAGATCAAGTAAGTAAAAGTGCTTGTCCTTTCTCCTAGACAAAACAAGGAGTTGCAGCCCCAAGAGATAATTGTATGTGTTCTTAACATAAAGAGGACAAAAACTACAAATACTGATGACCTTTATTATTAGGGCAATTACCTGTCCAGGAAGCCCGCAACGTCGGCACTCCAGCTGATCTGCGGATAAACACCCATGAAAGCAACTCCCCACTTTCAGCTACACTGCTGGTTCCCTACTGCGTATTTGAGATAACGCAGTATATTTCAGTGCATTCGTGCGTGTTTAATGTATATTTCAGTACATTAGTGGGCGTTTAGCACAGTATATTTCAGTGCGTTACAGCACGTTTAGCGTAGTATATTTCATTGCATCACTGCACATTTAACATCACACTACAATATGTACAAAAAGTATTTCTTCTTGCACTTAGCATCTGCAAAACCCATCAAGCTGTATCATCTTGAGGACACAGCTCTCGACAGCCAGTAGGCACATATCACTCTTTGTGTTCAATGAATCATCATGGTTCTCAGATAATTCTTTATCAGTGCCAATGTAACGTACCTGTTGGTGGGACCCGAAATGCAGAGGAAGGCCTCTCTTACTTTTCCAGGGATCCTGAGCCAGAGCTGTAACAAGGAATGCTGGAGCACAGAGGGGCACGAGTGCTTGATGGGGAATGCGGATGTGCAGCAGGATACGCAGAAGTAACTGGCTGGTGCCACACTGGCAGAAGAGCAGGAACTGATGACAGGCACAGCTATGACTGGATCAGGTGCAGGAAGATGAGCCAAGGTAAGGTCAGACAGTCCAGGTCAGCAATTAGTAAGCAGACAGGCGGCTGGCAAAAGAGTAGTCAGAAGTCAGGTCAGGCTTAGTAACAAGACAGATGAACAGAAGGATAAGGTAGAAGCATAGTCCGGAAGCAATCCAGGTGTAAGTGTAGGCAGAGTTCAGGCAAAGTTAGGAGCAGGATCACATTGGCAATAGGTGAGCAATATAGGAACAGATACACAGATGTTTGCGGAACGTAATAGACCTAATGACATTGACAGGCGGGACTAGTGAAGTTTAAATAGCCCGCCTGGCACAAATGCACACTTATGCATGTGCGCAAACCTGTGTGTGCCCACATGCACTCGCTAAACGGCCATGAACAGGGCTTACATGAACCATGTGCCTGCACACATGCATGCATCTTCCCTGACAGCCAATTTGCTGAAGGACCTATCTCCCAAACAACTAGTGACCATATTGCTCAAATATATTCTAAGAGCTGTATTAACATCTAAAAGGGTAACAACAAGCCATTCATCATGTAATAAAACTGCCTGTTGAGATGGAGTGAGCCATGACCGGAGCTTGGCAAGGCAATGAGCACACTACTGAAAGTGGTAGTAAACACAAAACAATTATTGGGACTCATGCAGGTCTAGCACATTATTATTATAATTATACAGGATTTATATAGCGCCAACAGTTTACGCAGCACTTTACAATATAAAAGGGAGACAATACAGTTACAATACAATAAAATACAAGAGGATTAAGAGGGCCCTGCTCAGAAGAGCATACAGTCAAATAGGGTGGGGCAGGTGGTACAAAAGGTTGTAACTGGGGGAATGAGCAGATGGAAGTAGTTAAAGATTAGTTAGAGACTTGATAGGCTTCCCTGAAGAGGTGAGTTTTCAGGGATCGCCTGAAGGTAGCAAGAGTAGGGGATAGCCGGACAGGTTAAGGTAGTGAGTTCCAGAGGATGGGAGAGGCTCTGGAGAAATCCTGGAGATGAGCATGGGAGGAAAAGACAAGAGAGCTTGACAGTAGGAGGTCTTGAGAAGAGCAGAGAGGATGGTTTGGGATATGTTTAGAGACAAGATTGGTGATGTTGCTTGGGACAGAGTTGTGGATGGCTTTGAAGGTTGTGGTTAGTATTTTGAATTTAATAGGAAGCCAGTGTAGGGATTGGAGGAGAGGTTTGGCAGATACTGAGTGGTTGGTAAGGTGGATAAGTCTAGCGGCAGCATTCATAATAGACTGAAGAGGGGAGAGCCTATAGAGAGGCAGGCCAATAAGAAGGGAGTTGCAATAGTCAAGGCAAGAGATAACAAGGGAGTGAATGAGGAGTTTGGTGGTTTCATTTGTTAGAAAGGGGGAATTTTAGAGATGTTACGGAGGTGAATTCTACAAACTTTTGACATTGATTGGACTTGAGGCTGAAATGACAAGTCAGAGTCTAGGATTACACCGAGTACCCTGGCCTGAGGGGAGGGACTGATGGTTGCATTGTTGGCTTTGATGGAAAAGTCATGGAGGGAGGCACCGGCAGGGGAGAATATTAGTAACTCAGTTTTAGAGAGATTTCGTTTAAGGAAGTGGTGCGACATCCATGCTGAGATGTCAGTTAGTAAGTTAGTAAAGCGAGAGGAGACTGAAGGAGTGAGGTGAGGAGTAGATAGATTTCGGTGTATAGGTGATATTGAAAGCCATGGGTGGTATCAAGTGACCAAGGGAGGAGGTGTAAATAGGGAAGAGAAGTGGTCCAAGAACAGAGCCTTGAGCGACCCCCACAGAAAGGGGCAATGGAGAGGAGGAGACAGAGTTGTAGGTAACACTGAAGCAGCGCTGTGATAGATAGGCAGAGAACCAGGATATAGCAGAATCTTGGAGGCCAAGGATATGGAGTTTATTGAGAAGGAGCGGGTGGTCAACGGTATCAAAGCCTGCAGAGAGGTCAAGTAGAAGGAGTATGGAGTACTGGCTGTTGCATTTAGCAGTTAGTAAATCGTTAGTGATTTTTAGTAAGGCAGTTTCCGTGACGTGCTGCAAGTGAAAGCCAGACTGTAAGGGGTCAAGAAGGTTACTTTTTACTGAGGTAGGAGCCAAGACGGTTGTAGACTAGGCGTTCTAGAAGTTTAGAGGTGAATGGGAGCAATGAGATGGGCCTTAAGTTGTTCAGGTTTTTGGGGTTCATTGAGGGCATTTTAAGTATTGGAGTGATCTGTGCATATTTTAAAGGGGAGGGGAAGGTACCACTAGAGAGGGAGAGATTGAAGATGTGAGTGAGGGAGCATAGGATAGAAGAAGAGGGTGACCGTAGTAGTTGTGACTGAACAGGGTCCAAGGGACAATTGGTTAGGTGGGCATCTGAGAAAGGTTTTGTAACCTCTTCAATAGTAGCCAATTCAAAAGAGGAGCGTGTTGAACGTGTCGTCACGCAAGTTATGTTGGGTGGTGAAGATGTACGGATGGTGGAGGTGTCCTCACGAATTGCATCAATCTTGTCTTTGAAGTGATTGGCAATCTCTTGGGCAGTAAGTGAGTTAGTGGGTAGAGGGTGTGGGGGACAAAGCAGAGAGTTAAAGGTTGAGAAGAGCCGATGGGGACTGGATGACAAGGTATTAATAAGAGAGACAAAATAGTCTTGTTTGGCAGCATGGAGGCAGGAATTGTATTTTAGAAGGGCAGATTTATATAGGGTGAATTCCTGCAGGCATTTGGTTTTACGCCACAGTCGTTCAAGAGCACGGCAATGTCTCTTGAGATTTCCAGTGTTGTCAGTTTGCCAGGGTTGTAACGCTCGGGGCCTGATTCTGCGTATGGTTAGAGGAGCAAGTGTATCTAGTGATGATGAGAGTGAAGTGTTGTAGAAAGAGGTGGCCAGGTCAGGACAAGACAGGGGAGAGATTTTGTAATATTGGTGGTCAGTAGCAGAATAGAGAAGAGAAGGGTTAAAGTTGCGAAGGTTCCTACAAGTAATTGTTTGCTGCTTGGAGGGATGGTTGGTTGGAGGCAAGGATACAGTGAAACTGACGAGGTTGTGATCAGAGAGAGGGTGAGGTTGGCAGGATTGCAGAGATGGGAGAATACAAGGTCAAGGGTATTACCATTGGAGTGAGTGGAAGTATGTGTTCATTGGGTTAGGTCAAAAGAAGAGGTTAAGTTCAGAAGTTTAGCTGTAGTTGGGCTGTTAACATTGACAGGAATGTTGAAGTCACCAAGAATGATAGTGGGTATTTCAGAGGAGAGAAAGTAGGGTAGCCTGGAAGCAAAGTCATCGAGAAAGTGCGATACTGGTCCGGGAGGCCGATAAATTGCTGCAATCCTCAGTTTAGGCCGATACGTATTCTTCTACCAATTTTTGGTAATAAAAATCGCAATAAGCGTTCATCGATTGGTTTGTGCAACATTTATAGTGTTTACAAAATAGGGGATAGTTTTATTGCATATTTTTTTTTAATACTAATAGTGGCGATCAGTGATTTTTTTTCATGACCACGACATTATGGCGGACATATCAGACAATTTTGACAAATTTTTGGGACAATTGTCATTTTCACAGCAAAAAATGCTATATAAATGCATTGTTTACTGTGAAAATGCCAATTGCAGTTTGGGAGTTAACCACTAGGGGGCGCTGAAGGGGTTATGCATGACCTCATAAGTATTTCTAACTGTAGGGGGCGGTGCTGGACATGTCTATATCAGGCAACACACGATCAATGACAGTGCCACAGTGAAGAACGGGGAAGCTCCGGGGACCGATCGTGGGACACCAGCGGTGATCGGGTCCGCGGGTCCCATGGCCGCGGTAACGGAGCTTCGGACTGCGTCGCGGGCGTGCGCACTGCTGGGCACTTAAAGAAGACTTACAGGTACGTACTTGTGCCCAGCCGTGCCATTCTGCCGACGTATATGTGCAGGAGGCGGTCCTTAAGTGGTTAAGCCCTGTACACACAATCAGTTTGTCTGATGAAAACAGACCGATGGACCGTTCAGTTTGTTTTTCATTGGTGAAAAAAAAGTAGAACGTGTTTAAACCACTTGCTTACTGGGCACATAAACCCCCTTCGTGCCCAGGCAAAATTTAAGCTTCCGGCACTGCGTCGCTTTAACTGACATTTGCGCGGTCGTGCAACGTGGCTCCCAAACAAAATTTACGTCCTTTTTTCCCCGTAAATAGAGCTTTATTTTGGTGGTATTTGATCACCTCTGCGGTTTTTATTTTTTGCGCTATAAACAAAAAAAAAGCGACAATTTAAAAAATATATATATATTTTTTACTTGTTGCTATAATAAATATCCCAATTTAAAAAAAAAAAATCTAAGTTAAGGCCGATACGTATTTTTCGACGTATTTTTATAAAAAAATAAAAAAGCGCAATAAGCGACTGGTTTGCACAAAAGTTATAGCGCCTACAAAATGGGGAACATAATTATTATTTTTTTTTATTATTTTTTTTTTACTAGTAATGGCGGCGATCTGCGATTTTTATTGGGACTGCGATATTGCGGCAGACATATCGGACACTTTTGACACAAATTTGGGACCATTCACATTTGTACAGCGATCAGTGCTATAAAAATGCACTATATACTGTATAAATGTGACTGGCAGTGAAGGGGTTAACACTAGGGGTGAGAAAGGGGTTAAGTGTGTATCCTGGGTGTGTTCTAACTGTGTGGGAGAGGGGGGTGCCTGGGGGAGGTGACCGATGCTGTGTCCCTATGTACAAGGGACACAGATCGGTCTCCTCTCCTCTGACAGCATGTGGAGCTCCACGTTCCTGCTGTCATCTGCTTGTGTTCCCGCCGATCGCATTTACCCGACAGACATCGCGGCCGCCAGGTACATGCATCGGCTCTTCAGCGATGCGGCTGGACAGTGTTTACCCGCTGCGCGCCACCCAGTGGCGCGCGCGGGTAATGCACATAAAAATACGTCAAAAGACGTCCACCCGACATTTGAGAGCCGTGCTGTTGACGTCTTTTGTCAATAGCGCAGATCTCATGTGGTTAAAATTTTCCTATGTATAAAAAAAACGATAGTCTGTGTGGAAGTCCATTGGTCAAAAATCCACGCATGCTCAGAATCAAGTCGACGCATGCTTGGAAGCATCGACCTTCATTTTTCTCAGCACGTCGTAGTATTTTACGTCACCGCGTTGGACGCGGTCAACTTCTGTATACTTCTAACATGTACATCTGCAATTTTTTTTTTTTTTTAGGCTGTACATACCTTCTAATCTCTATTTGCAATCCGGATTCCGGGTACTTCTCCCGTAGGAGTAGGCCTTTCTATGCTGAGGAGGTCGCCCAGATGATTGACGTCCTTTCAGAAAAAGTTCCCCCGGCGGATAAGGCCCCGCCCCCCGTTTTGCAAAAGCGCGCCACGAGTTACGGCGTTTCTGAAAGAAGCCGAACATGCAGAGCTGCGTGTCGGCTCTATATGACGCCAGCGTATAGGATCCATAACATGTATCAGAAAGTCACCTATATTTACATATATGCAACTGTCTAGGTGGAAATATCCCTAATTACAAGGGACTTGTTTCTCTCTGTGTATATACACACACAGATCTACGTCCTGTCAGGGAGAGGGGACCAATGTTGTATCCCTTGTACACAGGGACAACCATCGGTCGCCTCCCCCAGTCACTCCCCTCCCCCCACACTAAGAATCACTCCCTAGGGAATACAGTACATTAACCCCTTGATCGCTCCCTAGTGTTAACCCCTTCCCTGCCAGTCACATTTATACAGTAATCCGTGCATTTTTATAGCAGGGATTGCTGTATAAATGTGAATGGTCCCAAAAATGTGTCAAAAATGTCCGATATGTCTGCAGTCACGATAGAAATCGCTGATCGCCGCAATTACTAGTAAAAAAATAATAAATAATAAAAATGCTATAAATCTATCCCCTATTTTGTAGACCCTATAACTTTTTTTTTTTCAAACTTGTCCCTCTTCTTTTGTTTATAGCTCAAGAAAGAAAAAAAACACAGAGGTGATCAAATACCGTGCAATTGTCATTCAAAGTGTGACAGAGCTGAAAGCTGAAAAATGGCCTGGGCAGGAAGTGGGTGAAAGTGCCCAGTAGGCAAGTGGTTAAGCCACCCGGCAGTACTGTGAGGTAGATTGGTTAGGATGCATCCTCCAAATGAGTCACCAGGCCCTTCTTGAGATACCAGCGTTCTGCCTGGTCCTCGGTCCTCCCCTGGAATTTCCAATTGCTCGGCTTCTTCCCACAGGCAAGACAGCTCAGGACCATCTCTGAACCAGTAGGCCCCAGACAAACTTCTGGGCCTGCCTGCAGTAATGTAGCCTTGGGCCAGCAGGCCCCCGAGGCAGAAGAGGAGTTGTCACATACCTTAGGCCAGGCGGGCCATGAGGTCAGAGAGAGAGAGAGAGAGAGAGAGAGAGAGAAAGGTGCTGTCTGTCCCTTATGTATTCTCTCCCAGACTGCACAACGGCAAGAAACGCCCACTGGGCTGTTTCTGGGGAAAGAGTAGTCAATGCACTTAGCTTCTGTATTTCCAACACTGGCCTGTGATGACAAAGACACCTACAGGCGACAGTGGGGAGCTGCACACAATAGCCACAGCTAGAACAGAAGCTAATTTAGCCATAACATTAAAGTGGATGTAAACCCAAAATGTTTTATTTTTTTACTGTCACAATGTAGAGTAAACGATTTCCTATCATCTGTGCCCAGTCTTGCCACACACAGTTAAAGGATCACTAAAGGATTTTTTTTTTAGCTAAATAGCTTCCTTTACCTTACTGCAGTACTGGTTTCATGTCCTTATTGTTCATTTTTGCTTTGAAGTAGCTGTAATACTTCTCTGATCTCCACACTTCCTGGTTGTCTGTTTTCTTATAACCACCATACTAGGAGCTTTCTCACTGTGGTCTAAGCTGTCTTTGCTGTGTGTCTAAAATTTCCCAGAACATCACATTAATTTTAAAAACAAAACACTGCCCTGGATTTGTTTGTTTTTGTTCTGTGTGTGTCTCTCTCTACTTCACAGAAACATGAAGCCAGTTTAAAAGTGAAACTAAACTGCAGGCACATTATATGATTGATTTTTATCTATGTTTAATACTTTTTAAAAGGAATCAGTTAACTTTTATATCTCTATACCCTGTAAACACTCATTTCAGCAAAAAAATGTTTTTCCTTTAGTGACCCTTTAATCCAGCTCTGAGCAATCCTCTTCTATTGTTCCGTGAAATAAAACAGACTTACAGAGAAAAACCTTAGTCCGTTCCGCCCCCTTGCTGTGAGTGACAGGTTATTTACATATCTCATGCACTCGCCTGGAGACAGGCATTCTTTTTTAATTCCCACCCACACTCCTTTTCTAAAGTCATGTGGTTACTTTTCTGGATTTAGACTGGATGTTAGTGATCATAGCAGCATTCAGTGTAAGTAATACATAGGACAAAATGCATGTTGACAAGGGGAGTGTAAAGGTGGGTGGGAGGACTCCAGACAACAGATCCAGCCACAGAATCTGCAGTTTTTCAGTTCTTACAACAGACAGAGGGGAGACATTTGACAGGTAAGGATACATGCAGGAGGAGTGTCTATCCTTATGGATCAGCACTATGGCAGTAGTTTAGTAAGGATGAGAGTGGGTTTACATCCACTTTAAATCTGAACTATGTACAGTTCAGATAACCCACTAAATTTACATGATAGTGCCTGGTCAACAGGAGCAGGGCGCTACACTTATATAGTATAAACTGTGCAAAACAGTGACCCAAGAATAATTATCCAGCTGCAATATTATCAGTATAAGTCAATCCCCAATAACAATAATCCAACAGTAGATAAAAATAAAACAAGCATCAGTAAAAATCCAACTGCACTAATGACATATAAAGAGACGTTATCCAAACTCCCAATGTGGATTTTGTTAGCAGCTCAACACTGTTTTTAGTGTTATCTTTTCCTTTTTTGAAGGAACACATTTTGGTGCTTGCAGCAGCTCTCAGGGCCGATCCTCCCTATAGGCTCACTATGCAAGCCGCTTAGGGCCCCGCAAAGCTGCGAAGGGCTTCTCAAATTACTAGAGGCCCCGCCTGGTGAGAAGTCATTTTCGTCCCCTCACCCCGCTTCTAAACTCGCCGGCTGAGTCATTTCCGACAGTAGAACACCCCCTCCCCCCGCTTCTCAACTTTCTTTAATGTGACATGTCACTGTCGTCAGCGCCCCCGCTTCTCATCTTTAATGTGCCATGTCATTTTGCTTAGGGCCCCAGGGAGGTCAGAATCGGCACTGGCAGCTCTTATCAGGTTTTAATTTTTGCAGGTTTAGGTGGCAGCGCATTAGAGGTCTATTTTTGATTTGTATTCTCAATCTCATTTCTCTGTCTCAAAAGTGAGACATCAGCAGTCCTTTTAGACCCCTGATATTTCATCAAAGCCCTCTAACATGACTGCTAAGTAAACATTGTAAAAAAACAAACAAAAAAAAAATGGCAAATAGTTTCGACCGGCGTTGAAGTCAAAACGGGAGCTTTTCATTTTACTGGTATAAAAAGGGATGCTAGTATTGCTGTACTACACGCAGTAGTACGTGGCAAATGGGTCCTATTACTCATAGGTGGCGCATATGTTAAGGACCAGTCCAGAGACCGTTAATTAACAAGGTACAATCATTAATAATAAGGGGGGCGCTAATAGTATGTGATACATTCCAAATTCTAGCTTGAAACAATATGTTACCTAGAAGGTCAACAATACAATAGTGATTTAAAGTGCAAGTGCTTATATAACATCAAAAAATAAGTGCAAACAGGTCCAAAAAATTTAGCAATGGTCACTAAATGATAAGCAATTGGTAAGTCCATGCATAAAATGGTTAACTTGAGAGTAGACACCATCACCACGGAACAGATATCAAACTGGTGGCACCTGGTGAGAGGTAGAGGTAAGTGCCTACTTACCAGACCACCATGACCCTTTGTTTTGAAAAAAGGATCAGGTGGAGCTTTAGTACAGTTGATGGCCTAAGGTCTGTATTGGTACCTGGATAGGACTGGCCAGGAATGGACTCCAACATGAGAAATTACCATGAATCACGTTCAGCTACTTCCGCATTTGGCACAGAGAGGCAGTGGAACGCACGCTACACCTACCCACGAGAGTGAGACACAGTGCAGCCGGTGCTCCACATCACATCTAGCTGTAATGCTCTTGATTCCATAGTGCCAAAGTCTTGGCACTTGCACAAGTAAGTGGCCATTTGGCTTTTGTTTTTAATCTGCTTTACAATAAATTGCGGACTTCACTATGGCCCGTTTTTTCTTCATTTTATCCAGGGTAGTTTTCCCTGAGTGTATATCTGTTGGTACATGTGATTGAATAAACAGTCTTATGTTTTCTTTCACCCTACACTGAGTTATGGCTAGTGACTGGTTGGGCTAAGGGGTCTTGGATTGTGCTGGTACCGGACAAAGGATGCGTGTACTGGGGGGGACATAGTCCTGTTGAGGACGGGGGTCCATGACAAGTATAAAATATATATATAAAAATTCCAGTATGCCATTGTAACCTGGTAGCTTGCCACCCAAGCCTTGTTCTGGATCAGTGGTTGCAGGTTCCTTCCAGCCCACTAGCAGTTCCTGTTAGGTCCCTTTCCGGCCCATCGTAACATCACGTCCGGTGTGCAGGTTCGTGGCCTGCTACTGTGCTTCTCATTCATCTTCATCTTTTTGAGAACCCCCCTGGAATTCTCCTGAGCACTACACCAATTGTCCTCCCTAGCATTTTCTACACTTATGGGCTGGTATGCAACATCTTATGTTTTTGCCTCAACTACATGTGCAAGCTCACCATTATGAACTCTTTTACCTTGTAAAGCCTCATACACGCGGCCGGACTTCAAACAAACTTTTCAGTGGATTTTTGTCTGAAGGGAGTTGACTGGACACACCTATAGCATACACACGCTCAAACTTTTCTGCAAACTTTCCTAAAACTTTGCCAACATCACGTGTTTTTTCTGATATTTTCTGCTCTTTACCGCCACCATTTTGTCAATTTCTGCTATTGCTGGTTGATTAACATTGGTTCTGGGCAACTCCGATGGATTTCTGTACACACGATAGGACTTTGCACCGTAAATTTTTTGTAAAACCTGCTCATTTTGAAGTTTGTTGGCAAAAAGTCTGACCATGTGTATGGGCCTTAAGGCTTACAATGCTGTTTTTTTTTAACTCTGTATAAATGTTTGTCCTTTGGATCATTCGGATACATGTTTTGATTTGTGAGATCCTATGAGGCCCCTTTCACACGATCAGACCGATTGGGTCTGCCTGAAAAATGGACAGGCGGACCCAATCAGGCCACCCATTATCCACTATAGGAAAACGGATGTCAGCGGACATTTGTTCGCTGACACCAACCGGGCATCTGATCCGACAAAATCCGTGCAAGATAGGGACTGTGATGCAAATGGGGGGACTGTGATGCAAGATGGGGGACTGTCATGCAAATGGGTGGATCTGTGGTATAAAGATGGAGGACTATATTGCAAGGGGGACTGTGATGAAAAAATATGGGACTATGAAGTAAATATGAGGGACTGTAATGCAAAGGGGTGGAACTGTGATATAAAGATGGGGGACTGTGGTGAAGGGGGGGGGGGACTGTGATATAAAGATGCAGAACTGTGCTGTAAAGATGGGAGACTGTGATGCAACGGGGGGAACTGTATTGTAAATGGGGCTGTGTTAAAGATTGCGATGTGATGTAAGTATTGCACGGTGATGTAAATGGGGGGTCTGTGATTCGAAGGGGGGATGTGATGTGAAAGGGGAATAAGTAATAACACGAACATGAGATTTGGACCTCTATTGGATGAAAATTCTGCTGACCGCACTTTTATGAATTATAATTTAAAACCCATGGTATAGAGGGTTAGATTCTCCCATTATTTGTAAGATCAACTTTATGTGACGCCAAAGAGGTTGCATCTTTGTACATGTCCACCAAATGTGGAGTAGGGTTACTTTCTCACTCCCACTTCCAACACTTATCTGAAAGCTCAGGAAAAATTCTGTGAAGTAGGTCAGGGGTTCTATATAGCGTGATAGTAATTTATAAGATGATTCTTTTTCATTTATGAGCTGACTGAGCATTTCTCTCATTGTTGGTCTGAAAGGGGGTGTTTTATGTTCTTCTCCCAGGTTATTCAAAAGTGTGGTTGTTGCTTATGTTGGAGCGGATATCAACCATGCATAAACCTGAGATATTTTGTGTTAAAGCTTTTTCTTTAGTACAAAGGATGTAGGTACACAAAGAAGTTTTTTTTACATCAAAAGAAGTTTTGGAGTTGAAGGTAATATCAGAATATTAGCCGATGTTTAGATTCAAGAGATTTTCTTGTAGGAGGCCTTTGTTTTTAGTGAAATTAAGAGCTCTAAAGGAGCATCCTATGTTCCAGGCTCAGATAAGTGGGGTGTGTTTCCTGTGAATGGGGGTCAATGGGCACATGAGGGCTGTAAAGGCACATTTTACAGCAATTTTCTAAAGTGTGTGTTGGATATGGAAAATAATGGGGAGAATGAATATTTGCTAGGTGGGCAGGGCATGTTGGCCATTTAAATGTAAAGGTCTTTGAACTATATCCTCCTTTCATTGAACCCAGTCTTTACAGGCTCTATGACAGTGCCATTTTATTATTCTGGACAGGACGTAGGGAACATTTTAAGTGTTAACCTTGTGAATCATCATCAGAGAGAGTTTTTATGATTTACCAACCTCTAACTCTCATGGTATATATACAGTAATTTCATTTAGAAAAGAAAGCTGCATTGGTAAGCCTTTATTTATGTGCCATACTGCTTTATTTAACCACTTCATTACTGGGCACTTAAACCCCCAGACCAATTTTCAGCTTTCAGCGCTGACGCATTTTGAATGACAATTGCGCGTTCATACAACACTGTACCCAAATAATATTTTTATCATTTTTTCCCCACAAATAGAGCTTTCTTTTAGTGGTATTTGATCATCTCTGCGTTTTTTTTTTTTTTGCGCTATAAACAGAAAAAGACAGAAAATTTTGAAAAAAAAAACACTTTTTTACTTTTTGTTATAATACTATCCCAATTTAAAATATATATATATATTTTTTTCCCTCAGTTTAAGCTGATACGTATACTTCTACATATTTTTGTTTAAAAAAAAAAAAAAAAAAAAATCGCAATAAGCGTTTATTGATTGGTTTGCGCAAAAGTTATAGCGCCTACAAAATAGGGGATAGAATTTATTTTTAATTTTTTACTAGTAATGGCAGAGATCTGCGTTTTTTTTTTTGTCAGGCCTGCGATATTTCAGCGGACATATCGGACACTTTTGACATAATTTTGTGACCTTTCACATTTATACAGCGATCAGTGCTATAAAAATGCACTAATTACTGTATAAATGTGACTGGGAGGGAAGGGGTTAACACTAGGGGGTGAGGAAGGGGTTAAATGTATTCCCTGGGTGTGTTCTAACTGTGTGGGGGGAGGGGGGTGACTGGGGGAGGTGACCGACGCTGTGTCCCTATGTACAAGGGACACAGATCGGTCTCATCTCTCCCTGACAGCACGTGGAGCTCTGTGTTTACACCAGGGATCTTCAAACTACGGCCCTCCAGTTGTTCAGGAACTACAATTCCCATCATGCCTAGTCATGTCTGCAAATGTCAGATTTTTACAATGCCTCATGGGAAATGTAGTTCCACCACAGCTGGAGGGCCGTAGTTTGAGGATCCCTGGTTTACACACAGAGCTCCACGTCCCTGCTGTCACCTGCTGGGACTGCCGATCGCGTGTACCCGCGGACATCGCGGCAGCCAGGCACACTCATCGGCTTCCCAGCGATGCGACGGCACAGTGTTTACCCGCTGCGCTCCCCCCAGCGGTGCGCGCGGGTAATGTAAACAAAAGCCGTCCAAAGATGTCTACCTGGCACTTCAGGTTGGCGCTGCAGACGTCTTTTGACGACAGCGCCGACCTGAAGTGGTTAAATACAACTGAAAAATGATTACATAATTATAATTTGAAATTGGTTTTCCTTTCTACTACTAAAGAAGGTTTCGCATTAAGCTCTGGTCTAATCAGAATGATGTAACATTTAGGCATGAAGATGCAGCCCAGGAGTCCAGCACTGGAAGACAAGATGGCGAACATTTCCACAGCCACCATGTATTTCCCTTTGGTGCTGAGGTAGGCTGGGACGAAAGAGATCCAAACACTGCAGAAGACCAGCATGCTGAATGTGATGTACTGAGCTTCATTAAACATGTCTGGAAGTTTCCTGGCTAGAAATGCTACAATAAAGCTGAACAGAGCCAAACATCCAATGTAGCCAATCACGATGTAGAAAGCAGTGACAGAACCCTCATTACACCATAATATCATCTTCCCTGCTTCTACTTGGGTGTCATAATCTGGGAATGGTGGAGAGAAGATCAACCAGAAGACAGAGATTACAATCTCCCCAAAAGAGCAGCCAACCAGAAGAGACATTGAGAAATGTTTTCCCAACCATCTGCCTAATGACATGTCTGGTTTTGTGGCCCTAAAGGCAAGGATAACAGTAACTGCTCTGGCCAAAACTGAAGAAACAGCAATTGTGAAAATGTTTCCAAAAGCCACTTGTCGGAGGAGGCAGGAGATCTTGGTGGGACATCCTATGAACAACAGAGGACATAGAAAGGACAGGATCAGTGAGAGTAGAAGGATGAAGCAGAGGGTCCGGTTATTGGCTTTTACTATTGCAGTGGCTCTGTGCTTGATAAATATAAAAAGCACTACAATTGATGCAAAGCAGAATAACAGAGCAATAATAAGAATGAAAACCCCCAATGTATCGCCATAAGACAGGTAATCAATTGCTTTGGGAATGCAAGTATCTCCTCTTTCATTTGGCCACAGTTCTTCTGGACATTTCAAACAGTTTTCCATATCTGTATAGATGCAAAAGAGAATTATAAGGAACAGCTATGCTGTCTGTTTAATATATGTTTTGATTGTTTCTTAGATATACATGTGAACAAGATTATTTCTATATAAATGATATTTTAAATTGAATGTAATATATTAAAAACAATTTACTCCATTAGCAATTTAGCAAAGCAGGGTAAAATTACTTGTGATTCAGTATTAGTGAAACGCAAAGTGACTCAAAGCATAATTTCTTTATTGTACATCACGGGACACAGAGCAGCCAAAGTAATTACTATAAGTATATAAACTAAAAAGCACCTTTGGATCTGAATGAGTACCCAAAGTACCTGATATCAGCTGCAAAATAAACTTGCTATGTACCTACAGAGCAATATAGATTGAAAGAAAGAAAAATACGCTAGAAATCAACTACTAAGATATATAACAAACTGGTAGACAAATATACGTATATGCAACATAAATGATAACATATGATGATCCCATATGGTGCTTGTGCTCAATAAAGACTCCTATGGACTGGTGCTCAGGCTGGGTGCCCCACATAGATGTGCACTCACTGCTAGTGTTGAGCGGAATACGCCATATTCGATTTTGCGATATTGCGCGAATATATAGAAGAATATTCGCGAATATTCGCTAATATCGAATATTCGTGATATTTTATCCAAAAAAAATGTTGCGAAATTTCGATAATGCGAAATTTCGCTAATGCGAAAATGATTGCGAAATTCTCATAAACGGAGATCATTTCCTGTATTACTAAACTAATATGCACTAAACACTAACTCTACACTAACTCTACTTAAAAGAAAGGAGAATAAGGGGGCAAAAGAAGGGTGGAGAAGATAATCGCGCAATATTCCTATTGCGCGATTATCTTCTCCGCCCTTCTTTTGCATCAGAGCCAATCAGAATAACTCGAATATTCGGCAAAAGGAATATCGCGCAATATTCCTTTTGCCGAATATTCGAGTTATTCTGATTGGCTCTGATGCAAAAGAAGGGCCGAGTAGCTGATGCGATTCTTTTATGTTGCCGAAAATTCGCAATGCGAATTTTCGGCAACATAAAAGGATCGCCTCAGCTACTCGGCCCAGGGTCTCTAATCATACCAGCAATGCTTTTAGACGTCGATGGAGATCACTAGGATGTGATCTGTTTTAAAAAAAAAATTGGAAAAAATACGAATATTCGCCATAGCGAATATTCGCCATAGCGAATATTCGCCGCGATATTCGAGTTATTCGCGAATACTCGAATATGCAATATTCATAGCGAATATTCGCAATGCGAATATTCGTGAGCAACACTAATCACCGCAATGTGTGGACCAACTATCACTAGTGTGGTCTATTAGGCATGTGGTGATAACCCGAACTCAGGTCTTTAGGATGACGTCTTATTGATAGAGATGTTGCTCATAGGGATGAATGGGGATCAAGTGAGAAAGAGCCTCATTGCGCAATGCCGTTTATATCATTTATTGATTCCACAAACTAAAAAAAGGTTACACTTACATTGCTGAGTGCCTAGTAGTCCTGGCACCCGGCGTGTATAGCAGACGATTGATTAAAAGGGTAATCGGCCCTGAACGGGAAAGTCCTAGTAGCGGCATCCTGGTGCACGATTCCCTGATGTAGGTTATACGCCACCTATAGGTGAATGAACACTGGCACACCCAAAGACAGGAGGTCCCCCTTTATATAACCCCTCCCATACAGGAAGTACATCAGTTTTTTTCACCAGTGTCTCAAGTGCTATGCTAAAGAAGAGCCCCGTTGGAGAAATCCTTGGCAGGATCGAGGGACTATGCAGTCAGATCCATTCCAAATGGCAAAATAAGAATGGGCAAAATGGATGGACCCTGGGATCCAGGTCCTTGGTCACATACCTAAACCAAAGGTTGTCCTGGCAGGGTGCTATACAGGTCCAAGGGTGTTGACCCCAAAATGCAAGGGGGGCCCGTTCCCTGAAGGTCCGTTATGACATGACCCGCCGTGATGGGTGAAGATTGGGTTTGGCTGTGTTTACCAGCAGTATCCTGTGGCGGGAATGGTAAGTTAAAAGAAAATCCTAAGGAACACATACGGTTCACTTATGGACTTGTTCTGAGTAAGCGATGCCTTACCTGTTACCACTAAAGAATGCAATTGTAACATACCTAGTGTTTAACATTACCATGCATAAATAGCATCCAAACGGATGTTTTATTGCATGATCACAACACAAAGAGAATGCAACGTTTCGGAGCCGCGCAGAGCCCCTGCGCGGCTCCAAAACATTGCACTCTCTTTGTGTTGTGATCATGCAATAAAACATCCGTTTGGATGCTATTTATGTCGTTCCATGGTGTGCTGGCAAATATTCCTACTGTAACGTGTACCAGTATCCAGCTGATTGTTGCTACAAGCACCCAAACCCAAGAGCGGATCCAGGAAAGTGTGCGATGGGAATATAAAGTATAACATTACCATGCTTCCCCTGCAGTGTGCTCAGTGTCTGGCAGCGCTCCTGTGGACAGCATTGCCCCCTTACTCCGCTCTGTCATGGCCCCCGAAAGGACTTGGGGATCACTCGCCTCTGAAACACGGCGGTCGAATCCCCCTGGTGACACAGCCCCTTTCCCCTTGAGCTATCCCAAATACGGCATTGCTTTGTTCATTCACAAGCGTGGAAATCAACTTGGTTGAAAGAGCTACCCTAAGATGCAGGGGCGTATCTTGGCACAGCCGGCATGCACGTGGAAACGAACATTCACATAATACACCGCGCAGGCGCAAGGCTTACTGCCTATAAAGTTTTTACTCTCAGAAGAGTCTGGTGGCTGACGGAGAGATACAGAGCATACGAGGGCATGGAAGCACTGTATGGGTGTTGGATACAGGCATTTTAAAGGCACGTCTACTCAACATTAGACTGAGGAGTGATAGTGGCATATTTTCATTGCTGGACTATAGCTCTGCAGTAGATGCATATTGTAAGTACCTTTGCCTTTTGTGCTTAGGATTATGTCTTCCCATAAGAAAGATGAGAGAAATACAGCAGGGAGGAGCGCAAGTGCGCCGCGGTCGGGGTCTGAGAATCCTAGTCACACCTTCACAGTTCTATTCTCCCCTGAAAGACCAGAAGCAACTTGCCAGTCTGAGCCATTTAGGCTTTCAGGCATAGTAGTTAGTTCCAACATTTTAGCCTCTGCATACGTCACCAAGGACGATTTGGCTTCAGCGTTAGCTGGTTTGGAAGGAAAAAATAGCTAATATGTTCGCGTCTTCATCCCAGTCTGGGAAAAAACGCGATAGGTCCCCTTTTCCTCGTCCTGACCTTCCAGTATTGGAACAGGAATGGGCAGATGATGTTGAGATTGCATTGGGTGACTGGGAAGAAGGGCATGCAGATGATTCCTCCTCTGAGGATTCAGTCTCAGAAGAACCCTTCTCAGCCTCGCAATCTCAAAAATTGCTGGTTCAATCCCTATTGGAGTTGGTCATTTTTGGATACAAATTGAAGATTTGAAAATTGAAGAACCCCCTTTACTCTTTGGGTTCTTTAAGGTCTCCACATGCTTTCGCTGTACACCCATTGCTGGAGCGGCTGATATATGCTGACTGGGATCATCCAGATAGGTATTTTCTTCCTCCTAGATGATTTTCTCTTCTTTATCCTATGGAGGAAAAATTCACTAAGAAGTGGAGTTTGCCAGCAGTAGACGCTGCTATGTCTTCTGTGAATAGGAGTCTAATTTGTCCAGTAGACAATGTCCGGTTTTTAAGGATCCAACTGATAAGAAGCTGGAATCTTTGCTTAAAGCCTCGTTTGCTGTGGCTGGTGCAGCAGCACAGTCTGCATTAGCAGCAATAGGCATTTGTCAATCCCTAAAAGACCAGCTTAGTAGTGTTGAGCGGAATACGCCATATTCGATTTCGCGATATATCACGAAAATATAGAAGAATATTCGAGAAATATTCACTAAAATCCAATATTCGTGATATTTTGTCCAAATAACAATATTGCGAAATTTCGCTAATGTGAATGCGAAATTGATTGCAAAATTCTCGTCAGCACTGGGAGTAACTGGGAGGCAGGTTCCTATTGGTTGCTATGGAGGTTGCTAACCTCTGACAACTGGTAGGAGAACTTTGATTGGCTCTGATGCAAAAGAAGGGCGGAGAAAGTAATCGTGCAATATTCCTTTTGCCGAATATTCGCCTTGCAATAGCGAATATTCACCGCAATATTCGATTTATTCGCGAATACTCGAATATGCAATATTCGTAATGAATATTCGCAATGCGAATATTCGTGAGCAACACTACAGCTTAGGCAGGTTATTAAAGGAGAAGCAGGCCGTGAGTTAGCTGAGCTACAGAGGGCCTTATGTTTTGCTGTTGACGCTCTTAAAGATTCTATTCATCAGGTGTCACACCTTGCTCTCCTGTCAGCTGAATTGCCATTCAAAAATCTATTGGCAGGTTTTCCCCTTTCATGGAGAACGGTTGTTCGAGGATGATTTGGATAAATATATCCACAAAATTTTAGGTGGTAAGAGTGCCCTTTTACCAGTTAAAAGGAGGAGTAGACATCCTTCATTTAAACGTTCTTCCCCCGGTACCAGGTGCAACAGCCTCCAGGCAGTCGCGATGGCCTCCGCCGTCAGGTTTAAGAGGTAAGCCTTACGGTCAAGCACAAGGCCAGAAGAAGCCTTGGGGGCAAAAGCCTGCAAAACAGAGTCCCAAGGCCTCCTTATGAAGGGGCGCCCCCGCTCGATCGAGTAGGGGGAAGGCTTCTGTAGTTTTCAGGGGCTTGGCAGGAAGGGATGCAGGACAGATGGGTCATCTCCACCGTATCTCTAGGGTAAAAACTAGAGTTTCGAGAGTTTCCACCGTTTTGTTTTCTAAGGTCGAACGTTCCCTAAAACCCAGTGAAAAGAAGGTCTTTATTCCAGGCACTGGACCGATTGATGTCTTAGGGTGTAATCATAGAGATTCCCTCAGAAGAGCAGAGCATGGGGTTTTTATTCAAATCTCTTCACGGTGCCAAAACCAAATGCAGAGGTCAAACCCATTCTAGATCTCAAACATTTTAAATCAGTTCCTAACCGTCTGCTCTTTTCATATAAGGTCAATCCGGTCAGTCGTATCCTCCCTGCAGGGAGGAGAATTTTCAGCATCAATAGATATAAAAAAAAAGCATATCTGCATGTGCCAATTTTTCCCACTCACCAGATGTTTCTGCAATTCGTGGTAGAACAGCACCACTTTCAGTTCATGGCCTTGCCCTTAAGGTTAGCCACTGCGCCCCGGGTAATTAGAAAAGTTCTGGCCCCGGTACTAGCAAGACTAAGGGTCCACGCTATAGCAGTAATGGCATACCTAAGCGCGCCCCCGTGTCGATCGAACTGCGCATGCGCCGGCCGGGGAAAAAGCCCAGTGCGCATGCCCCAGCTCACATCGGAAAGCGTTGTTGAAACCGACGTCAAAACGACGTGATCGTTACTACGCAATGCCCTATACGCGAATGACTAAAATGACGTAAGCGACGGAAAAAGCCATACTTAACATGGCATCTGACGGCACCCGATGGTACTGCGTAAGGTTACCCCTCATATTAGCAGGGGTAACCTTACGCGTTCGAAAACGTCGTACGCGACGACGGGGCGGCGTAAAAGCGTTAGGGAATCTTTTTTTTTTTTTTTTTGTACTTTATATGTTTATTTGTTTTTTTCTTTTCTTTACATAAAACAGCGTATGGAAAGGCACAGGGCAAATACACTGCCAAAAACAAACATGAATACAATCCTCTTGACAAAAAAAATACATACATATTCGCTCTGGACCCTCCCATATACTCCCTCACTAAATCTTCCCACTCTAAACCTTTTCTTAATCCTCACTTTCTCTCACAGAGAGACAAGTGATGCATCCGCCCTTTTCCTGCTCCCCCCCCCCCAAAAGAAGAGAGAAGAAAAAAAAATGAATAAAAGAAAAAAAAAAAGGGGGGAGAGAGAAGGGAGACCCCATCCTCTCCCTCCCTTAAACCACAAATCATAACAGGAAAGTCAGTTTATCCTTCAAATTATATTTTACATTATAATTCCCTGCGCGTATCCGATTTTTCGTTAATCAGGTTCAGTCATTAATCTTTTCCCCTCGTCTGAATTTTTAAATAAATTCCAGCTCTTCCACGTTTCTTTGTATTGTTTGTTTATTTTTACCCTTAGCTGAGAGAACTAGGTCTTCCATAGCTTCTATATCTCTAACTCTATTTATCCATTCTAAAACTGTTGGTGACGTAGTATCCCTCCACCGTAGGGGTATACCTGCTTTAGCTGCATTCACCAAATGGCAGAGTACTGAGTTCCAATAAGTCTGAACTGGGATCTCGGATAGGTGAAGTAGGAAAAAAGCGGGATCATTGGGTATTTTTTGAGTCGTACTGGAGTATGGTACCACTGCATTAAGATTTTATAGTTTAATTTATGAGTTTGTGTACAGATTGAAGAGTTTAGAGTTAAAAAGATAATCTGTTTACGTTGTAATGCAGAGAAGGTCCTATCTAGGTCCTTCTCCCATTTGTTAAGGCCTGGTATCTCCTGATCCTCCCTAAGTTTATTTAATAGTCCATACATTTTAGAGATCCCTCGGGCTAGTGGTTCTAAATCATTACAATACGACTCAAAGATTGTTAACTGACGATGAAAATTACTTCCCGGGCCTAATGATCTAAAAAAGTGACTTAATTGCAACGCCTGCCAGATATTGACTTCAAAAGGACCTCCTATTTGTATCAATGTTTTAATCGATGGCCAGTTTTCTGATATAATAAAATGTGAGGCCTGATATACTCCTTTCTCTATTAATAACTGGAAAGATCCTCTTTCATTACCCGGGCTAAAACTTGGGTTCCCCAATATGGGAAACAAGGGTGATCGCGCTGTAGAAAAGT
This sequence comes from Rana kukunoris, assembly GCA_029574335.1. Taxonomy (NCBI): domain Eukaryota; kingdom Metazoa; phylum Chordata; class Amphibia; order Anura; family Ranidae; genus Rana; species Rana kukunoris. The sequence continues at coordinate 42,806,181 of CM056052.1, read as the reverse complement.
TCCCGTTTTGACATATACGTGCAGTAATTTTTAGTGTTGTGCCAATTATCGGGTGATTTTTAACAGGAGCCGGTAATACTGTATAGCACCAAGGTGCTCTACCTAAAGGAACTGTACTTAACTGCTGTTCTATATTAACCCACCTCTTAGATCTAGTATGTCTACACCAGTCCACTAATCTAGATAGATGTACTGCATAATAATACTTAAATATATCTGGGACCCCCATTCCACCAAGATTCTTAGGCATAGTCAACAGATCTCTTTTAATCCTAGGACGTTTCCCGGCCCAGATAAAATTCATAAATAAACTACGTATCTGACGCAAAAAAGTCACTGGAATCCTAATTGGTAGCGCCTGAAGTAAATACAACATTTTCGGAAGAACGGACATTTTAATTATCCTAATGCGACCAAACCAAGAATGGGAACCAAGTCGCCATTTGTCAAGTAGGGCTCGTAATAGATTATACATTGGTAAAAAATTCATTTTAAAAATGTCCTTTTCTTTTGATGGGATATTTGTGCCCAAGTATCTAAGCATTGGACTCCATTTAAAACAAAAATTTGCCCGAATGGAGTCCCGAGAGAGAGGTGATAGTGACATGCTCATGGCCTCAGATTTAGTCTGATTAATTTTTAAATTAGAGAGAGTGCCATATTTCTCAATCTCACCCAGCAAAGTAGGGAGAGAAATATAAGGCTCAGTTACTGAAAAAAGCATATCATCCGCATAAGCAGAAACCTTGTGGATTCCTTCCCCAACCCTAATACCCCGTATATTCGGATTCAGGCGAATTCTGTTCAACAGTGGTTCCAAAGAGATAACGAAGAGAAGGGGTGAGAGGGGGCAGCCCTGGCGAGTACCATTCGAGATGCCAAAGGGTTCAGAAAGGACCCCATTTGCCTTTACAACCGCCTGAGGGTTCGTATAAACACTTTTAATCCAGCTAATTATTCTTTCTCCCATTCCTATTTGTTTCAGCACCTCAAATAAGAACCGCCAGTCTACCCTATCAAACGCCTTCTCCGCGTCTGTATTCAAAAATACACACGGTATTTTTTTGTTGTTTACCTGATTAATCAAATTAAGAACATTTGTTGTGTTATCTCTACCTTCTCTCGTAGGGACGAACCCTACTTGGTTTAAATCTATTATTTGAGGGATCCATGATTGTATTCTGGCTGCTAATATTTTCGTAAATATTTTTAAATCTGTGTTCAGTAACGAGATGGGTCTGTAACCTCCACAATCCGCCGGGTCCTTCCCCTCTTTCGGAATTAACGTAATATGTGCTCTCAGGGTATCCATAGGGAATGTGGAAGTCAGACCCACTGCATTAAAGACTTTTGTCATTTGTTTACTTAGCAACTCAGAAAATTCTCTGTAGTAACTTATAGTAAAGCCATCCGGACCAGGAGATTTTCCAGATTGTAATGATTTTAATATTTCAGTCACTTCTTTTACCGTAATAGGAGTGTCCAGACTATAACGGGCTGGTAAGGGTAATCTCGTCATACCTGCCAAGGCTAGATATTCTGCTATCCTGGACTGAGGGGAAGTAGCGTGAGGCAAATTATTCAAAGTAGCATAATACTTCCCGAATGTCTGGGCAATATCTTTAGATATCTGTTTTAAATGTCCCTCTTTATCTTTTATTTGTGATATATAAGTTGACCTATTCTTTTCTTTAATTTTCCCTGCTAACAATCTGCCACATTTATCTCCTATTTCATAATCTATTCGTTTCCCCATTGGATTAGGGCTTTTGCTTTAAACCGTAAAATCTCCGACAGTTGTCTTCTCAGATGTCCCAGCTCTATACCTACTGATGCTGTCTGTCTCTTTTTATGCTGTGTTTCTAAGGCCTGGATCTCATCTAATAAGTTTTTAGTCTGTTTTTCCCTTTTCTTTTTCAAAATTGCTCCATGTTTAATTAAAATTCCTCTGATCACGGCCTTGTGTGCCTCCCAAATCATACCTGGGTCACTCTCAGGAATGTCGTTTATCTGAAAATATGCTATCATTTCTTTTGATACATCGTCTCTTACTTCAGGATTTTGAAGAAGGCTTTCATTCAATCGCCAGCATCCCTTACATTGAGTGGCCAGGTTAGGCTGGGTTCACACTACAATTTTCCCGTCCGTCAGCCGCATACGATTTATATGAAAAAACGTATGCGGCTGAAACGGATTGAACCGTACGTAAACGTATGCCCAAAAGTGAAACGTATGCGTTTATAAAACGTATACGGTTTCAAAAAGTGCGTACGGTTCCATCCGGTTCCATCCGGTTTTGATTAAAAAAACGCATAAGTTTTTGGAATTAGTGTCATTTAATAAATAATGATTTTCTTGTTTTATTGAAATTTGGCAGGAAGTAGGAGTGGTTTCACATCTAGACGAAAAACGCATACAGTTTATACGTATGGAACCGCACATATGTGCGTTTTCCATTGACTTTAATGTTAAAAAAAAACGTATGCGTTTGCCAGCAAATCGTACGCACCCGGATGCATCTGAGTGCATACGATTTGCAATGCATTGTCTATGTATGCGTTTTCCCGTACGGGCCCATACGTTTTCAAAACTGAAATCGTATGCGGCTGACGGACGGGAAAATCGTAGTGTGAACCCAGCCTTAGACAGGGAGAGACACAACGAAACCGGAGCATGGTCCGACCATGTTATATTTCCGATGAGGATTTCTGTAACATCTGAAATTAAATAGTGTGGAATCAAAAACATGTCAATACGCGAGTACACTTGATGTGGGTTGGAAAAAAAAAGTATAATCTCGTTCTTCTGTATGTAAGGTCCTCCATGCATCTACCACTTGCATTTCATGCATTTTTTGTAATATACTTCTTCTGACCCGACAGGGGACAGCTGAAGTTCCTGAGGAGGTATCGATTCTAGGATCTAGGGGGATGTTAAAGTCCCCTCCCAGAATCAATCTCCCCTCTATAAAATCCCTTAGTTCTGAAAGAATTTTTTTAACAAACTGGTCCTGCTGTTTATTAGGTCCATAGATTGTTGCTAATGTTACCTTAATATTTCCAATGCTTCCTTTAAGGAAAATAAATCTCCCATTAGGGTCTACCCGTTTGTCCACTAAGCACCATGGCACTCGATTAGATATTAATATTGAGACCCCCTTAGATTTAGCCTGCTGATTTGGAGCATGATACACACAAGGGAAAAATCTATTTTGAAGAAGAGGGAGTCTACCTGCCTTAAAGTGTGTTTCCTTAACATAGGCTACATCTGTCCCGGATCGCCTCAAATCGTTCAGCAACATTTTCCTTTTCTCTGGGACATTAAGACCCCTAACATTCAAGGAGGTAATCTTCACCTCATCCATTTTTCAGACAACACTGACAAAAAAAATTAAAAATTTACAAAAATAAAATGAAAGGAGGGGGAGCACCCCACCTAAACCTACCTATACACCCCTTCCTAATCCCTTCTAATCCCTCCCTCCCCTCTAGGCCCAATCGGGCGCGCACCCAAAGCTGAGCCACCTAATTGTGACTTCAGTGGGTAAAACCTAATTGGGGGTTTTGGCACAAGATGACCGAGGGGCTCAGACCTAACCTCTTATCCACCCCGGCTCTGAGTTTACTATATTTACCATCTGTAATCAATCTTCTATAACGTATATATCCATTTTATATTTAAACCAATCGCCTTATTACTTTGTTTATATCCAAAAAAAAAAAAGGGACGCTCATCAATACTACCCTATATCCTTCTTCCTACTCCATCTTTCGTAGGATTCGGGCAATCCACTAAAACTCTAACAAAACATATATCTACTGTATATTCTAATCATTGCACAATCATGTTCCTCCGCTCTCTCCCTGGCGGTCACATCTTCCTTCTTCTTCAATTCCCGAAAACTAATCTTTAACGTTTAAAGCAAAGATTCTCTATCAAAATATAAATTTTATTCCGCAAGTATAATATTTCATATGGCCCCCCATAAAGAGTGGGCCAGAATACCAGATGGTTTTTAAAAATTAGATTTAAACTGAGAGTACCGCCAGAAGCGTGTTTTGATGTATAATAGCCAAAGTTAGGTAGAGGAACATAAATCTGCCCATCAGTAAATCTATACAATATCAACAAAATAACAATTCTCCGAACCCCTATAAACATAGCACACTTCCTTAATCAAAATATTATGCCCCACATTCCCCCAAAAAAAGGAGGAGGGGGGGCCAGAAACCGCCAAAATGATATCTAATTTTCATTCACCTAAATTCATCGCCATTTAACCACTTCCATACCAGGCACTTACGCACCTTCCCGCCCAAGCCAATTTTCAGCTTTCAGCACTGTCGCAATTTGAATGACAATTGCGCGGTCATGCTACACTGCACCCAAACAAAATTGGCGTCCTTTTTTCCCCACAAATAGAGCTTTCTTTTGGTGGTATTTGATCACCTCTGCGGTTTTTTTTTTTTGTGCAACAACTAAAAATAGAGCGAAGATTTTGAAAAAAAAATAAAGTTTTTATTTTTTTCTGTTAATTTTTTTGTAAATGAGTATGTTTTCTCTTTCAATTATGGGCACTGATATGGTGGCACTGATGGGCACCGATGAGGTGGCACTGATGGGCACCGATGAGGTAGTTCTGATGGGCACCGATTAGGTAGCACTGATGGGCACTGATAGGCGGCGCTGGTATTGGGCACTGATGGGCACTCATGGGCGGCACTGATGGGCACTCATGGGCGGCACTGATGGGCACTCATAGGCAGCACAGATGGGCACTCATAGGCGGCACAGGTGGGCACTGATAGGCGGCACAGGTGGGCACTGATAGGCGGCACAGGTGGGCACTGATAGGCGGCACAGGTGGGCACTGATAGGCGGCACAGGTGGGCACTGATAGGTGGCACAGGTGGGCACTGGTAGGTGGGCACTGGGCATGGATTGGCACTGTGGGGTGGCACTGACAGACACTGGGGTGGCACTGATGATCACTGAGGGGTGGCACTGATGGATCAATGTTGCCAATCAGTGCCCATGTGTGGGCACTGATTGGCATCATTTTTTTTTACTGCCACCCCTTTTTTTTTTGTCTTTTTTTTTTTTTTTTTTTTTTTCATTTTTTTGTGTCTTTTATTTGTATTTTTTTTATTGTCCTGGTGGTCTAGTGTGGCGATCCGAGGGGGGGCTGCGCTGATAAACAATCAGCGCGAACCCCCCCTGTCAGGAGAGCCGCTGATCGGCTCTCCTCTACATGCGTCTGTCAGACGCGAGTGAGGAAGAGCCGTCGGCGGCTCTTCCTGTTTACATCGTGATCAGCCGTGATTGGACACGGCTGATCACGTGGTAACGAGGCTCCGCCGGAGACTCGTTACCGAGATCGGAGGTGCAGGGTGTCAGACTGACACCCCGCATCACCGATCGCCGCGCTGCGCGCCCGCACGGGCGCGTGCGGCATGAAATCGTGCTAGACGTTTGAGAACGTCTAGTCACGATTTCATAACCACTTCCCTGCCGTAAATCGGCTATTGGCCGGGCGGGAAGTGGTTAATATTACTGTTCCCTCCCTTTCTTTTCCCATTTCTTCCCTTTCCCTTCCTGTATTTCTCTTTCCTTTGCCCCATTTGTTCCACAAATAAAGGGATTGGGAAGGGACATATAAATCCAACTTTTATTTAAATGATTTAATAAGAAAAAAAAAAATTAAAAACATCGAGAAATCCCTCCTAAAAAAAAAAAAAAATCGAAAAATCCCTCCTGAAAAAAGTTGGAGCATGCTTTTTTCTCTTTCTTTTTCCCCTTTTTTTCTTTTCTCCCTTTCCCTTTCCCTTCCCCCCTCTTTTCTCTCTCTTTATCCAAAAAAAAACCCTCCTAAAAAAAAGTTGGGATATAAAAAAAAAAGGTTGTGACATGCTTTTTTTTTCTCTTTCTTTCCTTTTTTTCTCTTCTTTCCCTTTCCCTTCCCCCTCTTTTCTCTCTCTTTATCCCCCAAAAAAAATCGAAAAATCCCTCCTGAAAAAAAAGTTGGGACATAAAATTTGTGACATGTTTTCTTTCTCTTGCTTTCCCTTTGTTCTCTTCTTTCCCTTTCCCTTCCCCCTCTTTTCTCTTTCTTTATCCAAAAAATAAAATAAAAAAATCCCTCCTGAAAAAAGTTGGGACATAAAAAAAAAGTTGGGACATGTTCTTTTTTCTCTTCTTTCCCATTCCCTTCCCCTCTCTTTTAAAAAAATAAAAATAAAAAAAAAATCGAAAAATCCCTCCTGAAAAAAAGTTGGGACATAAAAAAAGTTGGGACATGTTTTTTTTTCTTTCCCTTTCCCTTTCCCTTCCCCCTCTTTTCTCTCTCTTTATAAAAAAAAAAGCAACAAATCCCTCCTGAAAAAAAGTTGGGACATAAAAAAAAGTTGGGACATGTTTTTTTTTTTCTCTTTCTTTCCTTTTGTTCTCTTTCCCTTTCCCTTCCCCCTCTTTTCTCTCTCTTTATTCAAAAAAAAGCAACAAATCCCTCCTGAAAAAAATTTGGTACATAAAAAAAAGTCGGGACATGTTTTTTTTCCCTTTCTTTGCTTTTTCTCTTCTTTCCCTTTCCCTTCCCCCCTCTTTTCTCTCGCTTTTCTCAAAGAAAAAAATCGAAAAAATCCCTCCTGAAAAAAAGTTGGGACAAAAAAAAAAAAGAACGACCTATTTTATATCAGGGGTATTCTTCATATTCTCTATCTCACCTCAGATGGACCCAGGTATCTCCCCCCCTTCTTTTTTCTGGGTTGGCGTTATTTTATTTATAGCCACATTTTTTATTCGTTTAGAAAAATTAGGAATACATTGGAGCCAGTCTGGCACTTCCACAGAATCTACTTCCAAAAATTAGGGAATCTGCGTAGAAGCCTCATTTGCATAGGCAAATGATAAAACAACGTAAAGGCCACCTAGTGGCCGGAGTTGTCATTACAACTACGATCCGCAAGTGTAATGGTATTATCTTCACCGTATCTATGCCAAAGTGATTCTGAGGCCGCGTACACACGTACGAGAACCTCGACGGGCCAAACACATCGTTCCGTCCGTCGAGGTTCTCGCCCGGCCATCGAAATTGACGACCAAGTCGTCTGGAAAGGCGTTGAGCCATGGTTCTCGATGGGCCATCGAGCAAATAGAGAACCTGCTCTCTATTTTGGCTCTAAGGCTTTCCCAAAGGGATGCTCGCCGAAACCGTACACACGGCCGAGGTTCTCGGCAGAATCTCGGCCATGTGTACGGGGCCTAGGAATCACTCGCATAGATACCCGGCAAAAAAAACGGCGATACGACGGGGTATCTGAGATACTCCATCGTAGCGCCTCTGAGAATCTGGCCCTGAACCTAGAGAAGTTAGCCTTATGGCCAGTAAGAAGGCTGGAGTAATTGGGTCTGATTATAGACTGAGCCCAAGAAACGTTTTTTTTTGCCTCAGATGAAGGTCAGGGCTATAAGAGATCTGTTCCATGTGGTCACTGCGAAGAAGGATCCTTCTATTCACCTTAGCATGAGGTTATTAGGGAAGTTGGTTGCTGCATTCAAAGCGGTTCCCTATGCCCATTTTCATTCAAGACTGTTGCAAAACAGTATTCTGTCTGCTTGGAACAAGAATATCCAAGCCAAGACGTCTCCCTGCCTTCATTTTTTCCAGATCCTTGTTCCCCGGATGAAAAATTGTTACATTCTCTCGATTTGGTGAGAGCTGTTATGCCGCGTACACACGGCTGTTTTTCGGGTTGTAAAAAATGCCATTTTTAATGGTCTAGAAAAAACAACGTTTTTTCAACCTGATCGTTAAAACTACCTTTCCTACACACGATCGTGAAAAAAAATGCTCTAGCAAAGCGTGGTGATGTACAACACGTACGACGGCACAGTAAAGGGGAAGTTTCATTCGGATGGCGCCACCCTTTGGGCTTCTTTTGCTGATTTTGTGTTATTAAAAGATGATTTGCGCTTTTCAGTCTGTTACAGCATGAATAATATGCTTATTCCATTACGAAGGCTAGTTTTACCAGAACGAGCGCTCCCATCTCATAACTTGCTTCTGAGCATGCGCGATTTTTTCACGTAGTTACAACGATAAAAATTACAATGTTAAAAACGTTGTGAAAAATTACAGCATGTTTGAAATATTTAATGCCCATTTTTTACATTGTGAAAAATGCTCTGGAGCCCACACACGATCGTTTTTAATGACATTTAAAAAAAAAAACGTAATTTGTTACAACCCGAAAAACGGTCATGTGTACGTGGCATTAGGCGCTATCTGAAGGTGACAGCTCAGATACAGAAAACTGATGCTTAGTTGGTGCTGCCAGAAGGGCCCAGAAAAGGGCAGACAGCGTAGAAATAGACTATTTCAAAGTGGATTTGTCAGGTTATAATTTAGGCTTATGGTTTGAAAAGAAGGGTTCCCCCTTTTCAAGTTAGAGCGCACTCTACCAGGGCAGTGAGTGCTTCATAGGCGGTGTATCACCAAGCCTCGATAACTCAGATTTGCAAGGCCGCAACTTGGTTGTCAGTACATACATTTACTAAATGTTATTAGTTGGATGTAAGGCGGAAAGAGGATGCTGCCTTTGGGCGCAGTGTACTGCAACTAGCAGTATAGATCCTCACGTCTGATGGCGGCCTGCGTTGATATGTGTCTCCCACCCCTCAGAGGCATTGCTTTGGGACATCACACATAGTAATTACTATGGCTGCTCTGTATCATGTGATGTACGATAAAGAAAATAGGATTTTTATAACAGCTTACCTGTAAAATCCTTTTCTTGGAGTACATCACGGGATACAGAGGTCCCCCCCCCCTTGTTGGGAAATATATTGCGTTTCTACAAAAACTGAGGTACTTCCTGTATGGGAGGGGTTATATAGAGGGGGACGTCCTGTCTTTGGGTGTACCAGTGTCCATTCACCTATAGGTGGCATATAACCCACATAGTAATTACTATGGCTGCTCTGTATCCCATAGACATGTGCACAGAAATCTTATTTTTTGTTCCGTTTCGTATGGTCCAGTCGGTTCATTTCCATTCATTTTTCGTAAGACGCCCGTTTTCCCGTCCGTTTGTCGTACAACACGATTTTCTCGTATTCTGATCGTTTCGTATTTCCGTACATGCAGGATTGTTTGTTATTCTGTTTAATTCATGTTCGTTACTTGTTAGACAATAATTAATTATCGTGAATTTTCGTCAATGATTTGCATTCTGTGTATCTTGAATGCTTTTCTTTTGTTAGTGTCAGTTGTATGTTCATTGTTCAATGACATCTATTTTTTTTAAATATTCATTCTTTATTAATTTTCATAGCATACAAATTTTCAATTGTTCATTTAAAAAGCAGGAAAAAAAATGTTCATTATTAATATAGCACATAATTTAAAAACTGATATGCACTATCATATGCTAAATCTTACTATACTATATCAGAAGGTGGATACTCTCTTAGTTAAGGGGGATACCCGGTCTGTTAGTTCTATCTAGTATTATACATTTTTCTCCTTGGCCACTCTCCATTTTGTTATTTCCAGCCAAAGTTCTTATCCCCTCGGGGGAGGCGCCCTTTTTATCCAGCCATGGTTTCCACATTTCCTTGAAGTCTCCAAGTTTTCCTCTTTTTATATAGACTGCTCTTTCTTTACAGATGGACTCATTTATTGCCCCAATCCATTCACTTACTGCCGGTGGTGAAGTTGCCTGCCACCTCATAGCTATTAATTTTCTAGCTTGGAATAGACATCTTAATATTACAGCTGTGGTATTTCTTTTCTCCTTCTGTTCCTGCCTATAGCCCAGTACACACAGTGTGGCCTCCAACTCCAGCGGGATTCCAAATGTATCTCTCAGGGTATCAAGCACACCCTCCCAGTATCTAGCCAGCTTTGGACAGCGCCACATCATGTGCACTAGGTCTCCCTGCCCCCGGCATCTAGGACACTTATCATCTGATCTTTTACCAAATTTAACCACTTTAGCCCCGGACCATATTGCTGTCCAAAGACCAGAGCACTTTTTGTGATTCGGCACTACGTCGTTTTAACTGACAATTGCGCGGTCATGCGACGTGGCTCCCAAACAAAATTGGCGTCCTTTTTTTCCCACAAATAGAGCTTTCTTTTGGTGGTATTTGATCATCTCTGCGGTTTTTATTTTTTGCGCTATAAACAAAAATAGAGCGACTATTTTGAAAAAAATGCAATATTTTTTACATTTTGCTATAATAAATATCCCCAAAAAAGATTTAAAAAAACATTATTTTTCCTCAGTTTAGGCCGATACGTATTCTTCTACATATTTTTCGTAAAAAAAAAAAAAAAAATCGCAATTAGCGTTTATTGATTGGTTTGCGCAAAATTTATAACGTTTACAAAAAAGGGGGTAGTTTTAAGGCATTTTTATTAATATTTTTTTTTTACTAGTAATGGCGGCGATCAGCGTTTTTTTTCGGTACTGCGATATTATGGCGGACACATCGAACACTTTTGACACATTTTTGGGACCATTGGCATTTTTATAGCGATCAATGCTATAAAAATGCATTGGATTACTATAAAAATGCCATTGGCAGTGAAGGGGTTAACACTAGGGGGCGGGGAAGGGGTTAAGTGTGTTCCTATTTGTGTTCTTACTGTGTGGGGGGGGTGGACTCACTAGGGGGAATCATTGATCTTCCGTTCATACATTGTATGAACGGAAGATCAGCGTTTCCCCCGCTGACAGGAACGAGAGCTGTGTGTTTACACGCACAGCTCCCATTCCCCGCTCTGTAACGAGCGAGCGCGCGTGCCCGGCGGCGATCGCGCCCGCCGGGCACGCGCGCGGGACTCGGGGGCGAGCGGGGGGCACGGGCCGCCGGCGGCGCGCACGCGCCCCCTAGTGGCCGCGAAAGTCCCGACGTAGAGCTACGGGCTCTCGCGTAGGAGTGCCGACCTGCCGCCGTATAACTGCGGCGGCTGGTCGGCAAGTGGTTAAATAGTCGCTTAGGCGTATAATAAGCTCTAATTATTAGCATCAAGTGGGAGATTTTCTGAGGGGGTGAAAGTGAAACCTTAGATCCCATCTCTAGTATTCTCTTCCACTGTTCTTGTGATATTTCCCATATATCTTCCTCTCAATTTTCTTTTTCTTTAAACAGATGTGCCCCTGTGTTAATCTTTTTGGTTATCTGCGTGTATATTTCAGATATGAGGCCTTTAGTTGGGCCCCCTTTAACTAACTTTTGAAATAGGGGCATTTGATTCCATACTAATTTTTGCGTCCTAAACTGGGCTCCAAGAGCATGTCCTACCTGGAGATAGGTAAAGAATGAGTGTTGCAGGATATTAAATTCCTTCCTCAAGTCCTGGAGTCCTGTATCTCCTTTATACAAGTGAATCAACCTTTTTATACTGCATCTTTCCCATTCCCCCACCTTTCCTATCTGTAATATTTCATGTAATTTAGAGTTATTCCACAGGGGGGTATACTCAGTAAATCCAGTGTAGTCCATTAGCTTTTTAACTTTTTCCCATATTTTAATTGTTGGAGTCTTATATCTAAAGGAGTCTGCTTCAAGTGCTTCAATAACCGAGTCGTGTGGGGCTCCAGTCAGCATTACTCTCCCGCTAGGGGTCTCCCCTCCCAGGGTATTGCATCCCATTAGTTGTTGCAGTTGTGATGATAAGTAATAGGTCTCAGGGTGAGGGACAGCCAATCCCCCTTCCAGTACCGGAAGTTGCAATGTGCGTAATCGGAACCTGGGTTGTCCCCCTTTCCATATTAGTTCTCTGAAAAGAGTTTCAATTTTATTGAACCATTTTCTACCAATCCAGATCGGACTATTATGCATAATATACAACAATTGTGGCTGCCAGATCATCTTGATCAAGCTGCATCTGCCAGCCACTGATAGCGGGAGCCATTTCCAGATACCAATTTTTTGTTTAAATTTAACCAATAGAGGGTTCAATGACATCTATAACAAAAGAATTTCATTATGTATATTGAATGAATTCCTTTTTCTGTTCGTATTTTGTATTCAAAATACTGAATGCAAATCTTTTGTTATAGGTGTCATATCAACATACGAAAATAACAGAATATCGAAAATCCTTTTTTCTGTTCATATTTTCAGTCACATGTTCCATTGTTCATATGAACATGTGACTGAAAAAAGGATTTTCGCCATTTTGTACTTTCCTAAATATATCTCGGGATTCGCGGCACTTTCAACACGCGGCTCATCCATATTAACTATTGTTAAGCCCCATACACTTGGTCAGACTGTTTTAACAACAAACATAAAAACGATTGTTTTCCGATCGTTCACAGAAAATTTGTTTGTTTTTAAACTGCATCAGAAAACCATTTTTGGGTTCAAAAGTCTGGCCAACTGATCTCCCTTCAGATGAAAATCCACAGAAAAGTTTATTTGGCTTTACTGTACAACTCTCACTGTACTAGTGTACAGTCAGCACAAAAGAGAAGCTGCTTTCAGTCATTGACTCTCTGGCCATTCAAAAAAACGATAAACAAAAGATTTGCATTTGAATCCTTTTTCTATATTCTGTTATTTTCGTATGTTGATATGACACCTATAACAAAAGATTTGCATTCAGTATTTTGAATACACAATACGAACAGAAAAAGGAATTCATTCAATATACATAATGAAATTATTTTGTTATAGATGTCATTGAACAATGAACATACAACTGAAAATGAACACAAAACGGATTCAAACAAAATACACAATGCAAATCTCTTGATACAGATTTAATTTTCGTTCTTTTGCTGTTTTCGTTTTGTCGTTTTTTCCCGTCGGATCGTTCGTTCGTATTTGCAGTCGTTCGTTATGCGGCTCATCCGTTATCCCGGCGTTTTCGTATTTTGGTGCTTTACCGTTTTCGTATGTACACATTATCCCTCGGGTACGAAAATGAACATTCCTACGATCGGGAATGCACATATCTAGTATCCCATGATGTACTCCAAGAAAAGGATTTTACAGGTAAGCTGTTATAAAAACCCTATTGTTTCAGTTCACTATATGCAGATTATGGAGGTGCTACCAACAGACGGGTCATATGCCAAGAAACAGGCTTCCACCCCTAGGTGGCTTCCAGTCATCAACTAGGATCTGGTGAGATTTGATATCAGACACCCAAATCCAGTTGAACAGAAGTTAATAGGGCAGTGTACATGGGGTCAGCAGGACGGGGGACAGTAGTCAATAGGGTAGGGTACAAGGGTCAGCAGGATGGAGGATAGGAGTCAATAGGGAAGTGTACAGGAGTCAGCGGGACAGAGGACAGGCGTCAATAGGGAAGTGTACAGGGGAAAGCAGGATGGAGGACAGGAGTCAATAGGGCAGGATTCAGAAATCAGGGTTCAGTAGGGTGGAGGATAGGAGTCAGTAGGGCAGTGTACATGGGGTCAGCAGGATGGAGGACAAGAGTCAATAGGGCAGGGTACGGGGTTAAGCGGGATGGAGGACAGGAGTCAATAGGGCAGGGTACAAGGATCAGCAGGACAGAAAACAGAAGTCAATAGGGCAGGGTACAGTGGTCAGCGGTGTGGAGGACAGGAGTCAAAATGGCAGGGTACAGGGGTCACAAGGACAGAAAACAGAAGTCAATAGGACAGGGTACAGGGGGTCAGCAGGATGAAGAACTGGAGTCAATGGGGCAGGGTACATAAGTTCAGCAGGATGGAGGACAGGAATCAATAGGGAAGTGTATAGGGGGTCAGCAAGATGGAGGATAGATCAGAGTCAATAGGGCAGGGTACAGGGGTCAGCAGGATGCAGGATAGGAGTCAATAGGGCAGGGTTCAGGGGCCAGCAGGATGGAGGACAGGAGTCAATAGGGCAGGGTACAAGGGTCAGCCGGATGGAGGATAGGAGTCAATAGGGCAGGTTACAGGGGTCAGCATGACGAAGGACAGGAATAAAAAGAGCATGGTAAAGGGGGTCAGCAGGATGGAGGATAGATTGAAGTCAATAGGGCAGGGTACAGGGGTCAGCAGGATGGAGGATAGAAGTCAATAGGGTAAGGGTGCAGGGGTCAGCGGGATGGAGGATAGGAGTCAATGGGGCAGTGTACAGGGGGTCAAATACCCCCCCCCCTATTCTGTCATTACATACTGCTGACTGACTGCCCTGCCACTACATATTAGTGTAGAAACTTTTAGTTTTTACACTACAAACTGCATTCTGAACTCCCTGCCTCTACATGCTGCTTACTGACTTTCCTACAACAGCCGACTGGACACATAACAAAAAACGCATTAAGTGCAGCAAATATGACCTAAGACTCCAACATTTTCTCTCTGGTAATATAATCTTTCTAGTAGAGCAAAATAAAATCTGCACATATCACTGACCGGTCTGGTTGGAGATCTCACCCTTTGCACAGGGCACACAGTCATAGCAACACCTCTGCCACCCTTCCTGGGGGACTTTCCTGTATCCAGGGAGGCAGCTCTTACTGCAGACCGAGCGAGGAGTCTGGGCAAGAGTAAAAAAACATGACTTACACCTGAATGGGTATAAAAGGTTACTTTACACATTATTGAACGTGTTTTGATAGCAGTAAAAATTATTTGGATTAGGTCAATGGGTAGAGATTAAAAAAACGAAATAAATGTGTTAGTTCAATTAATCACTTCAAGTCTGCAATACTTATAATACAGTATCTATACATTGCGGCATTGACGTGGTTTACTGGGAATATGGCTGAAGATTTCAGCCATAACCTCTGTATCGTTTTTTACAGTCGGAAGCACTCCGAGCAGCTCATGAACCCCTGGAATGCTTTTAGAAGCGGTCGGTGTCTCTCAGGCTTACGGTTTCTGCTGGTTTGTCTGAGATCAGCTGCTCCCATAGGCGATCAAAGAGTAGATCCTCTTTGATCGCCTCTATGGCCTTGGAGGACCGGAGCGATGGCATGACCTCACTTCCAGACTAGGCTGGAAGTACACAAGTTTTTTTTTTTTTTCAAACATTTTTATTTATTTTTATCTTTTGCCTTTTGATCTTTAGATCTATCCATAAAGAGTACCTGTCATAATTATTTCTATTATAAGGGATGTTTACATTCCTTGTAATAGTGATAAATGTGATAAAAATTCAAGAAACAGTGTAAAAAAAAATAATTAAAGCTCCCCGTCCCTCTGTGCTCGTGTGCAGAAGTGAATGCATACGTAGGTTGTGCACACATATGTAAACAGTGATTGCATCACACATGTGGCATATCACTGCGAACGTTAGAGCGAGAGCAATAATTCTGGCACTAGATCTCCTCTAAACATGTAACCTGAAAAACCTGTTTTAGAGCGTAGCCTTTGGAGATTTTTAAATATCGTAGTTTATTGCCATTCCAGGAGTGTGACATATTAGGTATCTATTTACTCGACATAACATCTTCTTTCATATTTTACCAAAAAATGTAAGTATATATTGTGTTTTTTTAATTCATTAAAGTTTATTTTTTCCCTAAAAATTTAGTTTGAAATATCGCTTTGCAAATACTGTGTGACATAAAAAAATTGTAACGATTTTAAATCACTTCTTCACTTGTAAACAAAAAGTACCAGAAAAGGCTTTGGCCCGGATTCACAAAGAGTGGGCGCACATTACGCCGCCGTAACTCAAACGACATATGCTACGCCGATGCAGCGCGGAGAGGCAAGCACTGAATTCAGCAAGCTTTTGCTCCCAACTCTGCGCCAGCGTAGCGTAGAATTCGATGGCGTAGGCTGGCTTAGGCCGGCGTAAGTGGAAGTAGGTGAAAGTGGGAGTGATCCTATGCAAATTATGGTCCAAGCGTGGTGCAGTGTTTTACACCCGGCGTATCATGAACAGTGCTTGCGCCGTGGAAGCATGCACAGCACCCCTATGCACATGCTCACAACCACGCCGGCGCAACTGCCTAAGATACGCCGGCCCCCGCCGAGAACATAAATACGCCCGTCCAGCGCAAAAGTACGCCCACTTGTTCCCTGCTGCAGACCTGTGCCAAGATGTCTGATCATGAGACTGAGAGGGAGAGGAGGAAGAAAACAATTTTGGCTGAGGAGAGGGCGATCCTGACCTGCCATCTCGAAATACGATGCCTTCCTCCATTGCGCACAGACCAGGAAGCAGGATATCCTCCAAAAGGTCACCCTGGATATCAATACACTTGGCCATGAATCCACGACCTTGAAGGAGGTTGGCAAAACAAAAAAATTAATGATATGCACCGGCGGGTCAGGGAGAAGCTGGCCAAGGTGAAGAGGCACCTCAGGGGCACGGGAGGCGGACCATCTACCACTGTGAAGTTGACAGCTGAGGAGGAGGTGATAGCCAGCTGTCTGGAGCAGGAGCAGGTAGAGGGCCTGGAGGGTTTTGACTCCAGTGAACAGGACTTGAGGAGAGGCAAGTGTGTTTCATTCCCCATCCAGTGTGTAGCATGTAAGGGGGTGAAAGGGAACATGTAACAAGCGTGTGGGTCCACCAATATGTGAATGCTTTGTGTCAATCACAGATGTGCTGTAGGGAGCTGGGCCATCCTCTGCTGCTGGACGACCCACACCATCCAGACAACCCCCTCCCTCAGAGTCTGAACCCCTGCCAAGCCATGTGACATCTGCTGGTCTTGAGGTCATTGAGGAGGAGCAGTTGGATATACATGGGGAGGATTGTTTATATTTAGAAGAGGATTCCATCTTGACCGGTCCCTCCATCACAGTGGCCCCCCTGACCCCCTCAAGGGCTACCCCGTCCAGACGGACTCAACCGGCTACTTCCCCTAGGAAGGCTCTGGCCAAGACTAGGGGTGTAGCTGGTTCCCTCCAAGAAGGGCTTGAGAGGGAGCAGGCACTGCAGGCGCGCCACATGGCAGATATTGCCTGCGACCTGCACAGAGTGGCTGACAACCTGGGCTCGTTTGTTGGGTCCTCAGCTATGCAGCAGTGCCTCACACAACAGGCTGATCATACCCAGGCCATATCGAACTGCCTGCAGGACGTGAATGCGAACCGCGCAGCCATGGCCACAAGCCTCTGCGAACAAAGCCAGACCCTCGATGTCATGCGTCACCAGATGTTAGGCATCTGGGGACATGCAGGCCACCCAAGACCGGCACACTGCAGCTATGTAACATCCCTGCTATGTAATTACAGTAGTGCAATTGGATTTAAACTACAGAGGTCTCTCAGGTACAACCACCAGTTCTCTCTCAGAATAAACAGAAAGTTTGGGGTTAATTCATCACAACCTCTAATGGACAACCAATTGAAAGACTGTAGATGCTTATTCCATCATAAGCAACTAACTGAGGGGGAACAGGTAAGTATCTCTGATACAGACAAGGTAGGATGGAAGTGACTTATCTTAAACATGCAAGGTATTACTGTCAATCTACAAACACAGACTATAGGTAAAGCAGGTAGTATTTGGTACTTGCGGTTCTGCTGAGTGTATTAGTAACAGGTGATGTAGGAGATGTCTGAAAGTCCCAAGCAGATGCAAGCTATTCGTGTATAGAAAGGATCAGCAGCTATCAAGGTGACAGCAGGTGTCCAACAAACAGGAACCAAAGACAAGTCCGGGGCACAGGCCGTGGGTCAAGGGCTGGAGACGGTAGAGGAAGTCCGAAGATACAGGCCGGGGTCAAAGGACAGGAGATAGCAGCAATCCGAGGTACAAAGCAAAAGGTCAGAAGCCGGGGTCAGTCTAGGAGCTGAAGATCTATACAGGAACCGTTGGCTCAGACAGGGAGATCAATAACAATGAACTGACCCTGCTCTCAAAGTGAGGCAGGGCTTTATACGCTGGCTAATTGGGTAAGCTGCGTCAGCTGGAGCAAGATAATCAGGTTTAGAATGTAATGAGATCCAGCTAATGGCGAACAGCACATTCAGCACCACCATAGCTGGAAAGCAGGCATAATTCCCCAATAGAGAAGTGGCTCAGAGGTAAAAAGCATTGAAACAGCAAGGGTGAGGTCCTGGGTTCAAGCCCATCCAAAGCCACCTGGAGCACGGCCACGCCTCGCCGTCTGTTTGGCACGATAGGGATCGTGACAGGCTATTGTGGAGCTGCAGGCCACAGAATCAGGGATCCTGGTGGAGGTGAAGAGCCTGGGGGAGGTTGTGCAGGCCAAAACTGCCGCCATTTAGATGGAGGGTTGGCAGAACAGGCGCCTACAGTGCCAGACCAACGCCCGCCAGCTGCGGATGCAGGCAGATACCAACAGTGTTCTGACACGCATTGCCGTTGCATTGGAGGGGATGCAGGCAACATCTGCCATCAGCTCCAGGAGTGACAGACAAGGGGATGACCCTCCCTATGATGCCCCACCCCAGTCATCGCCCAGACAATTGAGGAGCCAAAGCCTTGGCACGAGGCCTGGCCCACGAGAGGGCAAATGACTGTCCTCTGAACGTTTGCAGCTCAGAGTATGAGCTTTATATATAATTTTTTTGGACGTGCACAGATGTATGTGCCATCCTCCAGTAAGGGCATGCCATGTCGGATGGCATAATCCCTATATATATTTTTTTTTTATCACTGCACACGGTCAGGAGTGCAGGCTACAGTGTGACTGGTGTATGAGTGTGTGTATGTGTGTGTGACATTCCTGCCAGCAAGGCTCGTCAGGAAGAGGTTATCCCCACAACCGTGTGAATGTTGTATGATTGGACAGCAACATCATTGGGGCCTTGGCGTGGCATTGATGCTCCCAAGTCCCGTGCGGTGGACTTGGGCTAAACCAATGTGAGGTGGATTTGGTGTGTGTGAGCTATGGACCACAGTGGTGTGCATGCATGCATTGTCCGTGTGCCATGATGTATGTGTGTGTGTTTAACGTGCAATGTTGGCATACAGATGTGTTGTCCTGCAAGTGTGGTTGCTCAGCTCGTCCGTAACGATGCTGATGCAGCTGCTCTTCAGACCTGTGGACGTCTGTTGCTGAGTTACACCTCCTTTATGGGGAATAACTTTGCCCAGTATGTGCCGGGTGCACGCACTTCGTGAATCGCCGTATTTCCCTCATTTTCATATATGAATGCCTAATCAATGGGAGAAGCACCATGCGTCCAGCCCATATTTGCGCCCACGCTACCCCGGCGTGTGCAAGATACGTCGGTGTAGGGTGGCCAGTTTTTAGGCTTATATTGGTTTGTGACTCTGGCGCAACACATACGCCAGCACACACATACGCCGGCGCACATTTGCACTGCGTCGGCGTAACGTGATTTACGTTGGCGTAAGTGCTTTGTGAATCCAGGCCTTTGTCTTCAAATGTAAAAAATATGGGGAACAACTGCGCTATGTAAAAACAGGGGTGGTAGTGCTAAGTTGGTACGACCATATAGCCTAGATTTGGTAGATATAAGCTGCGACCAATCTGTGAACAAAACAGTGTAGAAATGTGTAAAATAAATAACCGCGCTAAATCACATAACTCTGTGAAGAACAAGTATGCTACCTTTGAATGGATGTATATCAGGTGCACATACTGACCATTAAGGATAAAGCATGTGTACCTGTAGTGAATGGTACATTTGTGAACAGAGTTATACTGAGTATAGATTTAAACCACCAAAAAATTACTGTGAAATAATACATACAGTGGCAACATCAAGGACACAACTCTTAAGCATGCATCATTAAAAATTGCACATCATAGAAAAAAAACAACGTGAAAAACTTGTCATCAAACATGTGAAAAATATATAAATGTTTTGTGACAGAAACACAATCTTAGAAGACTATTTGGAATCGGTGAAAACAAGTCCATATGATTAGACGTGAAAGTTCATACAGATACAGTGTTAAAAACACCCAGGGCCAGATTCCCGTAGAATTGCCGCTGGCGTAGCGTAAGCCATTTACACTACGCCGCCGCAATTTAACAGAGCAAGCGCCGTATTCCCAAAGCACTTGCTCCGTAAGATACGTCGGCGTAGTGTAAATGGCTCTTTGTATCCCCGCGTAATTCAAAGGGGGCGGCTTGTATTTA
Organism: Rana kukunoris; assembly: GCA_029574335.1. Taxonomy (NCBI): domain Eukaryota; kingdom Metazoa; phylum Chordata; class Amphibia; order Anura; family Ranidae; genus Rana; species Rana kukunoris. Next base: position 42,786,170 of record CM056052.1, on the reverse strand, counting down.
AATTAAGCGCACCCCGCGTCGATCGAACTGCACATGCGCCGGCCTCAAAAGTAGCCCAGTGCGCATGCTCCAGCTCACGTCGGAAAAAGTGAATGAAACCGACGTGAGCGTTGTTTACATAAATCCCTATTCGCGAACGACTTAGTAAAACGTAACCGACGGAAAAAGACAACGCTGACCCGACGCCATATTTAACATGGCAACGACGGAACTTCGTAAGGCTACCCCTCATATAGCAGGGGTAACCTTACACGTACGTAAACGACGTAAACGACGACGGGGCGGCGTAAAAACGTTCAGGAATCGACGGATTAGGCTCATTTGCATAGGCAAATGAGAAATCATCGTAAAGGCCACCTAGCGGCCAGCGATGTCATTACATCTACGATCCGACAGTGTAATTGTTTTACACATGTCGGATCTTCACTGTATCTATGCGTAAGTGATTCTAGGAATCACACGCATAGATACCCAGTAAAAAAACAGAGATACGACGGTGTTTCCTACGAAACGCCAGCGTATCTCTTTAGAGAATCTGGCCCCCAGTGTATAATCCAGACAGCTGTATTCTCGTGGTCACCATATGCAGCACCATGTGAATCCACCACCAGTAGATAAGTGATCTGCTTACCAGATTCTAAGGTCCTAATGGACCAGACTCATATACACTCCAATAGGGTAGTTGTCCACAATCCGATAGACATCAGCTGAACTCCCAGCTCAGAAACACTCCCAGCCATATGATTCATGTAAGGAAGAGAGGGAGCCTCACATAGCATAAAACCAGAGTATATTTATTGTAAAAAGGGTACAAAAGTAAAAAACTCACATTTGGTGAATTAAAACACGCCTTGAGCCTGTAGCGCCGGCTGGACGCCAAACAGGCAAACCCGTCTGTGTAGAGAGTACGCGAATGAGGGTGATGACGTCAGCACGCCGCTCGCTCTGCCCAACGTGTTTCGTGATAGGTCACTTCGTCTTGGGGCACTGGCGGCGTACTGCGTCATCCCCTCATATAGGACAAACAAACAATCAATTAAACCAAGCCTCATTCCGAAGTGTGGGAGAACTCAGGTTCGCATCGAACATTGGCTGTTCGATCGTTCGTCGAAAACGAACAAATCGGGTCGTTCGCGCCAAAATTCGCATGACGCGCAACGGCCCATAATTCACTGCGGCGTTGCGCGCTGATAATTGGCCAAGCATGCACCATGACCCCGCATGCTTGGCCAATCACAGCGCCCAAAAAATGAAGAGACCTAATTGGCCAAAGCCTGGGTGCTTTGGCCAATTAGGGCTCAGGGCTTTAGCACACGCCCCACACTATAAAAGGCCGCCTCCCGGGCGGCCTCGTGTAGTGTGTTCCGGCTTTCTTTGAGAGAAGTCAGACAGACAGAGAGAGAGAGAGATAGATAGATAGAGACACAGGGGTAGATTCACATAGAGATCCGACGGTGTATCTACTGATACACCGTCGGATCTGTGAGATCCGACGCTCGGATCTATGCGGTTGATTCCTCGAATCAGGTTCCGAATAGATCTCCCTTAGAGCCGACTGGTGTAAGTGAGTTACACTGTCGGATCTTAGGCTGCATTCTCCCGCCGTCCGCTAGGTGGCGCTTCTTTTTTTCTACGCGACGAATATGCAAATGAGGAGAACCGCCGATTCAGAACCGAACGCCCGGCCGTCGCTTTTTTTTTACGTCGTTTGCGTTCAGCTTTTTCCGGCGGATCGTTACCCCTGCTATATGCGGGGTAAGTGCGGCGGATCATATGTTAAGTATGGCCGTCGTTCCCGCGTCGAGTTTTGAATTTTTTACGTCGTTTATGTAAGTCGTCCGGGAATACGGCCATACGTTAATTGCGTTAACGTCGAAAACAATGACGTCCTTGCGACGTCATTTAAAGCAATGCACGCTGGGAAATTTAGCCGGCGGCGCATGCGCAGTACGATCGGCGCGGGGACGCGCGTGATTTAAATAGTAAACTCCCCCTAGCCGCGGAATTTGCGATCCGCCAGGGCTAATTACGAGGCAAGTGCTTTCTGAATACAGCACTTGCCTCTAAAACTGGCACAGGCGGATCGTAAAAAAGATAGATCACGTGGATCAAAAGATCCGCTGATCTACATGAATCTACCCCACGATGGATAGATAGATAGATAGATAGATAGATAGATAGATAGATAGATAGATAGATAGATAGATAGATAGATAGATAGATAGATAGATAGATAGATAGATAGATAGATAGATAGATAGATAGATAGATAGATAGATAGATAGATGAGGCTACTAGTTAGTATAGTTAAATGTACAGTTTGTAGAGAATATATTCACATCCCTAGGAGTTGTCAATATATTTATAAACTGTATAGCTTAGCTAGATCTGCTATTAGTATCTGTCAGGCAGGAGATTGTGCTTGATGCTCTAACGTGTTAGTGTACACGTGTTAGTTAATTGCACATAGACACATTAACTGTTACTGCACATGTGCTATTTATTTGCACAGAAAGGCAGTTGCTGTTAATGTAAGTGGGCTATAGTGATGTCGCGAACCTAAAATTGCGCGTTCGCGAACGGCGATTGGGAACTTGCGCATATGTTTGCGAATGCACGAACCGGGCGAACCAACATAGACTTCAATGGGCAGGCAAATTTTAAAACGCACAGGGACTCTTTCCGGCCACAATAATGATGGAAAAGTTGTTTCAAGGGGACTAACACCTGGACTGTGGCATGCCGGAGGGGGATCCATGGCAAAACTCCCATGGAAAATTGCGTAGTTGTCGAAAAGTCCGTTTTTAATCCATAAAGGGTATAAATCACCTAATATTCATAAATTGTTTGGAATAACGTGCTCTAAAACATCAAGTATGATGTTATATCGATCAGGTAGTGTAAGGCTTAGGGTTAGGGTTAGGGTTACAGATAGGGTTAGGGTTAGGGTAACAGTTAGGGTTAGGGTAACAGATAGGGTTAGGGTTAGGGTAAGAGATAGGGTTACAGTTAGGGTTAGGGTTAGAGATAGGGATTTGGTTAGGGTTAGGGTTACAGATAGGGTTAGGGTTACAGTCTGTAGAGATCAGATAAGTCGTTCAGGACACTGAAAACACTACTCAAGCTATTCTTTCCCTATCAATTCAGCAGCAGCAACAATGTCCCTCCTCTCACTAAGAATGCAGGTTCCGAATGAATCTAAAATGGTTGCTGCCCTAGAGGTGGGAGGGTCAGGGAGGGAGGGTATGCTGCTGATTGGCTGGAATGTGTCTGCTGACTGTGAGATAGAGGGTCAAAGTTTGCTCAATGATAAATAATAGGAGGCGGATCGAACATCGTATATGTTCGCGCGCATCGGCGAATGCGAACGCGCAAAAATCGCCGCAAATTGTACGCCGGCGAATAGTTCTGTACATCTCTAGTGGGCTATTGAATTGCACAGAAACGCAGGGGCTCTGACTGTGCGTGTGCTGTTCAATACCACCTTAGCGCATTTGGTGTAACCGCACGTGTGCTGCTATATACCACCTGAGCTCAGTTAGTGTCACTGTACCTGTGCTGCTATATACCACCTGAGCACAGTTAGTGTCACTGTACCTGTGCTGCTATATACCACCTGAGCACAGTTAGTGTCACTGTACCTGTGCTGGTATATACCACCTGAGCTCAGTTAGTGTCACTGTACCTGTGCTGGTATATACCACCTGAGCACAGTTAGTGTCACTGTACCTGTGCTGCTATATACCACCTGAGCTCAGTTAGTGTCACTGTACCTGTGCTGCTATATACCACCTGAGCTCAGTTAGTGTCGCTGTACCTGTGCTGCTATATACCACCTGAGCTCAGTTAATGTCACTGTACCTGTGCTGCTATATACCACCTGAGCACAGTTAGTGTCACTGTACCTGTGCTGGTATATACCACCCGAGCACAGTTGGTGTCACTGTACCTGTGCTGCTATATACCACCTGAGCTCAGTTAGTGTCACTGTACCTGTGCTGGTATATACCACCTGAGCACAGTTAGTGTTACTCCGCTTGTGCTGCTATATACCACCTGAGCTCAGTTAGTGTCACTGTACCTGTGCTGGTATATACCACCTGAGCACAGTTAGTGTTACTCCGCTTGTGCTGTTACATACCACCTGAGCACTTCAATATGTCTGGAAGGAGAACAAAGAGAGGCAGAGAATCACAAGGGCAAGCAGGCTCTGCATGTAGAGGTAACGCTGGTAGTGGATGTGGTGCATCCTCTTCTACCACCATGTCCTCCTGAAGAGTCCCCCGAACTGTTTCAACACAGTGTTGGGTACATGCTGCAGGAAGATGCGCAGCGTTTAGACGACTCCGATGACGGAACACTGATAGAGGAAGGCATTGATGTGAGCCCAGGGAGAGGGGGTGGCCGAGAGGGACAGCAATTTGTCAGTGAGGATGTTCCCCCAGCTGGAGCATACTGCCAGGTTGTTGACAGTGATGAGGAGGGAGGGGATGATGAGGTCACTGACTCTACCTGGGTGCCTGATAGGAGAGAGGAGGAGGAGGAGGAGGAGGAGGCACAGGCACATCTCCAAAGAGGCAGGATGCCCTCCAAGGGTCAGCTTAAGGTCACACCCACTGCATTACAGCGCACATCTATGGCGCTTCTGTGTCTGACCGGTACAGCAAAAGTTCTTTGGTGTGGGCCTTTTTTGAAATATGTCCACAAGATCGAACCTTTGATCTTTGCAACTTATGACGCAAGCGTATCTCGCGTGGCCAAAACATCAACCGCCTGGGTACCACATGCTTGTCCAGACATATGTCGACCAGCCATGCAGCTCGTTGGCAAGCACACCAGAAAGACCCACACCAAAGACAAAAGTGTACCCCCCTTGCCCTTCTGGGACCTCCAACCCCAGTAGACCCCCAGTCCTCTCTGAAGCCTGCAGTGAAGGTGTAGAAATAGGTGTGTCACAAGCTAGTAGTAGCGGTCAATCTACTGATAGTACCAGGCAAATTTCCCTGCCCCAGCTGCTGCAGCGCTGAAAGAAGTACAATCCAAGCCATCCACATGCCCAGCAGTTGAATGCTAGCTTAGCGAAATTGCTAGCACTTCAACGGCTACCTTTTCAGTTGGTAGATTCTGCCCCCTTCCGTGAGTTTGTGCAATGTGCAGTACCTCAGTGGCAAGTACCAAAACGCCACTTTTTCTCACGGAAGGCTATTCCGGCTCTCTACCGGCATGTGGAAGGCAATGTCCATGCCTCGCTGGACAGGGCGGTCAGTGGTAAGGTGCATATTACCACTGACTTATGGTCCAGCAGGCATGGACAGGGACATTACCTGTCTTTTACGGTGCATTGGGTGATTCTGCTGGCAGCTGGGAAGGACGCAGGGCAAGGTCCAGTAGTTTTGGAGGTTGTTCCACCACCACGCCTCCAAAACACTACTACTGCTTGTGACACACCTCTTTCCTCCACTCCCTCCTCTTCTTCATCCTCTGTGGCCTCTTCCTGTGGGGATGTTTTCTCCGAACCAGCCGTGCTCCGTAGGCATAAGAGGGGATACGCAGGAATGCAGGCCAAGAGATGCCATGCGGTGCTAGAGCTGGTGTGCTTTGGAGACAGGAGCCACACTGGGGAAGAGGTTTTGTCAGCTCTGCAGGGTCAGGCTGAGAGGTGGTTGAGGCCACGCCAGCTGAAGCCTGGAATGGTGGTCAGCGATAATGGCACCAACCTCCTCTCTGCCCTGCGACAGGGAAAACCCACCCACGTGCCCTGTTTTGCGCATGTCCTCAATTTGGTGGTGCAGCGGTTCTTGGGCAGGTACCCGGGCTTGCAGGATGTCCTGAAGCAGGCCAGGAAAGTCTGTGTGCATTTTCGGAGGTCATATAATGCCACTGCTCGGCTGACTGACCTCCAAAGGGAATACAACCTGCCCAAGAACCGCCTAATTTGTGACATGCCCACCAGATGGAACTCAACGTTGGCCATGCTGCAGCGGCTGCACACGCAGCAGCGGGCCATCAATGAGTACCTGTGCCAATATGGCAGCAGAACTGGGTCAGGGGAGCTAGGTTTTTTTTCCCCACGCCAGTGGGCCTTGATCAGGGATGCATGCACTGTCCTGTCACCATTTGAGGAGGCCACGAGGATGGTGAGCAGTGACAGTGCATGCATCAGTGAGACTGTCCCTCTTATTCACATGTTGGAGCACACGCTACGTGGAATAATGGACAGGGCCCTTGAGGCAGAACAGAGGAAGGAAGAGGAGGACTTCCTTATCTCTCAAGGCCCCCTTTACCCAGACAGTGGTCCTGCTTGCCCACCCAGCACACAGGAAGAGGAGGAGGAGGAGGATTGTATCAGCAGCATGGAGGTGGAGCCTAGCACTCAGCAGCAGCAGTCTTCAAGGGATCATTTACAGTCCCAAGGAGCACGTGGAGTTTTACGTGGCTGGGATGAGGTGCCTGTGGATCCTGTCGTCCTCAGTGACCCAGAGGACTGTGCCCCGAATGCCTCTGCAAACCTACGCTGCATGGCCTCCCTGATTCTGCAAAGCCTGCATAAGGATCCTCGTGTACGTGCTATTAAGGAGAGGGATCATTACTGGCTGGCGACTCTCCTTGATCCACGTTACAAGAGTAAGGTTGCGGACCTTATGTTGCCATCGCAGAAGGAGCAGAAGATGAAACTTCTGCGGGAGGCCTTGCAGAAGGGTCTGTGCAATGCGTTCCCAGAACCGGGGGGATTACCAAAACCTGGCTCTGGACAACGTCTTGCTGAGGCTTCGGTGAGTCACAGAAGGGGCGGTGGAGAAGGTGTTCGTCTGACCGATGCGTTCAGGCAGTTTTTTTGTCCGCAGCCCCAAGGTCTGACCGGTTCTAGCAACCATCGCTAGCGTCTGCTTTACATGGTCCGGGAATACCTAGGGGCAAGATCCGACTTGGACACCTTCCCCACCGAAAATCCTCTGGCTTACTGGGTCTTGAGGATGGATCACTGGCCAGAGCTTGCCCAGTACGCAATTGAGCTACTGGCTTGCCCTGCATACAGTGTTCTTTCAGAACGGACATTCAGTGCTGCTGGAGGCTTTGTCACTGATCATAGGGTGCGCCTCTCTACCGGCTCTGTTGATCGACTGACCTTCATCAAAATGAATCAGGCTTAGATCAACACCAGCTACCAAGCACCTGATGCTGATATTAATGAATAATATATTTTTTGTTGAAATGTCAGATCCCTTTTAGACTGCTGATGCTGAGTGACTGTCCTCTTATGCTGCTGATGTAATATCCTTCTCCTCCTCACTTTTCTTGCTGATAGCTAGTAAGAAATGTTGTGTTTTTGGGCTCCGCCACCAGTGCCTAAGGCCCAATTTTTCAGCCCCTGTTCAACAGGGGCGCCTAATAACAATTTTTGTTGCAACACTTTGCACATGGCTCCTTGTTGCGCTCCAATTGGAGTTATTGTGAGGGGTTACAGTGTTGTGTTGTGCCCAAGGCCCAATTTTTCTGCCCCTGTTTAACAGGGGCGCCTAATAACAATTTTTGTTGCAATACTTTGCACGTGGCTCCTTGTTGCGCTCCAATTGGAGTTATTGTGAGGGGTTGCAGTGTTGTGCCCAAGGCACAATTTCTCTGCCCCTGTTTAACACGGGCCCCTAATAAAAAATTTTGATGCAAAAATTTGCAAGTGGCTCCTTGTTGCGCTCCAATTGGAGTTATTGTGAGGGGTTGCAGTGTTGTGTTGTGCCCAAGGCCCAATTTTTCTGCCCCTGTTTAACAGGGGCGCCTAATAACAATTTTTGATGCAATACTTTGCATGTGGCTCCTTGTTGCGCTCCAATTACAGTATGTTTGAGGGGTGCCCTTTTTTCGAAAAAATTTCTTTCACAAAACAATAATGGCCCCCCACCACCGCTAAAATATTCGACATAATGTTGCCACACAGAACTTGCGCAAGTAGCATTAATTACTTTTTTTTTTTGTCCTTTCATGTTGTGCAGGAGGTATACGACCCATTTTGAGGAGCAGGTAGTAAAGGGTTCCACATTGTGGATCTTCCCTGTACTTGTGGAGGTAAATTGCACTATTTTGCAATCCTGACACCTATTTAGGGAGCACACTTGGCATCTTTTGCATCTGTGGTACCCTGTAAGACTTTGTAGAAATGTCCTATGTTCCCTTGGGGGGTCCTGGACACTTGGTGCCACACTACTAGCTAGTGAGGAAGCTCCTCTAAATACTATAGATGGTCTAGCTGGTAACACAGGGGCCAGTAGCTGGTCACTCTGCAGTATATGCCAGTGCATCCATTCAAAGGTAGCATACTTGTTCTTCACAAAGTTATGTGATTTAGCGCGATTATTTATTTTCCACTTTGTCTTCAAATGGTAAAAACATAGGAAATTTTGCTTTTGCTGTAAGTTAAAGGCAGTAAACTTTCATTGTACCTAAAGGTAAGACTTATTGTAAGCTTACCTCTAGGTATAAGTTTAAAATAATGTATCCTAATTGTGCACAGTTTAGGAGATATTCACAATTTTAGCAGATGGTGATATCAGTGATGCATGCGCACTGCCCTCTGCATTGAGGGCACATTGGGCCCAATTCAGATACCTTTTGCGTATCTGTCCGGCGGCGTAGCGTATGGTGTTTACACTACGCCGCCGCAAATATTATGGGCAAGTGCCTTATTCAGAAAGCACTTGCTCCATACTATGCGGCGGCGTAGTGTAAACTGCACGGCGTAAGGCCGCGCAATTCAAATGAATGGAGTGGGGGCGTGATTCATGTAAATGAATCATGACCCCACGTCATTCACGTTTTTTTTGGACAGCGCATGCGCCGTCCGTGGACGTTCCCAGTGCGCATGCGCGAAATCACGTTGATTTTTATCAATGTAAACAACGTGAACGTCGAGCCCCATTCCCGAACGATTTACGCAGACGACGTAGCCGACGGCAAATTCAACGCGGTCCCGACGTCCATACTTAACATTGGCTGCGCCTGCTAAAGCAGGGGTAACCTTACCCCGTCTAACGCTTACATAAACGACGTAAAAAAACGACGCGCCGTCGCAAGTCCGCTCGTGAATCGCAGTATCTTTCTCATTTGCATAGGCAAATGAGAAATCGAAGTAAACGCCACCTAGTGGACAGCGTAATAATGCAACTAAGATAAGACAGTGTAAGCGTATCTATAGATACGCTGCGTAAATAGCTTTCTGAATATGGCCCATTGACTGTACAGTCAATGATCTTGACTTCTGTGGACATGCACAGGAGTGACGTCATCGTTGACTGGCCATTTAAAACGGAGCACAAACTTAGAAGGAAGACCAGGTGAAGATGGAAGCTCTGGCAGTGATGACAGCGCACCGCTGGAGGGTTTAATTGAAAGGTAAGTCAGCCATAATGTGCTACTAAGCTGTGCATTCTAGCACATTATGTCATTGACACGCGGGTGACCAGCTGATTTGTTTTTTGTTTTCTGACTTAACTATGGCTTTAATACATTTGCTTTTCCTTTTTCATAAGTGCAGGATTTACCTTTCTTTTTGGTCTGCAATTTTAGCAATTTTATTGTGCTAATGTTTCAAGGACATGTTTTTCTTTAGTCTTTTACCTGCAAAAAGATTGGATTCCAATGAATTGCACTGTCATTAATCAGAAACTGGCAACCACCTTCCGATTCAGAAAAGGAGCCAACTTGTTTTGCTTCTACAGTATTATTGGGGAAAACAATGTAATTCAGCAATTCATATTTTGCAGGTGAGTTTCCTTTGTTGTCAAAGTAGATGGGATCTCCTCCAGGTGTGATACAATTAACTTTTTTCAAGTATCGATTGAGCTAGGAGAAAAAAGATGGAAAAAGCTTGATAAACACATGATAGCTAAGGGCAGCCACGAAGGTGTAGAATTCCGAATGATTTTTTGTTCGAAAACCGCAACTTTGAATGATCGATCAATTTTTGACCATTAGTGGGGCCACCGAAACAGGTGAATTCTGTTCGGCCATCGAATTTGGGTGATCGGGCATGTTGGAAATTTTTTGAAAGAATTTCTAATTAGGGATGGGCCGAACACCCCCCAGCTAGATTCGCACCAGAACATCTTGAACAGGCAAAAAGTTCTACCGAACATGCAAACTCTATTAAAGTTTACAGGACACAAACATGAAAAAATAAAAAGTCCTAATTTTAACCACTTGACTACTGGGCACTTAAACCCACTTAATAACCAGACCAATTTTCAGCTTGGTCATACAACACTGTAACCAAATGAAATTTTTGTCCTTTTTTTCCCACAAATAGAGCTTTCTTTTGGTGGTATTTTATCACCTCTGCGGTTTTTATTTTTTTCACTATAAATGAAAAAAGAACGAAAATTTTGGCCTAAAATGTATACTGCTACATATCTTTGGTAACAAAACAAAAAAAATGTAGATATTATTTAGTCTGGGTGAAAGTTATAGGGTCTAAAAGCTATGGTACCAATTACTGAAAATTGATCAATTTGATCACACCTGATGTACTGACAGCCTCTCTCATTTCTTGAGACCCTAACATGCCAGAAAAGTACAAATACCCCCCAAATGACCCCTTTTTGGAAAGAAGACATTCCAAGGTATTTAGAAAGAGGCATTGTGAGTTTTTTTAAGTTGTAATTTTTGCCACAATTCTTTTCAAAAATCAAGATTTTTTTCATTTTTATTTTCTTTCCACAAAATGTTCATATTAGCGGGTTATTTCTCACACACAGCATATGCATACCACAAATTACACCCCAAAACACATTCTGCTATTCCTCCCGAGTATGGCGATACCCCATGTGTGAGACTTTGTATGTGGCCATGCTGTGTAAGAGGCCCAACATGCAGGGAACGCCATCAGGCGTTCTGGAACACCCAGACCAATTCTGACATTTCTCTCCTACATGTAAAAATCAACACTTATTTGCTAGAAAATTACATAGAACCCCGAAACATTATATATGTTTTTTTAGCAAAGACCCTAGAGAATACAATGGCGGTTGTTGCAACTTTTTATCGCGCATGGTATTTGCACAGCAATTTTTCGAACACATTTTTTTTGGAAATAAAACAGTTTTGTGCTTTTAAAAAAAAAAACATTAAATTTAGCCCAATGTTTTTGCATAATATGAAAGATGAAGTTACGCCGAGTAAATAGATACCCAACATGTCACCCTTCAATATTGCACACGCTCGTGGAATGGCGCCAAACTTTGCGACTTAAAAATCCCCATAGGTGACGCTTGAAATATTTTTACTGGTTACATCATTTTAGTTGGAGAAGAGGTCTAGGGCCAAAATTATTGCTCTCGCTCTAACGTTCACAGCAATACCTCACATGTGTGGTTTGAACACCGTTTTCATATGTGGGCGGGACTTGCGTATGCGTTCGCTTCTGCATGCGAGCTCACGGGGACAGGGGCGCTGTATGCCCAGAGTATTGCGGAGTATGCCCAGAGTATTGCAGAGTATGCCCAGAGTATGCCCAGAGTATGCGCAGAGTATGCCCAGAGTATTGCAGAGTATGCCGCCCAGAGTATTGCAGAGTATGCCGCCCAGAGTATTGCAGAGTATGCCGCCCAGAGTATTGCACTGTATGCCCAGAGTATTGCAGAGTATGCCGCCCAGAGTATTGCAGAGTATGCCCCCCAGAGTATTGCAGAGTATGCCCCCCAGAGTATTGCAGAGTATGCCCCCCAGAGTATTGCAGAGTATGCCCCCCCAGAGTATTGCAGAGTATGCCCCCCCAGAGTATGCCCCCCCAGAGTATGCCCCCCCAGAGTATGCCCCCCCAGAGTATGCCCAGCATTGCAGAGTATTGCAGCAGGGATGGCTGAGGAGGGAGGGATGGATGGATGTGTCACTGCATTTGTCACAGATCCAACCCGCAGAACTGGTGCTGCCATCCGCTCCCTCCCCTCCCCTCTCCTCTCACACTGTACCGATCGGTACAGAGAGAGGAGGGAGGAACCGGCGTCATCAAATGACACCGGTCTGTTTACATCTGATCGCGCCGTCATTGGACAGCGCGATCACGTGGTAAACCGCCGCTATCAGCGGCGATTTACCGTGATCCGTGACCCGCCGGGTCCTCTGGACCCGGCAATCACGGACATTCCCGTGTGCGCGACTCTGGAATCACGTTATATAACGTGATCCCAGAGTTAAGCAACCACCTTGCCGCCGTTATTTTTCGGCAGGTGGTTGCTAAGTGGTTAAAGGCTTATATGCAAGTTATTGCCATAAAGAGTGTATGGGGACCTGGTTACTGTCCTAGGGCAGTGGTTCTCAACACTGTCCCCAAGTACCCCTAACAGGCCATGTTTTGGGAATTTCTTTTACATAAAATAGCTGTCCAAACTATAAAGCCATTGACTTTTTTTTTTTCTAAAAAAAGAATATAAGCAATTGTGGAGAATTGTGTTTTGCTGCTGCTGCAAATAGTAAAATAAAATAAATGTAAAAAAAAGGCCAAAAACAAACAAACAAACAGTGGTGACGCAAAAGGAAAACCACCTGCAATTTAGTAGAAGGAACAGCAATTAATAAAAGTTTTGCCGCTGCTGGAAAAAAGCCCCCCCCCCCCCCCAAAAAAAGGGAACCAGTGCTGATGCAGAAAGAGAAAAAACCGGCGATGCAGTAATTATGCCCTAACTATTCTTAGTGCTGCTGAGCCAAAAGAAAAAGAAAGCAGAAAAAAAAAAAAGTATACCACTGCTGTGTGACGCAGAAGGAATAACACCTGCGACACAGAAGGGGGGTACTAATAAGGCAGCAACAGAAAATGATACAAAAAAAAAAGGATTAATGAAAAAATAAGTGATCAGTGGTGACACAGAAGTGTTGTACACACCAACACTTCGTTAGCACCAAAACACTGTGTTATTCTCACTACACTGTATTATAAACATTGCACTACACTGTGTTATTCACTAGGCATGTGCAAAAGTGAAAAATTCGTTTCGTTTCGTTTCGTTTCAATTCGTCATTTAATAAATTTCGTTAAGTTAGGTTCGTTACATGTGTTGAATTCGTTTTCGGAATTCGTTCGTTTTCGACCGAATTTCGAAAAATACGGTCGAAATCGAAAATATTTCGACCGTTTTTCGAATTCGTTCGTTTTCGACCGAATTTCGAAAAAAACGATCGAAATCGAAAACATTTCAACCAGATTAGAAAACAAATAGTCTCTTTTCGAATAGAATTTTTTTCGAATTAAATTCGAAAATATTTTTTTTTTTTTATTTTTTTTTTTTTTTTCGAATTCCGATCGAATTTAGTCCGCGGGTATTCGATTCGGAATTCGAAAAAAAAAATTCGATTTCGACCATTTTTTTTTTTTTCGAAATTCGGTCGAAAATGAACGAATTCCGAAAACGGTCGAAATTTTTCGCTATTATAGCAATTCGGAAATTCGTATGCATCCGAATGTCCGAATAATGGAAAATTCGTCCGAATTTCGATTCGGAACGAAACGAAATGCACATGCCTATTATTCACACTGTGCTAAACTGTATTTTATACACTGCACTGTTTTAAATACTCTGCAGCGCACTGTAGTATATACTCTGCACTGCACTGCACTGTATTATATACTCTGCACTAGAGTGTGTTATATACTCTGCACTGCAGTGTGTTATATACTCTGCACTACAGTGTATTATATACTCTGCACTACAATGTATTATATATTCTACACTGACTGCATGCACAATCCACTAACTAACCTGCCTAATCTCTCTCCAGCATAACACACTACACACAGCTGCTGTTGGAAGCAGCTTTATATAGTGTGGTGAGTGGACTTAGCCCCTGAGCCATGATTAGCCAAACGCACCCTGACTTTGGCCAATCATAGCTCTGACAGCAGGGGAGCGGACTGACAACTCATGGGGCCCCTGGGAAAGAGGAGATTTTGGGGCCCCCTGTATCCCTGCCCACACTCAAGCCACACACATCATAGGGGCATGGAGCAGGGCATGGGGGCAAAGAGCAGTTCATGGGGTAGACAGCAGGGCATGGGGGCACACATCAGAGCATGGGGCAGTCAGCAGGGCATGGGGGCAGACAGCAGGTCATGGGGCAGACAGCAGGGCACGGGGAAGACATTAGGGCATGGGGGCATGGAGCAGGGCATAGGGTAGACATCAGGGCATGAGGGCAAAGAGCAGTGCATGGGGCAGACATCAGGGCATGGGGGCACAGAGCTGGGCATGGGGAAGACAGCAGAGCATGGGGGCACACATCAGAGCATGGGGCAGAAAGCTGGTCATGGGGCACAGAGCAGGCCATGGGGCAGACAGCAGAGCATGGGGCACACATCAGAGCATGGGGCAGAAAGCTGGGCATGGGGCACAGAGAAGGGCATAGGGCAGACAGCAGGGCATGGGGGCAGACAGCAGGGCATGGGGGCTCAGAGCAGGGCATAGGGTAGACAGCAGGGCAAGGGGGCACAGAGCATGGTATGGGGTAGACATCAGAGCATGGGGGCACACATCAGAGCATGGGGCAGAAAGCTGGTCATGGGGCACAGAGCAGGCCATGGGGCAGACAGCAGAGCATGGGGCACACATCAGAGCATGGGGCAGAAAGCTGGGCATGGGGCACAGAGAAGGGCATAGGGCAGACAGCAGGGCATGGGGGCAGACAGCAGGGCATGGGGGCTCAGAGCAGGGCATAGGGTAGACAGCAGGGCAAGGGGGCACAGAGCATGGTATGGGGTAGACATCAGAGCATGGGGCAAACATCAGGGCATGAGGGCATAGAGCAGGGCATGGGACAAACATCAGGGCATAGGGTAGACGGCAGGGCATAGGGTAGATAGCAGTGCATGGGGGCACAGAGCAGGGCATAGGGCAGATGGCAGGGCATAGGGTAGATAGCAGGGCATGGGGGCACAGAGCATGGCAAGGGGGCACAGGGTATGGCATGGGAAAGACATCAGGGCATGGGGGCATAGAGCAGGGCATGGGGCAGACAGCAGGGCTTGGGGCAAAGAGTAGAGCATTGGGCAAAAAGCAGGGCATGGGGCAGATATCAGGGCATAGGGCAGAGATTAGGGAATAGGGGCACGGAGCAGGGCATAGGGTAGACATAAGGGCATGAGGGCAAAGAGCAGTGCATGGGGCAGAGACCAGGGCATGGGGGCACAGAGCAGGGCATGAGGGCTCAGGACACATCACAGGGACAAAGGGAATTGGGCACACAGTGGGACACATAGGGCATGGGGCACACAGTAGAGCACATCATGGGGCACAAAGTAAGGCATATCACGGGGCACACAGTAGGTCATGGGACACATCACAGGACACATTGTGGGGGCACACAGAAGGGCATGGGGCACGCATGGGGCACAGATCAGGGCATGGGTGGCACACATCGGGGCATGGGGGCACAGAGCAAGGCATGGGGGCACAGAGCAGGGCATGGGGGCACAGAGCAGGGCATGGGGGCACACATCAGAGCATGAGGCAAAGAGCAAGGCATGGGGGCAGACATCAGGGCATGAGGGCAGACATCAGGGCATAGGGGCACGGAGCAGGGCATTAGGTAGACATCAGAGGATGGGGCAAACATCAGGGCATGGGGGCACAGAGCAGGCAATGGGGCAGACAACAGAGCATGGAGGCACACATCAGAACATGGGGACAAAGAGTAGGGCAAAGAGCAAGGCATGGGGGCAGACAGCAGGGCATGGGGGCACAGAGCAGAGCAGGGCATGGGCAGACATCAGGGCATGTGGCAGAGAGCAAGGTATGGGCAGATATCAGGGCATGGGGCAGACAGCAGGGCTTGGGGCAAAGAGTAGAGCATTGGGCAAAAAGCAGGGCATGGGGCAGATATCAGTGCATGGGGCAGAGATTAGGGAATAGGGGCACGGAGCAGGGCATAGGGTAGACATAAGGGCATGAGGGCAAAGAGCAGTGCATGGGCCAGAGACCAGGGCATGGGGGCACAGAGCAGGGCATGAGGGCTCAGGACACATCACAGGGACAAAGGGAATTGGGCACACAGTGGGACACATAGGGCATGGGGCACACAGTAGAGCACATCATGGGGCACAAAGTAAGGCATATCATGGGGCACACAGTAGGTCATGGGACACATCACAGGACACATTGTGGGGGCACACAGAAGGGCATGGGGCACAGATCAGGGCATGGGTGGCACACATCGGGGCATGGGGGCACAGAGCAAGGCATGGGGGCACAGAGCAGGGCATGGGGGCACACATCAGAGCATGAGGCAAAGAGCAAGGCATGGGGGCAGACATCGGGGCATGAGGGCAGACATCAGGGCATGGGGGCACGGAGCAGGGCATTAGGTAGACATCAGAGGATGGGGCAAACATCAGGGCATGGGGGCACAGAGCAGGCAATGGGGCAGACAACAGAGCATGGAGGCACACATCAGAACATGGGGACAAAGAGTAGGGCAAAGAGCAAGGCATAGGGGCAGACAGCAGGGCATGGGGGCACAGAGCAGAGCAGGGCATGGGCAGACATCAGGGCATGTGGCAGAGAGCAAGGTATGGGCAGATATCAGGGCATGGGGCAGAGAGCAGGGTATGGGGCAGAGAGCAGGGTATGGGGCAGAGAGAGAACAGGGTATGGGGCAGAGAGAGAACAGGGTATGGGGCAGAGAGAGAACAGGGTATGGGGCAGAGAGAGAACAGTGTATGGGGCAGGGTATGGGCAGACTCTAGGGCATGGTGCACTGTTCAGGATGCTGGGCACATACTGTATAGGGACACAGCAGGACAGCATACAAGCTTTCCTCCCTAGATTCAGAGTAGCGCGGGAAGTGGCTGTAAACATACCTCTCGTGATGTGCTCCTCCCCACCGACCCCTCCTCTTTTCTCATCCGTCCGAGGTGATGACAAATAGAAGCACCTGGGGTGGACGGAAGGGAAGGAGGGCCCTGCCGGAGGCGCGTATCATGAGAGGTCTTTTACACTGCTGTCTGTTAGCAGGAAACAGTGATTTGGGACCCGATCTACCTGTCAGCTAGCTGTGATTGATGGGTAGATCGAAGGGGAAGCTATTATGGGGCCCTCTACTGGTCACAGCCCTCGGTCAGTGCCCGAATCGCCCGATGGTCAGTCCGCCCCTGTCTGACCGTAAAATCCAAAACGAACAAGGTAAGGGAGTCACCGCTCCAGGTGGGTCTTGTGAGTAATTTAGAAACCTCCCAGGAAACCAAGGTGCTGGCAATGCACTAGGCAAATGTAGAATTTTCAGAAGAGATGGACAGCCATACTCCAAAGGAACTTCAAAAGTTGTCTTTATTTGTAAAATCAAAGGACATGCATCACAGAATACAGCCAGAAAAGGGACAGCCAACGCGTTTCACACTAATTCAGTGCTGAGCCATGACTAAGCACTGAATGAGTGTGAAACGTGTCGGCTGTCCCTTTTCTGGCTGTATTCTGTGATGCATGTCCTTTGATTTTACAAATAAAGACAACTTTTGAAGTTCCTTTGGAGTACGGCTGTCCATCTCTTCTGAAAATTCTACATTTCCCTGTGTGACAGTACATTGTGCTGTGAACAAACAAACACCCGACGATTAAGTCAAACTTACATTCGACTTGAACATCAAGCCTAACACTATTTCTAATCAATATAAAAGAAAAAGAAATGAACATTAACCACTTAAGGACCGCCTCCTGCACATATACGTCAGCAGAATGTCACGGCTGGGCACATGCACATACAGGTACGTGCTGTGCTAGTATCCAGCCATGGGTCACGGGCGCGCCTGCGGCGTGCTCCCGTGACCCGGTCCGAAGCTCCGGGACCTCGGGCTTCGCTGACCCGATTGCCGCTGGTGTGCGGCGATCGGTCTCCGGAGCTGAAGAACGGGGAGAGCCGTGTGTAAACACAGTTTCCCCGTCCTTCACTGTGGCGGTAGCATCGATCGCGTCATCCCTTTTTTAGGGGGGACGCGATCGATGATGTCACACCTACAGCCACACCCCCCTACAGTTGAAAACACACAATAGGAAACACATAACCCCTACAGCGCCCCCTGTGGTTAACTCCCAAACTGCAATTGTCATTTCCACAGTAAACAATGCAATTTAAAGCGGAGCTCCAGCCGCGAAAAAATTTTTTTTTAAAGTCAGCAGCTACTAACAGTGTAGCTGCTGACTTTAAATAAGGACACTTACCTGTCCTAGGCGCCCGCGCTGATGGCCCCCCCGATGCCGGTCCCGCGATCACTCCGAGTCCCGCGCCGCCATTCACACTATGGGAAACAGGCAGTGAAGCCGTACGGCTTCACTGCCCGTTTCCTACTGTGCCTGCGCGAGTCTCACGCTGGCTTGTGAATGGGCGCGCTGCTCTCTGAGAACACACACAGTTCCCAGAAAGCAGCGCGCCCCATTCACAAGCAGAAGGACAAGAAGAAATCGGACCGCGGTGCAGGTGAGGCAGATTACGGACTTCCGCATAGAAACAGCTATTTCGGGTGAGTATTTTATTTTATTTTTTTCAGGTTTTTTTATTTTTATTTTTTTAAACAACATGGCAAAATTTTGTTTTCATGGGTGGAGCTCCGCTTTAAATGCATTTTTTGCTGTGAAAATGACAATTGTCCCAAAAATGTGCCAAAATTGTCCAAAGTGTCCGCCATAATGTCGCAGTCACGAAAAAAATTGCTGATCGCCGCCATTAGTAGTAAAAAAAAAAATGCAATAAAACTATTCCCTATTTTGGAAACGCTATACATTTTGCACAAACCAACCGATAAACGCTTATTGCAATTTTTTTTACCAAAAATAGGTAGAAGAATACGTATCGGTCTTAACTGAGGAAAAAGTAATTCTTTATATATTTTTGGGGGATATTTATTATAGCAAAAATTAAAAAATATTGCATTTTTTTCAAAATTGTTGCTCTATTTTTGTTTATAGCGCAAAAAATAAAAACCGCAGTGGTGATCAAATACCACCAAAAGAAAGCTCTATTTGTGGGGAAAAAAGGACGCCAATTTTGTTTGGGAGGCACGTTGCACGACCGCGCAATTGTCAGTTAAAGCGACACAGTGCCGAATCGCAAAAAGGGGCAAGGTCCTTTAGCTGCATTTTGGTCCGGGTGACCTGGAAAGAAAAGCCACTAATTTTTTTCCATAGTAGAATGAGGTGAAATTGAAGGCTTGGTTGGTGGAATTTCTAAATCAACAGTGGCACCATTGGATTAAAAACTGCACCCATTTTTGATTGACAAATCGTTTATAATTCGACCCATGTATGGCCTGCAAAAGTCACCAAAACTGTAATGGGCATCATGATACAGGTGTATATTTAGTGTCATGTAAAAAACACCTTTAGTAGATTGAGCTTCAGCTCCCACAGACCACATAGCAAGAAATCATACACCATTTACTTGCAGCAATAATTGCAGAGTGGAAAGTGAAATCTGTTTTTTTTTTTAAAGTTTGAGATTGTTAACAAAGAACTCATTCAAAGAAGAGAAGGGGCCAGATTCCCATACATTTCCCGCTGGCGTAGCATAAGCCATTTACACTACGCCGCCGCAATTTAACTGAGCAAGTGCTGTATTCCCAAAGCACTTGCTCCGTAAGTTGCGGCGGCGTAGTGTAAATGGCTCTGCATATCCCCGCGTAATTCAAAGGGGGCGGCTTGTATTTAAATTAAGCGCGCCCCCGCGTCGATCGAACTGCGCATGCGCCGGCCTCAAAAATAGCCCAGTGCGCATGCTCCAGCTCACGTCGGAAAAAATGAATGAAGCCGACGTGAGCGTCGTTTACGTATATCCCTATTCGCGAACGACTTAGTAAAACAACGTGACCGACGGAAAAAGACGACGCTGACCTGACGCCATACTTAACATGGCAACGACGGAACTTCGTAAACCTACCCCTCATAGAGCAGTGGTAGGTTGCGATAACGGAAACGACGTAAACGACGACGGAGCAGCGTAAAAGCGTTCGGGAATCGTCGGATTAGGCTCATTTGCATAAGTGGCCAGCAATGTCATTACATCTACGATCCAACAGTGTAATTGTTTTGCACCTGTCGGTTCTTCACTGTATCTATGCGTAAGTGATCCTAGGAATCACACGCATAGATACTCATGAAAAAAAACAGAGATACGACGGTGTTTCCTACGAAACGCCAGCGTATCTCTTTTGAGAATCTGGCCCACGATCTTAAATCAGCCCTTAATTTAGAATCTAAAAATTGGCTACAATTTACTTCCCAAAGAATTTATGAGTGGGGGGACAATGGAATCAGCTAAAAGCAGCCCAAAGGTGAATAGAACTTCCCCTTTAGAGTGCCGTCGTACGTGTTGTATGTCACCGCGCTTTGTTCATCATTTTTCAAAAAAGATCCTTTTTAATGATGAAATTGGAAAAACTTCGTTTTTTGGACATGCTGAAAAACGTCATTTTTTTCATGCCGAAAAAAGGTTGTGTGTACGCGGCAGTAGAGATGGAGTTCAGAGAGGAAAAATGTTATAAAGCATTATCTTTAATGACATCAGGGAAGGCACCTGGACCTGATGGGTATACTATCTTATACTCTAAAAAAATTGAAAAATATTCTAATTTCATATTTAACTGCTTATGCCAACTCAATATCGGACAGGGAGGGCATTCGTCTGAGTTTCTAAATGCTCATATAACAGTTTTGCCAAAACCAGGAAAGGACCCGGTCTATTGTGGAAACTACAGCCCTATTTCAACAGTTTTGCCAAAACCAGGAAAGGACCCGGTCTATTGTGGAAACGACAGTCCTATTTCATTATAAACATAGATATTACATTTTATGAAACGAAAAAAAACAAGCTGCGCAAATAACATATGCATCGACCACTGATTGTGGACAATCAATTGTGAAGAAAACAAAAATGTGGACAATCAATTGTAAAGAAAACAAAAATATAAATATATAAATGAATAATAGAAAAGATCACCAAAATGAATGGATAGCACAATCTGTGTAAGAAATACAATCCTCCTATACACTTATGAATCTCTATGACACAGATCAATGTCCTATTGTCATAAATAGTAGTAATTCAAAGGGTGATTTTCTAACTGAAGATGTGCTGCTCCTCTATAATGAACAATGGTGATATCAAAAACACCACGAAATGATGACAGGATAGGAAAGAGGATCCTCCACCTTAATAATTTGCTGCCTCTTACCAGCAGGGCTGGTGCTAGGATTTTTGACACCCTAGGCAAAACCACATTTTGCCGTCCCCCACTTTGGCTCTGCCCCTGAGTCCACCCTCTTTGCCCTTGTAACACATGTGACTTGAAACATACACTGACCAGAGTCGGTGCGAGCCTATTTTGGGCCCTAGGCGAGACCAGCTAACTGGGGAGAGGGGGCAAAGAGAGAGGGGGTTAAGATAAAGGGGGGCTGAGAGAGAGGTAGGAGGGAGGGCTGAGAGAGAGGGAGAGAGGGAGGCTGTGAGAGAGTGGGGGTTGAGAGAGGGAGGGCTGAGAGAGAGAGAGAGAGAGAGGGGGAGGTAGGAGGGAGGGCTAAGAGAGAGAGAGGGGGAGGGAGGGCTGAGAGAGAGAGGGAGGTAGGAGGGAGGGCTGAGAGAGAGAGGGGGGCTGAGAGAGGGAGGAAGGATGGAGGGCTGAGAGAGGGAGGAAGGAGGGAGGGCTGAGAGAGAGAGGGAGGTCTGAGAGAGGGAGGAAGGAGGGAGGGCTGAGAGAGAGAGGGGGAGGGAGGGCTGAGAGAGAGAGGGAGGGCTGAGAGAGGGAGGTAGGAGGGGGGGCTGAGAGAGGGAGAGAGAGGTAGGAGGGAGGGCAGAGAGAGGTAGGATGGAGGGCAGAGAGAGAGAGATAGGATGGAGGGCAGAGAGAGAGAGAGAGAGGTAGGAGGGAGGGCAGAGAGAGAGAGAGAGGTAGGAGGAAGGGCAGAGAGAGAGAGAGAGAAGTGGGAGGTAGGGCTGAGAGAGAAGAGGGAGGTAGGGCTGAGAGAGAAGGGGAGGTAAAGCTGAGAGAGAAGGGGGAGGTAAAGCTGAGAGAGAAGGGGGAGGGAGGGCTGAGAGAGAGGGGGGAGGGCTGATAGAGAGGGGTGGCCTGAGAGAATAGGGAGGGCTGAGAGAATAGGGAGGGCTGAGAGAAAAGGAGAAGGGACGGGGGCTTAGAGAGAGGGGGATGTCTGAGAGAGGGGTGATGACAGAGAAGGGAGGGGGGCTGAGAGGAGGGGTGAGCGGGGAGGGGAGGGGACTGAGAGAGAAGGGAGGGGGGCTTAGAGAGAGGGGGTGGCTGAGAGTATAGGGATGGCTAAGAGGGGTGATGACAGAGAAGGGAGGGTGGGGCTTATCGAGAGGGGAGGGGGCTGAGAGAGGGGGGAGTTGGGGGGAGATGAGACCCCTAGCCCTGTTTTTGCAGTCCCACCTCTGTCCCAGGCTCTGCAGGTGTGTATGATGACAGACATTACCTTTCTGATGCCAGTCTCCTGCTTCGATGATCCGTCCAATTCCAATTGCGATGGTGAGAGAGGGGGTGGCTGAGAGTATAGGGATGGCTAAGAGGGGTGATGACAGAGAAGGGAGGGTGGGGCTTATCGAGAGGGGAGGGGGCTGAGAGGGGGGGGAGTTGGGGGGAGATGAGACCCCTAGCCCTGTTCTTGCAGTCCCACCTCTGTCCCAGGCTCTGCAGGTGTGTATGATGACAGACATTACCTTCCTGATGCCAGTCTCCTGCTTCGATGATCCGTCCAATTCCCGCAGCTCCCGCAGCAGCCTGCATCTCCTGCCCGTCCTCTGTGACAGCTCTGTGCTCCAGCTCCGGGCCTCACATTAGAGCGCGGAGAGGAACTTGGAATAGTCCATGCTCTGGAAGCATGGAGTATGCTGCGCCCGCTTGTCTCCTGGGGGAGACGAGGTCAAGGAGGAGGAGGCGGGGCCACGGTGGAGCTCTTCTTCCTAGTCCCAGGCTCTCAGGCTTATCTGCGCTCAGGCAGCCCCCCGCTGTTCACTGCCATGTAGCGATGGATGCCTCTCTTTTAGCCCACAACTCCCCAAGGGTGCTGCTGATTGCTGCCCGCTGCTGCGCCGCCACAGATACTTCTGGTTCTAGACAGCCGGGTAGAAAGTCGAGGCGCATTGACAAGCTCCGGACGCCTTCTCCTACCAGCAGAGAGTAGTGTAGCCAGTGGCCGTGATTGCGCCCTAGGTGGCAGTGTGCCCTAGGCGGCTGCCTAACTTGCCTAGTGGTAGCGCCGGCCCTGCTTACCAGATGGGAAGATCCCAATTAGAGTTCTTCTGTGGCATATGGCTATAAACCCAGCCTAGAGGTCCGTCCAGCGGGATGTCTTCAACCCAATGTCCCTGAAATCCTCTAACGCTCACAGAAGGTCAATGTTGAACACAGCCAAGCGAGGAAAGGGAAAAAAAAGGGGCAAACATAACTTAATCCAATATAAAATGTAATAGAAAGTAAAAAGTAAAAACACACTCACATTGTGTAGATATAAATTCGCATGTAAAAGGTTCTGTAGCCGGCCGGCTAACACAGCTCGTTCACTCCGGGACTCCGTGTAATGCAGTGACGTCAGCACGCTGCTTCACCCTATGTAGTTTCGTCTTAGTAGACTTCATCCTGGGGTACCTGCAGGTGGCCTTTTATAGTGTGGGGCGTGTACTAAACCCCCTGAGCCATAATTGGCTCAACCTGGCTTTGGCCAATTATGGCTCTCCTTTTTTGTGCGCGCTGTGATTGGCCAAGCATGCGGGTCATAGTGCATGCTTGGCCAATCATCAGCCAGCAATGATCAATTCGTTATGCTGAGGGGAGAAAAAGGTGAAATCTTTTACATTCGGGTATAGTGTGCGCCAGGCATCATGGAGGGTCAAGGTGCTTAGCTGGGATTTTATTGCGTGGAGGGCTCGATACGTTAAACAGGTGGATATATTTGAGGTGTCTAGGGAGGGTGTCAGTGGGTGATGAAAGGTTTTGCGAAAGAAGGTTACTTGTTGCGCGTTCAGGGCATATATGTTTGCGATGGTGATGGGCTTGTCGTGAAGTGTGCCTTTGAGCAAGAGATATCTACCCTGGACATCTCGTTGGACCTCTGAGATCTGGATAGGGCAGTGCTTTAAAATCAAGATAGAGACACCTTTAGATTTTGCTGCCTCATTGGCAGTGTGATAAACCATCGGGAAATGATGGGTATGGAGTTTGGGGATACTATCCGTTCGGAAGTGAGTTTCTTGAATAAGAGGAATGTGCGTCTTAGCTTTCTGGAGAGTACACAGCAACTGTGAGCGTTTTTCAGGAGTGTTGAGACTGCAAATGTTTAACAAGTATAGTTTAATTTGTGTTGGTATTTGCCAACACTGAGGGCTAGAAATGCAAGGAGTGGTGTTGTCCGTCATTTTGAAATGTAAGGGATTAAGAAGAGGGCTGTGTCAGGAGAGGGGGGCAACTATAGGTACATTAGGAATTAGAGATGTACAGAACGGTTCGCCGGCGAACATTGATTCTTCGCGTACGCCGCCGCCGGCGAACATATGCGTTGTTCGATCCGCCCCCTATTCATCATCATTGAGCAAACTTTGACCCTGTACCTCAGTCAGCAGACACATTCCAGCCAATCAGCAGCATACCCTCCCTCCCTGACCCTCCCACCTCCTGGACAGCATCCATTTTAGATTCATTCTGAAGCTGCAGTCTTAGTGAGAGGAGGGACAGTGTAGCTGCTGCTGATTTATTAGGGAAATCGATAGCTAGGCCAGTGTGTTCAGTGTACTCCAGTCCTGAAAGACTCATCTGATCTCTGTTGTAAGGACAGCATCCTGACAGCACTAGGGTGACCACATTTCCAAACTACCATTCAGGGACACCCTCCCTTCCCAAAAGTCAGCTTGTGTTGTAACGAATCACAGCACAATGATTGGACACAAGAGGCAGGATTTATTTTTCTCCAATCACAAGCAGGGGGTGGGGATTGTGCTCCTCCAGGCATTCCTGGCCAGGACAAGTACTGTCAGTGAGTAAAGCAGAGATGTGGCTGTCTTTTTTTGGGGGCATCAGATTGGCCAAGGGGGTGGCTGTGTCAGTTTCATTCCGGGACACTGTATTGTCCTGGAATGAAGGTGCCGGGACAGACCTGCAAAATCCGGGACTGTCCCGGGCAATCCGGGACACGTGGTCACCCTAGACAGCACCCCAAACAGTCCTTTTTAGGGCCAGTCCATCAGTCTGTTTTTTTTTCCTCTGTAATCTAATGTGTGCTGCGGTGGTTTACAGAGAGAGATTGTAATTTTTTGGAGTTAGATAGAGCAGGAAGGCAGGCAGGCTAGTCAGTTAGAGTTACAGGGCCGGATTCAGATACAATCGTGTATCTTTCCGGCGGTGTAGCGTATGCTATTTACGCTACGCCTCCGCAACTTTTACAGGCAAGTGCCTTATTCAGAAAGCACTTGCTCCGTAAGTTGTGGTGGCGTATCGTAAATTGCCCGGCGTAAGGGCACCTAATTCAAAATAGGCATGTAGGGGGCGTGATTCATGTAAATGAATCAAGACCCCACATAATTTAAATTTTTTCTGAACGGCGCATGCGCTGTCCGTGGACGTATCCCAGTGCGCATGCGTGAAATCACGTCGCAAGTAGTCAATGTAAACGACGTGAACGTAATTTACGCTCAGCCCCATTCCCGAACGATTTACGTAAACAACGTACAATTCAACGCTGTCCCGACGTCCATACTTAACATTGGCTGCTCCTCATATAGCAGGTGTAACTTTACGCCGGACTAACGCTTACGCAAACGATGTAAAATACGACGCCCTGCCGCAAGTACGTTCATGAATCGGCGTATCTCCCTAATTTACATATTCGATGCGTAAATAGACGGAAGCACCACCTAGCGGCCAGCGTAAATATGCAACTAAGATACGACGGTGTAACAGACTTACGCCGCTCGTATCTTAGCAGAATTCCAGCGTATCTTGTTTTCTGAATACAGAAAAAAGATACACCGGCTATTCTTAGAAGTTACGCGGCGTATCTCTAGATACGCCAATGTAAACTCTATCTGAATCTGGCCCACAGTGTGTAGAGGATATATTTGCATTCCAGGTTTTGCATATATATTTATACACTGTATTGAGTTTAGCTAGACTAGATCCGCTCTTCCTAATATACTGACAGGTGACAGTGTATACTGACAATGTAAAGGGGTCCAGAGGTGCAGGGTGCTGTGTAATATAAAGGGGTCCAGTGGTGCAGGGTGCTGTGTAATGTAAAGGGGTCCAGTGGTGCAGGGTGCTGTGAAATATAAAGGGGTCCATTGGTGCAGGGTGCTGTGTAATATAAAGGGGTCCAGTGGTGCAGGGTGCTGTGTAATATAAAGGGGTTCAGAGGTGCAGGGGGCTGTGTTAATGCAGAGAGCAGAGTCTGAAGAAGAGGAGGAAGGTGGCTTTCAGGAGGTGGAAGACCAACCACAGCAGGTGTCCCAGGGGGCTTGTTGTCACCTTTCAGGGACCCTTGGTGTTGTATGTGGCTGGGTGGAAGAAGAGACATTCAATGACGTCAGTGAGGACAAGGAACGGGACATGGCTAGCTTGATATCCAACCTTGTGTAAATGGGGAGTTTGTGGTTGTGCAAATGGACTGTTTGCGTTTGTTTGCAGTGCGTTAAACGGGGAGTATGGTCTGTCACTGTGAAGCAGGGTGTAACCGTTACACTACCTGATCGATACAACATCATACCTGAAGTTTCAAAGCACGTTATTCCAAACAATTTAGGAATGTTAGGTGATTTATGCCCTTTATGGATTAAAACCCGGCTCTGCGTCAACTACGTGATTTTCCATGGGAGCTTTGCCATGGATCCCCCTCCGGCATGCCACAGTCCAGGTGTTAGTCCCCTTGAATCAACTTTTCCATCACTATTGTGGCCAGAAAGAGTCCCTGTGGGTTTTTAATTTCCCTGGTTATTGAAGTCTATGAGGTTCGCTGGGTTCGCGAACATTTGCGGAAGTTCGTGTTCGCTAATCGCGAACAGTAAATTTTATGTTCGCGACATCACTATTAGGAATCAGTAGTGTAGTGTAGTGTAGTTGCAAGGGATAAACCTATGAGGGAGAAGGAATCCGTCCAACCTCCTCAGAGGGGTGATTCTAATCAGAGAATGGTACATTCGGTAGTGGGTGATCGCACACCAGAGTGCCCACACTACTATACACAACCGTGTGGGGGTTGACCAGTTTCAGGCTAGAAAGAGTATCTAAATATATGTGAAGTTTCCCACCACCCTAGGGTGTCCTATGTGGTTAATGAGGAGGTACTGTACATCTCCTGGTAGAGATTAGGGAAGGGGATAATCAGTGTGAGACTAGAGTAGATCAGGTGAGGGGAGGAAGAGCTACAGAAAAGCCGGAGCAGGAACGGGTGTGTTGGTACACATTACAGGTTCGGTTCACTGACATTCTAATGGTTTACGTCCCAATTCCGGATCGACCACTGTAAATCAGCATGGGTAGACCAGCATGGGGACAGTGTGAGAGGCATGGATCATATAACCGTGTAAAAGAGTTCAACATAAACGGAAAACAGTCAATGAACTATGAATGGATAATCAAAATAAAAGAGAATAAGGAGCAACCAAGGTTTCGGACAATCTCTACCAGACAGTATCGCACAGATTACATACCTACTGACAAAGTCCCTGCTTTAAGAGCGGCAAAAGTCTGTCAGCCTGCTTGTCTTGTGCCAGCCCAGGAATGGTGAGCAAATGCCACAAAGGCAAATGAGAGGACTATCGGGGGCCATGTGGGTTTGGGTCTGCCACTGATCAAAACAATACAGAGAGGGAGGACTCTGGGTTCATTGTATTGTCCCAGAATCAAGCTGCCCGGGACCAGGGACAAACCTGCAGAATGCGGGACTATCCCAGGCAATGCTGGACTGTCCCAGGCAATCTGGGACCCATGGTCACTCTATACACCCCTGATTCCTGCATTCTGTGCATTACATGCTTCCAAGCCCTGCATTTTGTGTGGTCTGCACTCCTGACCCCTGAAGTTGCTGCAATACCCAATGGGTGGGTTACCAATGCTGGGGCAGAGCAAGTATTGTCCCTTCTAACCCATTGACCATTAGCACATGGTCATGATACATAGAAGTAGGGTTGCCCCTTGTTCGGGATTCACCCGAACAGTTGGGGTTTGGAATCATGCGTCCGGGTTTCACACTGTCTGAAACCCGGACACATTATTCAGACTGGACTAAGTCTCCCCCTTCCCCCTTCTCTCTCCTGCCTCTAAGTAAGTAGGCCAAGGTAAATTAGGGTTCTTAGAGCACTCATTACATCATAGCTCCCCATTTGCGCCAGAGGCCACAGTGCTCCCCCTTACATCAGAGTCCTTGCCGTACACCAGAGCATCCCTTATGTTAGAGTCCCCAGAGTTCTCCCTTACATCAGAGTCCCCAAAGTTCTCCCTTACAGTGAAAGGGTAACTCTGGGGATTCAGATGTAAAGGGGTAACTCTGTGGACTCTGATGTAAAGGGGAACTCTGTGGACTCTGATGTTAGGGGTAACTCTGTGGACTCTGATGTAAAGGGGTAACTCTGTGGACGCTGATGTAAAAGGGTAACTCTGTGGACTCTGATGTAAAAGGGGTAACTCTGTGGACTCTGATGTAAAAGGGGAACTCTGTGGACTCTGATGTAAAGGGGGAACTCTGTGGACTCTGATGTAAAGGGGGAACTCTGTGGACTCTGATGTAAAGGGGGAACTCTGTGGACTCTGATGTAAAGGGGGACTCTTGTGATTAACTTCATATGATTAGAAATATTATTTAATAGCAACATCTATGCATAGTTTCTGCATACTAGGAAAACAAAATTGCTGTGCAAGGCTGAAGTGTTCGGGTTTGGCCTGAAGAAAAGGTGGCAACCTTACATAGAAGGTAAATTTGTGCTTAATCATATCCCTTAAATGATTTTCTCCTTTCAGAACAAATCTCTGTGACCCCCCAAATTCCCTCTCCCAGCACAAACTCTCCCCCCAAATCTTCTAGGATAAATCCGGAGATTTGGAGGAGGCTAAGGACAATAGAATGTGCTGTTTTGAGTTAAAAAAAATTGCTACCTCAACATTTAAGTTAAAAAAAAATAATTACAGTGTGTAGAGGATATACAGTATATACATCCCTAGGAGTTGTACATATATTTATACACTGTATAGCTTAGCTAGATCAACTATTCCTATTTGTCAGGCAGGAGATTGTGCTAGCTGCAGTGTTCTAACGTGTTGTATTGCCTGTGTGCTGTTTAGTTTACACCTACACGTACTCGGTCTTTACTGCGCGTTTGCTGTTTAATAGCACCTAAACGCATTTGCTGTTACTGCATGTGTGTTGGTTAATAGCACCTAAACGCATTTGCTGTAACTGCACGTGTGCTGTTTAATAGCACCTAAACGCATTTTCTGTAACTGCACGTGTGCTGTTTAATAGCACCTAAACGCATTTGCTGTTACTGCACGTGTGTTGTTTAATAGCACCTAAACACAGTTGCTTTTACTGCACTTGTGCTGTATATTTTTCACTTAAATCCAGGGCTTTTTTTCTGGGGGAACTTGGTGGAACTCAGTTCCACCACCTTTGGCTCAGACCCTTTGGTGCCTGCTCACCACAATCACTTGTGAACACAGAAGTCTGGTTTCTGTGTTTACAAGTGACTGCTTTGTAACCCCCTGAACTCTGCACACTGTATGTAATGCAATTCTGGTATTTAATGCCCCTTTAAGACCCTTCTACTGTTTGTGAAATCAGAACGGGGTCGTGGTTGAGTTCCTGCACCTATTTTCTGAGAAAAAAAGCTCTGCTTAAATCTACTTGTAGTTTACTGCACTTGTCCTCTCCAGGCAGAGAGTCATGAGGGCAAGCAGGCTCTGCATCTAGAGGCAATGCTGGTGGTGGACACGGTGCATCCTCTTCAGCACGTGGCCGTGTTGAGCCTCAACATGCAGAGAAATTAGTAGAGTGGATGACCAAACCTTCCTCATCCTCTCTCACCCAGGCTGAGCTTAGTTTGTCTGGCAAAGCAGCTGCCAAGGCCTCCTCTTCCCTCTGCACAATGGCATCACACAATCCTTCCCTAGTCCCACTATGTCCTCCTGAGGAGTCCCCTGAACTGTTTCAACACAGTGTTGGGTACATGCTGCATGAAGATGCGCAGCGTTTTGAAGGCTCCGATGATGGAACACAGATAGAGGAAGGCATTGATGTGAGCCCAGAGAGAAGGGGTGCCCGAGAGGGACAGAAATCTGGCAGTGATGTTCCCCCAGCTGGAGCATACTGCCAGGTTTTCGACAGTGATGAGGAGGAAGGGGATGATGAGGTCACTGACTCTATGTGGGTGCCTGATAGGAGAGAGGAGGAGGAAGAGGACGAGCCACAGACACATCTCCAATGAGGCAGGATGCCCTCCAGGGGCCAGCTTAAGGGCAGCACACCAACTGTATTACATCGTAGAGCTACGCCTGTGCAGGGCGCTGCTGTGTCTCAACGTTACTGCAAAAGTTCTTTGGTGTGGGCCTTTTTTGAGACATGTGCATCAGATCGCACCGTTGCTATTTGCAACATATGTCTCAAGCGTATCTCGCGTGTTTAAAACATCACCCGCTTGGGCACCACATGCTTGACCAGACATATGTCGACCTGCAATGCAGCTCGTTGGCAAGCATACCTGAAAGACCCACACCAAAGAACCAAGCTTACCCACCTTGCCCCTCATCAGCTGGGACCTCCAACCCCACTAGACTCTCATTCCTCTCTGAAGACTGCACTGATAGGACTGAAGGTGTAGAAATAGGTGTGTCACAACCTAGTAGTACATGAGGGCAATCTACTGATGGTACCAGATAAATATCCCTGCCCCAGCTGCTGCAGCGCCGAAAGAAGTACTCTCCCAGCCATCCACATGCCCAGCAGTTGAATGCTAGCTTAGCGAAAATGCTAGCACTTCAACTGCTACCTTTTCAGTTGGTAGATTCTGCTCCCTTCTGTGAGTTTGGGTACTTGCCACTGAGGTACAGCACATTCCACAAACGCCACTTTTTCTCACGGAAGGCGATTCCCGCTCTCTACCGGCATGTGGAAGGCAATGTGGACAGGGCGGTCAGTGGAAAGGTGCATATTACCGCTGACTCATGGTCCAGCAGGCATGAACAGGGACGTTACCTCTCTTTCATGGCGCATTGGGTGACTCTGCTGGCAGCTGGGAAGGACGCAGGGCAAGGTACAGTAGTGTTGTAGGTTGTTCAGCCACCACACCTCCAAAACACTACTACTGGTTGTGACACACCTCTCTCCTCCACCCCCTCCTCTTCTTCTTCCTCTGTGGCCTCTTCCTGTGCTGATGTCTCCTCGGAACCAGCCATGCTCCGTAGGCGTACGAGGTGCTACGCAGGAATGCAGGCCAAGAGATGCCATGCGGTGCTAGAGCTGGTGTGCTTGGGAGACAGGAGCCACACTGGGGCAGAGGTTCTGTCAGCTCTGCAGGGGCAGGCTCAGAGGTGGTTGATGCCACGCCAGCTTAAGCCTGGAGTGGTGGTTAGCGACAATGGCACCAACCTCCTCTCTGCCCTGCGACAGGGAAAACTGACCCATGTGCCCTGTTTTGCGCATGTCCTGAATTTGGTGGTGCACGGTTCTTGGGCAGGTACCCGAGCTTACAGGATGTCCTGAAGAAGGCCAGAAAAGTCTGTGTGCATTTCCGGAAGTCATATAATGACACTGCTCGGCTGACAGACCTCAAAAGGGAATACAACCTGCCCAAGAACCGTCTAATCTGTGACATGCCCACCAGATGGAACTCTACATTGGCCATGCTGCAGCGGCTGCACACGCAGCAGAGGGCCATCAATGAGTACCTGTGCCAATATGGCAGCAGAACTGGGTCAGGGGACCTTGGTTCTTTTTCCCCACGCCAGTGGGCCTTGATCAGGGATGCATGCACTGTCCTGTCACCATTTGAGGAGGCCGCGAGGATAGTGAGCAGTGACATTGCATGCATCAGTGAGACTGTCCCTCTTATTCACATGTTGGAGCACACGCTACGTGGAATAATGGACAGGGCCCTTGAGGCAGAACAGAGGGAGGAATAGGAGGACTTCCTTAACTCTCAAGGCCCCCTTTATCCAGACAGTGGTCCTGCTTGCCCACCTAGCACACAGGAAGAGGACGAGGAGGAGGAGGAGGATGATTGTATCAGCAGCATGGAGGTGAAGTCTAGCACTCAGCATCAGCAGTCTTCAAGGGATCACTTACAGTCCCAAGGAACCCATGGACTTTTACGTGGCTGGGATGAGGTGGCTACGGATCCTGTTGTCCTCTGTGATCCGACTTGGACACCTTCCCCACCGAAACTCCTCTGGCTTACTGGGTCTTGAGAATGGATCACTGGCCAGAGATTGCACAGTACGCAATTGAGGTACTGGCTTGCCCTGCATCCAGCGTTCTTTCAGAACGCACATTCAGTGCTGCTGGAGGCTTTGTGACCGATCACAGGGTGTGCCTCTCCACCGATTCTGTCGATCGACTGACCTTCATCGAAATGAATCAGGCTTGGATCAACACCAGCTACCAAGCACCTGATGCAGATGTAACCGAATAATTTTTTGAAATGTCAGATCCCTTTGAGACTGCCTATGCTGATGTTGAGTGACTGTCCTTTTATGCTGCTGATGGAATATCATTTTCCTCCTCACTGATCTTGCTGATAGCTAGTAAGAAAATGTTTGTTTCTGGGCTCCACCACCAGTGCCTAAGGCCCAATTTTTCTGCCCCTGTTTAACAGGGGCATCTAATAAAAAATTTTGATGCAATACTTTGCATGTGGCTCTTTGTTGCACTCCAATTACAGTATGACATGGTTCAGATTCTACTTAACAAACCTACAGTCCTTGTCTTGTTTCCACCGCCTGTATACTGCTGTTCAAAGTATATAGGGCCAAAGGGTCTTGTCAGGGCCGATCCTCGCTATAGGCTCACTATGCAATCCGCTTAGGGCCCCGCTTTCTGTCCCCTGACACCACAGGCCCAGAAAACCTTAAACACTTGATCTAATGCAGCTTTCAATAATGTAACTGCCAAGTTAGACTCAAGTTAGTACAATTGCTGTATACTGGTAGTATCCGGGTAACAAGGCAGACACTATGACTGCTCAACAGGGGGTAAGTGTGACCCAGGTTATGGCAAGTGTAGGCAAAGTAAACAACGTTGTCTGCATGCAGTGTCTTTGTTCCCTGCAAATGGGCAAGTGCCCACTCACCAATCCTGTGGTCAAGGCGCAAACAAGATGTCCTGGAACAGGGCAGGCTCTTCAAGTAACCCCACTGGCTACCTCACAACTGGAACACTTCATGCCATCGGTATAGGTGCCTCTGGAGATGCGCCTGAGATCCCCTGTCAAGCAGGATGTCCCAGACAAACTGACCAAGGAGGCACCACCTCTACCCTGGGTTTGGTTTTCTCCCTTGTCTTGTGATGCCTCCTCTTTGCCCAGGCAGACTTGATGGTGTCCTTACTTCTCCCCCTCCAGAGCATGCTGGAATCTGCGGTCCTGTTACCAAAGAAGTAATAGCAAAGAAAGGCGATACCCGGGAGTGGGTATAACGCTGCACACCCCCAATAGTTATACAAGAAGAAAAGGAAATTTACCCCGGGGGGCTTTGTGTTGCAGCAAAAAATAATGATAATGGTAAATATTATTAAGATATTAAGAGTTTTTATAGAGAAAAAGTAAATGAATGGTCACAATAAAAACATGTATACATGAATATACAGTATATTAAATTGAATATTGAAGAAAGGTGTGAAAGTGAAATAGAGAGCCTAAATTGGTGGCAGATATGTCTAGGAGAGGTCCCAATGAAGTGAGAACTCCAATATAGGTAAAATTCTGAACGGATCAAAGAAAGGGGGAATTAATAGAGAGGTACCCCGAACCCGAAGGTTCAAAGGAAGAGTAGCAAAGCGGAAGTAATAAACATATAAACAAACAAACAGAGCTCCAGTGAAAAGGCCATGTTAGGCATTGCTTACTTTTATCTGGATCTGGGTGAGGTCTGTCCATTGTGATGGCTGTCTGGGAAATGAAATAGAACCCAGTGAGTCTATCTATTTATATAGAAATCATGCTCAAGTAGGGCATGTCTGCTGGGTGATGAGTCCAATGGTTTTCCAAAATCCCGGTGTGGGCCACTCCCTCCCCGGGTGAAACCGCCCCCGGACTCGTGTAGAGAGAGGATTAGGTTGCGTGGACGCTGCCCTTGAGCGGTCTCCCCGGCATCCGGAAGGCTTGGTCCTGACACAGTCGTCCCCACACGCCGCATGGGGGCGTGACTTCATGACACATTGCTCATGATGCTTCACGCATGCGCAGAGAATCGATGACCCCTGGAGGGATCGCGGGACGCCCCATGCAGGTGAGAGCTCCCTAGGCGGCTATCTGAGAGATGGCCGCTGTGGAGCAAGGAGGGGATAGCGGAGAAGGAACCACCAGTAGCCCCTACACCCACTGTGAGGCCCAAAGAGAAACAAAGGTCCCCCACACAGCCACCCCAAAACCGCGGGCCCATGTGCATGGCCGCAAGTAAGGGCAATGATGGAAAACAGAGGCAGCACATAATAAATAGAGAAAAGAAGGAATGATAATAAAACATAACTAGATTGATGTATCGTATACAAAAATGGATCAAAAAAGTGTGGGTAGCATATTATTTAATAATAAAGTAGCCAACATGAACATTGCTCTACACAACAAAAAATTAAAACCTATGACATTATAAGGTATAACTAGAACAACACATATTAGGAGGTAAAGCACTAAAAAGTTGCAAAACCACCAAACAAAGTGCCACAGAGTTACCGAAACCTAAAAATGAAGGGAGCGGAAGACATGTATGTTGCTTCCGCTCGCACTGTGGAAGAGAAATATTTTCCAAGCCCAGTTGACGACCAGAAAGGTATACCTATCGGTAACGGCGGAAGGAAATATACACATTATTGTGATGTGTTATTGTAATTAGTGTTCATTGCCTAGGTATATACAAACATTTTTGGATATAGACAAACATTGTTCATGTTAGACCCACTAGGAATTAAGCCTGGGGAACGGGTGTTTAGCCACCCAAAAAAAATTTTGCAAGGAAAGGCGATACCCGGGAGTGGGTATAACGCTGCACACCCCCAATAGTTATACAAGAAGAAAAGGAAATTTACCCCGGGGGGCTTTGTGTTGCAGCAAAAAATAATGATAATGGTAAATATTATTAAGATATTAAGAAGTTTTTATTGGTGTTTTATATGTCTCATAGAGAACATGTATATTATACTAAAACACAGAGAAAAAGTAAATGAATGGTCACAATAAAAACATGTATACATAAATAGACAGTATATTAAATTGGGCCGCAAGGGCAAACCAGCAAAAGCATGTTTCAGAGATTCTAAATAGACCAGTACTGTGTGCCTACACAGAGGAGACCAACACTGTATGCAGTGAAATAAAAGATGTTTATTTACAAGGTGGACAAAACATGTGAAGACAACCAGTGCACAAACAACAAAACGTATACTCAAGTCAAGGGGGAATACCGTAATCATAAACAAAAGCCAAGCCAAAGTCATATACCAGGAGATCACAGAAGATGGGTGAGGATGGGACACAACGGAGCAGGGAGCAGATGGATGGACAGGCTGCTGGGCAGGAATCCAAGGGGAGAGCAGGAAGGGCAGTCCAGGATAAGGATCAGGTCGGATAGGGATTGGGTCCAGAAAGCAGGCTCAGGGTCAGAGTAACAGGCTCAGGATCAAGGATGTAGATACACTACAAAGCATAGATGCCTGGGAGAAAGAAATCGGAGAAAGAATAGAAGAAACGCAAATGATCAGAGCGACATTCACCTATGCAAAAGACATAACAACAGTAGAAGCTAATTATAAATGCATGATGAGATGGCACTTGACACCTGTTAGACTCAATAAAATATCACCAGCTAACTCCCCCCTTTGCTGGAGGAACTGTAATCAAGCAGGAACTGCTCTGCATATATGGTGGGATTGCCCGAGAATTCGGGAATTCTGGATTGAGATCCTCAAAATGATTGAGGAAATCTCAGGAGAAAAGATCCCATTAGATTTTTTGACCTGTCTTTTCCACAGACAAGGTCTATTAAAAGGGAAAAAAAATACGCCTCAACATTGGTCCCAGTGCTGTTAAATGCAGCAAAGGGACTGATTCCGAAATTCTGGCTCCACCCACATAAACCTCCTTTAAAAGAATTTATACACAGGGTTGACCATATCGCAGAGATGGAGTATTTAAGAAGGGTTGACCTGGGGGAGGAGGCGGGAGGAAGAGATGGAAAGATTTGGGATCAGTGGAGAACCTATAAAACATCGGAAAAAGTCACTGCAATATTACTAGAAATAAATCAGTAAATGTTTCGACCCGATCCAATAGGGAAAAGAGGGAAGAAGTGGGGGGGGGTTCAATAATAGGGGGGGGGATAAATAAATACATAGAGACCTAGGGAGGTGGGTGCTGAGGGGAGAAATGGTTGTGCCAACTATTAAGAGCATGTGTAGCCATCTGTAATTATACTTTTGTTTATATAATATATAATATATTGAAAAAAAAATAAAAAATAATAATAAAACAAAAAAAACAAAGGGAAAGAAGGAAGAAAAAAAAAAAAAAAAGAAAAGAAAGAATAAAGGAAAAGAAAAAAAATAAATAAAATAACTAAAACATATAGAATCACCCACAAATGATGCAAATCCGAGGTGGAAATATGAAGGGCGGAATAAAGATGAACCCCTCTAACACCTCATAACCCTGGGTTAAGCCTGATGTGGGGAAAAAAAAAAAAAAAGGGATGTAGACTGATACCAGGGCAAGGATTAATTACACACGCCGGGTATTTATAGAGGAGTGCTGATTGCATTCAGGTCACACCTGAGCGCAGTAAGGGCCATATGCTCCATACTGCTAGGGTCCATCCGCTGGTGGAGGCCAGTACTGCATCCCAAAGATGATATACCAGCGGGAGAATTTCTTCTGACAGCTAAAAACTGCCAGGAGACCCCCGCTGGTGGAACGCAGCACTGCAAGCCAGATCATAAATAGTACCAGCAGATGGAACCTTCCCTGACAGCATGGCATGATCTTAATCATACAAACATGATGCACATGATAAATGATATGACTCCGGCGTGTTTCGACCTTGTGGAGGGCGGTCTTCTTCAGGGGGTGAAAGGGAGATACTCTAAAACAGAAATATGTTGTATAGGTGATTTTGTTAAAGAACAAAGACACTCTCAACAAAGAGAAATCAACAGTATTGTAAATTATAAATATATTTACCCTTAAACGGCTAAGGGAAAGAGTACAAGATCTTTCCCGTATGCTGAGTCTGTAAATTGACCATATGCCCCACGGTTGCAGCCAAAGCACAGGTGAACCCACATGAATACAGGGAGAGCCAGATGGAACCAAACTCGGCTGGGTGGAAGGACAAAAAAACTCTGGGCCTACGAGAGGCCGCATTGGTACCCCGCATACGAGAGCAAAGGCGGGGGGGCAGACCCCGGGGAAGGGCCCAATGAACCAGGCTGGAAGCCATGAAGGACTCGAACCAGAGACAGACACCCCATGCTGTGGGAATGATATAAAGTAAAAAAGTATAAATATAGAAGAAAGTTAATTAAGATATAGTTAAGTGTAGTATAAAAGAAATATATGCAAGATAATATCCGGGCATCTTAAAGCCGGGAAAAAGTAAATAAGTAAATTAATAAAATGTATTACCAGTGTGTAAAAAATTGTTTATTGAAATTAAAATGCCAAATAAAGGTATCAATGTGAATGAATGAATGACTGAATGAGTGTGAAGTGTGGAAGGAAGTTAAATGTAAGGTGATGTGTGTAAAGAGACAGTGATAAATGGGTGAAATGGCCAGAAGAGATATGCTTAGGTG
The DNA here is from genome assembly GCA_029574335.1 of Rana kukunoris. Classification (NCBI taxonomy): domain Eukaryota; kingdom Metazoa; phylum Chordata; class Amphibia; order Anura; family Ranidae; genus Rana; species Rana kukunoris. The sequence goes on along the minus strand of CM056052.1, from coordinate 42,748,161 downwards.
AGAAGTATTGACTGGAAACTAATAGGAGTGGTGAAAAAAATAAAATAATGCATGTGTATAATCGTGTGCAAATGATGGTTGAAGAAAGGTGTGAAGGTGAAATAGAGAGCATAAATTGGGCTATTAACCACTTAAGCCCCGGACCAATATGCTGCTAAATGCCCAGAGGTGTTTTTACAATTTGGCACTGCGCTGCTTTAACTGGTAATTGCGCGGTCATGCAATGTTGTACCAAAACAACATTTTCGTCCTTTTCTTCCCACAAATAGAGCTTTCTTTTGATGGTATTTGATTCCCTCTGTGATTTTTATTTTTTGCGATATAAACGGAAAAAGACCGTAAATTTAAAAAAAAAAAAAAATTTCTTATAACAAAAAGTAAAAAATATCGAATAAACTAAATTTTAGTCAAACTTTTAGGCCAAAATGTATTCAGCCACATGTCTTTAGTAAAAAAAATCGCAATAAAGTTATAGCGTCTACAAACTAGGGTACATTTTCTGGAATTTACACAGCTTTTATTTTATGACGGCCTATCTCATTTCTTGAGGTGCTAAAATGGCAGGGCAGTACAAACACCCCCCCCCCAAATGACCCCATTTTGGAAAGTAGACACCCCAAGAAAAGTGCTGAGAGGCATGTTGAGTCCATTGAATATTTTTTTTTTGTCCCAAGTGATTAAATAATGACAAAAAAAAAAAAAAATTTACAAAAAGTTGTCACTAAATGATATATTGCTCACACATGCCATGGTTATATGTGGAATTGCACCCCAAAATACATTCTACTGCTTCTTCTGAGTACAGGGATACCACATGTTTGGGACTTTTTGGGAGCCTAGCCGGGTACGGGCTAGCACCCGAAAACCAAGCACCGCCTTCAGCATTTCTACTTAGGAGAAGCAGCAATAACTTTGTGCAAAAAAAATCAGTTTGTCATATTCCCGAAACTTGTGTCAAAATATAAAATATTCCATGGACTCGACATGCCTTTCAGCAAATAGCTTGGGGTGTCTACTTTCCAAAATGGGGTCATTTGGGGGGTTTTTGTGCTATTTTGGCATTTTATGGCCTTCGAAACTGTGATAGGTAGTGAGGAGTGAAAACAAAAATTTACACCCTGAAGGCAGTGATTCTTTTTTGGGGCCACATACGAGGCTAGGCTCCCAAAAAGTCTCACACATGTGGTATCCCCGTACTCAGGAGAAGCAGCAGAATGTATTTTGGGGTGTAATTCCACATATTGGGGATGTATGCTTTGCGCGTGGTTGTAAGCGTTACTGGCACTAACTAGCTACCTAGCGGGCGAACCTCAAAAAATAACTAGCTACCTAGCGGCACTAGCGACACTAATACAGCGATCAGAAAAACGATTGCTTAGTGATGCTGGCAATAGGGGGTGAAAGGGTTAACTCTAGAGGCAATCAGGGGTTAAAGCATTTATTAGAAAATAAATGTATGGGGGTACCTAATAAAGGTTTTAACCCCTGATTGCCCCTAGAGTTAACCCTTTCACCCCCCTTTTGCCAGCGTCACTAAGCGATCGTTTTTCTGATCGCTGTATTAGTGTCGCTGGTGCCGCTAGGTAGCTAGTTATTTTTTGAGGTTTGTCGTTTTTATACCGTTAGGTACCCATATAAATTTTCTAACGCTATAAAAACATGGTGGCAAACCTCAAAAAATAACTAGCTACCTAGCGGCACCAGCGACACTAATACAGCGATCATAAAAACGATCTCTTAGTGACGCTGGCAAAAGGGGGGTAAAAGGGTTAACTAGGGGGTGATCAAGGGGTTAAAACGTTTATTGGGGGGTAGGGGGCTACCCTGGACCTAACACTAACTGCCTGACACTCTAACTGTCACACTGACACTAAATGCAGTAATCAGTAAATAAATGATCACTGCTATTTAGTGACACTGTGACACGGGGCTGGGGGGTGATCGGGGGGTGACTGGGGGGGATTTGTGTGCCTGTGTGTACAGGTGTCAGTGTAGTGCTTGTGCTACTCACTGTTGTGATGTCTCCTCTCCTCCGCCGGACGAAAATACCGGCGGGAGGAGAGGTGACATCACTTCCCCCTCTGCCTGTGTTTACAGTTCAGGCAGAGGAGGAAGCGGATAGGCTGGGAGCGATCCGGAGGGGGCAGACAAAAATGAACAGCCGCCCCCTCATCCCTGATCGCTCCCAGAGCCACGGGGACCTCCGCACGCAGCGGAGGGGGTCCCGATCGAACCCCCGACCCGCGGAAAGACAGGGACGTACATGTATGCCCATCTGCCTGTATGTGCCATTTTGTGCGGCGGTCCTTAAGTGGTTAAGTAAGGAAGTGGCAGATATGTCTAGGAGAGGGAGAACTCCAATATAGGTAAAATTATGAACGGATAAAAGAAAGGGGGAATGAATAGAGAGGTACCCCGAACCTGAAGGTTCAAAGGAAGAGTAGCAAAGTGGAAGTAATAAACATATAAACAAACAAACAGAGCTCCAGTGAAAAGGCCCTGTCAGGCATTGCTTACTTTTATCTGGATCTGGGTGAGGTCTGTCCGTTGTGATGGCTGTCTGGGAAAGGAAATAGATCCCAGTGAGTCCATCTATTTATAAAGAAATCATGCTTTTTTGGTCCTTCCATCCAGCCGAGTTTGGTTCCATCTGGCTCTCCCTGTCTTCATGTGGGTTCACCCAGGCCCGAATTTCCCACAAGGTCACCAAGGCCAGGCCTCGGGGCGGCAGGGTGCCAAGGGGCGGCAGTGGCATGGAGTCCCCCGACGACCGTAACATACAGTTGAGGGCGGAAAGTTGCTGTGTGGGAGAATTGAGTGGGGGAATCTGCTCGTTAAGTGATTACGGCGATGTCGTCAAAATCACTTGTCAAATGTGTGTTGCTGTCCGTTCTCCCCTACCCCCACATCCTTTTCTCGGCTTGCTCTGCCTTCGGGACTCCTCTGTCCTCCCCCCAGCCGCCGAGTCTGTCTCCTGTCCCTGCCGCCGATGTACACAGTGAGAGGGGTGAGCTGTGCTCTTCCCATCTCAGCTGTGACAGGATTTCTGTTTTGGAGGTGACAGGGTCAATAAAGAGAACCTGTCACCTCCAATTGCTATCGCACAGGGAATTGTTTTCTCCTGTGTGATAGCAATAAAGTTAAGTGAAAAAAATTGATAAAAAATAATAATAATTAAATTAAAAAAATAAAGAATAAGAAAAATAATATTCAAAATAAGAATATTACACAAAAATAAAAACAAGTAAACAAAAAGCTAAAAATGAATAAAAATAAAAAAAGTGCTAAAAAGTTAAAAAAAAAAAAAATATTTGAACTAACCGTGCGGCCCCTGTCCCCTCCGGTTGCCATTCTCTGTTGATTTGGGGGGGGCAGGGTTCGGTTGGTGCTAAGGGGTGCATTGTGGAACCTGGCCTTGGGGCGGCAGGGAGAGCAAATCTGGCCCTGGGTTCACCTGTGCTTTGGCTGCAACCGTGGGGCATATGGTCAATTTACAGACTCAGCATACGGGAAAGTTCTTGTACTCTTTCCCTTAGCCGTTTAAGGGTAAATATATTTATCATTTACAATGCTGTTAATACAGTTGATGTCTCTTTGTTGAGAGTGTCTTTGTTTTTTAACAACCTCACCTTTACAACATATTTCTGTTTTAGAGCATCTCCCTTTCACCCCCCGAAGATGACCGCCCTCCACAAGGTCGAAACGCGTCGGGTCATATCATTTATCATGTGCATCATGTTTGTATGATTAAGATCATGCCATGCTTTTGCTGGTTTGCCCTTGCAGCCCAATTTAATATACTGTCTATTCATGTATACATGTTTTTATTGTGACCAAAAAAAACTTCTTAATAATATTTACCATTATCATTATTTTTTGCTGCAACACAAAGCCCGCCGAGGTAAATTTCCTTTTCTTCCTGTTACTGAAGAAGGCTCTGGGACAGGTTACGTCTGGGATTATATGTCCCACAATCCTTTGCTGCAATCCTGTTGGCTGATGATTGGCTCCCTTCTCCCTGCCAAAAAGGAAACGGGAGGGAACAGAGCTAGTGACTGAGTCCCACAGAGTGCCGCTTTCTCACATTGCAGAGTGCGGAGGAGAGGGAGGGGGGAGAAATCCCCCACAGTAGCTTACAGGCCTCTCACCCTTCTGAGAGCCGGTGTCATTCCCAGCAGCAGCAGCTGGCGAAAGGTGAGGGGCCGCGGGTGAGTTGAGTGGGTACTCGCTACATATCCCTAACCTTAAGCCTGGTACACACTGTCTGGTTCAGAAGTACTCATCCAACGTTAGGTATGTGTGTACGGCTCTCTGTTCAGAAGAATCTAATGATGGACTTCTGTCGAACGGTCATGCTGGAAGCCAGAATCCAATCAGCACTTGCAGCCAATTGCTGCAAGCCTTTATCAGTGTATTCTGGTGGGGGGGGGAGTCCTCCCTTTTAGAATACAATGTCTTATGGCAAGAGGTTGTTGCATCACACATCATTGCATTGGTGCAGGGCTCTGTGTTTTTTTTTTTTCACTCAACCCACTGGTGGAACAAAAAAAAATTGGCATTTACCCAGCTTTACCCTATAAGATTCATATAAATGATTGCATATCATCACTAATATTTCTGTAAACAATGTAATTTTCATGACTTTGTGTAACCAAATTAGGGATTTCTGATGTTTAAACTGTGTTTTTGATAATTGAATTGCTTGATTTTGTTGCATGCTTCTTTCAAAATATTTACCTCCCATGGTTTGATTAATTGATTGGTTGCCAATGAAGTAGACCGCTCTTCACTTTTATATAAATACAAGTCATGCAATGCATAAGCCACAACGTACACTGCAGAGTAAACACTGAATGTGTAACGGAAATTGTTTACGTCATAAAGATCAGGGTCGTTCTGGATAATAGTTTCTATCTTATTAGAGTAGTGACAAGATGAACGATTTTTCTCATCTAAATACATCATCAAGATAGGTAACTTAAATTTTACACTTAGAAATTTCATAGAACCAGCGCTCAGCAGATAATCTTTTAATTTTGGGATATTCCCCTTGTGTAGGGCAATATGTAATGAGCCGTTTACAATATCTGAGACAGACAATTTCACGGTGACACTTGTGGAAGTGATGACAACTTTTCCTTTGCTATAGTTTTTAAAAATCAGAACACTCGTTATAAATTCATTTTCTCCAAAAAATAAGATGACGTTGCAGGTTGATTTTTCAATCTCATATAACTTTTTTTCAAATTCTGCTGGTTTTTCAACCTTTGAAATCATTTTCTTGAATTCAACACATAACCCGCTCTGTATGATCACATTGTGTAGCTCTGTGCTGACTCTCTGGCTGGTCTCATCATCTGTTGTCACAATTCCCACCCAGTTCCAGCCAAAGTGTTTGAGTAGAAGGACAATGGCTCTGTACTGGGACTTCTCATCGGGAACTGTGCGGTAAAACGAGGGGAAGCGAAGCTTGTCATTAAATATAGGATCCGTTGCTCCATAGCTGACCTGAGGAGGACAATACAAATTGGAAATGCGCAATTTCAGGTAATGCAGACCACACATAAAGACAAATCATTCCTCAATAGTCACAAAGGAGCTACATCTTTGGGTACATAGTGGGGGTCATTTACTATAGTGCTGCACTCTAATTAGCGGTCAAATTACAGGGAATGTGGTAATTAGCGCTAAAACAAAATTCTCTATAGCGCTGGTGAAAAAAATACTTCCAAAATAGAATTTACTATAGCTCCCAGAAAATAAATAGCGCCCAAACCCTTAGGCCTCGTACACACGAGGGGATATGTCCGCTGAAAACGGTCCGATGGACCGTTTCAGCAGACATCTCCGATCGTGTGTATGGGCTAGCGGACAGATTTGTCCACCCGACAGATTTCAAAGCATGCTTTGAAATCTATCCGGTGGGAATCTGTCCGCCCGACATGTCTGCTGGTTAGTACACTTACCAGCAGACATGTCGTCCCGCACCGCCGCCGTGCCACCGCCGAATGGATTCGGCGCATGCGCGGAAGTGTTTTACTTCCTGGTGCGGTGACGTGGCGGCATCAACGTCACCGCCACGTCACCGCGCCGTCCGCCGGCGGGGAATTTGATCCGATGGTGTGTACACGCTTTTCATCGGATATGTCCGATCGTGTGTACGAGCCCTTACTCTTGTTAGGACCTGGAGAATTGCACATGGAAATAATGTTTAGAGCATGATATAATTGCCTATATGGTACTGAAATATGCAGTATATTTTTTAACCACTTCAGCCCCGGGAGAATTTACCCCCTTCCTGACCAGAGCACTTTTTGCGATACCCCACTGCGTCGCTTTAACTGACAATTGTGCGGCCGTGCGACATTGCACCCAAACAAAATCAACATCCTTATTTTCCCACAAATAGACCTTTTTTTCTGTGGTATTTGATCACCTCCTTGGTTTTTATTTGTTGCACTATAAACCAAAAAAGCGTACATTTTGAAAAAAAAGCAATATTTTTTTACTTTTTGCTATACTAAATATCCCCAAAAAATATATATATAAAAAAAAAAAAAATTCTTTCTCAGTTTAGGCCGATATGTATTTTTCTACATATTTTTGGTAAAAAAAAAAGAAGATTGCAATAAGCGTATATTGATTGGTTGGCGCAAAAGTTATAGCGTCTACAAAATGGTGGAGAGATTTATAGCATTTTTTAATATTTTTTTTATTAGTAATGGCGGCAATCTGTGATTTTTATCGTGACTGTGACATAATGGCGTACACATCGGACACTCTTGACACTATTTTGGAATCATTGTCATTTATACAGCGAACAGTGCTATAAAAATGCACTGATTACTGTGTAAATGACACTGGCAGGAAAGGGGTTAAACACTAGGGGACGATCAGGGGGTTAAGTGTTTCCTAGGGAGTGATTCTAACTGTGGGGGGTGGGCTTCCACTGACATGACAGCGATCACTTCTCCCAATGATAGGGAACAGTAGATCCCTGTCATGTCACTAGGCAGAACAGGGAAATGCCTTGTTTACATCCCCCTGTTCTGCAGCTCCGTTTCATGATCGCGGGACACCGGCAGACATCGAGTCCGCGGGTCCCATAGGCACGGTCACACAGCATGTGGTGAGGGGCGCATGTGCCAACTAAGCTGTGATTTAAAGGGCATGTACCTGTATGCCCATTTGCACAGCCATGCCATTGTGCCGATGTATATCGTTGTGCACTGGTCGGCAAGCGGTTAAAGATAATCTGCTTTTAAAGTGTGTGAAAAAGGGATTTCTACACTGAAATGTCTTTAAAAGTCTGAGGCGGCGTACACACGACCGAGGTTCTCGCTGGAAACCAGCGAGAACCTCGCTGGAAGCTGCATTCCAGCGAGGACCTCGGCCGTGTGTACGCTCTCGGCGAGCTTCCCGTCGGGAAGCCCGTCGAGCAGAAATAGAGAGCACGCTCTCTATTTGCTCCACGGCCCGCCTGGAAGAATGGCTGGTTGCCATTCCCGACGGGCGGGTCGCCGATTTCGACGGCCGGGAGGGAACCTCGACGGGCGGAATGATGTGTTCTGCCCGTCGAGGTTCTCTGCCGTGTGTACACGGCCTGAGAAGAGATAATTTCCCCGTTTATTTACAACTAGGTGCCGACACAACTGAGCATGCTCAGACATGCAAACTATTCTCATTTTAACGCCCATGGCTTTTTTACCAAGAGTTATAGTAAATACCAAAATGAGCGCTAATGGGTTAAGGAGCGTTTTTTGGGAGTGAAAATAAGAGTTATGTAGTAGACATGTGCAGACTGGAATATTTTGTTTCATTTTTTCGTTTGGAAAATAAATGTGTTTAGTTACTCCCGAAAATCATTTTGATTTATGTCGTTTTCGTCTGGAACGTTTTCGTCGGAAAACAACGATTTTCGATGCTTTGTCAAATTTTCGTCGTTCAATTCAAAAAAACATCGAACATCGTCGAATTTATTTTAACAAACGAAAACGAAAGTGCAAGAAACGAAAACTGAAAGATCCGACATAAAAAAATGCTTTATTTACATTTTCGTTCAGATCCGACGATTTTCGATGCTTTGTCGAATTTTCGTCGTTCAATTCGACAAAGCATCGAAGATCGTCGTTCTGAATACAGTGAATAGGTAGAAATTGAACGACGATTTTCGATGCTTTGTCGAATTGAACGACAAAAATTCGACAAAGCATCGAAAATCGTCGGATCTGAACGAAAACAAAAATAAAGCATTTTTTATGTTGGATCTTTCAGTTTTCGTTTCTTGCACTTTCGTTATCGTTTGTTAAAACGATAACGAAAATACCCTATTTTTAGACAAAAATGCATTCTAACGGAAACAAATGCACATGTCTATTATGTAGCCCACTGAAAGTTTCAGCCATTGATTCTAATGGTACAATTGTAACTTCCCCCAATAAATCCTTTTCATGTTGAGATGAAATGTCTCTTTCTCTCAAGGAAAATGTCTTTGCAACAATGCTGCTTCTTCATCATCTATTTTGTTTTTAAGAATGCTAGAATGTGTAATGTTTTCATATTTTGGAAAAGTATTTTTTTCTCTGTCACTTTCACTGGTTTCTGTCCATCTCACAAAGATCTTTGTCCAAACTCACACAAACAATACCATTGCTGATCCAAATTTTAAATGAGTCACAATTTTGTGTGTTTAGTATTTTCAAATGATCACAATTTGAGCCCAAAAAATGTGATACGTGTACAAACATCAAAAATTTAAATGTAATTCCCAAAAATCTGAGGGTAACATCACTATTCTACACACCAAGGACCACCAAATATCACAGAATAAGTCATGAAGAATAACTCGTAATTAAATTCCATCACCTATATGTCAAAAGAAATGCAGTATATATGTATTTATGTGTAGGAGGGTTTCACATGGGGCAGCTCAGTAGTTTACAGGTTATCACTTCTGCTTAGGAGCCCTGCGGGTCTGGGTTTGAATTCCAAACATGCCACTTAATGTAGAAAATTTGTCTGATCTCCCTTTGTTGTTAATCATAACTCCTGACTCAGGCCCTTACATAAATTATGTCTAAATATAGTATTTATGTGTGTAGCGCTACCCCATTTAGGAGCGGCTGAGTATAAGTGGAATTGGCGTGTGTGTTACCTGGCAGCAGGGCCGGTGCAAGGATTTCTGCCTACACAAGCGAAGCTCCATTTTGGCGCCCCCCCCCCCCCCCAACAGCCACCCACCTCCCTTGCAAAAATGTTTCTTTCATTACATGCCAGACGGTGCCCCATTACATGACCAGACTGTGCCCCATTACATGACCAGACTGTGCCCCATTACATGACCAGACCGTGCCCCATTACATGCCAGACCGTGCCCCATTACATGCCAGACCGTGCCCCATTACATGCCAGACCATGCCCCATTACATGCCAGACCGTCCCCCATTACATGCCAGACCGTGCCCCATTACATGACCAGACTGTGCCCCATTACATGACCAGACTGTGCCCCATTACATGCCAGACTGTGCCCCATTACATGCCAGACTGTGCCCCATTACATGCCAGACTGTGCCCCATTACATGTCAGACTGTGCCCCATTACATGCCAGACCTGCCCCCATTACATGCCAGACCTGCCCCCATTACATGCCAGACTGTGCCCCATTACATGCCAGACTGTGCCCCATTACATGTCAGACTGTGCCCCATTACATGTCAGACTGTGCCCCATTACATGCCAGACCTGCCCCCATTACATGTCAGACTGTGCCCCATTACATGCCAGACCTGCCCCCATTACATGTCAGACTGTGCACCATTACATGCCAGACCTGCCCCCATTACATGCCAGACCTTGCCCCATTACATGCCAGACCTGCCCCCATTACATGCCAGACCGTGCCCCATTACATGCCAGACCTGCCCCCATTACATGCCAGACCGTGCCCCATTACATGCCAGACCGTGCCCCATTACATGCCAGACCGTGCCCCATTAAATGCCAGACTGTGCCCCATTACATGCCAGACCGTGTCCCATTACATGCCAGACCGTGCCCCATTACATGACCAGACCGTGCCCCATTACATGACCAGACCGTGCCCCATTACATGCCAGACCATGCCCCATTACATGCCAGACCGTGCCCTATTACATGACCAGACTGTGCCCCATTACATGCCAGACTGTGCCCCATTACATGCCAGACTGTGCCCCATTACATGCCAGACCTGCCCCATTACAAGTCAGACTGTGCCCCATTACATGTCAGACTGTGCCCCATTACATGCCAGACCTGCCCCCATTACATGTCAGACTGTGCCCCATTACATGTCAGACTGTGCCCCCATTACATGTCAGACTGTGCCCCATTACATGCCAGACCTGCCCCCATTACATGCCAGACCTGCCCCCATTACATGTCAGACTGTGCCCCATTACATGTCAGACTGTGCCCCATTACATGCCAGACCTGCCCCCATTACATGTCAGACTGTGCCCCATTACATGCCAGACCTGCCCCCATTACATGCCAGACCTGTCCCCATTACATGCCAGACCGTGCCCCATTACATGCCAGACCGTGCCCCATTACATGCCAGACCGTGCCCCATTACATGACCAGACCTGCCCCCATTACATGCCAGACCTGCCCCACCAGACCGTCCGTGCCCTTACCTTATTCCATGCGAATCGCGGCTGTACGATTTTTTAAAAGCCGCGCCTCCGACGTCTTCTGTTCCGTGATAGGCGGAACATTCAGCTTCCCATGAGGCACTGTGTTCAGTGTTCGCCTATCACGGAGGCTCTCTCGTCCGAGGACGAGAGGGCCTCCGTGATAGGCGGACACCAAACCAGGACGAGAGAGCGCCTCCGTGATAGGCGGACACTGAACACAGTGCCTCCTGGGAAGCTGATTGTTTCCGCCTATCACGGAACAGAAGACGTCAGAGGCGCGGCTTTTGAGAAATCGTACGGCCGCGATTCTGGTAATTTTTTCGCCCCATCCCAGGCTGCGGACCTGCCCGCCCCCAAGCGGCCGCTTGGTCCGCCTGGTTGTTGCGCCGGCCCTGCCTGGCAGGTGTGTAGGGGTGATACTTGTGAGTTGAGTAGAAGAGAGCGGATGTCCAGTCTTTAGGATTTTCTTCAATGCTTTATTCCAAGGCCCAACATGGCCTTCATCAGCATAGTATAGGATAGGAACAGGTTGATGAGGAGAGAGAGAGAGAGAGCTTGAGTATCAGGCCTTGGATATTGCAAAGTGGGAGAGCAATCTTACTCTCAGTAGTAATGAACTCAGTTCGTCGTCACTCCAATTGGAGTTAGTAAAGTGCTCCCGGACAGGTCTCTGTCACAGGCCTGGCAGCCAGAACGTCACTTGCAAATGCTGGGAGGACCAGGCCTCTGCCACAGGCCTAGTAGTTGAATGAGCATGAAATTGAAGTGAGCGAGTCCTCCCAATAAGTTAGAGTCACTGGATCCCCGATGGTTCGTTCAAGCCCTATTGGATCATCTGCCTCCAGGTTCTCCTCAAGTCGATCCCCCACTATACAGCTTCCTGCCTGGGATCCTTTCAGAAAACGTTTGTGACCCAGCAGCTTCTGGGATCCCTCTCCACGTTAGAGTGAAGCTCCGCATGATGCGTAACTTCGGCCAGGTAGGCCATGGCTGCGGGGTCCATAGATGTGCGCACCCTGAAGGTGGATGCCGCTCCTGGAACTCGGACCCTGCAGGAAACAGGAACGGCCCTCAGGCCAAGGCGGCTGCCCCAGATATAGCCTCCCTCAGCATGCCCCGGCGAGGGAACCAACCCCTCTGATTGGCTGCTGAGGAAAACGAGTCCGCCAGAACCCTTCTAGAGCCAACTACCGCCCAGGGGTGAACACACACCCCTGGAGTGCAGACCGGCCCACAGGACAGTTCCGGAATTGGCAGCAGCCCAATTTTACAAATTGCGAATGGGAGCCATATAACTCTCCCACTCTTTAGCATAACGCCCCCACAAAAAAACACGGGGGCGATACATGTGTAGGAGGGTTCCACCACCATTCCAAATTGTGTCATATGTTTTCCAGCTAGGACTCTAATCAGCCTTAACATTTTGCCACCAGCACTATTTGCAGCCTCTTACCAAGCCAAAACTCAGCTGTTTAGCTCTCAGCATGCTGACAATAATCAGCCATAACCAGCCTTCAAAACAGATGGCATATGCCAGAAACAGGTTGTTCACTTGCTCTCTGGCCTTCCACAGTACATCTGCATTAATTAACTTCTTGCACCCCTGGGACTAAGCCCAGGTTCACACTGGGTACGATTTAGTTTGATTTGAGATCCGATTTCACATGTGAAATCGCATCTCAAAACGGCGGCAATTGCCGGCAATGACACCGTCCTAATCGGTGCGACGCCGCATCTGCGGCGCTGCACCGATTTCAAAAAGTAGTTCCTGTACTACTTTTTGCGATTTCAGGACGCGATTTACATTGACATCTGTGCAGAAACCTGCACATATGTCTCCTAAATCGCGCCGAAATCGGGACTGCCAGAGGGAGTGAAATCGCGCGAGTTCAGCTGAAATCGCGCAATTTCACTCCCGCAGCCCAGTGTGAACCAGGGCTTAGAACTGTTTTACACCACAGAGATGAAGCCTAAAAACATGTTGCAGCACAGGCTAGCACTTTTGCCTAGCAGCACTGAGTTTCTGAGTTCCAATCCCAATCCTGCTACCTGGCTAGAGGTTTGTATGTTGCGGTGTTAAAGTTTATTTTTCACCAGTGCTAACATTTTTAATGGGTTTCACATAATGGAACCTCAAATCACATTATAAATCAAGCAAGTGTGGGTTTGCACCAATTCTAGAACTAGGGTTTTCTGGTCCAGATATGGATGTCTGAGTCTGGTGTGATGTTGCACACATATTTTAATTGTGTATGTTTATGATTTCCTGTTTGGGACCCTCCACATGCCCAACAACGTACAAGTTTGATTTGCAGATCTTTGGGATCTCTGATCATGGGCAAGCCTTAGGCCGTGTACACACGGCAGAGAACCTCGACGGGCAGAACACATCGTTCCGCCCGTCGAGGTTCTCTCCCGGCCGTCGAATTCGGCGACCCGCCCGTCGGGAATGGCAACCAGCCATTCTTCCAGGCGGGCCGTCGAGGAAATAGAGAGCGTGCTCTCTATTTCGGCTCGACGGGCTTCCCGACGGGAAGCTCGCCGAGACCGTACACACGGCCGAGGTCCTCGCTGGAATGTGCATTCCAGCGAGGTTCTCGCTGATTTTCAGCGAGAACCTCGGCCGTGTGTACGGCGCCGAGCCGAAATAGAGAGCACGCTCTCTATTTCCTCGACGGCCCGCCTGGAAGAATGGCTGGTTGCCATTCCCGACGGGCGGGTCGCCGAATTCGACGGCCGGGAGAGAACCTCGACGGGCGGAACGATGTGTTCTGCCCGTCGAGGTTCTCTGCCGTGTGTACGGCGCCTTAGACTTGTATAATTGTGAGCTTTACTGTGCGCAGATATCAATGCTGCAGGATTCTTTTCATTTGTAAAGAGTGTGTATTCCCAAAGATAACAGGTGTGAGCACTTAAAGGGTTACCTCAAGAGATAGAAACGATTACACCGCTGGGTGTGTCCTTTAGGCCGGGTTCACACCTATGCGAATTGGTTGCGGCTTAAACCGCATCCAATTCGCATAACATTATAAAATACATTGATTTCAATGAGGCTGGTTCACATATGTGCGATGCAATCGCACTGCTCATTGCAGAAAAAAACGTGTGCGTTTTAAAGGCATTGCGGTGCGGCTCAGGTGCGAATTCAGACCCATTATCTTCTATGGGCACGCATCTGATTCGCAGATGTGTTCATTTCTCTTCTGGATTTCTCTCATTCTACTCAATACACTTCCCTCCTCCCCCTCCCCTCTGCCAGGTCTCCAAATTCGCAGCTAAAACGAAGCTGATCTGCTGAACAGTACTCTTATCTCTCTGCAGAGATAAGAGACCTGAAATTCGCACTGCACTAGTGTGAATCTGGCCTTACTGGTTGGGTGAGCAATCCTAGCTAGGTTATTTAAAGGCCTGCATTTGTAGCAGGTGTTTGGCTTAAGAACTGACATGACACCCAAAATTTACTGGCACAGCCAAGTTTTTACTGGCATGTCCAAAAGTTACCAAATTACAGTTATACGTGCAATTTCAGTATTTAGGCTACAAATAAGTACACTATGCAATTAGCAATGTGATTTAAGGTAGATATTAAGGTTAAAAGTGGCTCAGGGACTTTCTCCCATCCCACAGACCCGCACACAAGGCACTGGCCGCTCCGCTCGGCTCCCTTGCCCCATGACATTACACTAAACACTCAGGCACCATCCCTTCCAGACCCGTCCCCCGCCGGTACCACCCAAACACACTGTAGCAGGCACTTGGATGGTCCTGGCTAGCTCCGGACACTAGCTGCGCATGCCTAGTTCCAAGCCAAGCGTAACAGCTATATTTTTTTACTGGCAACATTTTTCTCATACTGGCATTTACTGGCAGGAGAAAGGTGACCTTTTTTTACTGGTTGCCAGTAAAAATACTGACGGTTGGCAACACTGGTATGGACGTTTTTGAGAACTAAAGGGAATTGGAGAAAGAAAGTACAGTGTAACCTCGGATTGTGAGTAACGCGGTTAACGAGTGTTTCGCAATACAAACTATTTTTTTTTTAATCCCGACTCGGTTTGCGAGCGTTGTCTCGCAAAATGAGCAGGATTCAAGCCTCTGCGGTGTGCAGTACCGCATTTGGCCAGAGATGCGGGGGCGCCGGTGACACTCAGAGTCGTTCGGAGCCGCTTGAGTGTTTTCAAGGGTCTCCGAGTGCATCCAAGAGGTCTCCGAGTATTTCCAAATCTCTCCAGCGCCCCCCACCTCTGGCCACATGCAGTATTGCATGCAATAAAAGTCAATGTGGAACAAATTATCTTCGTTTTCATGGACTTCTATGGGAAAACTCTCTTTGATATGCGGGTGCTTTGGATTATAAGCATTCTCCTGGAACAGATAATGCTCGTAATCCAAGGTTCCACTGTAATGAACTTATTAGGCACTTCAGGATTGATCCGCTATAATATGCTATGGTGGAGAAGCTTTTGGTGGTTAATCTCTTTAACCCTTACACAGACATGCACTAGAAAACAAAATATAAAATTATGCAATTTAAGATGACACATATGTAGTATGTGATAAGTGTAAAGTGCAAATGTGCAATACCAACTGTAACTAATGTGCAATAGTACAAACAAAAAAAAAGAAAATTCATATATGTCTAATACAATGCATAAAAAGCAAGCATTAATCTATAAAGTGCAATATCAATATGAATTACCAAATGTGATATCAAATAGCAGCGCAAATATAAAAAGTTCATAAATGGCTAAAATTCAATGGAAGGCATCTCATGTGAGATATGGAGTATTGATAATAAACTTGATAGCGCGATACTCATCACCACAGTAAAATTAAAGGCTTGCCACAAAGCCTGTGACCACCCTTATTCAGGGGGGTCACAAAGCGCTTTGTTGGATCAAGGATCCACTGAAGAGGTGTCCAAGCGTCCCCCACCAGAAGCTTCTATAAACACTGGGCGATAATCAAGTAGGCTCAGTACAAGGATATGTAAATATGGAAATTCATAGAGGTTTGTTACATATAACCAGAAATGAGGAAAAAAGTAAAACCACTATGAATTGTATATAGACATTTGCGCTACGGCGCATCTCTCTATGCTTGCTTATGAAGTCTCTATTTATTTTATGTCCGTCCGTGCGTCCCTGAAGAAGCCCCCTGGAGGGCAAAACATGTAGGACTACTAGCATGAGACACATATGAAAATTGCTGCACGGTGTTGTAATTCTCCTTTTTGTGATTTCCCCCCCCCCCCTGTTTTTTTGTGCTTTTGTACAAATAGATTGTATTTACTATTAAACATTTATATTTTTTTTATAATACTACGATTTCAGAATGATTCCTGTGGTTTTCAATTTAATGATATACTTTACTACTTAAATGATTACCATAACAATCCAACATGCATCCATAAAATCCCATGCCACACCCCACCACTGGGGATTTATATATAGTTACAGGTAAAAAGTCCATTAACCTCCCTGGCGGTATTCACGTGTGTGGCACGGGGTGAGATTTTCAAGCTACGATCGGTAACCCCGTGCCACACACGCGCTTACCTCGCTGGATGCAGAAAAAGTTTACTTACCTTTTCTCTGCGATCCAGCGATGAATCCCCGCAGTACTCGGCGGCCGGATGTCCGCCTGATGCTGTGTGTTCCGCCGATTCCCTTCCCTGCGAGCGTCGCGACGTAGGGGGGGGGAACGGCGCCAAATTCAAAAATGTAAACAAACACTTTACATACAGTACTGTAATCTTATAGATTACAGTACTGTATGTAAAAAATACACACCCCCCATGTCCCTAGTGGTCTGCCCTGTACACTACATGTCCTCTTTATATAATAAAAACTGTTCTTTCTCCCTGCAAACTGTAGATTGCCCATAGCAACCAAAAGTGTCCCTTTATGGCAAAAATTGTTTTAGAGCAGCTAAAAAACAGCGATAATAAATCAGAATCACTTGCAGAATTTAGCGATAGCGATTTATGGGGAAATTCGTCATAAAAAAAAAAAAAAAGACAGCAAAAATTCTGCAACTGAGCAAATTTCAGTGATTTTGATTTGATTACATTATTGAATAATTTTTACTATAATTATATTATCATTTGTGATCATTTTTTATAATTATTTATTATATTATAATTTTTAATTAAAAAAAAAAAAAAAAATCATACCCGGGATGCCTATTAGACTCTTGTTTGGATAGATTTAAGTGAGTCATTCCTAAGAATTACAAGCCTACAGTATAAAACGCCAAATTCCCTTGCAAATAATGGTACCGCTTTTAGCACCTAAAATCTTAAAGAATCATACCGCCAGGGAGGTTAAAGCGATTGCACATGTGCAGAGCGAGTGTACGTAGCATCCCGACAGTCATTTTGTCATAAATTACGTCATTGGGGTGATGTTATTTATGACAAAATGATCATCGGAACACTACGCACACATGCTCTGCACATGTGCAATCACTTGTATGGACTTTTTACCTGTAAGGAATTTGGCTTGTTTAAATGTGAATAGTTCAGGGCTTAGTGGACCCATAGTTAAAAGCTCTGGGCCAGATTCACGTTCATTGGCGCATATATTGACCGGCATAGCGCACCTCCTTTACGTTAGACTGGCGCAATGTAGAGGCGCAAGTACCGTATCCTCGTAGCCGGTGTAACGCAATTTCGGAGGCGTAAGGCGGTGTAATTCAAATTGGAAAGGACGTGGGCGTGTTCCATTGAAATGAGTCGTGACCCCATGCAAATGAAGGGCCGGCCGGATTGGGCATGCGAGCATTAAGCAGACCATGGTCAGCACCTCTCTGCGCATGCTCAGAACTCGGCACGGCGCAATCAGTGAGATTGGAACTAGGCCCATTCAATTTAGTGAGCTATGCACAGTGCTTAAATAGACAGAGAGAAACGCCCTTCCTTTGCAAAAGTACATCCATTTGTTCCTCTTCCTACAGCAAGGTGCTTTTGTTCTGTTGTTTGTTCGCGTTTGTGACTTGTCTTGGAGATATTTGTTGACTGTTTTGTATAGTGTTTTTCAGAGTGTTTTTTGGTGACTGTTTTTGAGACTTTTTGGTGAGTGATTTTTGGTGACTGCTTTTTGTTGATTGTTTTGGATAGAGTTTGTGCGAACATGACTAAGAGGAAGTGAAAGTTAAATTTTTCATTGCGGGAGAAGGCAATTCTTGCCAGGGCCATTACCCTATATGGGTGTTTTCTGCATGGCACGGAGAGTGCCAACACCAACCTGGCCAGGAAGGCTGAGATATTGCAGAACATCGCCGACGAGGTAAACTCGTTGGGGGGGAGACCCGGACACGCCAGGGGATCCAAAAGAAGATTATTGATCTCCGGCGTGTGGTCCGTGAGAAGCTGGGCAAGATTGCAGCCCATGGCAGGGGCACTGGAGGGGGCCCACCATGCCCTGTTAGGCTGACTGAGGAGGAGCGTGCGGTGGCCCAGACCTTCAACAGGCAGCAAGTGGAGGGGCTGCCTGGCTTTGACTTCATTGAGGAGGCCGTCAGGACAGGTACTTTTTTTTTTCCTTTCTATCTGGTGTGTAGTATGTGTGGGGGGAATATGTGGCAAGTGTGTGGATCCTCCAACCTGTGAATGTTTTGTGTCATCCACAGATGTGCAGGAGGGTGCTGGGCCATCTGGCCTGTCCGCACCATTCCCAGGACAACAGTCGGAGGAAGACCCCCAGACAAGGCCGGAGACCTCTAAGGAAGTTGAGGAGGAGGAGTTTGAGTTGGAGGAGGAGGTCAGGAAATGACTTGTTACTTTTGGAGGAGTCTTCCCCTATGGCTGGCAGCAGCCAGGCCTCCATCAGGGGTAGCCCCTCCCACTCCTCCCCCAACAGGGCTCCCCTCCCAAGTGGCTCCCCGGCCACAAGCCTCATCTGGAGGCAGGAAGGCAACCCACAAGACTAGGAGGTGGCCGAGGTTCTGCCTGCCAACCTGAGAAGGGACCAGGCCCTTTAGACCCGCCATCTGGGACAGGTCAGCCAGACTTTGGGGCGGATGGAGGAGAGTCTGTCCTCCATAAAGGATACAGTTGGGGACATGGCCTGCAACTCCCTGGCTCTGATCAATTGCCAAAATGAACAGCAGGCTACCACAGCAGGCATTGGTCAGGATGTGCGGGCCCTCGGTCAGGATGTGCGGGCCCTCACACAGGCTATCCAGGCCAATACGGAAACAATCAATGCTGGCCTGACTCGCATTGCCGTGGCCTTGGAGGGCAGGCCGCTAGGTGGGCAGTGTGGCAGGCGCAGCTCTATGAAGTGCCTTATGCGCTGTTGCATTAGAAGAATTGTGATATCTCTGACTTTTCAGTCCAACAAGACTGTCTATTCCTCTATTGCCGTTCTATGGAAGCAGTAGGTTTAAAGAGCACACCAAATGCTTAAAATAACTTCTTTAATAACTTTGCAGCAGACAGTCCATGTACAAAAAACACGTGATGAATAAAGTATAACAGAAAATGGTGGTTCAAATATTCAGTCTTGACATTTAACATAAGATGGTGGATATATTTCTTTCTTCAGTATTTACTCTCTCTCTTTCTCTCTCTTTCTGTAAGTTATCAAAGCATTCTCTGATTTCTCTGAAAGGTATAACTGTGGTTTGAAGGTATGAAGGTTTGATATGGTTCGGGTTTGATGAGTGATGAGTGATTCAGGTTTGGGTTTGGTATGGAGGTATGGTGGAACTACAAGTGAACACACAGCCAGATCAGTATTCAGTTCTAATCACACTATTTACAATAAGAACACATATATAACTGTATAATTACCTAATTTTGCCCTCTGCTTCCATAAAACTGATCTCTGTATGTCTGTTCTGCTTTGCTCTGTCTTCTGTGGTGGAATGAACTAATTTGCAGAGCACATGTACAGCACTAGGAACCTCCCAGACAGAGTGTTTGTAAAGCTGGCTGTGACTGGTCAAGACTCTGCTCAATGTGAGATTAGCTGTGATTGGGCCAAGGCTTCTGATGAGTCACAAAAGCTTAATTCTATGCTTGCTGGCATGAATTATACTGTTATTTCTTACCTACTGCTGCCACACAAACAAATGACTCTTAAAGGCATATTTTTTCTTTTGCTTCTGTGAACACAACATACAACTGTTATATAACATCCAAACACAAAATCATAGTGAATAACTCTGCCTTTGTCTCTCACATATAAAAATGTGCTCTACATTAGGTTCTTAGCAGGTTTAGCTGTATATACATGCAAGTTATATTAGCTACCTAGGACAGGTTCTAGCTGGCCAGCTATAGGCAGAGACCAGGGGATGCTCCTCCTTCCCCGGATTACCCCCCCAAGAGTCTCCCCTGAGGAGCTGGGGCCGTGGCCGCCAGTGGCGGTATTTTTTTTTGTCTTTTTTTGGTTTGTGAATTTTTTTTGAATGTGGGGGTGACATTCCTGCCGGAAAAGAGGTGTCACCCTCATTTGTGGTGGAGAAGGGTTTTCCAGGACCAGGGAGAAGTGATCCCCAGGTCCGTGTGAATGGTGTATGAAAGTAAGGCACGTAGCAATGGCAAAGCCATTAAGTGGAGTGCCGGCCATGACAGGGTTAACTAAGCCCTGGTCTGGTCGGTGGGAGTGGTTTTGTGTGTTGGCTGAGGGAGGGGAGGGGAGGGGAGGTTTTAAATTCCCCTCCTCCTCCTTCCCGGGCTAACACACGTGGAGGAAAGTTTAGTACGTGCTGCTGGGGTCTTGTGCTCTGCCTGAACGGGGGGGTAAGCTACCTGCGCTTTTAATTTTTATTTTTTATTGCCATCCGCTCGGTCCTATTCCCTGCCCTGCCATGTCAGGCACTGAAAGTTTGTTTTCTCAGCTCCGGGAGGAGGCTGAGCGGCGCGGGGAGGGGTGGCTGCAGGCCGCCCTGGGGCCTCTCCTCCAGCGGGGGGATGTGTCGGGCGATACCCCGGTCCGGGGGGGGGGGGGGTGTTAGCGGGTCCCGCACCCGCGTTTCGCGGCCCCCGAGCCGTTACTCCCTGGGTCCTTCTTCTACGTCCCGGAGGCGGGAGGGGAGCCCCATCCGGTCCCCATCGGCCCCCACTACCAAGCGCAGGGCGGCGGCGGCAGGGGGGGGACAAAAATCGGTAGCTAGCCAGCAGCGGGGTGCAGGGGGGGGGGCGGCCAGGGGGCCCTAAAGCGGCGGCCAGGCCCGCCCAGCGTGTGGAGCAGAGGGATGCGGGCTCCAACCCCGGTTGTGCACCGGAGGTCCGGGAGCCTCGGCGTGGGAGGCCTGTCCATGCGGTGGCTAGCCTTTCGCCATCCGCGGCTAGCCACCACCAATCCAGCCCGGGGGACGATGGGCGTGGGGGAGTGGAAGACGCCAGATAGTGTGCAGCGCCCAGGAAAGCGTCGGGGAAATCGGTGCACGGGTCCAGAGTGCGCAGGGTGAGCGAGGCCAGCTCTGGGCCCTCGGCTGCCAGGCCCGAGTCGCCTGGTGGGCCATCATCGGGAGAAGATGTCTGGCCTGGTGTTCTTTCGGAGGGTGAGCTGTCCGGATCGGAAGAGGAGTTCGTTCCTAGGACGGAGTTCGCAGCGCGGGAGACGAGGCGTGCGGCTGGTGGGATTGCTTCCAGACAGCCCGGTAAGTAGTTTTCGTTTTTTTCTGATGTTTTATGCAATGCTGGTGTGTTGTCGGGGGGCCGGGGGGGAGGCTCCCGGGGTAGGTTGGTAGTCCCCGCGGCGGCGGGGGATAGTGGGGTTACGGCTGGGGCCCAGGGGGTGCAGTCAGGTGAGGGCGCTGGATTGCAGCGTTTTTTGGTGGGTTTAGAGGCATTAGTGAGCCAGCTGAAGGGGGGGGAGAGCCCTGCCATTGGCCCGGCAGCTGCCTGGGCGCCGGCGTTAGGAGCCGGGGCGACAGTACCGGTGGAGGCGTCTTCCGTGACTGGGACAGTGGTGCCAGTGGATGGAGGGACGAGTTTGGCGGCGGATGGGGCAGTGCCTGCTGCACAGCCGAGTGCAAAAGGGGATGCGGGAGGTGACTCTGCAAAAAAAAGGGATTTGGTCCGGTTGGCGGACGCGGCAAGGGGAGAAGTTTACACTTGTTATGAGGCACCCCTGGGTTCGCATTTGAAGCAGGAGGTGAGGGAGAAGATTTGGAAGAGCGAATATGTTGAGATATTTGCGCTGTTGCCTCTGGAGAAGTTTAACCTGGACAGGACCTGGAAGGAGGAGTCTAAGAAGGAGGATGAAGAGAAGAGGCGTTATAGGCTTATTCCCAGGACTTTTGCGAATTGGTCGCAGGCTTATTCGATTTTGGCTAGCGTGATTGGCGAGAAAAACCAAGAGGCCATCAGCGAGGCTTATCGGTGTTACGGGGGCACGGGGTGGCTCCGATACGATGAGCAATTCCGGCAACGCCGGGCAATTAGGCCCGATATTAGGTGGGATACCAAGGACATCGGGCTTTGGATGCGGCATATGTCGGCTCCGCGGACGTCTGCTCCGTTTTTTCAGGGGGGGGCCGGTGGAACCTCTTCCCCAGGACAGTCGGCCGGAAAGAAAAAAGGGGTTTGCTGGCAGTTCAACGAGGGTAACTGCAAGTTTGGAGGGTCCTGCCGGTTTAAGCACGAGTGCTCTGGCTGTGGGGGTAATCACCCCTCTTCCCGTTGTTTTAAGCAAGGCAAGGGGCGTCCCGGAGACTCTGTGAGTAAGAGGGAGGACTCCGGTGATGGTGGAAAGGATGCGACCGTTTCTCGGTAGGTATCCGGACAGGGCGGCTGCACTGTCGTTAGAAAGGGGTTTTTCTGAGGGTTTCGTGATTCCTTGCAACTTGGCGGTGGTCCCCCCGGTGGCAAAAAATTTGCGTTCTGCGTTACAACGTCCGGAAGTGGTTTCGGAGAAACTGCTGAAGGAAGTGGCGTTGGGCCGTATGGGGGGCCCCTTTGCCTCCCCTCCTTTGGAGGGGTTGGTGGTTTCCCCGTTGGGGGTGGTGCCTAAGAAAGAGCCGAATAAGTTCCGGCTCATTCACCACCTGTCGTTTCCAAAGGGTGGGTCGGTCAACGATGCCATCAGCGTGGGGGATTGTACGGGATGGGTTCGCCGGTACGGCCGGGGGGCGTTGATGGCCAAGTCAGACATTGAGGCCGCCTTTCGGCTGCTCCCGGTTCACCCGGATAGTTTTCGGCTGTTGGGCTGCCACTGGGGTGGGGAGTTCTACGTGGACAAGTGTCTACCGATGGGCTGCTCCATTTCGTGCGCCCTGTTCGAACAGTTCAGCTCTTTCCTGGAATGGGTGGTTAGGGATGTGTCCGGAGTGAGCTCCGTGATACATTATCTGGATGACTTCCTTTGCATCGGCCCGGCGGGGTCGCGCATTTGCGCAATATTGTTAGCCACGCTGGAACACATTTCAGAGCGTTTCGGCGTGCCGCTGGCGCCCGAAAAAACGGAAGGACCTAAGTCGGTCATTCAATTTTTGGGAATTGTGATTGATTCGGAGGCAATGGAGTGCAGGTTGCCGCTGGACAAACTGGACGGCCTCAAGGCGGAGATTAGAGAGTTGTTAGGTCTGCGGAAGGTGCAGCTCCGAGCACTGCAGTCGCTCTTGGGTAAGCTCAATTTCGCGTGCCACATTCTGCCGATGGGGAGAGTCTTTTGCAGACGCCTCTCGGCTAGTACAGCGGGGGTCAGGTCCCCTAGGCACTATGTCCGTCTGGTGCAGGATCACAGGGACGACCTGTTGATGTGGCACTATTTTTTGGAGTCCTTTAATGGAAGGGCCTTGTGGATGTCCGGTCCGGTCAGCAATTTCGACATGGAATTGTTCACAGATGCGGCCGGGGGTTCGGGTTTTGGCGCATATTTTCAGGGTCAGTGGAGTGCTGGGCCTTGGCCCCAGTCCTGGCTGGAAGCGGGGTTCACTAAAAACCTGGTGCTACTGAAATTGTTTCCGGTGGTGCTAGCAGTGGAGCTATGGGGTTCGTCCTTCCGGGATCGGAAAGTGCGGTTCCATGGAGACAATCTGGGGGTGGTTCAGGTGATTAACAGGGTCACGGCATCTTCCCCACCGGTTATTCGGCTATTGCGGCACCTGGTGCTGCGCTGTTTACAGATGAATGTATTTGTGTATGCGGTGCATTTGCCGGGTGTGGAAAATGTAGTGGCTGACGCCTTGTCTCGCTTTCAGTGGGACAGGTTTCGGGAGTTGGTGCCGGAAGCAGAAGAGCATGGGGTACCCTGTCCAGAGTGGCTATGGGAGATTCCGTTGGAATCATCTCCGATTGGATCAAAAAGTCGGTAAGTGTGGGCACATGGGCGGCCTACGAGAAGGTCTGGTTAGAGTGGCAGGCTCTGGTTCGCGAGGCGGAGGTGGACCCGGTGGGGCCTGAGATACGGGGTCTGGTGCTGTATTTTGTGGCTAGGAACATGGAGGCTGGGGTGTCCCACTCCGTGTTGGATAAGAAATTGGCGGGTTTGGCATTTTTGTTGAAGTTGCAGGGGTGTACGGACTTTACAAAGGAGTTTTGTGTGCGGCAGGCACTCAAAGGTTACAGAAAGCAAGGGCGGCGGGCGGACGCCCGTCGCCCGGTGTCATTCGAAATACTGAGGGGCATTATGGGGGAATTGGCTACGTTGTGCACGTCGCGGTACGAGACGATTTTGTTTAGGGCGGCTTTTGCGCTGGCGTTCTTTGGAGCGTTTCGGGTGGGGGAGTTGGTCAGCCCCTCGAAGGCAACACAGGGTGGCATGTTAGCCACGGATGTGCGGTGGGCACAACAGGGGGTCAGTCTGTGGTTACGGAAGTCAAAAACTGATCAAAAGGGGACGGGCAAGTTTGTGCAGTTGTTCCCTATTTGGGGGTCGGATCTGTGTCCCGTTACAGTGGTGCGGGAATTTTTGGACATCCGTCCGACGTTGGGTGGTGCATTTCTGTTGCATGAGGACGGTACACCGTTGTCACGGTACCAGTTCGTGACGGTGTTCAGGAGGTGTTTGGGGGCGTTGGGCCTCGTGGCAAGGGAATTCTCAACACACTCTTTTCGCATCGGGGCCGCGACAGAGGCTGCACGTAGCGGGATGGATGATGAGATGGTAAAAAGGATTGGCAGATGGGAGTCGAGGAGGTTTCGGCTGTATGTGAGACCACAGTTGTTGGTGACCCTCGGGGTCAATGGGAGGGCAGGCCACGCAGGGGAACCTGGAGGTTTTTAAGGGGGGGGGGGGTCACCCCCTAGGTTCAGGGGTGGGCCAGTGTTTTGGTAAGGGACCATGTGATTACGGGGGACGGGAGCGTCTCTCGATAAGTCTGTTGGTGACGTAATTTTGTTTCATGTCTTTCAGGTACGGGACAGGGACTGGTTTGGATAATGGGCCACTCCTTCGTTCATTGGGGGGCTAGGAGAGCGGACATGCGACCGGACGGTCGTCAGCTTGGGGTACCAAGACATGAAGCGTGTGTTCGCTGGTTGGGTTTTCCGGGTATGTTGTGGGGCAGGGTGGTTCCGGAAGTGCACAAGTTTGCACAATTAGACCGTTCGCCGGATGTTTTATTACTACACGTGGGGGGCAACGACCTGGGGGTTCGTACAATGTTGGATGTCGCAAGGGACATTAAGTTTGATTTTTTAAGGATCCGCATGGCCTACCCGGACACGGTAGTCGTGTGGTCAGATATTGTTCCCCGGTCATCCTGGAGGATGGCCAGGTCGGAAGAAGGAGTGAACAGGGCCAGGAGGAAGGTTAACCGGGACGTGGCACGTTTTGTTATCAGAAATGGTGGGTTGGTGGTCAGGCATCCGGAGTTGGAGGTGGATACGTGGAGGTATCAGCGGGGAGATGGAGTTCATTTGACAGATGTGGGGATTGACATGTGGGTGTTGGACCTGCAGGACGGTGTGCAACGGGCGCTGAGGGTGTGGAGGTGCGCCCAAAGGTAAGGAGTTACCTTTGGGTGCTGGTGGCGGGTGTTTGGACTTTGCAGGAGAAGAAATTACCCTAAAGTGGATGCCATTACCCAGAGGTGGTATGGGTTCTGAAGGGGCTGTTAGTCCAATTTACCAAGGTGTAGCTGGGAGGTTCTTAATGGGGGCACTGCGGTCAGTGGTCGTCTCTGAGCCAGCTTTCGGCTTGAGGCCTATGAGCAGAGGTTAGGTACCGCAGTGCTCATAAAGGTTTTTTCAAGGGTTAAAAAGTTGTGTTAATGTTCCTGCAAAGTCCAGCACTAGTAGGGTTAAAAGAAAATGTGATTATATTTCAGGTTTACATATATGTTTTTGTTAATAAAGGTTATTTAATATTTAAGAAGTTATTTAAAATAAATGGAGGCTGCTACGGCCAGTTTTTTACTCCAACATTAAGTGGTGGTCTCGGTTATTTATTAAGATAAGAGGTTGGGTAAAATGTGGTTTCTTAGCAGTTAAGGGTCATGTTTAGTTATACCATAGTCATGTACAGTGACATAATTGGAGCCGTGAATGGAGTCATGAGATGGGGTCCCAGTGCATATGCAGAGTCACCTGGAAGGGAAAAGACAGGAGGATGTTAGTAGTGCATGTGCCCCTTGTGATTTCTGCATCATGGAGGGGGACAGTCATGCCTGACACCCATGTCACTCACCAACCAGCCAGCTGTCCCCATACATGTGATGTTCAAATTCCATTGGGATGGGGCTATGATTGTATATGTAGCTGTCATGGCTGGATCCGGGGTGTTTGGTACGGACGTGCCATATGAGGCATTTGGCATCGACTATCACCTGTACGTTGATGGAATGCCAATGCTTCCAATTGCGGTATATGTGCTCTGTCTCACGGGGGCTGGAGTGCCACATGTGTGCAATCAATGGCCCCCACGGTGCGTGGAAATCTGGCAATTCTGTAGAAATCTGTCATTGCCTTCTGCCTCAGGTCCTCCTGGGTGGGTTTGATGATTTGGTTGGCCATGCGTCTGAGAATTGCAGGGATAACCTGGTGCACACATCTGCTTATGGAGGATTGTGACAGCCCAGCCACCACTCTACTTGTTCTTTGAAAAGAGCCACTGGCAAGGAAATGGAGTGTTGCCATGACCTTGACCAGTGGCTGCACTGCATGTGAGCGGTGTGTTGTGGTTAATAGTGTTGAGCGGAATACGCCATATTCGATTTCGCGATATATCACGAATATATAGAAGAATATTCGAGAAATATTCGCTAAAATCGATTATTCGTGATATTTTGTCCAAATAACAATATTGCGAAATTTCGCTAATGCGAATGCGAAATTGATTGTGAAATTCTCGTCAGCACTGGGAGTACCTGGGATGCAGGTTCCTATTGGTTGCTATGGAGGTTGCTAACCTCTGACAACTGTGGTAGGAGAACTTTGATTGGCTCTGATGCAAAAGAAGGGCAGAGAAAATAATCGTGCAATATTCCTTTTGCCGAATATTCGCATTGTCAAATATTCGGAGAACTCTGATTGGCTCTGATGCAAAAGAAGGGCGGAGAAAATAATCGCGCAATATTCCTTTTGCCGAATATTCGCATTGTGAATATTCGGCGGCATAAAAGGATCGCATCAACTAACTACTCGGCCCAGTGTCTCTAATCATACCAGCAATGCTTTTAGACGTCGATGGAGATCACTAGGATGTGATCTGTTTTAAAAAGAAATTTTGAAAAAATACGAATATTCGCTTTAGCGAATATTCAACGCAATATTCGTATCGAATATTCGAAATGCGAATATTCGTGAGCAACACTAGTGGTTAATTCCATGATGGCATGAGGGGTGAATCTGAAAATGCGGTCTATCAAAATTACGTTGGTTGAAAAATTCTACATTTCTGGCTTATATCGTTTTGGGGATACGGTGCATAGATACGCAGGCGCATATTTACAATTACGCAGGCGCATCTCCTAAAACGCCGGCTTAAGTGCTTTGTGAATCTAGCCCTCTATGTCTATTTTCAGAGTTGGCAGAGTGTTTGGAGGTAAAGCATAGAGTGGTGTTTTTTTTCTGACCATGTGGCTATAAGTGTGGACTTATATATTCAAAATAATATTAAGTTGTGGAAGGGGGATAAGGTGGTCGCCGGCTTTCTGGTAAGCCTTTAATCTTACTGTGTTGATGGGTATCACGCTGTCAAGCTTTTGATCAACGCTTCATATCTCACATGGTATCCCTTCCATTGAATTTCAGCCATTTATGAACTTTTTATAGTTGCACTGCTATTTGATATCACATTTGGCACTTACATAGTTACATAGTTACATAGTTACATAGTTAGTCAGGTTGAAAAAAGACACAAGTCCATCCAGTTCAACCATAAAAAAAAATAAAAAAAAAATAAAACAAAGTAAAACACAGTACATCCTCCCATACACCCAACTCCATACCCACAGTTGATCCAGAGGAAGGCAAAAAAAACCAGCAGAGCGATGATCCAATTTGCTACCAGAGGGGAAAAAATTCCTTCCTGATCCCCCGAAAGGCAATCGGATTTACCCCGGATCAACTTTACCTACAAAACTTAGTACTCAGTTATATTATGTGCATTTAGGAAAGAATCCAGGCCTCTCTTAAAGCAATCTACTGAGCTGGCCAGAACCACCTCTGGAGGGAGTCTGTTCCACATTTTCACAGCTCTTACTGTGAAGAAACCTTTCCGTATTTGGAGGTGAAATCTCTTTTCCTCCAGACGTAAAGAGTGCCCCCTTGTCCTCAGTGTTGACCTTAAAGTGAATAACTCAACACCAAGTTCACTATATGGACCTCTTATGTATTTGTACATGTTGATCATATCCCCCCTTATTCTCCTCTTCTCAAGAGTGAATAACTTCAGTTCCTCTAATCTTTCCTCATAGCTGAGCTCCTCCATGCCTCTTATCAGTTTGGTTGCCCTTCTCTGCACTTTCTCCAGTTCTCCGATATCCTTTTTGAGAACTGGTGCCCAAAACTGGACTGCATATTCCAGATGAGGTCTTACTAATGATTTGTACAGGGGCAAAATGATATCTCTATCTCTGGAGTCCATACCTCTCTTAATACAAGAAAGGACTTTGCTCGCTTTGGAAACCGCAGCTTGGCATTGCATGCCATTATTGAGCTTATGATCAACTAAAACCCCCAGATCCTTCTCCACTACAGATCCCCCCAGTTGTACTCCCCCTAGCATGTATGATGCATGAATATTCTTAGCCCCCAAGTGCATAACTTTACATTTATCAACATTAAACCTCATCTGCCACTTAGTCGCCCAATTAGACAGAGCATTGAGGTCGGCTTGTAAATTGGAGACATCCTGCAAGGACATTATTCCACTGCATAGCTTGGTGTCATCTGCAAAAACAGAAATGTTACTTTTGATCTCAGACCCAATATCATTTATAAATATATTGAAAAGTAAGGGACCCAACACTGAACCTTGGGGTACACCGCTGATAACCTTGGACCATTCAGAGTAAGAATCATTAACCACAACTCTCTGAATTCTGTCTTTCAGCCAGTTTTCTATCCATTTACAAACTGATATATCTAATCCTGTAGACCTTACCTTACACATGAGCCGTGTGTGGGGAACTGTATCGAACGCTTTTGCAAAATCCAAGTATACCACGTCCACTGCCACGCCTCTGTCCAGGGTTTTACTTACCTCTTCATAAAAGGAAATCAGGTTTGTCTGACAACTTCTGTCCTTCATGAATCCATGCTGTCTGCTGCTTAAATAGTTTGTTTCCAGCAAGAACTCATCCATGTGGTCTTTTATTAAACGTTCCAGTATCTTTCCAACTATAGAAGTTAAACTAACAGGTCTATAGTTACTAGGTAAAGACTTTGTTCCCTTTTTTAATATGGGCACCACATTGGCTTTATGCCAATCCAGTGGTACTATTCCTGTCATTAATGAGTCCCTAAATATTAGATACAGTGGCTTTGAAATTTCAGAGCTCAATTCTTTTAGGATCCGTGGGTGGATGCCATCTGGTCCAGGTGCTTTATCCACCTTTATTCTGTCTAAATATTTCTGGACCATATCACTTTTGAGCCATTGTGGATTTGGGGCTGTGTCACTCCCACCCCCTATATCGACATGAGCTCCCCCATTCTCCATTGTATACACAGAGCTGAAGAAAGCATTTAATAAATTTGCCTTCTCTATGTCCTCAGTCACCCACTCTAGATTATTTTGTAAAGGGCCTACATGCTCAGACTTGACCTTTTTACTATTAATATATTTAAAGAATTTTTTGGGGTTTGTCCTACTATCTTTTGCAATCTGTCGTTCATTTTGAATTTTTGCATCCTTGATTTCCTTTTTACATATTCTATTATATTCTTTGTAACATTTAAACGACACTAGTGTTCCTTCATTTTTATATTTTTTAAAAGCTATTTTCTTATTGTTTATAGCTTTTTTAACTTTAACCGTGAGCCACATTAGTAATGAGCTCTGCATGGTTTGAGATTACCAGGTCCAACAGAGCATCATTCCTAGTTGGGGCCTCAATAAACTGGACCATAAAATTGTCCTGCAATAGGTTTTTAAATTTTTGTCCTTTAACTGTCCCAGAAATTCCATTATTCCAGTCAATTTCTGGATAGTTAAAATCCCCCATTATTATCACCGTCCCTGCCCTTGCAGCCCTTTCCATCTGTGCAAGGAGCCGAGTCTCCACCTCCTCATTAACATTGGGTGGTCTATAACAAACTCCAATGATTAGCTTTGAACTACGCACATCTGTATGCAGTTCCACCCATAATGCTTCAACTTCATCACACTCTCCATCAACCAGGTCCTCTTTCACGCTTGCTTTGAGGTCACTTCTCACATAGAGACAGACCCCTCCACCTTTCCTTTTTACCCTGTCTTTCCGAAAGAGAGCATAGCCAGGAATATTAATAGCCCAGTCATGTGAGGATTGAAGCCAAGTTTCAGCAATACCGATTACATCATAGCTCTCCTCATGCACCAGAGCTTCCAACTCACCTGTTTTGCTTGGAAGGCTTCTGGCATTGGTGAACAAACACTTAAATGTATTGTTACATTTTTCGCTGGCGTTTTTCATATGATTCATATAATTTTTAGTAGTGCAAATGGCACTATAATTTCCAATGGCTGTTTGCAACATGGGAACTTTCTTGTCACCTGCCATAACCCCACCTCCATCTATCCCCATTCCACTCTCCATTAATGTCTGACCCCTAACTGACCTGTGTGCTCGATGTAATTCACGTTCACCCTCCCCCCTCAAGTCTAGTTTAAATACTCCTCCAGCATTCCCCTAAACCTCTCCCCCAGCACAGCAGACCCCCTTCCATTCAAGTGCAAACCATCTTTAGCATATAGGTTGCACCCCAATGAAAAGTCATCCCAGTGCTCTAAAAACCCAAATCCCTCCTTCCTACACCAGGTCTTTAGCAATGCATTCAGCTCTCTAATCTCCCCCTGCCTTTCCTGTGTTGCGCATGGCACAGGCAATATTTCAGAGAATATCACCTTGGAGGTCCTTCCCTTCATCTTGCAGCCTAGTTCTTTAAATTGATTCTTAATATTGATATTGCACTTTATAGTTTAATGCATGCTAATTATGCATTGTGTTAGTCATATATGAATTTTCTTATTCTTTTTGTCTGTACTATTGCACATTAGTTACAGCTGGTATTGCACTTTTGCACTTTACACTTATCACATGTTATGCCGCGTACACACGGTCGTTTTTTGCGATGAAAAAAAACTTTGTTTTTTAAAACGTCATTTAAATTGATTGTGTGTGGTCAAAACGTTGTTTTTTGTCTTCAAAAAAACGATAAAAAAAAAATTCCAACATGCTTGAATTTTTTGTGTCGTTTTTCAAAACGTCGTTTTTTGTTTCACAAAAAATCACCGTGTGTAGCAAAAACGTCGTTTAAAACAACGTTTTTCAACACGCGCATGCCCAGAAGCTAGTTATGAAGCGAGTGGTGAACGTAACTTCGCTTTTTGTCAAAAAAACGATGGTGTGTATGCAACATCGTCTTTGAAAAGTGACGTTTCAAAAACTTTGTTTTTTACTTCACAGAAAACTTCGTTTTTTTTCATCACAAAAAATGACCGTGTGTACGCGGCATAACAAATGCGTTGTCATCTTAAAATGCATAATTTTAGGGCTTCACTTTATATTTTGTATTCTAGTTGAGTGCCCAATATCTGGGTTATAGTGTACAGCTGCTTTATATTTAATTTATATTCACTAAGCGCAGATATCTTTTAATACATACAGACATTGCACTGACTGTGGCTTTCTTGAGAAGGTACTGTTCCTCTGTGAAAGAAGGTTTCAGGCTAACCAACCATTTTGGGATATTTAACGGTAAGCTGAATTGTTTTTGTCAAATTAAAAGTGGACCCACAGGGGATTGGTGGAGTGTGCCACCCATCGGCTAATTTTTCAGTGGCAGGAGATAGAGGGTTCCTGTTTCACCTAGGACGGTATACACGCAGAAAATGCTTCACTTTTGGCCACACTAAAGAGAACTGTAATGTCCAGAAAAAGTGCTGGAATTGTGGTGAGGAGGGACATGAGGCAGGGGCCTGTCTGGTAAAGCGTGCCTGCGATATGTGTGGGAAGCGTGACCACACAGTCAAAAACTGTCAGCAGATCCCATTGACAACGTCCAATGACGAAACGCGTATGGGAGGACGTGCAGTGACGTCTCCGCGTTCAGGAGGAAGGGCTCCGATTGATTGTTTGCGGGCCGGCCAACAATGCTTGATTTTATCTCAATATTGTGAGTATATTTTTATCATTTTTAATAAAGTTTCCCTGCAGTATTACGCTATATTCGTTATATTCTTTCCGCATGATCCTTGGGTGGAGTTTTTTTGGCACTGAGGAGCCAGGGTGTAGACCCGCAACCAGGAAGTGTGGTTCTTCCCAAAGGCCGCGGCTGGGTTATAGCCGACCGCTATTTCCATTAGTCTGTCTGGTAAGCTGCTTGATGAGTTGGTGGTGGGCTCTCACTCAAGAGTGCAGTGTGCTGTGGAATTCACGTTGGTGACTGAACTACTTCCTACATGCCTTCAACTATACGCACAGCAGATTGATTCACACGTCCAAAGAACTATAGACCCTGTAGATTTATCGTTACAGATCTCTTGAAGGACTAATATATAATGTATGTGGACTGTTTATGTTTACAACTTTTTGGGGACCAGTGACACCAATACAGTGATCAGTGGTAGAAAAATGCACTATCACTATACTAAAAATGGATTATAGAATGGAAAGGGAGCTACTGCAAAATGAACGGAGAAGTAACATGGAGAAAAACCAGGGGAGCGAACTGAGCCACAGTGTAATAGTGTTTCAAATGTGTAGTCTGTGTCTTTGCCAAATGAAATGCAGTAATTTGCACTGCTTCAATTCATACGATGTGGTTCGGGACCAAAACCGGTAGTATTTGGAACAACAAATAGTGGAGTTTTGGTAAGTAGGTCATGAAGAGAGCATGTATTCTGCCAAACCAGGAAATCTGTAAGGAGGTCCATGAGACCAGTAGTCCAGAAACCCACATTTTGCAAGAAGTTACTAAATAATTCAGTTGATGTCAGAGACCAGTTGTGATAAAGAGGGCAATAGCAGCTTCTTTTTCTTTTTTTTTTTAGATTTAAGTATTTTTTATTAAAAAAAATAATGGTACATGTACAAGTGATACAACTAAAAGTACAATATACAATAATACAGTACATACTGTAGTGTGCCCCTTTAAACCTTGGTCATCGTCATCAGTACTTCCCAGCCCTATTTATACCCTCCCACCACCTGGTTATCTGGGAGAAACAACAACACTACCTGAAGCACAAAACAAAAACAAAAAAAAAAAAAACACAAACTACAAAAGGGAAAATAAGAAAGACAAACAGAAAAATAAAAAGGGGAATGAAAAAGAGAAATCTCCCTCCCTATTATCCTCCCTTTGTACCTATCCCTCTCTATGTAGTTGCCCTTACCCCCTTACAGAGGCGGCTCTAGACTTTGTGAGGCCTTAGGCAAAACGTAGATATGAGGCCCCACTCACACCCATAAGATGCAGGAGATGGTCATAGACTGCGCGGAAAATGATACAAGAGATGGTCAGAGACTGCGCAGCTATGATACGGGAGACGGTCAGAGACTGCGCAGCTATGATACAGGAGACAGTCAGAGACTGTATGGCCATGAAAGAGTAGATGGTCAGAGACTGTGCGCCCATGATAGAGGAGACGGTTAGAGACTGTGTGGCCATAATAGAGGAGACGATCAGAGACTGTGCGGCCATGATAGAGGAGACGGTCATAGACTGTGCGGCCATAATAAAGGAGACGGTCATAGACTGTGCAGCCATGATAGAGGAGATGGTCAGAGAGTGTGCGGCCATGATAGAGGAGACGGTTAGAGACTGTGTGGCCATAATAGAGGAGACGATCAGAGACTGTGCGGCCATGATAGAGGAGACGGTCATAGACTGTGCGGCCATAATAAAGGAGACGGTCATAGACTATGCAGCCATGATAGAGGAGACGGTCAGAGAGTGTGCGGCCATGATAGAGGAGATGGTCAGAGACTGTGCGGCCATAATAAAGGAGACGGTCATAGACTATGCAGCCATGATAGAGGAGACGGTCAGAGAGTGTGCGGCCATGATAGAGGAGATGGTCAGAGACTGTGCGGACAATGATACAGGAGATGGTCAGAGACTTTGCAGATAATGATACAGGAGATGGTCAGAGACTGTGCAGACAATGATACAGGAGATGGTCAGAGACTGTGCAGACAATGATACAGGAGATGGTCAGAGACTGTGCGGACAATGATACAGGAGATGGTCAGAGACTGTGCGGACAATGATACAGGAGAAGGTTTTATTATGGTTATCACAAAAATTGCTGCAAATAATTATAAATCTTTTGGTAGATGAAACATTTCTTTTATGTGTGTGAATAGCTGTTTGCCTGGCGTTTAGAACTGCAGCAAGATAAATAATTAAAATTAATAATAAAATAAGCCCTTCAGTTTGAACGACAGCCAACATCAATTGCAGCCACTGTGCCCCATCAATTGCAGCCACTGTGCCCCATCAATTGCAGCCACTGTGCCCCATCAATTGCAGCCACTGTGCCCCATCAATTGCAGCCACTGTGCCCCCATCAATTGCAGTCACTGTGCCCCCATCAAATGCAGCCACTTTGCCAAATGCAGCCACTGTGCCAAATGCAGCCACTGTGCCCATCAATTGCAGCCACTGTGCCATATCAATTGCAGACACTGTGCCATATCAATTGCAGACACTGTGCCATATCAATTGCAGACACTGTGCCATATCAATTGCAGACACTGTGCCATCAATTGCAGCCACTGTGCCCCATCAATTGCAGCCACTGTGCTCCATCAATTGCAGCCACTGTGCTCCATAAAATGCAGCCACTTTGCCAAACACAGCCACTGTGCCCCATCAATTGCAGCCACTGTGCCCCATCAATTGCAGCCACTGTGCCCCATCAATTGCAGCCACTGTGCCCCATCAATTGCAGCCACTGTGCCCCATCAATTGTAGCCATTGTGTCAAACACAGCCAATGTGCCCATCAATTGCAGCCACTGTGCCCATCAATTGCAGCCACTGTGCCCATCAAACGCAGCCACTGTGCCCATCAATTGCAGACACTGTGCCCATCAAATGCCGCCACTGTGCCACATCAAGTGCTGCCACTGTGCCACATCAAGTGCCGCCACTGTGCCACATCAAGTGCCGCCACTGTGCCACATCAAATTCTGCCACTGTGCCACATCAAATTCTGCCACTGTGCCCAATCAAATGCCGCCTCACTGTGCCCCAATACTGCCACTGTGCCCCATAAAATGATGCCACTGTACCCAAATGCATCATCTGTGCCTATCAAAAGCCGCCACAGTGCCCCACCAAATGCCGCCACTGTGCCTATGAAATGCCATAGTGCCCCACCACATGCCGCCACTGTGCCTATCAAATGCAGCCACAGTGCCACTGCCACATCAAATGCCAATGTTGCCTGTGCTCTGTGGGAGAACTACAACTCCCGCCATGCGCTGGGGCCGACTTTAGGGGAAAGGCTAGGAGGAGGACGGCGCCGCAGCGGTGGAGCTTGCTATTGGTCGCAGGCAGCCTGGACCATGCCCACACCATGATCGATCCTAAGTGTTTTCTTGTCTGCCGCCGCGGACTGGACTCTGCAGAGTCTGCAGGCGGCTGTGTGCAGCGCGCTTGCCGCCCACTCACCCCATGCCATACAACCTACACTAACTTGAAAGGCAAATTAGGCGATCGCGCGAGGCCTTAGGCAATCGCCTAATTTGCCTAAATAAAGAGCCGCATCTGCCCCCTTACATCACTGCCCTGGATACCAGGAAGGATTCCCAGGAAGATCATGTTTTAAAGTATCTTCCTTGTTGATGTCGTGCTGTCAGTACAAGTTCTTCCTAATTTCTTTCACCTTATTTATCCTCATCTCTGTAGTTGGTGGGGCTGGTGATTTTCACTTCTTTGTTATGCAAGCTCTTGCCGCATCTAATAGGTGGCGTATGCTTATCTCCCTATATGCTTTCTCTGGGATTTGGTTCATATGTAAGGCCGTGTACACACGGCAGAGAATCGAGAGTCGAGGTTCTCTGCCGGCCGTCGAAATCGGCGACCCGCCCGTCGGGAATGGCAACCAGCCATTCATCCAGGCGGGCCGTCGAGCAAAAAGAGAGCGTGCTCTCTTTTCGCTCGACGGGATTCCCGACGGGCGGGGCGAGCCAAAAGCGTACACACGGCCGAGGTCCTCGCTGGAATGCAGCTTCCAGCGAGGTTCTCGCTGGTTTCCAGCGAGAACCTCGGTTGTGTGTACGCCGCTTCAGAGATAATATTCTGGATCTTCAGGTATCTCATATTTTGAGCAGAACTGAAGGGCCCTTTTGATCTCTAGCCAAAAACACTTTAACAAAGGACAATCCCAGAATATATGCAGCATCGTTCCTTTGCTTCCTTGGCACCTCCAACATTTATCTGACACTTCTAAGAAGATTTTGTTTAGTCTTTCTGGTGTCCTTTACCATCTTGCAAAGATCTTATAATTTGTCTCTTGGGTCCTCACGCAAATTGAAGTTTCATGCGTTCGTTTATATATACGTTGTCGTTGTTCCGTATTGAATGTCTTTTTTAGTTCCCGTTCCCAGTCTTGGACACACTTCGGAGGGCAACTCCCTGATCGTGCTAGTATTTCGTAGCTCCTCGATAGGGTATGTAACAGTGTTCCCCTCTCACTACACATTTTCTCAAATCTGGTAAGTGGTCTCTCAAAGGCCATCGGGTTTGGTAATGTGTTCAGGAAGTGGACCATCTGAAGTGTGTTCCAAAACTTTAAACAGAATACATTCCCTTGTTCCATCAGATCAGCTATAGTAACCCATTTTCCCATTCGGATAAAGTCAGCCACCTGCGTGCATTCTCTGGCCCGTAGATGTCGGAAGGCACCTTCTTGATATCCCATCAGGAACAAAGGGTTACCTATTACTGGGTATAGTGGGGAGGTCCTGGGGTCAATACCAATCATAGAAAGTGCTACTGCACATATCTTCACCGTATTTCCTCATATCGGGTTCTTATTTGTTTCTTTAGGTAGTGTAGCAAACCACCATGGTGCCCTTTCTAATGGTATTTTGGATCGGGACATTTCTATTTGTACCCATAATTTTGTACCTGAATGCCTATTCCAGTCTATTAACCTATTCAGGTGTACGGCATAGTAGTATTTCCTTATATCTGGGACCCCCAGTCCTCCCTGTTGCTTGGTATACATTAATTGTTTCCTTTGTATCCTGGGATTTTTATGTGTCCATACAAACTCAAAGATAGCTCTCTGACATTGTTTAAAATACTGCACTGGCATGTGTATTGGTAATGTTTGTAGTAAGTAGAGGATTTTCGGAAGTATATACATCTTGATAATATTCCATCGGCCCAGCCAGGTATGGAACCCTTGGTTCCATTTGTCAAGTAATAGCTTCACCTTTTGCAGTAATGGTGGAAAGTTTAGATCAAAAATCGTATCCACCTTCCCTGGTAGTTGTATGCCGAGATATGTCAATGCACTATCTGTCCATTTGAACTTAAATGTTTGCTTTAGATGTGTTATAGATGTTTGTGGGACATTGACTCCCATTGCTTCTGACTTATTGAAATTGATGCTTAAATTCGAAAGAGATCCATATTTCTCAAATTCCTTTATCAGATTCGGAATTGAGATCAACAGATTAGTGAGGGTAAACAACATATCATCTGCATATGCTGTAATTTTGCAATGGTTCTTCCTTATTTGTATTCCTGAAATGTCTCGGTTCCGGCACAGAGTACACAAAAATGGCTCTAGTGACAGGGCGAAGAGGAGTGGAGACAGGGGGCAGCCCTGTCTGGTTCCGTTCGATATCTGTAGGGGCTCTGATAATATTCCGTTAGCCCTTACCTGGGCCGTTAGCCCTGAATACATGGAGAATATCCATTTTATTATTTTATTTCCAAAGCCTCCATGTTGTAAGACTGCCTGCATAAAACTCCAATTCACCCTGTCAAAGGCCTTCTTTGCGTCTGTGTTTAAGAACACACATTGCGTCTGAGTTATGTTTGCTATCTGTACCAGGTTGATGGCTTTAATAGTATTGTCACGTGCCTCCCGTGTAGGGACAAATCCCATTTGATCCAGATGTATCAGATCTAAGATATGCTGTTGTATCCTGTTTGCCAGGACCTTGGCGAAAATCTTCACGTCTAAGTTTAACAAAGAGATCGGCCGGTAACTTCCGCATAGTTCCAGATCTTTCCCCTCTTTTGGTATAACTGAAATGTAGGCTAGTAAAGTTTATTTCATTAGGTTAGCCGCTGTCCCCAACGCATTAAATAGTTTAGTCATGTATTTCGATAACGAGGAGAACAGAATTTTATAATATTGACCCGTGTAGCCATCTGGTCCTGGAGCTTTCCCCATTTTAATTGAGCTTACTGCCATTTTTAGTTCCTCTTCAGCTATAGGGGCATCTAAACTGTCTTTAAGTGATTCTGATAGTCTTGGAATATCTGATTCTTTCATGTACCGGTCAATCTGGTCTAGAGTCAGGTGTTTACTCTGTATATTATAAAGGGAGAAATAATATTCTTGAAACTCTTTTGCTATATCGTTTGGCTTAGTGACCTTCGGTTTCTTTGGTGGCTTAATCTGTGGAATATAATTGCTCATCTTCTGTTCTCGTAATAGTCTAGCAAGTCTTTTCCCGCACTTATCGCCTGATTCATATGCAAACTTTTTGCATCTCTGTATTGCTGCTTTGGCTTTATAGTACAGAAGATCTGCAATTTCCGTTCTCTTCCTAACTATAGTTAGTCTTGTTTGCTTATGTTTACTCTCTAGGATGGCTAGTTCTTCCAATAGCCTTTTTAGTTTTTCCGTGCGTTTCCTTTTAATTCTAGATCTATGCTTAATTAACACACCTCTGATAACCGCCTTATGTGCTTCCCAGACAATGCCTGGGTCGCATTCTGGGGTATCATTAGTGCTAAAATAAAAATCCAGCTCTTTGATTACATCCTCTAGGACCTATTTATCCTGAAACAAGCTTTCATTTAGTCTCCATTGGTTTGGTCTGGTCTGTCTTAGATCTGGTATCTCATATTCCAGGAAGATCGGTGCGTGATCCGACCATGTAGTATGTCCTATTTTTGCCGATCGTACTGAATGCAGTTGGGCGTGTGGGATTAAGAAAAGGTCTATACGAGAGTATATTTTATGTGGGACAGAACAGAACGTGTAATCTTTTTCTTTATTATGTAGCAGCCTCCATATATATCGATCAACTGATTTTTATGCAGAAATTGGGTGGTACGGTTTCTCACACCATGTGGAATAGAAGACTTTCCGGATGATGTACCCTCTTTGGGAACTAGCGGGATATTCAGGTCCCCTCCCAAAATCAGGTGACCTTCTGTAAAATCTTGCAGCCGCGTAATCGTTTTACCTAGGAAGATATCCTGACGTTCGTTTGGTACATATACTGTGGCAAATGTTACCCCCACTTCCCCTATCCTACCTTTCACAAATATGTATCTTCCTCTCGGGTCTCTCAAAGCGTCTACGTATGTCCATTTAATTCTCCCTGCTATCAGGGTAGACACCCCCTTTGACTTAGCTTCCTGATTTGTCGCGTGGTATACTGTTGGATATAATCTATTCTTTAAAATGGGGGTTTTATCTTCTTTAAAATGTGTTTCCTGTATGTATGCCATGTCTACTCCCAATCTTTGCAGGTCCTCCATAAGTACCCTCCTTTTTTCGGGTGTGTTTAATCCATTTCCATTCAGTGATAGTATGTTTAGTGCTTCCATTCTTCTTTCCTATTTCCCCACCTGGATTTTATTATACTTGTAGTGGGGAAGGCAAACCGTGAGGGGGGGTGGTTGGGGGGAGGAGGGGTAAAAGAAAAAAAAAGGGAGGGAGGGCAATCTCCCACTGTGGTCAAATGGGAGATCCCCCCTTACTAATGTTAGCTATCCTGCTACAAAACACTCACCGTATTAACGGTGTTGAGCGTCGTCCTATGTGTGGGGACGTGCGCCTTGGGTGCCTCCTGTGTTATTCCTATGTCCTTGTCCTTTATCTTATAAAGATTAAGTGTAAAAAGAAAAAGTAAATATAAGGAAAAGAAATCTCAGGGCATAGGTGTTCCTCTGTAAAGGACAAATAGGAACAATTCTCCAAAATCTAAAAATAAAAAAAAAGAGAAGAGAAAAAAAAATTGCAGCTCCAGGCCTCTCCAAGTCTCCTGTGTGATCAACCAAAGGGCAATCTGGTACGGTCATTTTATTCCCCCTGGGGGGTGTCCATGGAAGGAAGGAGGGGCATGCAATAGCAGCTTCTGAGACCAAAAGTGGGTCTTCCTTTTTCCATAGTGCACCAACATCTATTGATATTTTTGTAAAAAAATTATTGAAAAGACATAGGTGCCGTACACACGGCAGAGAACCTCGACGGGCAGAACACATCGTTCCGCCCGTCGAGGTTCTCTCCCGGCCGTCGGATTCGGCGACCCGCCCGTCGGGAATGGCAACCAGCCATTCTTCCAGGCGGGCCGTCGAGAAAATAGAGAGCGTGCTCTCTTTTTCGGCTCGACGAGCTTCCCGACGGGAAGCTCGCTGAGACCGTACACACGGCCGAGGTCCTCGCTGGAATGTGCATTCCAGCGAGGTTCTCGCTGATTTTCAGCGAGAACCTCGGCCGTGTGTACGGCGCCATACTTGAACTAAAACTCAGGGAAAATGTATCACCTTTATATGTAGGCACTGTTCAGGAAAATATTTAACCACTTGGCAACCTGCTCACAGAGATATACTGCGGCAGGTCGGCTCTCCTGCATGAACTGGCGTACCTGTATGTCAGTTCGTTAAAGCAGGATAGCAGACGCGAGCACCCGCTGCATGCACATTACTGATCAATGTAATAATGTCACTGGTCCTCAAAATTTAATTTGGGGTCATATTTGTTCGTTGCAATGTCGCAGTCCCGCTAAAAATCAGATCTCCGTCATTACCAGTAAAAACTATTTTAAAGAGTCCCTAAATCTATCCCATAGTTTGTAGACACGATAACTTTTGTGCAAACCAATCAATATACGCCTATTGTGATTTTTTACACCAAAAATATGAATAAGAATATATATCAGCCTAAACTGATGACTACTATATATATATATATATATATATATATATATATATATATATATAAACAACTGACTCTTCCTAACAGGCAGTCTTTAAACCATGTGTTTCACTAGGGTGGTTTAGTTGATCAGACCAAACCTCAATATGATCGTTTGCAACAATTTGCGAATATACTCGTTGGCATGCAATGGCGCGCAATGTGTAATATGTAATCCAAATATTGTTGGGCAGGTCTCCGTCTCACCCAACCAGGCCTGGCCTTTCTAGATTGCTCCGTCTGCGAAAACTCCGATACTCTGCCCTTTCCGTCACCGACAGTTCCCGGTCTTCCACGCAGCCGTCACACCCTGCCGATCGAACAGGCCACCAGTTGCTCTTGGGCACGGTCCGGTCACTCCGTCAGGAATTCCCCTCACAGGATGGGCGATCCGCACAGGCGTGTATAGGCCCAGGCTTCTCAGGCCTAGGCTCCTGGAGACAAGCCTCAACACAGGTCTCCTTCTTGCTCAAAGAGGCGGTCCAGAGAGAGTGAGACAAGGACAGCCTCTTCCTTAAATTTCTTCACCCAGCAGGTCTTGCGTGCGCAAAGTATTTTGGGATCGCACAGTTGCACTCCGGACATTGTAGTCTGTCAATTGACCAGGGCAATAGAGTCTTTATCTCCCTGTATTTCAATTCCCAACATGCATTGCTGTATCAGGGTAATACCAAACAGGAGGTGGCTATAACACAAGTGGTCACTGGAGGGAGCCGAGTTCCTTCCTTATCTGTAAACGACAGTCTCCTATTCACATCAAAAGTGGCACCTTGCTACACATATACATATATATATATATATATATATATATATATATATATATATATTTTTTTTTTTTTTTTTGGGGGGGGGGGGGGATATGTATTATAGCAGAAAGTAAAACAAATATATATTTTTTTTTCAAAATTCTCAGTCTT
This sequence comes from Rana kukunoris, assembly GCA_029574335.1. NCBI lineage: Eukaryota > Metazoa > Chordata > Amphibia > Anura > Ranidae > Rana > Rana kukunoris. The sequence continues at coordinate 42,705,834 of CM056052.1, read as the reverse complement.
TTTTTGTTTATAGCACAAAAGAAAACCGCAGTGGTGATCAAATACCACCAAAAGAAAACTATTTGTGGGAAAAAATGACGTACATTTTGTTTGGGTACAGCGTCGCAATGACCGCGCAATTGTCAGTTAAACCAACGCAGTGTCATATCGCAAAGAATGCTCTGGTCATTACGGGGGAAAATCCTTCCAGGGGTTAAGTGGTTAATGTTTGCTTGTTCAAATATTTTTAAAATGTCAAGAATTTCCAGAGTGAACTTACTTTTATATGTCTGTGTCTCCACATCCACACACTGCCTACCATCCTCCTACTAGTCAGTTTGAGTAGGGTTCATATCTAAAGTAGGGATCATTGGATGGCATGTTAGTAATCTTACCTGGGGGTATCTGTAGATCTCAGTCACTCTAGCTATAGAGAGTGATGAAGAAGAAGTGAAGTGTCCAATGAAAGCCACCACTCTGTTCTTCTGGTTACAGCTGTATTTTGGAACGGCTTCCTCCATCCCAGATAATATGCTCAGCACGCTCTGTATGGCTTTATGTTCTAACATACAGGAATCGTATATCATGTATCCAAGGGTGATGTTAGGTAAGATATCTGATCTTCTGTTTATTTCCTCTACAGCAAACACGAAAGCCAGAAGATGTCGTAAAAAGTGAGGTCTTGGGCTACATGTTGGTAGGATCGATACATAGATTTTATAGATGGATATACATGTAATAAAATAACTTTTTAGTTTAGCTTTATGGTAATCAAACTTGACTCAATTTGAAAAAAAATAAAAAGTGTATCTGATGCCAAACTTTTAGCTTAGCACAGAGTGGGAAAAAATGTTAACCCATGTTTTTTTTATTTAATTTTTTTTGCTTTCTTGTTTCCTTTTGATACGTTTTCTCTTTAGGGTTCATTCACACTTGCGTATGCTCTCTGCCTGCGATTATGGCAGCTAACCACTCCCAACAACATAGGGACTTGTTTCTCTCTGTGGAGGGATACAGAACCTCCTGGTCACATTTGCCGATGCTCTGCTTCTAGTCCCGGCTACTGGAGCCCTGCCAGGACTGTTCACTGTTCACAGACGATGTATTGGAGAGAGCACAGCGGCGGTGCGTCCATAGTGGGCGCAGAAGCGCCGCCCCCTCTCTCCTCTGCACCGTCAGGTGTACAATACATAGAGATTCATGCAATGCATGAATCTATGTATTGTCGCCGCTGCCGCCCACTATTCAGATGGCCGGCCTCCTGGTGAGCACCGGCCATCTGAATAACGGCAGCTGGTTGGCTGTGGAAGTGTCTATCAGACACAATTATCTGCTCCCCCTTCCCCCCTGAAATGTGACAAATGTGACATCAGAGGGGGGAAGAATCTGAAAAGTGGAAGTAAAATTTTTGGGTGGAAACCCACTTTAAATAGATTTCCTCTCACTTCCTGTTTTGGCTATGGGACAGGATGTGAAGGGAAATCTCCTCTTTGACACACAGATGGCAAAATAAAGTAGAAGTATGCTCTCACCCCAACGTTTGCTGCAATATGGGTGATACAATCACAGCTTAGCTTACATACATGTACGCACCCTGGGCCTCATTTACATGTGTGGGTGTGTGCAGGGCAATGTGCATGGGCTTCATTTTTAATGTTTTTTTTTTGAGGGGGGTTATTAAATATTATAATTTATATTTATTGAAACTTATTTATTTTATCTATCTTTATTGCTATCACAAGGGGTTGGGCATGTGACAGGAACACTTTATAGAGACACTGGGGGTGCAATAGACCCCAATATCTCCTCTGCCCTCCAGAGCATGTAAAGGAGCAGAGATGAGCTCTAAAATTGGAAATTATATAATCACCCTCACTTCCGGTTTCATTCTGGGCAGAGGAGATTGAGGCTGGGTTCACACAATTGTGAATTGGATGTGGGTTTCACGCATTAAATTTGCAATAGCAGCAGATTTTGGGCAGCAGGTGCAGCGTCCCACTCAGGACATGTGGGAACTGCAAAAGTATTATTTCTTTGTTATTGCTATATTGCATGTCATTTTGCATTTCTACATCTGTGAGATCCCTGTTCATATGCTGGTCAGGTGTGCTTCATACTTCCCACCACAAGATGGGGATAGCACCACTCTGGGATATCTATCCCAGCTCAGGTTATCTGTGGTCGGTAGTTAAGTTCAGGAAGTGTGTGTGCAGAAGGAAAAAGGTGAAGGAGAGAGAAGGTCAGTCCAGAGAAGGGACAGATTGGAACTGCTTAAATCAAAAGGTGAAGCCATTAAATCGGCAGCAAAGACCTTTTTGAGCATAAAGGTGAAGGATTTCTTAGCCTCCGGCAACCTCACCAAGGTCACTGGATTCAAAAGGGACCAGTAACAAGCAAGCATAATACTGAACCACAGCCTGAGTCCAGGATTACTAAAGCCTATTAACAGTGGATCAGCAGAATTCTCTCTCTACCCAGATACTGTATTTTAACTGGATGTCTGTATTGCAATCAAAACCAGTCACAGTAAAAATTGTGAGTTGTATCCTACTTCTGTCTACCTCATTCTTCAACACTGCAAATGGTCGTACCACCATTAACGGTACTGGCGTCACGACAAATACCATCAAGGGACCCAGCCGCCACAAGCACTTTAAACACCCCTGTCATCACGGGCACCTCAACCACCATCTTGGCTGGCGTTTCCCTATCACAGAGCGTGCCCCGGAGGATTTTGTGCTGTCTTCCCCATCTCTGTGCGACCGGCCCAGGGAGGCTTTCTGCTAACCGTGAGTAAACCGATGAACTGTATTATTGCTGTCTCCCATCGGCCCACTGTGCACCTCACGTGTCACCCCTGCGGTTCTGGCTCGTCGCACAGGCAGCAGGCAAGCAGCCCGCAGGCCGGAGAGAGGCCACCATGCTGCCTGCAAGATGGGTTAAGTGCAGGGTCCCCGACTGACTCAGTGACCGCTTGCCTGCTGCCTGGTTACCCTGTGTGTCTCTTCTCCCTCCTCTCCTCCGTGCATCTCCCGCTGGCCAATTTACCCCCCCATTGAAATCCATGGTCCAGCTTCCCTGTATGTAGATTAGGGGGCCAGATGCATGGATGGGGCGGCACGCCTGTGCACCCTTAATGGATGGGCCGCCACTGGGTAATAGCAAGAAATGCTGTATACAGCTAATTAAAAACTTTCTTTACTAATTTGTGCAAGTTTTCTTTTAATAATAATAAAAAAAGAAAATCTTTTGATGTCCATTACAATTTACCACCAAATAAAAACTAAAATGATCCTGAAAAAAAAAAAAAAAGGTGTAATCCACCTGTGAGAACTGAACTACTGTGGTCCACAGGGGTAGTACAGCCAAACGAAGATCTGTTCTTCAGCCTGGGTTCACACTATCGCCGCTCACAGCAGGGGTCCGGTAGGTCCCCATTCACCATTTCAGGTACAATTTCAGTCCGAATTTTTGGCTGAATTCGGACCTGAAATGGACCAAAAGATGCAGAGGACCTCTGTGCAAAATCGCACTGGAGATATGTGAACCTGCTCCATAGAGAGCCGGTCAAAATCTCCTGCCAACATCCAATTAGCAATAGTGTGAACCCAGCCTCAATCTCCTCTGCCCAAAATGAAACCGGAAGTGAGTATGATTATATAATTTCCAATTCCAATGTCTTTATAAAGTGTTCCTGTCACCTGCCCAACCCCTTATGATAGCAATAAAGATAGATAAAATAAATAAGTTTCAATAAATATAAATTATAATAACATTTATTAACCCCCCCCCCCCAAAAAAAACATTAAAAATGAAGCCCATGCACATTGTCCTGCACACACCCATACATGTAAATGAGGCCCAGGGTGCGTACATGTATGTAAGCTGTGATTGTATCACCCATGAGAGGTATTGCAGCAAACGTTGGGGTGAGAGCATACTTCCACTATTTTTTGCCATGTGTGTCATAGAGGAGATTTCCTTTCACGCCCTGTCCCATAGCCAAAACAGGAAGTGAGAGGAAATCTCTTTAACCACTTAATCACCGCCCTATAGACGAAATACGTCTTTAAGGCGGTTCCTGTACTCTAACAGGACGTCCATGGACGTCCTCCATTAGAGTCAGGTGTGCGCGCCCGACCGGGCGATCACCGTGGTAAGGAGCCAATGGCGGTGGCTCCTTATCACGTGATCGCGCCGTCCAATGACGGCGCGATCACGTGTGTAAACAAACCTGACATGCGTCATACCTGGGTGCCTGAGCGGGCACGCACACGCGGGCTCGGCGGGTCCACGGGACCCGCAGCGTCAGTGATCTCGGTAAGGAGCCAATGGCAGCGGCTCCTTACCACATGATCACGCCGTCCAATGACGGCGCGATCACGGATGTAAACACTGCTGGTCATCTCTCTCCTCTCCTCACCATTGCAGCGTGAAAGAGACGCTGCCATGGAGGAGAGAGATTAGTGCCCAGCAGTGCCCCAGCAGTGCCACCAGTGCCCCCCCAGTGCCCCACCATTGCCCCACCATTGCCCCACCAGTGCACAACACTGCCACATCAGTGCCACCTGTGCCCACAAGTGCCGTCTGTGCCCACAAGTGCCGTCTGTGCCCACAAGTGCCGTCTGTGCCCACAAGTGCCGCCTGTGCCCACGAGTGCCGCCTGTGCCCACGAGTGCCGCCTGTGCCCATCAGTGCCGCCTGTGCCCATCAGTGCCGCCTGTGCCCATCAGTGCCGCCTGTGCCCATCAGTGCCGCCTGTGCCCCATCAGTGCCATCTGTGCCCACCAGTGCCACACCAGTGCCATCTGTGCCCACCAGTGCAACACCAGTTCCACCTGCACCACTGCAGTGCCGCCTGTTGGCTTGAAATGAGAGAAGCTGTCAGTACTTCAGGTGTGATCAAATGGATCAATTTTCAGAAATTGGTACCATAGCTTGTAGACCCTATAACCAGGGCCGTCTTTAATATGGTTTGGGCCCTGGGCAAACATTTTTTTTGGGCCCCCCAGATTATTTTGGGCCTGGCTGGTTCACATGTATGTGTTTTTTTAGCGGCCCTCATTTGCGCAGGCACAGCAGCCCATTGATTTGAATTGGCTGCCATGCCTTTGTTTCCTGCAGAAAAAAGGTGCATTCAGCATGAGGCATGAGGCATGCACTTTTCTTTGCAGGAAATGCAGGCATGGCGGCCCATTCAAATGAATGGGCTGCTGTGCCTGCGCAAATGTGGGCCGCCAAAACGCATACATGTGAACTAGCCAGGCCCAAAATAAGCCAACCAAGCAGTTAAATACAGACAGTAATGCCATGTGCTCTGAGGCCTTACTTAGCCTGGACTGCAGTTCTGGTCTGTGATTTAAAGAGTTCCTCTATTTTACACATGGCATGGCATGGGGTCCCATGGTGCTAAAGCAGAATGGACAGACGGTGCTGTGACCTCATGCCATGCCATGTGTAAAATACAGGAACTTTTTAAAACACTGACCAGACCTGCAGTGAATCATCAAATATTATAAAGACTTTGGGCACACTCTACAGAAAACTTATATTTACAATATAGATTAGCAAACCGTGACATACCTTGAGGAGCAGGACATGAAGAAGTCAGCCTCGGGAAGAGCAAACTGGGGATGTTATAAAATCACATTCTAATTCACTTTTATATACAAGCAGCACCCAGGGGCAGGAAGGAAGAAGTGCATGTCTAAAAGGAAGCCAGGGGTGCTGTACATTTTAAAACACTGGGAAGGGAAGCAGTACTGTCACTGGCTGCGTGCCGCTGATGATTTTCAGCCTGATTTGTGGGCAGCACAGGGGCTTAACAGGGGCTTGATGGGGCCCCTTACACAGCTTCAGGCATGGGCTCCCTGGAGCAGAGAACCGGGGGGGTGCTGCTGTCTGAAATTGAGAAGCGGGGGGGGTGGGCTGCCGCGAATTTAGAAGCGGGGGGGCCCTTTACAAAAAAAGAAGAAGCAAATTAAAATATATATAAAAAAAGGGGTGTAGCCATCCGGGGGCCCTGGGGACCTCTGGGCCCTTTAATAAAAATAAATAAAAAATATATATATATATAAAATATATATTATTTTTTTTTTAAAAAGGGGGTTGCCATCTGGGGACCTCTGGGTCCTTTTAATATATATATATATATTTTTTTTTATAAAAATAAATTACAAAAAAAGGGGGGTTGCCATCCGGGACCTCTGGGCCCTTTAATAATAAAAAAATATATATATATTAAAAATAAACATTTATAAAAAAAAAAAGGGGGGGGGGTTGCCATCCAGGGCCCTGGGAACCTCTGGGCCCTTTAATAAAAAATAAAAAAAATATATAAACAAAAATAAAAAAAAATTAAACATTTATAAAAATAAATAGAAAAGGGTGTTTTTTCCACATGGGGCCCTGGGGACCTCTGAGCCTTTTTAACCTCCCTGGCGGTATGATTCTGTCTGGAATTACGTACCAAAATTTTTAGGAATAACTCACTTAAATTTGTCCAAACCAGAGTCTAGTAGACATCCCGGGTATGATAAAGTTTGAAACACAAAATCATAAAATTATAATATAATAAATAACTATAAATAATTATAACAAATAATAATGTAATTATAATAAAAATTATTCACTAATGTAATCAAATCAAAATCACTGAAATTTGCTCAGTTGCAGAATTGTCGCTGTCATTACTTTTATTTTTTTATGACGAATTTCCCCACAAATCGCTATCGCTCAATTCTGCAAGTGATTATCATTTATTATCGCTATTTTCTAGCTGCTCTAAAATCACTTTTGACATAAAGGGACACTTTTGGTTGCTATGGACAATTTACAGTTTGCAAACACAAAAAAAATGTTTTTATTATGTAAAAGTACATGCAGGGCACTGGGCAGACCACTAGGGACAGGGGGGGGATGTGTACTTTTTACATACAGTACTGTAATCTATAAGATTACAGTATTCTGTATGTAATGTGTTTGTTTACTTTTTTGAATTTGCCGCCGGTCTCCGCCCCCGTGCGCCGTTACGTCGCAGGGAACGGAGATCGGCGGAGCGCGGGCACTGTGTGAGTCGAATGGAGGACGCCACTCGCTCACACAGCGGGGATGCATCGCTGGATCCAGGGACAAGGTGAGTACAGTATACCCTGCCTGGATCAAAGGTAAGCCAGCGCGCTGCAGGCTCTGCATTCACCCGAGCGCGACTCGGGGATATTAATATTTACATAAAAAATCCAACCCGAGTCGCGCTCGGGTTTACCGGCAGGGGGGTTAATAAAATTTATATATATATATAATAAAAATAAATAAAATATAAAAAAAGGGGGGTTGCCATCCGGGGCCCTGGGGACCTCTGGGTTCTTTAATAATAATAACATTTATATTATATATTTTATATATATTGTGACAAAGTCGTAGAAATAGCGATAATGTCATGCAGCAAAGTCGCTGATCTTAAGCAATAAATATGGCTTTATTGCACTCAAAAATAAATAATACAAAAACAAAATGGCCTACTCCAATTTAGGAGGCTAACTGACAGTAGTGTCCCTCACTACACTGTACTGGAGGGGCTATTCCGGCCTCCAGTACAAAACAAACAGAATACCAGTCCAAAATAAACAAATCTATGACAGACCTTGTTCCTTCCATGCAGACAGTTTCCAACCTGTCCGTCCAGCTCAGCATACCTCTCACACTGAGCTCTCACTTCCCATTTCCCTACCAGGTGACTGTTAATTAATAGGGGGAAGAGAGGAGGTTTACCTGTTGGCCAGGCTTAACCCCTTCCAGGGCAGGGAAAACTGACCTTTCCAGCCTCTCACTGGTGTACATACAATCGTGTACCCTGTCACACATCCTCCCCCCCAGCTTAACACTTGGGTGGGAAGCGGCCATCTCTACAAACCCATGCACTCGGGACAGAGCATCTGCATTACTGTGGAGGAGACCTGCCCTATGTCGTACCACAAAAGTAAAGGGCTGTAGGGACAGAAACCACCTCGTGACCCGAGCGTTCTTGTCCCTATTGGTGTGCATCCACTTTAACGGAGCATGGTCTGTGACAAGGGTAAACCGCCTGCCCAACAAATAGTAGCGGAGTGTTTCTACTGCCCACTTGATTGCCAAACACTCTTTTTCCACTGTGGCATAGCGCTGTTCTCGAGGTAACAACTTCCGACTCAAATACAGCACAGGGTGTTCCTCACCATCCACATATTGGGACAAAACTGCACCAGACCCACCTCAGAGGCATCGGTCTGGAGAAAGAACTCCTTTCTAAAGTCAGGAGCCACAAGCACAGGTTGGGCACAAAGCGCTGCCCGCAGACCAGCAAAGGCTTCCTCAGCCTCGCTGTTCCACTTTACAGTGTCTGGACTTCTGGCTTTAATAAGGTCTGTGAGCGGAGCAGCCCTCGTAGCAAAGTGAGGAATAAACCTCCGATAGTAGCCTACAATACCCAAGAAAGCTTTGACTTGTTTTTTCCTCAATGGTCTGGGCCAGCTCTGTATAGCTCCTATCTTGTTCATCTGTGGTTTAACAAGTCCTCTGCCAACCAGGTAACCCAAGTATCTAGCCTCTGCTAGACCCAAGGCACATTTAGAGGGGTTAGCTGTCAGACCCGCTCTTCTAAGAGTGTCCAAGACTGCCTGTACTTTATCCAGATGGCTTTCCCAGTCCGGGCTATGAATGATCACATCATCCAAGTATGCGGCTGCATACTCAGTGTGGGGCCTGAGCAACTTATCCATTAGCCTTTGAAAAGTGGCTGGAGCCCCATGGAGGCCAAAAGGCATGATCCTGTACTGGAATAGGCCATCAGGAGTGGCAAAGGCTGTCTTCTCTCGGGCGTGCTTTGTCAATGGGATCTGCCAATAACCCTTTGTCAGATCCAACGTGGTGAAGAACCTATCTTTGGCTAATCGCTCTACTAGTTCATCCACCCTAGGTATGGGGTAGGCGTCAAACTTAGACACCTCGTTTAACTTCCTGAAGTCATTACAAAACCTGATGGACCCATCAGGTTTGGGCACTAGAACAATGGGGCTGCACCACTGGCTATGAGACTCCTCTATCACTCCAAGCTCAAGCATTTTCCTGATTTCAGTCCTTACAGCTTCCCTCTTGGCCTCCGGAATGCGGTAAGTCTTCACTCTTACGACAACCCCTGGTTCTGTAACAATGTCATGGGTAATCTCTCGGGTTTGTCCAGGGTTGGGGGAGTAAACATCGTTATTCCTCTCAACCAAGCCTCTAGCTTCTTTTATTTGCTCAGGTGTCAGCTCTGGAGAGATTGTCACCGAAGGACTAGGTGCCTGTGGACCAAGTGTGGTGTCCCCCACTGCGGCCATGCAGTCCTCTCTAGTCCTCCATGGCTTAAGAAGGTTTATGTGGAACACGGCCTCCTTCTTCCGGCGTCCCGGCTGACTAACTTTATAATTTACTGGGCTCACTTTTTCCAACACCTCATAGGGTCCCTGCCACTGTGCTAGAAGTTTGCTTTCTGCGGTGGGTACTAGAACCATTACTCTGTCCCCTCTTTCAAACTGTCTCACTAGGGCCCTCTGGTCATAGTAGGACTTCTGCCTACTCTGCGCCTGCTCCATATGCTGGCGAACAAGAGGGGCAATCTGAGCCATATGCACCCGCATATCTTCAACATACTGGAGGACATTGGTCCCAGTTACCCCCTGTTCTTCCCAGGTTTCCTTTAGGATATCCAGAATACCCCTGGGATGCCTACCATATAAAAGCTCAAATGGGGAGAAGCCCGTAGAACTTTGGGGAATCTCTCGAACTGCAAACAACAGGTAAGGAAGTAACAAGTCCCAATCCTTCCCATCCCTGCTAACGACTTTCCTCAACATCCCCTTTAGGGTCCGGTTAAACCTTTCTACCAACCCATCTGTCTGGGGGTGATACACTGACGTTCTCAGAGTCTGTACATTAAATAGTTGACATAGCTCTTTCATAATACGGGAGACAAACGGAGTCCCCTGATCCGTGAGCAATGTCCTGGGTATCCTCACCCGTGTAAACATCTGAACCAACTCTTTTGCAATACTTTTAGCATTCGCCTTACGTAGTGGAATGGCCTCTGGGTATCTGGTGGCATAATCGACGATGACAAGGATGTACTGGTGACCTCGAGCTGTTTTCTCTAAGGGACCCACTAGGTCCATGCCAATCCTCTCAAACGGAACGTCAACTATGGGGAGAGGTATGAGTGGGGCTCTCAACTTCGGTCTGGGAGATGCCAGCTGGCATTCCGGGCAAGAAGCACAATACCTTTTAATCCCCTCATATACCCCAGGCCAGAAGAACCTCCTGAGCACCCGTTCTTGTGTTTTCTCCACCCCTAAGTGTCCCCCCAGCAGATGAGAGTGAGAGTAATCTAGGATTTTTCGGATGTATGATGAAGGCACAACCAGTTGTTCAAGCTCTTGTCCCTCATCGGAGGTTACTCTGTAAAGAAGATCGTTTTTAAGGATAAAATAGGGATAGGCCTTTCCTGTTACCCCTTCTACTGGTACCCCATTAACCTCTACAACATTACTCCTGGCTTCCTGCAACAGGGGATCATCTGCCTGGCCACGGCCAAAGCCACTACCCGAGATATCCAGGATATCTGTATCCCCTTCATCGTCTTCACTGGTAGCCTCTGGGGCGGGTTCCGGTTGACCAACTTCTGCCTCATCTTCTGTCTGTCGTGGGGCCCCACCTCTCCTGGACTGCTCCCCACGCTGATTCAACAGGACTTCCTGGACAGCCCTATTAAATCGTAGCTTGCTCTCCCTACATTCCCGTCTTGTTTTACCTCTTTTTGGATTAGAGATATACAAGTCAGGATGAGCAAAGGGAAATACTTCATGGACCCCTGTATTTCTCTGCTCCACTTCAGGTTCCCCTTGTTCTCCCCTCACAGGGGGCTGTAACAGAGCGTGGAAATTAGGGAAATTCCTTCCTATTATCAAAGGATATGGTAGACGAGGAACTACCACAGCTACGATCCTTACCAAACTGCCCTGTACTGACACTTCTATGTTGGCAGTAGGATACCGCACAGTACACCCATGAATACACAACACCCCCATGGTTCTATGCTTCTGAATCCAACAAGGTTTTACCAATTTACTGGCTACCAAAGTCAGGGCACTGCCAGAGTCCACCAGGGCCACTGTCTCTTGTTTGTCCAGCAGGACAGGTACTCGGAAGGTATGTCCCCCTTCTACCAGGCCTGCTAAACAAATGAGCCCACAAAAGTCAGAGGAATCTTCCCCTAGTCCACACTGCATTGGCTCAGGAAGATTGGGGCATCTCGCCCTGACATGTCCTTTGGCGCCACACTCAAAACAAGTTATGGAGTTTCTCCTAGGGTGGTCCTCTTTCCCAGGGTTTTGACTTCTAAAGTCAGGTTTGGAGAAACAGGCTCCGGATCCGAAGTCTGCTTCCCCTCCACTCCTCCGGCCTCCTGGTCTCTGTATTTTCCCGATCGTCCTAGAGAGAGATTGGTCCAAACTTTTGGTAGATAGGTACCGCTCCACTTGTGCGACCATACTATCACAGTCCAGGGGATTTCCCTGAGTGACCCACTCCCGGAGGCCATTTGGAAGCTCTCTCACGTAACGGTCCAGTACAAGCGCTTCTATAATCTGTGCAGGGGTTTGAGTCTCTGGTTTGAGCCACTTCCGCGCCAGATGAATTAAATCGAACATCTGGGATCTTGGCGCTTTTCCTTCTTTAAACCTCCAGTTGTAGAAACGCTGGGCCCTCACTGTGGAAGTCACCCCTAAGCGAGCCAGGATCTCTCCTTTCAGCTTGGGATAGTCTGCAGCAGCCACCTCATCCAGATCAAAATAGGCTTTCTGTGCTTCTCCCAGGAGGAAGGGTGCAATGATTCCAGCCCACTGTTCCGGGGCCCAGCCTTCTCGGGTAGCGGTCCGTTCGAACGCCAGTAAGAAAGTCTCCACATCATCATCCGGGGTCATTTTCTGCAGACAGCTGCTGGCACGTATTTGGCTTACCCCCCTTGCTGGTGGGTTAGAAGACCCTTGGGTAGTCATGTGATCCAAGGTTGCTTTGAGAACAGCATGGTCTGACTTTTGTGCTTCAGCTAGCTGTCTATTAGTTTCTTGTTGTGCTGCAGCTGAGGCCGCTATCTGTCTATTAGTCTCTTGTTGCGCTGCAGCTACCTGTCTATTAGTTTCTTGTTGCACAGAGACCGCTTGTAACAGGGCTTTCACAATATCTTCCATTTATTTTCTGGGTCCTGTACCTTTAAGGCCACTGGAACTATACATTGACCGGTACCACAGCAAACATCCCACTTCTGACCACCACTTCTGACAAAGTCGTAGAAATAGCGATAATGTCATGCAGCAAAGTCGCTGATCTTAAGCAATAAATATGGCTTTATTGCACTCAAAAATAAATAATACAAAAACAAAATGGCCTACTCCAATTTAGGAGGCTAACTGACAGTAGTGTCCCTCACTACACTGTACTGGAGGGGCTATTCCAGCCTCCAGTATAAAACAAACAGAATACCAGTCCAAAATAAACAAATCTATGACAGACCTTGTTCCTTCCATGCAGACAGTTTCCAACCTGTCCGTCCAGCTCAGCATACCTCTCACACTGAGCTCTCACTTCCCATTTCCCTACCAGGTGACTGTTAATTAATAGGGGGAAGAGAGGAGGTTTACCTGTTGGCCAGGCTTAACCCCTTCCAGGGCAGGGAAAACTGACCTTTCCAGCCTCTCACTGGTGTACATACAATCGTGTACCCTGTCACAATATATATATTATATATATATATTAAAATAAATATATAAAAAAAAAATTTTTTATTAAACAAGTTTTTTTTTAATAAAAAAAGGAGGGTTGCCATCTGGGGCCCTGGGGGCCTCTGGGCCCCTGGGGACCGCTAAAAAAAAATAACTTTTTTTTTTTTTTTTAAAGGGGGTTGCTTTGGGCCCCCAACAGTGACAGGGCCCTGGGCAGCTGCCCCTGTTTGCCCTATGGTAAAGACGGCCCTGCCTATAACTTTCACCCAGACTAAATAATATCCAATTATTTTTTATTTTTTTACCAAAGATATGTAGCAGTATACATTTTAGGCTAAATTTTTGAGGAAAAAATTACTTTTTTACAAAATGTTATGATAGAAATGAAGAAAAATTCATATTTTTACAAAATTTTCGTTCTTTTTTCATTAATAGCGCAAAAAATAAAAAACCGCAGAGGTGATCAAATACCACCAAAAGAAAGCTCTATTTGTGGGAAAAAAAGGACAAAAATTTCATTTGGCTACAGTGTTGTATGACCGAGTAATTGTCATTCAAACTGTGAGAGCACCGAAAGCTGAAAATTGGTCTGGTTATTAAGGGGGTTTAAGTGCCCAGTGGTCAAGTGGTTAAAGTGGGTTTCCACCCAAAAATGGAACTTCCACTTTTTGGATTCCTCCTCACCTCCGGTGTCACATTTGGCACATTTCAGGGGGGAAGGGGGAGCAGATAATTGTGTAATCCAGGTATTTGCTCTCACTTCCGGGCATAGATTGCCGCAGTATCCGCGGTGATCTACTCCATGTCCGGCCCCTCCTCCGTCCCCCGCTGTCTTCTGGGAGACACACAGGTCCCAGAAGACAGCAGGAACCAGTGGGATCGTGCAACGTGACTCGGGCCTTGGACAGGTAAGTGTCCATATATTAAAAGTCAGCAGCTGCAGTATTTGTAGCTGCTGATTTTAAAGCGGATCTCCACCCTAAAGTGAAGATCCGCTGATCGGAACCCTCCCCCCCCCTCCGGTGTCACATTTGACACCTTTCAGGGGGGAGGGGGGTGCAGATACCTGTCTAAAGACAGGTATCTTCACCCACTTCCGGCCCGCAGTCTCGGGCAAAAGATGGGTTTTTCCCGTCGTGTGCTGGGAACTCTCGGCTCCCAGCACACAGCGGGAGCCAATCGGCGGGCGCAGCGCGAGTCGCGCATGTGCCGTAGGGAATCGGGCAGTGAAGCCGCAGCGCTTCACTTCCTGGTTCCCTCACCGTGGATGGAGGGGGGAGCAGCAGAGAGATGAGCGAACGCTCGTCCTCTGCTGCGGATGCCGCTGGACTCCAGGACAGGTAAGTGTCCTATTATTAAAAGTCAGCAGCTGCAGTATTTGTAGCTGCTGGCTTTTAAAAAAAAATGTAATGGGCCATCCGCTTTAAAGAAAAAAATTGGTGGAACTCCGCTTTAAGTTTAGGGGATCCCATCCTGAAGAGCTGCTGGCAGTGGCATGTAAAGTGCCATAGGCACCATATGAAGGGGGCGCTGTGAAGTGGCTGGGCAGCAAGGCACTTACCAGGGTCTGAGGGTCTCTTCTTCCCTCCTCCTGAGCATAAGAAGGATCTCCTTTTCAGCAACTTTGCTAATGGATAATGGCAGCGCTATGCCTGCTGCATTCAGCCACAGCCCTCCCCTGTTCTCCCAAGCTCTCACATTCCATCTGGTCGGATTGGCACTGCACAAAGGAGGAACGTCAGTTTCTCCCTCTTCCCTGTGAAAACTGAGGCCATAAAGGGGTTGTAAAGGTTCGTCTTTTTAGTTTCTAAATAGGTTCCTTTAAGCTAGTGCATTGTTGGTTCACTTATCGTTTCCTTCAATTTCCCTTCTAAATGTTTTTTCTTTCTTTGTTTGAATTTCTCACTTCCTGTTTCTCCTCAGTAAGCTTTCCACCATCATCTGAGCGGTGGAAAGTCATTGAGAACAGCTTACTGAACACCTTACTGAGGAGGAACAGGAAGTGAGAAATTCAGACAAAGGAAACAAAGAAAAAAAACATTTAGAAGGGAAATTGCAGGAAAAGGTAAATGAACCAACAATGCACTAGCTTAAAGTAACCTATTTAAAAAATAAAAAACAAACCTTTACAACCCCTTTAAGAGATAAAGATTTTACCACTTTCAGTATTGGTTCTGCATTTACCTGGCCTTGGAGGGCAGAGGAGGGATCAGGGGTCTAATAAACCCCAGATTTCTCCATAAAGGGGATTTGTCACTACCCAAGTTATCACAAGGAATGAGAAATACTATATAACTAACTAACTAAATATCACTAGTTTTGTTAACTGTTTTTTTTTTAGTTAAGGTTATCTGAAAGATGGGTTTCAAATGTTTTGACAGGGGCGCAGTTTTAGTGCTTGCCATAGGCGCTATTTTCACTAGAAACGCCTCTGGCTGTTGGTAATTTGGGTCTTCTGCTCTTGGTCTAGCCCTGTGTGAAGCCTCATCCTCACTGACACCACCAGTATACCTTTATGTAAACCTCAGCAGGCACACAAGAACTATTCTCACAACTTTATAAAAGATACACATCCTGTATTGACAGGTTAAGACCATAAAAGTATAACAGAACATATTGGCACTTGAAGTCAATCAACATGAACACAATATTAGAGATATAACTTACATCTCAGGTCCTTTAATAAATTGATTCAGACTCCAGCTTATTCTATGATCCCAAGGGCATAAACAGTAGCTCTCTGTATGAGAAGAAACTCCCCAAGTAGCCAACACCAAGTAAAATTAACGTACATCAAACTTTGCCATTTGAGAGCTCTCAAACAAGGGGGCTAGGTTTAGGCCTGAAAGATGAAACTCAGGCGGCGTACACACGACCGAGGTTCTCGCTGGAAACCAGCGAGAACCTCGCTGGAAGCTGCATTCCAGCGAGGACCTCGGCCGTGTGTACGCTCTCGGCGAGCTTCCCGTCGGGAAGCCCGTCGAGCAGAAATAGAGAGCACGCTCTCTATTTGCTCGACGGCCCGCCTGGATGAATGGCTGGTTGCCATTCCCGACAGGCGGGTCGCCGATTTCGACGGCCGGCAGAGAACCTCGACGGGCGGAACGATGTGTTCTGCCCGTCGAGGTTCTCTGCCGTGTGTACACGGCCTCAGAGTGAAACACAAACTGCTCTCAGGATAAATTGGTTGGAATATGTCTTTGTGCTGGGTCTTTTGCTGGCTATGTTGGGGCCCCTTAAGAATGCCGGCATGCAGGATAATGTAGATATGTCATTTCATTTTAATTTCAGTCATATATCTGGGAGGTTGAACTCAATGAAAGAGGGGGCCCCTTGGTGTGGATAAATTCCTAGAAGGAGTAGGCCAATAGCAGCTGCCAGGAGCAATAATGTTCACAGTTGCAATAGTTAGATGTAATGGTGGACACAGTTACAGTAGTACTCCAACACTCTGGGGATCAGAACAGGTAACTGGGTTATGTTAGGCTTTGTCTAGAACAGCACAAGCAATTTCTAGAGCAACAGTTGTGAGGTCTGGGTCTGTCAGTTGTTTGAGAATAAATTTTGCTTAATAGTGGATCTATGATCCTCTCATCAGCTCCTTCTTCAGCAATAGGGATGTTCAAAATCAAAAGTGCTAATTCTAAAGGCTAATATGCAAGTTATTGTCCTAAAACGGGTTTGGGGACCCGGGTCTTCCCCCAGGGAACATGTATCAATGTAAAAAAATGTTTGGAAAAATGGGAGTTTATTCGGGAGCAGTGGTTTTAATGATGCTTAAAGTGAAAAAAATATTGAAATATTCCTTTAAATATCGTACCTGCTGCGTGTCTATAGTATGCCAGTGAAGTGGCACGTGTTTCCCGTGTTTAGAACTGTCCCTGCACAAAATGAAATTTCTATAGAAAAAAAGTCATTTAAAACTGCTTGTGGCTTTAACCACTTAAGGACCCCTTCACGCCAATATACGTCGGCAGAAGGGCACAGCTGGGCACAAACACGTACCTGTACGTCCTCTTTAAGAGCCCGATTGGTCACAGGAGCTGAAGAACAGGGAGAGGTGTGTGTAAACACACCTTCCCCATTCTTCATTGTGGCAATGTCAGTGATCGTCTGTTCCCTTATATAGATCACTGACGTCACACATCCAGCCCCGCACCCCTACAGTTAGAAACACGTATGAGGTCACACTTAACCCCTACAGCGCCCCCTAGTGGTTAACTCCTAAATTGTAATTGTCATTTTCACAGTAACAGTGCGATTTTATAGCACTTTTCGCTGTGAAAATGACAATGGTCCCAAAAATGTTTTAAAATTGTCCGATGTGTCCGCCATAATGTCGGAGTCACGAAAAAAACTATGATCGCCGCCATTAGTAGTAAAACATTTTTTTTAATAAAAATGCCATCCCGCTATAAATTTTGCGCAAACCAACCGATAAACGCATATTGCTGGTGCCACAACACTGTAAGTCCTCACAGTTACTCTTGGTGGGCGCAGGAATGGGTCGTGCTGTTAAATATTAGATCAATAATTGTAATTATATGCCCCTGTTGAACAGGGGCAGAAAAATTGGGCCTTTCTTGGTGGTGGTTGGTGGTGTTGGTGCTGGTGCCGCAACACTGTAAGCCCTCAGTTACTCTTGGTGGGTGCAGGAATTGGCCCTTCTGTGAAATATTAGATCAAAAATTGTAATTACACGCCCCTGTTAAACAGGGGCAGAAAAATTGGGCCTTAGGAACTGGTGCTGGTGCCACAACACTGCAACCCCTCACAGATACTCTAGTTGGAGCACAGGAATGAGCCCTGCTGCAAAGGACTGCATGAAAAATTGTAATTACACGCCCCTGTCAAACAGGGGCAGAAAAATTGGGCCTTAGGCATTGGTGCTGGTGCCACAACACTGCAATTCCTCACAGATACTCTAGTTGGAGAACAGGAATGAGCCCTGCTGCAAAGTATTGCATCAAAAATGTTAATTACACACCCCTGTTAAACAAGGGCAGAAAAATTGGACCTTAGAAACTGGTGGCGGTGCCCAGAACCAAAAATGTTCTTAAAAGCTATCAGCATGATCATTAAGGGGGAAAAGGATAGTCACTCAGCATGACAGGATAGTCACTCCGCATCAGCATAGGCAGTCTTGAAGGGATCTGACATTTCCAAAGAAATTATTTAGTTACATCAGCATCTGGTGCTTGGTAGCTGGTGGTGATCCAAGCCTGATTCATTTTTATAAAGGTCAGTCGATCGACCAAGTCAGTGGAGAGGCGCACCCTGTGATTGGTTACAAAGCCTCCAGCAGCACTGAATGTGCGTTCCAAAAGAACGCTGGATGCAGGACAGGCCAGTAGCTCAATTGCATACTGTGAAAGCTCTGGCCAGTGATCCATCCTCAAGACCCAGTAACCCAGAGGATTTTCGGTGGGAAAGGTGTCCAAGTCTGATCTTTCCCCTAGGTATTCCCGCACCATGTAAAACAGACGTTGGCGATGGTTGCTGGAAACGTTCATACCTTGGGGGGCTGGAGACTTAAAAATAGTCTGAACGCATCGGTCAGACGTCCACCTTCTCCACAGCTCCTTCTTTGACTGACTGAAGCCTCAGCAACACGTTGTCCAGGACCAGGATTTCGTACCCTCCACCTCCCCTGTCCTGGTGCCATATTGGCACAGATACTCATTGATGGCCCTCTGCAGTGTGTGCAGCCGCTGCAGCATGGCCAATGTAGAGTTCCACCTGGTGGGCATCTCACAGATCAGGCGGTTCTTGGGCATGTTGTATTCCTTTTGACGGTCAGCACTGGCATTATATGACCGTCAGAAATGCACACAGAGTTTCCTGGCCTGCTTCAGGACATCCTGTAAGGTACCTGCCCAAGAACCGCTGCACCACCAAGTTCAGGACGTGAGCAAAACAGGGCACATGGGTCAGTTGGTGCCATTGTCACAAACCACCATTCCTGGCTTAATCTGGTGTGGTGTTAACCACCTCTGCGCCAGTGTGGCTCCGGTCCCCCAAGCACACCAGCTCAAGCATCGCATGGCATATTTTTTCCTGCGTACCTGCATAGCACCTTAAACACCTACGGAGCACCGCTGGTTCCGAGGACCTATGGGCACAAGAAGAGGCCATAGAGGAAGAAGAGGAGAGGGTGGAGGAGAGAGGTGTGTCACAATCACCAGTAGTAGCTTTTTGGTGGCAGAACAACCTCCAAAACTACCGTACCTTGTCCTGCATCCTTCCCAGCTGCCAGCAGAGTCACCCAATGCGCAGTGAAAGATAGGTAACGTCCCTGTCCATGCCTGCTGGACCATGAGTCAGCGGTAATATGCACCTTACCACTGACCGCCCTGTCCAGCGAGGCATGGACACTGCCTTCCACATGCCGGAAGAGAGCTGGAATCGCCTTCCGTAAGAAAAAGTGGCGTTTGGGAACCTGCCACCCAAGCGGATGATGTTTTGCCCACTCGAGATACGCTTGTGACATATGTTGCAAATAGCAGCGGTGCGATCTGATGCACTTGTCTCAAAAAATGGCCACACCAAAGAACTTTTGGAATAGTGCAAAGAGACAGCAGCGCCTTGCACATGCAGAGCTCTGTGGTGTGATGCAGTCGGTGTGCTGCCCTTAAGCTGGCCCCTTGTTGGAGATGTGCCTCCTCCTCCTCTCTCCTATCAGGCACCCATGTGGAGTCAGTGACCTCATCATCCCCTCCCTCCTCATCACTGTAGCAAACCTGGCAGTATGTTGCAGCTGGGGGAACATGACTGCCAGATTGCTGTCCTTCTTGGGCACTCCCTCTATCTGGGCTCACGTTACTGCCTTCCTCTAGCTGAGTACCATCATCGGAGCCTTCAAAATGCTGCGCATCCTCCTGCAGCATGTACCAAACACTGTGGTCAAACGGTTCGGGGGACTCCTCAGGAGGACATGGTGGGGCTAGGAAAGGACTGGCTGATGCCATTGAGTAGAGGGAAAAGGCCGCGTTTGCAGCTGCTTTGCCAGACAAAGTACCCTGAGCCTGGGTAAGAGAGGATGAGGAGGATGAGGACGACTTGGTCATTCACTCTACCAAGTGTTCGGCATGTTGCGGCTCAACACGGCCAGCTGCCGAAAAAAGGACGAGCGTGTCCCAGGGCCACATGCTGATGAGTATGCACCGTGTCCACGACCAGCACTGTTGCCTCTTTTATCAGCTCGTAACTCTCTGCCTCTCCTTGTTGTCCTTCCAGACATACTAATGGCCTGCAGGGATATGTAGCTTCACAAATGCTGACAATACTTGCAGATCCCTACCTGAGGTATTAATATGAGAACACCAGCAATTTTATTCATGTAGCTTTAGGTGCACACTGTGCAGAGGACACAGTACACCAAGTGAAAATACTTGCTGATCACTGCCTGTGGTATTAATATGAGAACACCAGCAATTGTATTCACATGTACCTCTACCATTTCACAAAAAAAGTGTCAAAAATGGTTAAAAACACAGATAGCTTGGGGCAAATCCATTAATAAAAATTCAATTCCAATTATGTACATCATTCCACAACCCTGACCGCACTACCCAACGCTGTGAACAATACAGGCTCCCGGGCAAATGACGTGTGAGCTGTGTGACATTTATTTTATAACCGAGGGCGGGGCCACCCATGATGTTTACGAGTGACCCCGCCCTGATTTCCAGTGGAAACCCCCGTTACGTCAGAATAGGGAGGGGTCACTCGTTCACATCTCTGCCCTTGGTTATAAAATAAATGTCACACGGCTTCACACGTCATTCGCCTGGAGACTTCTATGGAGGAGGCTGCATTGTTCGCAGTGGCAGGTAGCACAGGTCCGGGTTGTGGAAGGATGTACATCGCTGGAATTTTTATTTTATTTTTTATTAATGGACTTGTGCCAAGCTGCCTGTGTGTTTTTTTTACATTTTTTTACACTTTTTTGTGAAATTGTAGAGGTACAATGTACCTCATTACCAATTCACATGGGGTGGGCCGGAATGTTGGGGTCCCCCTTGTTAAAGGGGACTTCCATATTACGATAAGCCTCCCACCCGCAGACCCCGACAACCACCTGGCAAGGGTCGTGGGGATGAGGCCCTTGTCTCCAACATGAAGACAAGGTGATTTGAGGGGTCACAGACCCCCAAAGCATCCTCCCCATGTTGATGGTATGTGGCCTGGTACGGTTCAAGAGGGGGCACTGTGGAGGAAGCGAGATAAGACACGATGCCGATAATAAAGTGTGTATCATATAATGTAAAAGGCCTCAATAGCCCCACCAAGAGGCATAAAGTGTTAAAGGAATTGAAAAGAATTAAGACTGACATAGCTTTCTTACAAGAAACCCACCTTTCAGTAGAATCCAATATTAAGCTATACTCGACAGACTACCCCACATGGTACTATGGAGACACCATTTCAAAACGTGCCAAGGGGGTGACCATAGGAATTGCTAAGGGGGTAAGATTCCAGCTGACCGATAGACTAACAGACCCCGAGGGGAGATTTCTTTTTTTAAAAGGGAAATTAGAAGAAATGGAGTGTACCCTAGTAAACATATATGCCCCAAACACTCAACAGATTAAATATCTTACGGAAATACTAGGAAAGTTAGGAGACTTTAAAAAAGGGAGGGTCATTTTGGGAGGGGATCTGAATCTTTGCATGGACCCCGCGGTAGACAAGACGGCTCAGACAGCAGGGACCAATGAGACACAGTTAAGAAGGTTAAAAACCAGTTTATTTAGAAGCCAATTAGTGGACATATGGAGAGTGTTAAACCCGGAGA
The DNA here is from genome assembly GCA_029574335.1 of Rana kukunoris. NCBI lineage: Eukaryota > Metazoa > Chordata > Amphibia > Anura > Ranidae > Rana > Rana kukunoris. Next base: position 42,684,267 of record CM056052.1, on the reverse strand, counting down.
CGCGGGATTATACTTTCTATTCTCCAGTGCACAGATGCTATTCCCGTATCGATTATATCCTTGCTGATCACTGCCTACTGGATAGGGTGATCGAGGCAAGGATAGAACCTATGACTATATCGGATCACGCCCCAATTAGTATCTCTTTAAACATTGTGGGTAATCAGAGACCTCCCCAAGTCTGGAGGCTCAATGAAGAATTAGTGGTTGAGGTCAACAGCTTAACTAGAGTCAAAAAGGAGCTGGAAGAATATTTTAAAATAAATGACACAAGTGAAATATCAAAAGCAACACTATGGGATGCCCACAAGGCGCTGATTAGAGGGATCTTGATATCAGAAGGGGCGTGGAAAAAAAAAGAGAAAAGTCTCCTAAAGAACAACCTAATAGCCGAGATTTTTAAATTAGAACAAAAACATAAAAGAGGGGGGAAGCAACAAGAGTTATACTTGAAATTAGTTAATAAAAGAAATGAACTTAAAGATCTTCTATTCCAGGAAACAAAAAGGGAATTCTATATAATTGCCAAAGAAAGATACATGTGGGGCAATAAAACTAATAAACATCTGTCGAGGATGGTACAGAAAAAGAAAGCGAGAAATTATATTGATAAAATCAAAAATGAGCAAGGGGGGGTGGTCTATACAACAAAAGATATTGCTGAAACGTTCTGAGTCTACTATGAAAAACTATATGCAGTGAAACAGAAAAAATGGAAGAAAGAGGAGAAAAAAAACAAAATTCTAGACTTCCTGCAAAGGGTGGGACTAACAACAGTAAACCCAAAAGATACGGAAGCATTGGATAGGCCATTTACAGAGAATGAAATACAGATAGCCCTGGCTGGCATGGCATCGGGTAAAAGCACAGGCCCAGGTGGCCTTACATCTTTATACTACAAAAAATGTAAAGAGATTCTCCTTCCACGATTATGCCAATACTTTAACGGCCTAGGAAACGATTATACCCTTAGTAGAGAAGCCGCAGAGGCAACCATAACTGTCATCCCAAAAGAAGGTAAGGATGCTAAAACCTGCTCAGGTTACCGGCCAATATCGTTGCTTAATACAGACTTAAAACTGTTCGCAAAGATATTGGCTGAGAGAGTAAAAAAGGAGATGGCGGGGTTAATTCATCCAGACCAGACAGGCTTATTCAAGGAAGAGAGGGGAGAGACAACGGCGCGAGGGCGCTTCTTTTGCTCCATAAAATGAAAGACAGTGGGAGCCCCAGTCTATTCCTGTCGATCGACGCTGAAAAAGCGTTCGACAGGGTAGACTGGGGATTCATGTTACAAACCTTGGAAAACATGGGATTTGGACCAAGAATGATGAAATGGATTGGCACCCTTTACCAGGCGCCAAACAGCCAGGATTAAAATAAACGGTGGCCTGTCCCACCCTTTCACAATGAAAAATGGTACAAGACAGGGGTGCTCCCTTTCACCACTTCTATTTGTGTTGTCTATTGAACCCCTACTGTCTAGGATTCGTAAATGCCCAGGAATACAAGGATTCAAAATAGGTAAAGATGAGCATAAACTGTCTGCATTCGCAGACGATGTGCTCTTCTATCTCACTAACCCTAAAACCTCAATCCCTAACTTGCTGAAACTATGTAGACAATATGGGGAAATCTCAAACTTTAAATTAAATATTAATAAAACGGTAATACTCAATGTGAATGTACCCAAGCATGAGGCACAATTACTAAGATCGGAATATAATATCCCTTGGGTGAAAGAACTTAAATACCTAGGGATTCAGTTGGCAAACACGGTGAAAAAAATCTATAAAATAAATTATATTCCCCTCTTAGAAGAAATTAAGACAGAAATAACTAGAGTTAAAAATAGACAAATCTCATGGTTTGGACGAATAAACTTTTGCAAAATGGTCCTGTTACTAAAGATCCTTTATAGGTTCCAGATGATCCCCATTAAACTCCCGACACAACTGATGCGAACCCTCAAAAACTTGATGATGAACTATATATGGAGAAATAAAAAACACAGAATATCATTTCAGACCCTCAAGCAAACAAAAAATAAGGGGGGACTTGCTGTTCCTGACATAAAAAAATATTACGACGCAATAATCCTGTCGAGGGTGGTAGAATGGGCCAGAGGGAATGTAGAAAAACGATGGGTCAGTCTGGAGAGCGCACTAGCAAAGGCGAGACTTGACAAAATCATATGGAATCCCACACAATTTAGGACACTTAATACGGATACACACGAAATCACTAGAAACGCACTAAGAATTTGGAATCTAACACAAAAACAAATTGATAAGAATTTCAACTCACCTCTTATCGCACTAAAGGACAATGATTATTTTCCACCAGGGAAAGTTGAGGTGGGGGGAAATTGGGTCAAAAACGATAGGGCACAATTAAGAGATATAATGCAACAAGGACACATAATAGCACTGGAGGAATTAAAACAAAAAGAAAATCTTTTGACTCTTAATAATTGGAGGTACCAACAGCTGAATCATTTTATCCAAAAACTACCTCAACCTGTTAGAACTGAGGATCAGTTGACAGACATCGAAAAACGATGTATTACAGAATATGCTAAAGGACTGATATCAAAGATATACAAAATTCTAAGACAGCTAGACGAGCCAGAGGTACCCCCATTTATTAAAAACTGGGAGAGGGAATTAGGTTCACATTTATATAGGGCCACTATAGAGAGAATCTTAAGATGGACCCACACCTCGGCAACAGATACCCGGACGCCAGAAATGAATTTTAAATGTATATCAGGCTGGTATATCACACCTGTCAAGTTATGTAAATTTAAGAACGGGCAGTCAGCCGACTGTTGGAGGGGTTGTAGATCTCCCGGGACAATGGCCCATCTATGGTGGGACTGCCCCAAGGTTAAAAGGTACTGGGAGAATATCCTGGGATGTGTGGAGGAAATTACGAAGGGGAAAATCAAAAGAGACCCGTGGACGGTTCTTTTTCACGGAGGAGGGGAAGGGACTAAAAAATATAAAGAATCCCTGGTCCCTCACTTACTAAACGCAGCAAAGAGGCTGATTCCCAGGAAGTGGCAGGAAACAGAGTGCCCCACGGTTTGGGAGTGGATGGATGCCGTGGAACAGACTTACCATATGGAAGATCTTAGAAATAACCTAGAAGAAAACAATCACAATAGGAAATGGGATAATTGGAGAATCTTTAAAAGATCGTGGAGTTATGTAGAAAACTTAAGGGCTGATACTTAAGGATAAGAAGGGAAAATAGGAAATAATTTGACAAGGGAAAGGATGCAATAAATGGTGAGGTGGGCGGGGGAGGGGGGGTAGGCAGGGGGGAGGTAAAGGAGAAGCGGGGTTAAAAAATATTAAATGTCCTTGATGAAGGAGAAATAATTAAATAAATAAATATTTGAAACCTTTAAACTTAAAAAAAAAAATAGAGTATTATCTCACTAATGATGCAAAACCAAAACTAGAGTCGCTAAGGGCCAGAAAGACTGAGTGCACTAGGTCTACTCTATGAGGTTAAAGTCTGAAGTGAAAAAAAAAAAGAGGGGGGCACTCTCTCGTCCCCCCTTTTTTCCTGCGGACTGCCAGGTTGCGTGCTCAGATAAGGGTCTGGTATGGATTTTTGGTGTCACTCTACGCCATATTTTTGGGGGAAGCCCACCCATTATTTTTTTTAATTACACAGGGTTCCCCTTAATATCCATACCAGGCCTGAAGGGCCTGATATGGAATTTGGGGGGACCCCCACACATTTTTATTTTTTTCATTTTGGTTCCCTGCACAAAATGTCATTTTTGAAGGAAAGAATCCAAAAATCTAAAACTACTCACAGTCGGTCCCTGACAATACAAATACAAGTCATTGAGAAAAATGGCATTTTTTTCAATGACTTTTCTCTGTATTGCCGGGACCGACAATTCACGAATATCTGCGAGTAGTTTTAAATTACTTTTTTTCCTTCAGCAATGACATTTTGTGCAGGGACAGTTCTAAACACAGGAAACATGCACTACTTTACAAGCATACTTTGGACATGCCCCAGGTACGAAATTTAAAGGAATATTTCACTTTTATTGTTTCACTTTAAGCATTATTAAAATCATTGCTCCCAAAAAAACAGCCGTTTTAAAAAAAAATTGCATTGATACATGTCCCCTAGGGCAGGACCCGGGTCACCAACACTTTTTATGACAATAACTTGCATGTTAACCTTTAAAATTAACACTTTTGATTTCTCCCATAGGCTTTTTGAATTGAACACTCCAAATTGCGCCCCTTTATGGACACACTGCCACTGTTTGCAGCTCTTATTTGTTTTGGAAAATTAAGAAAGAAATGAAAATGTAATTATTTTTTTATTTTTTCAAATTCTAAAACTTTGTGACAAAAGGCGAGTTCTGCAAAATACTCAACATGCATCTTAGCAAATAGATTGGGGTATCTACTTTCCAAAATTAGGTCATTTGGGGGGTTTTGTGCCATCTTGATATTTCAGGGCCTCCAAAACTGTGATAGGTAGTGAGGAGTGAAATCAAAAATGTACGCCTTTAGAAATCCTGAAGGCAGTGATTGGTTTTCGGGGTCCCGTACTCGGCTAGGCCCCCAAAAAGTCCCACACATGTGGTTTCCCCGTACTCAGGAAAAGCAGCAGAATGTATTTTGGAGTGTAATTTCACATATTTCCATGGCATGTGTGAGCAATATATAATTTCAGTGACAGCTTTCTGTAAAATAAAAAAATGTTGGTAATTTTTCAATCACTTGTGGCAAAAAAATATATATTTAATGTGCTCAACATGCCTCTCAGCAAATTTACTTGTGGTGTCTTATTTCCAAAATGGGTTCATTTGAGGGGGTTTGTACTGCCCTACCATTTTTGCACCTCAAGAAATGAGATAGGCAGTTATAAACTAAAAACTGCGTAAATTCCAGAAAATGTACCATAGTTTGTAGACGCTATAACTTTTGCGCAAACCTATGAATATACGCTTATTAATTTTTTTTACCCAAGACATGTGGCTGAATACATTTGGCCTAAATGTATAACTAAAATTTAGTTTATTGGATTTTATTTTTTTACAAAAATTATAAAATATATATTTTTTTTCAAAATGTTCAGTTTTTTCATTTATATCGCAGGGAATAAAAATCCCAGAGGTGATCAAATACAACCAAAATAAAGCTCTATTTGGGAGAAAAAAAAAGGATAACAATTTCATTTGGGTACAGCATTGCATGACCGCACAATTATCAGTAAACCACTTTAATACCAGGCCCTTACACCCCCTTCCTGCCCAAGCCAATTTTCAGCTTTCAGCTCTGTCGCCATTTAAAATGACAATTGCATGGTCATGCTACACTGTTTTTTTTTTTTTTGTTTTCTAACCAAAAAGACCGAAAATTTTGTAAATAAGTACGTTTTGTCCTTCACTGATGGGCACTGATAAGGTGACACAGATAGGCACTGATATGCAGCACTGGTTCTTTGAAGCAGGATATGGTTACTCATATTTTCAAGTTCTGAGATCTGGTATGAACCTGACTTTAGCGCTGTTAATGTGCTTATGATTCATGGTACATTTGAACTCATGGGTGGCACTGATGGGCACTTAAAGGCTACACTGATGGGTACTTATGGGGGGCACTGATAGGCGGCACTGATAAATGGCACTGATAGGCATCCCTGGTGGCACTGTCAGGCATTGTGGATGGGTAATGATTGGCAGCTGCCTGGGCACTGATTGGCATATCCCTGGAGGTCTAGGGTGGCATACCTGGTGGTCCAGTGTAGGTGGCCATCCCTGGTGGTCCTGGCAGCAGCCTGGTGGTCCTAGGCAGGCATTCGAGGGGGAGCTGCACTGATACACAATCAGCACAGACCCCCCTGTCAGTAGAGCAGCTGATTGGCTCTCCTCTACTCGCGTCTGTCAGACGCGAGTGAGGAAAAGCCAATCAATCAGCTGTGATTGGACACGGCTGATCACGTGGTAAAGAGCCTCTTTAAAATCCTTACCTTTTATTCCAGGGTGACCCTCTCACATCTGTCACAGAGGTATCCATCCTGGAGCTATTGTTCCTTTACTGTATACATATTACTGTTTTCTATTAGTTTGTGGGGGGAAAAAAAGAAACAGATTGGAATATAAAAATATGCATTACACGTGCAAGATATGTGATGCCAGAAGATGGAAAATTGTACTGCTTTGTAATACCACATGTAGCGCCCCCCCCCCTTATTTGGCAGGGCGTTACGCTAAAGTTAGTGGAAAATGGGAGATTTACATTGCTTCCACTCACAAATTGGTTAAGTTCAGGCTGCTGACAGTTTAGAACTGCCTTCTGGGTCAGTCTGCATGCTAGGGGAGCTGTTTTTACCCCTGGGTGACAGTTGGCGCTAGAAGGGGTTCTGACAGACCCACTTTCTCCCAGCAGCCAATCAGAGGAGGATCTTCCCTCTGGACATGCTGGCGGGAGGGTATATCTGTGGCAGACGCCTGAGAGAAGGGAGCGACATTCTATGCGGGGCCCGTGTTCCAGGTGGGGCATCCACCTTCGGGGTGCGCGTATCCATGGGCCCCGCCATCGAGGCCTACCTGGCCGAGGCTGCGCACCAAGAGGAGCTTCACCCTGACATCGAGAGGGGCCCCAGCGGCTTGCTGGGTCCCCGATCCTAAGCTGGGAGCTGTACGGTGGGGGATTGGCTCGGGAGACCCAAAGGCAGAGGTTGTCCGCGAGGCCTAGGCGAACCACCGGGGATCCAGTCATCACTACATGACAGGTACACTTCAACTGTCTTATGATGACTACAGAGAGTGACTTACTGGGAGGATCCATTAGTTCTACCCTTTGAAAAGTATGGAAATTCCTCAGGCCTGTGGCAGAGGCCCTAATTCCTGCCACTGACTATTGCAAGTCACCTTCCGGCTGCCAGGCCCAAATTACACGCCTGTCCGGGGCACTTTACCCACTCTGATGGGAGTGGCGACAATTAAGTGTGACTGTAATGAGAGCAATATCCAAGGCCTGATACTGCAGTTTTCTTCCGCTCATCAACCTTTCTCTAGTGTGCCATGTTGATGTTGGCCATGTTGGGCCTTGGAATAAAACTTTGAAAACGCACTCTGATGTCTGGACACTCGCTTTATTCACTTTCTACAAGTATTCACCCCTAGACAAGCATAATTGGTAACTTCATATGCCGACCCCGAAATCAACCAGCGGCTCCTTCGAGGGTGAGTGCTACACACAGTATAAAGACATCTCCCAAGAATACAATTAAATGATTTGTATTTTTCCCATGTAGCCTTTGAAATTACGTAAAGAGTTTTACCCTATGCCAGCTGAACAATACAGTATTTAATAAAATGTATGTTTGCAATGATACATGTACCATAGGGCAGTGCCCAGCTACCTGTGCCATTTGTTTGACAATATATTGCCTATTACCTTGAAAATGGTCAGAATTGATTTTCAAGATATTCCTCCCATAGACTCAAGTGTACAATTTTCAAAATGAATGATGAGTTACATAAACAGCTGGTGAACTGAGTCCATGAACAATCATTCTTGTGGTCACCCTTGTGCCTGGCCCAGTGCTGTCACACGGGGGTAGGGGGAGGTTCCTCAGTCTCTGTAAGCTCTGGCTAGTATCCAACTGGACCTTACACAGGACTTAAGCCTCGTACACAAGCTTGTTTTTCTCAGCAAGAACCAGCAAGAAAACAGCTGGCAGAGCTTTCTTGCAGAGTAAACCGAGCGTGTGTACGAGGCTTTCAGGTTTCTCATCAAGAAAACTGCCCAAAATCTCGACGAAAAAAATAAAGAACCTGTTCTCCATTTTTCTCGTCGGGATTCTCGGCACTGTTTTTCTGCCGAGAAACCCGAGAGTGTGTATACTTACCTGTCGTCATGGAAACCCACGCTTGCTCGAAATGACCTTGGCGCAATGCACGGTAGCTTCCTAGGCATAGGTAGATGGTGTAGCATCTACCTATGGTGGAGCTATGGTGGAGCTATGGTGGAGCTCGTGCTCGTCGTAGTCGATGATGTCACCGTGTTCGCACCATTCAAAAGAACGGCGGTTCTTTTGAATGGAGTGTCTGTACACTCAGCCAGCAAGAGATTCTTGCCAGCATCTCGGCAAGAAAAACTTTTTGTTACCTGACGAGAATCTGGACCGTGTGTACGAGGCTTAATAAGTTGTGAAGAGGGCAGCGGAAGAGTGATGAGAAAGGAAGTATAAAATGATGATGCGGGCCTGGCTCTAAAGGAAAGGTGTTACGGGATTACTTCAATATGCACTTTTATGTGGATGATATTGATATACCAATATTTTTATAGGTATTTGACACTTACGATTCACATGATATAATTTCAAACTTGCATGTGAAGTCAAAGCCATATTGACCAGTTGCTGACGACGACAATGATGTGATTCCACCAAGTATCAGGTCTCCATCTTCTTTTATGTTCTGTACATCTCCTGATAATGCAAGATTGCATGGAGGAGCTTCAGAACAGACTCTGATGGTGATGATGAGCAGCAGAAACAACCTCATTATTAATGTGCTCAGGAGATATATCTAAGAGAAAATAAACTTGCTGAATATAAAATAAGTAATACAGTATGCCACATACATAATATATTTTAAATTACTTATTTTTTTTCATATGGGCCAGACATTATACACTCTAATGCCGCATACACACGACAACAAATGTTCGATGTAAGCTTGTTGTCGGAAATACCGACCATGTGTATGCTTCATCGGACATTTGCTGTCTGAATTTCCAACAACAAATGTTTGAGAGCTGGTTCTCAATTTTTCCAACAACAAAAATTGTTGTCGGAAATTCCGCTCGTGTGTAGCCAATTCTCGACGCACAAAAATTCTACACATGCTCGGAATCAATTTGATGCATGCTCAGAATCAATTTGATGCATGCTCGGAATCATTGAACTTAATTTTTCTCAGCTTGTCGCTGTGTTGTACGTCACCGCGTTCTTGATGCTTGGAATTTCCGAGCAATATTTGTGTAACCGTGTGTATGCAAGATAAGTTTGCGTGAACTACCGTCGGAAAAAATTCTGTTTTGTTATTGGAAATTCGGATCGTGTGTACGCGGCATAATAGGGGTGAGTGAATCTTCCTTTGTTCACTTCCTAAACTTCTCCGCAAATCTTACTCACAGTTGGAAGTTCTTGAATTTTGAGGTGAACTCCATTGAGGTTTATAGAGGGTGGGGTATTAATAAATTCTTGCCATTTGTAGGGCTGGTAAGCAAACTATTGTGATGCAAAAGACATGGAAGGCCAGGCACTGCCATGGGGAATGTGTACCAATGACAGAATTGAAAAAATCCATATTTAATATATATATATATATATATATATATATATATAGGGCTTTTTTTCAGGGGGAACTCGGTTCCACCACCTCTGGCTCAGACCCTTTGGTGCCTGATCACCACAATCACTTGTAAACACAGAACTTCTATAGACTTCTATGTTTACAAGTGACAGCTCTGAACTCTGGCCCAGATTCAGGTACATCTGCGCATTATTGGACCGGCGTAGCGCACCGCCTTTACGTTAGACGTGCGCAATTTTGCCGCATAATCACCCTATTCTCTTAGCTTTTGCGCAGAAAATTGCGCATGCATAACGTTTTTTCAGAGGCGTAAGGCGGAGTAATACAAATTGGGAAGGACGTGGGTGTGTTACATTGAAATGAGCCGTGACCCCATGCAAATGAAGGGCCGGCCGGCTCGCGCATGCGCGCTTGAAGGAGACCATGGTCAGCTCCGCTGTGCGCATGCTCACAACTCGGGAGCGGCGCAATCAGTGAAATTGGAAATGGACTAGGGCAACGTTGTGAACTACGCAAACAGCATAAATAGACAGAGACAAACGCACTTCCTTTGCAAAAGTACATCCCTTTGTATCCCTCCCTATACAGCAAGGTGCTTTTGTTTATTAGCGTTTGTTTATTTGTTTGTGACGTGTCTTTGAGATATTTCGGGACTGTTTTGCAGAGTGATTTTTGTCTTTTATGTGTTTTCTTTGTTGTTATTTTGTTTAAATTATATTTTTGCTGGGGCATTTTTTATTTTTGCTCGTCATTTATTTTATTTTTTTGGTTCTGTTTGTGTATGATTTTGGAATGTGGGGGTGATATTCCTGCGGGAAAAGGGGTGTCACCCTCATTTGTGGTGGAGAAGGGATCCCCAGGTCTGTGTGAATGGTGTATGAATGTACAGTGACATAATTGGAGCCGTGGCATGGTGTTGCAGCTCACAAGTCCTGCATGGTGGACTGGTGCCAATCCAATGTGATGAGGATGTGGGGTGTGTGTGCTAGGGACCACAGTGGTGTGCATGCATGCATTCTCATTGTGCCATGATTAATGTGTGTGTTTAACGTGCAAAGATGCATAATGTGAGCTGGCATGAGATGGGGTCATGAGATGGGGTACCAGTGCATATGCAGAGTCACCTTGAAGGGAAAAGACAGGAGGATGTTAGTAGTGCATGTGCCCCTTGTGATGTGTGCATCATGGGGGGGGGGACAGTCATGCCTGCCACCCATGTTACTCACCAACCAGCCAGCTGTCCCCATACATGTTCTGTTCGAAATCTGTGGGGATGGGGCTCTGATTGTATATGTAGCTGTCATGGGTGTCATGGGTAGTGCCATGTGTTGGGCTGCTGATGTCCTCCTGCAAGGTTGTGGTAATTCCATGATGGCATGAGGGGTGAATCTGAAGATGCGAGACACCTCAGAATCACTCATGCCAAAGATGTCTATGCATGTGTGATATATCAAGTGAAGAGTGAGGGGCTTGTATCAGATAAGGATATTGTATTAGATTAGATTAAATTGTAAAGTTTATATAAGCAAATAAAAAAAATTAAAAAAACATCTCCCGTGCCCTCCTTAGTGCCCTCCTCAGTGCCCTCATCCTTCTTTGTTCATCTAAAGTCAGTAGTATAGCTATGCGCGACGATGCCCCTGGCATGTTGGCATACAGATTGTTGTGCAACACGTGTGACTGCTGAGCTCCTCACTAACAGTGTTGCTTTATCTAACAAGTAGACTTTTTTTCTCTTTTTAGACCAGCTTTTATATGGTCTAATTTTAGACAGGACATTTTGCTGTTGCGCACACTGCGTAGCCTGCGCTGCCCTAACGTTCTTTTGTGGATCCCCGTAAGTCCCTCATTAGCATATTTGACTAGCAAATCAATGGTCTGTCTAGCGCACTTTTGCGCGGACGGATGCGCCAGTCTAACGAAATTACGCCGGACAAAAAAAAGTAGATTTTTTGCGTATCTCGTTCTGTGGATGCCGTGCATCGAAACGCACGTGCACATTTCGACTTACACACACGCATCTCCTGTTGCGCAGGCGTAATCGCTCTGTGAATCTGGGCCTCTGTGTGTAACCCCCTCAACTTTGCACTCTGTATGTAATGCAATCCTGGTATTTAATGCCCCTTTAAGACCCTTTTACTGTTTGTGAAATCTGAACGGGTCGTGGTTGAGTTCCTGCACGTATTTTCTGAGAAAAAAAGCTCTGTATATATATATATATATATACCATTACCTTTCTTACGCAGAATTATCATCTTTCCCTAAAAGTTCCAACACACATTAACAATATGGCTGCTGTGAGCCCACACTTTTTTTTAAGGGGGCTAGGTTATCTATCTGACCAGGGACAAATTCTATATACTTCATTATAGTTTTTCCTTAATTTTGGCAGTGAAGCCATAGTAGCAGTGAACCCGAAAATCGTCCCTACACACTCAGTGGTCTTAAAGGCTAAGGTCACCTTTTTTTTTCTAAATTCCAGCCCCTCTATGTACCAATATAGCATTAATGTACTTCTTTTACAAAAATAAAACAGTTTTCCATTAATTCTACGCACACTTACCATACTCTCTTCATAGCTGTTTAACCACTTCAATACCAGGCACTTCCACCCTTCCCGCCCAAGACAATTTTCAGCTTTCAGCGGCATCGCACTTTGAATGACAATTGGGCGGTGATGCAACACTCTACCCAAACCAAATTTTTATAATTTTGTTCCCACAAATAGAGCGTTCTTTTGGTGGTATTCGATCACCTCTGGGGTTTTTATAGTTTGCTAAACAAATTTAAAAAAAAAAAGTTTTTTTGTTTCTGTTTTAATTGTTTTTTTAAATTTGCGCGTTTTCTCCTTCACTAATGGGCACTGATATTGTGGCACTAGTGAGTGAGTAACTTGTATAGCGCTACAAATGCAAACTAAATCGCCTCAAGGCGCTTTTTGTATCCAATGTCATCCTGTGACTTCAGAAGAGGTGGGTCTTAAGTTTTTTCCTGAAGGCCCGATGGTTTTCTTCCATGCGTATGTCCGTGGGTAGAGCGTTCCATAGCCGTGGTCCTTGGAATGCGATTCTTCATTCTCCTTTAGATATGTAGCGTGTCTTGGGGATGTGGAGGAGGTTTTGGTTAATTGCCCCGAGGGCACGACTAGGGGTATAGTGTTTTATTTTCTTGCATAGGTATTGAGGAGCATTGATCAGCTTTACCAAGATCGTTGTTGCGGCGTGTCATACTAACAGCCCTGTGGGCACAGACCAGCTGTTATCCTGAAAGACGTCACATAGAGGTCAGAATCGAAGTCATGCAATTCTGTACCCAAGTGGTTAAAAACACTTCTCAAATATTTCTGCCTTTCTTCATGGACACACTTTAGCACTGATGAGGTGGCACCAATGAGTTGGCACTGATAAGGTGGCACTGATGGGCACTAATATGCAGCACTGATAAGCTGCATTGATAGGCGGTACTAATGGGCATTGATAGGCGGCACTGATGGGTACTTATGGGTGGCACTGATAGGTGACACTGATGCACACTGATAGATGGTACTCCGTCAGAGACTCTTTACCAAGATCATTGTTGCGGTGTGTCAGACTGAGGTCCACCGATCGCCACACTGCACATCCCTCACGGGCACACGCCGGATGTTATCCTGAAAGACGTCCAGTCAGGATAGCGGTCGTGCAATGCTGTACCAAAGTGGTTAAAACACTTCTCAATTATTTCTGCCTTTCTTCCTGGACAGACTTTAGGTCATGACACAGGGAGGAGTTGAGTGTAGATGATGCAAGGTGTGTGCTAATGAGATCAGCTGGTCAACTCCTTCCTGTGTCATGACCTAATGTCTGACCAGAAAGTAAGGCAGACGTAATGGAGTAGTGTTTTTAAACAGCTATGAAGAGAGTGAGGTAACTGTGGGAAGAATTAATAGAAAGCTGTTTTTTTTTAAATCTAGCTTTTAATGTAGAACTATAGGCAAAAGAAAATAAATCATTTTGGAAAGAGTAAGGGAGGGTTACACCCCCTGTCAGATTTTTTTTTTTTTGCCATCTGTGTCCCATTTTAGAGACTTCTCTTCACTTCCTGTCCCATGATCAAACAGGAAGTAAGAGGAAATCCCTGCAAATTAAAGGAATTTCCCCAGGTCACCAGAACTAGTGTCCCCATTGGACGATTTCCCCTCTATTACTGTTCTGGGGACAACCCAGTGTTTGGGATTTAATTTTTATTTTCACCTTCAATGATAATAGTAAATAGTACTAATAGAAATGGTAAAGCTCTCTAACAGGGGCACAGACAGCAACACAATTGACAAGCCTTTTAAACCTTTGCACTGTATCAAAAAAACAAAACAAAAAAAAACTTTTGTCTTTAGTTATTGTCACAGACCCCCATACTCAAGAAAAGTCTATCCACCATCTACGCTTCCTTTGTCCAGTACCAGCACAATCCAAGGTCCCTTAGCCCAGTGGTCATCAACCCTGTCCTGCAGGGCTCACTAACAGGCCAGGTTTTATGTATCACCTTGGGGAGATGCAGACTGGAATACTGCAATCACTGAGCAGCAAATTATATCAACTGTGATGTATTTCAGTTATCTTGCAAACCTGGCCTGTTAGTGGGCCCTGCAGGACAGGGTTGATGACCACTGCCTTAGCCCACCCAGTCACTTGTCGAAGCATCAGTGTAGGGTGGAAAACATCAGACTCTTTATTCAAATACAGGTACAGAGATGTACACTCAAGAGGACAATCCCCCTCTTTGCATAATGATATAGGGAGGGGTAAACCTTACCTCCTCCAGTAACATGAAATACAGGTATTCAACTTTCCAACAGTAAACCGTTTTATCAGCAGGGAGGGCTGTTGGAGGAATTCCCCCTCCTTTACATAATAATAACACAGGGTGAGCTAAACTACATTCAATAGCAAGAGACACATAGACGGGAGTGGCTGCAGGAGAACCCCCCCCCCCCCTCAACCAGATAATCCACATACACATGTACACCCCATAATAGGTTGCTCCCAGGGCAGACAGAAACAATAGAAAATTGGGACACAGCCACACCCCAAACAATCCAGCAGTTCAAAAGGCAAAACCATCCATCTTTATATCCTCTCGATGGATACAGTTCAGAAACATCAATGTCCAAAATGAAAGAGCCCCTTCATTATTTTAGCACAAACCACACATATAGAACCCAGAATAACAGGGGTGACACAAAATGCTGAGTCTGGTGTGGTTGTGCGGTGAGTTGAGTTAGGCAGACCCAACTGGGGTTCTCGGTCACCCTGTGCCCCCAATAGACACATTGGGCCAGATTCTCAGAGGCGTTACGACGGAGTATCTCAGATAACCCGTCGTATCGCCTTTTTTTTGTCCTCGTATCTATGCGCGTGATGCTTAGCATCACTTTTGCATAGATACGCTTCTACATCCGACAAGTGTAAAAGCATTACACTTTCGGATCGTAGGTGTAATGACAACTCCGGCCAGTAGGTGGCCTTCACGTTGTTTTTTCATTTGCATATACAAATGAGGCTAGTACGGCGATTCCCGAACGCTTTTACGCCGCCTCGTCGTCGCGTACGTCGTTTTCGTCCGCGTAAGGTTACCCCAGCTTCGATGTGGAGTAACCTTACGAAGTACCGTCGGATGCCGTTGGGTGCCGTCGGATGCCATGTTAAGTATGGCCTCGGGACCGCGTCGTGTTGTGCGTCGTTTACGTCGTTTGCGTACGTCGATTCTCAATGGGGCTGGCGTACGCTGCGATTACGTCGTTTACATTGAGAACATGTGACGTCCTTTGGAGCATGCGCACTGGGCTTTTTCCCCGGCCGGCGCATGCGCAGTTCGTTCGACGCGGGGGCGCACTTAATTTAAATACAAGCCGCCCCATTTGAATTGCGCGGGTTTACGCTTGGCGATTTACGAGACGCCGGCGAAAACTACGGAGCAAGTGCTTTGAGAATAAAGCACTTGCTCTAGTACGCAGCGGCGGCGTAGTGTAAATGGCTTACGCTACGCCGCCGAAAATATATGAGAATCTGGCCCATAGTAACTTACACATAGGAGGGGCCAGGGGGAGCTGGACAAAGAGCTTTCAGTGCTCTCCAAGGTAAGCTGGATTCCATAAGTCCCCAGCCCAAAGTGGCTCCCGTCACAGTTATACTTTAAGAGAAACTACACTAAGAACATTTTATCCTCAAAGAAAATACCCTAAGAACATTTAAAGCGGTTGTTGTAACGGTCACCACCGTTTACGATCTTCCATCAACCCAAGACAGCTTATCCGAAAGTCCGACAATCCATGTAGACACGACCCATTCCATTTCCCAGAATCACGAGACTCACACAGCTCTGTGTTCTGGTTTCAAAATGTATGAATGACCAAATGCTTTAATGATTAGCTCTCTTATATACAGTATAGACATGTTACAGTTAATCAAAGGAACAAAGGAACTCTCCACCCCCTTACATCACACAATGGGGCTTACACCTTCAGATGGGCTGATTATCCCCCCAGACAACCTGACTCCGACAATAAGTGATTCACCTGCAGAATACACATTCCTATGTCAGACGTTCTGTAGGCGACAATAAACGTTTGCTGTCTAATAGCACCTAAACGCATTTGCTGTAAGTGCACGTTTGCTGTTTAATAGCACCTAAACGCATTTGCTGTAAGTGCACGTTTGCTGTTTAATAGCACCTAAACGCATTTGCTGTAAGTGCACGTTTGCTGTTTAATAGCACCTAAATGCATTTGCTGTAAGTGCACGTTTGCCGTTTAATAGCACGTAAACGCATTTGCTGTATGTGCACGTTTGCTGTCTAATAGCACATAAACGCATTTGCTGTAAGTGCACGTTTGCTGTTTGATAGCACGTAAACTCATTTGCTGTAAGTGCACGTTTGCTGTTTAATAGCACCTAAACGCATTTGCTGTAAGTGCACGTTTGCTGTTTAATAGAACGTAAACGCATTTGCTGTAAGTGAACGTTTGCTGTTTAACCACATAGCCCCGGACCATATTGCTGTCCAATGACCAGAGCACTTTTAGCGATTCGGCACTGCGTCGCTTTAACTGACAATTGCGCGGTCGTGTGACATGGCTCCCAAACAAAATTGGCGTCCTTTTTTTCCCACAAATAGAGCTTTCTTTTGGTGGTATTTGATCATCTCTGCTGTTTTTATTTTTTGCTCTATAAACAAAAATAGAGCCACTATTTTAAAAAAAATGCAATATTTTTTACTTTTTTCTGTAATAAATATCCCCCAAAAATATATAGAAAAACGCTTTTTTCCTCAGTTTAGGCTGATACGTATTCTTCTACATATTTTTCGTAAAAAAAATCGCAATTAGCGTTTTTTGATTGGTTTGCGCAAAAGTTATAGCGTTTACAAATTAGGGGGTAGTTTTATGGCATTTTTATTATTATTATTTTTTTTACTAGTAATGGCGGCGATCAGCGCTTTTTTTTCAGTACTGCGACCTTATGGCGGACACTTCGGACACTTTTGACACATTTCTGGGACCATTGGCATTTTTTTTAGCGATCAATGCTATAAAAATGCATTGGATTACTATAAAAATGCCATTGGCAGTGAAGGGGTTAACACTAGGGGGCGGGGAAGGGGTTAAGTGTGTTCCTGGTGTGTTCTAACTGTATGGGGGGTGGCCTCACTAGGGGAAATCACTGATCTTCCGTTCATACATTGTATGAACGGAAGATCAGCGTTTCCCCCCGCTGACGGGACCGGGAAGCTTTGTGTTTACAAAGCTCCCGGTCCCCGCTCTGTAACGAACGAGCGCACGTGCCCGGCGGCGATCGTGCCCGCCACCATCTCAACTCTCCCGTCGAAGCTCATGTTGGTGGCTTTGTACCTCCTGCTCCTCCTGGTGTGTGCCTGGCCTCTCTCCTGCCTGGTTGCAGCTTGCTGTCTCTCCTCCATCATGTCTTCACTCTTCAGACTCCTCATCGCACTGACTGACTAAAAAGGGGCGTGGCAATCACTAGAACGAACGTCATGGGCGTGGAAACGTGCAGAGCTTCTCACATGCGCAGTGTATAAAGGGATGAATGAGAACGTCGTTCACAGTCGGTAGAAAACGTCGGAATAACGATCGTGCAATACGACCATACGAAACTTGTTTTTTGGACTTTATGATCAGTGGATGAGTTTGTGGATTAGATATGGGAAGAAAGCTAAGGCTTGACTGACATTCGTTTATTTTTTTTTGCATAATTTTGACTTGCAGAAATAATGGAGGCCTTCAGAGAACAGGAGTTCTTCACAGAATATGTTCAAAGGGGGCCCCGATGGCAACCCCCCTTTTTTCTAAAAATGTTCTTTCCCCAAAAAATTATTTATTGAGCCAAGATCTGGCATTGTAATGGCCCCCCACCACCCCTAAAATAATCGACATATTGTTGCCACACAGCACGTGCAATTTGGGGGGCCAAGCCTGTATGGCCACAGGCTCACGGGCCACCACTGGAACATCACCAGGCACAAGTGTCATGTAGTTTGTTGAGGGTCTCTTTAGGAAATTGTGCAATATGCAGCAGCAAAGTATGACATGGTTCAGATTCTACGTAACAAACCTACAGTCCTTGTCTTGTTTGCACCGCCTGTATACTGCTGTTTAAAGTATATAGGGACAAAGGGTCTTGTCAGGGCCGATCCTCCCTATAGGCGCACTATGCAAGCCGCTTAGGGCCACGCAAAGCTGCAAAGGGCCTCCAAAATTACTAGAGGCCCCGCCTGGTGAGAAGTAATTTTCGCACCCTCACCCCGCTTCTAAACTCGCTGGCTGAGTGATTTCCGACAGCAGAACACCCCCTCCCCCCGCTTCTCAACTGTCTTTAACCACTTCAGCCCCGGAAGGATTTACCCCCTTCCTGACCAGGGCACTTTTTGTGATTCGGCACTGCGTTGCTTTAACTGACAATTGCGCGGTCGTGCGATGTGGCTCCCAAACAAAATTGGCGTCCTTTTTTTCCCACAAATAGAGCTTTCTTTTGGTGGTATTTGATCATCTCTGCGGTTTTTATTTTTTGCGCTATAAACAAAAAAAGAGCGACTATTTTAAAAAAATTCAATATTTTTAACTTTTTGCTATAATAAATATCCCCCAAAAATATATAAAAAAAAAAAATTCCCTCAGTTTAGGGCAATACGTATTCTTCTACATATTTTTCGTTAAAAAAAAATCGCAATAAGCGTTTATTGATTGGTTTGCGCAAAAGTTATAGCGTTTACAAAATAGGGGATAGTTTTAGAGCATTTTTATTAATATTTTTTTTTTACTAGTAATGGCGGCGATCAGCGTTTTTTTTCAGTACTGAGACCTTATAGCGGACACTTCGGACACTTTTGACACATTTTTGGGA
Source organism: Rana kukunoris (assembly GCA_029574335.1). Lineage (NCBI taxonomy): Eukaryota > Metazoa > Chordata > Amphibia > Anura > Ranidae > Rana > Rana kukunoris. The sequence continues at coordinate 42,665,499 of CM056052.1, read as the reverse complement.
CCATTGGCATTTTTTTAGCGATCAATGCTATAAAAATGCATTGTATTACTATAAAAATGTCATTGGCAGTGAAGGGGTTAACACTAGGGGGCAGGGAAGGGGTTAAGTGTGTTCCTGGGTGTGTTCTAACTGTATGGGGGGGTGGCCTCACTAGGGGAAATCACTGATCTTCTGTTCATACATTGTATGAACAGAAAATCAGCGTTTCCCCTGCTGACAGGAACGAGAGCTATGTGTTTACACACATAGCTCTCATTCCCCGCTCTGTAACGAGCAATCGCGGGTGTCCGGCGGCGATCGTACCCGCCGGGCACGCGCGCGGGACTCGGGGGCGAGCGGGGGGCGCGTACGCGCCCCCTACTGGCCGTCGAAAGTGCCACGTAGGACAGCCGACCTGCCGCTGTAGAAATGACGGCGGCTGGTCGGCATGTGGTTAAATTACTTTTTTCTGAGAGTAATCTCTTGTTGTGCAGGGACATTTCTGAACACGTGCCACTACTATAGACACCCAGCAGGTACGATATTTAAAGGGATTCTTGATTTTTTTTTCACTTTAAGCATCATTAAAATCGCTGCTCCAGAAAAAACGGCCGTTTTTAAAACTTTTTTTTACATTGATATTGGGCTTTAAAATTAGCACTTTTGAATTCGAACGTTCAAGTTCCATAGACTTCAATGGGGTTCTAAATGTTTGCGCGAACAGGCATTCTGTTCGCGCAAACATTTATGTTCGGCTCATCCCTACTTAGAAGCCAGGCTGTCTACCAAGCTCAAATCCACATCTGACCTGTACAGACTCAATTAGCATCTCAACAGCCTAGGTTACACAGAGGAATGAGTCACTCTTGACCGGTAGGGTCAGAATAAGCCAACAACTTGTAATATCTCAAGATATCCTGCAATACATGATTTATAAGTAATATCCCATCTCATGTAATTTGATATAATTTCTCAGTTACCCTATGCCCCTATCGAACTTGGGGTGACCCTAGACCCAAGAGTCATCAGTGACGATGGCACAGGCGTACCCCCCATCCTTCAAAAGTCTTTGGGTGTCACGGGGCCATTCTGTTAGGCTACGTACACACGATCTAATTTATCTGCTGAAACTGGTCCGCCGACAAGTTTCAGCGGACAAATCCGATCGTGTGTATGACCTAGCGGACAGGTTTGTCCAGCGGACAAATTTCAAAGCATGCTTTGAAATTTGTCCGCTACAATGAATGGATTTGACGCATGCGTGGAAGTATTTTACTTCCTGGCATGGTGACGTGGCGGCGTCAACGTCACCGCCACGTCACCGTGTCCTCAGCCCGAGGGGATTTTCGGACATGTTTGAGCAGACATGTCTCATCGTCTGTACGTGGTCTTACAGTTGTATACCCGCTGTCATTTTTTTTTTTATACCTGAAAAGCAAAAGCATGCTAGCTGATTATGAAATACTTACCTTGGAACGAGGTGAGTGGAACTTACCTGGTCCACACCAAGGGAGATGTCATCTTTCCTCGGCTTGTCTTCCGGGTATCGCTGCTCCAGCGCTGCGATTGGCTGGAGCGGCGATGTCGTCGCTACCGCGCATGGGAGACTTCTCGCCGGCAAGGTCCGGAAGCTGCCGGGCCTTTAGCCGAGGATCCCCACTGCGCATGTGCCGCTGCAGTCAGCAGTGCATTGCAGGGGGAATATCTCCTAAACCTTACTGATTTCTGTTTAAGTGGCTGAAATGTAAGCATTGGCCTATCAATGCTCATCAGTGCAGCCTCATAACCGCACATCGGTGAAGGAGAAAAATTACCCGTTTGCAAAATGTTATAACAAACTATAAAAAAATGTTTTTATAATTTTTGTTTTTAATTTTTTGCTGCACAACAAAACTCAGTGGTGATTAAATACCACCAAAAGCAATCTCTATTTGTGTTAAAACAATTATAAAAATTTCATTTCGGTACAGTGTTGCATGACCATGCAATTGTCATTCAAAGTGCGACAGCGCTGAAAGCTGAAAAATAGCCTGGGCAGGAAGGGGGTGAAAGTGCCCAGAAGGCAATTGGTTAATATTGCCATGTTTGCACAACAGTTGCAGCCTTATATATTGTATGAAAAATCTCTGAATCAAAATGCAGTTGCTGGTTATCTCACATAGAATGAATGTAAATGCAGTTTTGCATTTTTTTAACCACTTAAGTCCCAGACCATTATGCAGCTAAAGGACCTTGCCCCTTTTTGCGATTCGGCACTGCATCGCTTTAACTGACAATTGTGCGGTTGTGCAATGTGGCTTCCAAACAAAATATATGTCCTTTTTTTCCCCACAAACAGAGCTTTCTTTTGGTTGTATTTGATCACCTCTGTTATTTTAATTTTTTGTGATATAAAAAAATAGAGCGACAATTTTGAAAAAAATGCAATAATTTTTATTTTTTGCTATAATAAATATCCCCCTAACAGATATTAAAAACAAAAACTTTTTTTTTCCTCAGTTTAGGCCGATACGTATTCTTCTATCTATTTTTGGTAAGCGTTTAACGATTGGTTTGCGCAAAATTTATAGTGTTTACAATATAGGGGATAGTTTTATGGCATTTTTATTAATAATTATTTTTTTACTACTAATAGCGGCAATCAGTGATTTTTTTTTTCGTGACTGCAACATTATGGTGGACACATCAGACAATTTTGACACATTTTTGGGACCATTGTAATTTTCACAGCGAAAAGTGCTATAAAAATGCACTGATTACTGTGAAAATGACAATTGCAGTTTAGGAGTTAACCACTAGGGGGCGCTGTAGGGGTTAAGTGTGACCTCATACGTGTTTCTAACTGTAGGGGTGCGGGGCTGGATGTGTGACGTCAGTGATCGTCTTTCCCTATATCAGGGAACAGACGATCAGTGACATTGCCACTATGAAGAACGGGGAAGGTGTGTTTACACACACCTCTCCCCGTTCTTCAGCTCCTGTGACCGGTCGCGGGACACCGGTGGCGATCGGGGCCACAGGTCCCGCGGGAGCGGTCACGGAGCTTCGGATGGGGTCGCAGGCACGTGCCTGCGACCCACGGCTGGGCACTTAAAGGGGACATACAGGTATGTGCCTGTGCCCAGTCGTGCCATTCTGCCGACGTAAATGTGCAGGAGGTGGTCCTTAAGTGGTTAATGACTGGAATTGTACCACCGGGACCCGCCGATCATTACCGAGAGAGGCAGAACGGTGGTTTGCCTATGTATACAAGGCAGATAGCCATTCTGTTAGTAGGAAAGATAGAGATCCTGTGTTCTTGCTAATAAAGAACACGGATCTCTGTCTTCCCACAGTTGAAGCACCTCCCACACAGTGATTAAACACTCCCTAGGGACACATTTAACCTTTTGATCGCCCCTGATGTTAACTCCTACCCTGCCAGTGTCATCAGTACAGTGACCGTGCATATTTGTTAGCAATGATCACTGTATTGGTGTCACTGGTCCCCAAAAAAGTACTTTAGGGTCCGATTTGTCCGCCGCGATGTCACAGTCCTGCTATAAGCCGCTGATTAAGGCGATTACTAGTAAAAATAAATAAAAAGTTCATAAAAATATTCCATAGTTTGTAGATGCTCAAATTTTTGCGCACACCGATTAATATTCGCTTATTGGGATTTTTTTTAACCAAAATATGTAGCAGAATACATATTGGCCTAAAATGATGAAGATTTTTTTTTATCAAATTTTACAGCAGAAACTAAAAAATATATATATATTTTTCAAAATAGTTTTTTGTTTATTTTTTTATTTTTTTTATTTTTTTTAAAACAATTTTATTGAGTATATAAGAAGGCAGTTACATATTATAAATCAACACACGTGTTACAGTATAAGGAGGCAGACAACTGGGACAACGATGAATATCTATAACATTATGACCATGCTAAACAATAGGGTGGGAGAAAGGGGAGTTTGGAGTTGGGCGACCTATATGTCTGTAGGTATCAACCAACACTATTGTATGTAGGTCAGAGGGACATACAACATAAACCTCATTTGTACAGGGTCTCGGGGGGGGTTTTTGGAAAGTAGGTAATACTAGACTCTTTCCCTGTTACATTTGCTTTGACCTTGAGAGAGGATTACAACAGTGCAACCAAGGGCCATTCAAGGGCCCCCCCTTATGCCGTCCACCCCTAATGGGAACATTCTGTGAACGGAGGTGGGGGGGGGCGGGGGCACATGGTCGGGTTCTCCCCCCAGGGGGATTTGCCTCTGCATTCGTGTCAGGCCGAGAGTATGTTCGTGATGTCATATGGGAATCATCTAGGGTAGGATTACCAAAAGGAGCAAGAGTGCAGCTTGTTTTTTTTTCAGGGGTGGGAGATGGGGTGGGGGTCTGGAGAATGGGAAGGGGTGGAGGGGAGGGTGTGGTCGGTCGGGGCCTCGGTGGGGGAGGGGGGGGGGTTTGTCTGAGTTCGGGATCCCGTAGCGAGTCGGGGGGGCGCTTGGGAGCCCACCTGTGGGGGCAGAGTGGAGGTAGCAAGGGGTTGGGGGTCAAGCGAGTCTCTATAGTGGGACCAGCAGGCCCATGTGAGTCTGAATTTTTCATGAGTGTCCTTGGCTTGGTGAATGAGCCGTTCCATTTCTTCTATTTTGTTTACACGGGTGTGCCAGTCCTGGATAGTAGGTGGGGCTGTGGATCTCCATCGGAGGGGGACTAGTTTTTTGTTTATAGCACAAAAAAATTAAAACAGCAGAAGTTATCAAATACCACCAAAGGAAAGCTCTATTTGTGGAAAAGCTTCGCCAGCACAATTGTCAGTTAAAGTAACACAGTCCTGTGTTTTTTGTTTAATATATTTTTTAATGATAGAAATAGACAGTACAATAAGAGTAAATCAACTCTTTAACCACTTCAATAGCTGGCCATAGGGGAATGACGTCATGGTCATCCCCTCGCCGATGAGACTGGACGTTGCACAACGTCCTGTCTTCACGGCGTTCTAGGGCGCGCGCGCGCGCACACCCGCGGCACCACTCACGATCCCGCGCGCATGCTTGACGGCTGCGATTGCCGCGATTTCCGGCAATCACGTCAGGAGGTGGATCTGTGTGTGTAAACACACAGATCCACCTCCTGTCAGCGGTGAGATCGATGTGTGTTCCCAGTACAGAGGAACACACATCGATCTCCTCCCCCTGTGAGTCCCCCTCCCCCTACAGTTAGAACATACTTTAGGACACATTTTAACCCCTTCAGCGCCCCCTAGTGTTAACCCCTTCCCTGCCAGTCACATTTACACAGTAATCAGTGCAGTTTTATAGCAATAATCGCTGTGTAAATGTGAATGGTCCCAAAAACGTGTCAAAAGTGTCCGATATGTCCACCGCAATGTCACGGTCACAAAAAAAAAAAAAAACGCAGATCGCCGCCATTACTAGTAAAAAAAAAAATGCCATAAATCTATCACCTATTTTGTAGACCTATTTTGTAGATGCTATAACTTTTGCGCAAACCAATCAATATACGATTATTGCGTTTTTTTTACCAAAAATTCGTAGAAGAATACGCATCGGTCTAAACTGAGGGGAATTTTTTTAATATTGTGATATGTATTAAATAAAAAGAAAAAAAATGTTGTGTTTTTAAATTGTCGCTCTTCTTTTGTTTATAGCGCAAAAAATAAAAACCGCAGAGATGATCAAATACCACTAAAAGACATCTCTATTTGTGTGGGGGAAAAAACATAACGATTTATTTGGGTACAGTGTTTTGCCTGACCGCACAATTGTCATTCAAAGTGCAATAGCGCTGAAAACTAAAAATTGGTCTGAGCCATGTTGATGTCAAAGGTTTGACTGGCAGGTGCCGTGAGGTCCAGTCTCCACTGTTTCGAAAAAGCGCATACTTCTGATTGGTTTGTGAGTAGCACCATTGCTTTTTTATCTTGTATAAATAAACTTTTAAGTGGTAATGCACAAGGTCGGTGCGCCCTCCTTTCTTTTCTTTTTTTCATAATCCAAAGTACTCACATATCAAAGCAAGTTTTCCCATTGAAGTTAATTGGAACTAAAATAATTTGTTCCGTATTAACTTCAATGGAATTCAATACCGAATGCGGCCGAAAAGGCCCGAGGATGCTTTGGCACGTTTCCTGCACCCCCGTACCTCAGGCCAAAAGAGGTATTGCAGGCCAATGTTCGGCTTTTCTTGGCTCTTGTGCCCCCGTACCTCAGGCCAAATGAGGTACTGCAGGCCAATGTTCGGCTTTTCTTGGCTCTTGCGCCCCCGTACCTCAGGCCAAATGAGGTACTGCAGGCCTATTATTTGGCTCTGCTCAGCTTCCTCAGGCCAAATGAGGTACTGCAGGCCTATTTAGCTTGAATTTTGCTCGTCTTGCGAGTCAACACTCGCAAACCGAGTCAGAATTTAAATGTGGCTCCTAAAAGTTGCTCGCAAATCAAAACGCTCTCAAACCAAGTTACTCTTAAACCGAGGTTCCACTGTTCTTGGATTTTGAAAAAAGAATATGACACATTTCCCCACACAAGGCTAATGTGTAAGGTAAAGTCTACAGGCTTGGAAAAATTGAATTTTTTATAATTTTTATACAAATAAGAGATTTTAGAATCACTTTAAGAGACAAGTTGTGTTATAATAGATCAGGGAATAAGAAGAGGGTGTGAAGTCACATTGATTCAATCCCATGAGAAATAAAAGGTTCATCTCCCTGTAATTAGGAAAGCGTAGTGAGGTTCCAGGTCACACTGTCTGCTAATATTGCAAATAGAATAAAAAGAACCCACTCCGGTCATCTGTTTTTGCAGTTATATTTTCACTAAGAGCCCATTCACACCTGAGCGGCAAAACGCCTGTCGCGCGACGCTCGTGCCGCTGGAGGGGAAATTTCCCATTCATGTCTATAGAGATGGTTCACATCTCTGAGACGCCGAACGCCTGTCGCCTGAAAAAAAGTCCCGGACCCTTTTTTTCAAGCGACATTGGCGTTCGCCCATAGACATGAATGGGAAGATTTGTAAAAAAAAAAAAAAAAAAAATAAATAAATCGAAGCGCGGCAAGTAAAGCCGCGTATGCGGCGTTACTTGCCGCTCAGGTGTGAATGCAGCCTAATGCTCCATATTCTACATAGTCTTATTTTTTTTAAAGGTGTTTATTTTTGTTTTTTTTAGAGAAATTTACAAACAATCAAAAGGCGGCAAAGGCAGCCATGAGAACATAACAGCAAAACAGCTATATCAGAAAACAATAAACAGCAGGACCAACAGTAGTCCAACCATAGAGAAAAGAAGATCTCCAAACATCCACACACGCAGACAATCCAAGACACACAAACATACACACACAGCCAAAAGTTACAGCGACAACAACCACATAATATTAGCATAACCAGAAAGACCAAGAGAAGCAAATACATTGCATTAGGATCTAGCATCCCCCGAAACGGGGGGGGGAGGGCCAAGGGCCACCCCAGGGCGTCGTCTCTCAAGCATCCGTAGATCAATGGGAGGGCTGGGAGGAGAGGACCTCCCCCCAGAATTCCTTTGAAACGTCCAGCCACGGCTGCCACACTTTATAGAACTTTTTAGGGCACGCCCTACTTACGTACACCAATTTAAATTTAGGAAGGAGGCTATGAACTATATTGAAAAAAACATTAATCGAGAGGGGGCCCACATCCTTCCAGTGAAGCAGTATAGTTTTTCTTGCATAGTACAACAAAATACGTAACAGAGTCCTGGGGTGAGATCGGTAATTGTGATAATTTAGCACCCCCAAAAGTCCAACTTCAGGGATATGAGGTACCTGTAAATGAAAATATCCTTCCAAAATGCCTAGAGCCCCGGACACGTCCAGATGTGGAATGCGACAGCAGCCTCTCACTCTCCTCCTAGGCCAGAAAACAGACCTCGACAGAAGAGAGCCTGGAGCCCCCAGAAACCTATGAAACTCATCCCTCAGGGAAGTAGGAGGTTCAAACAGAGACAGTAAGAGATCAGTGGCCAGAGTCTGGGGGTCAGAGTGCAACCAGTCATGGACATAGGTGAGCTGGGAGGACAGAAAATAGTACCGCAGGTTCGGGCAAGCCAGGCCACCCACGGCTTTGGCTGCCTGAAGGGAAGATCTTTTTATACAAGGGTGACCACGGTTTCATATGAAACAAAAAAGAGTCTAGTTTCGCAGAAAAAAAAATGGTAAAGAAGTTCGGGGAGGCACGAAAACAATAAAGAAATTTGGGTAAAAAATAATTTTAAAAATATTAATACGTCCAATTAGATTAAGGGGCATTGACGACCAGGTACGGAATTTATCCACCATTTGTTGAAATATGGGGTTAATATTAAGTTCTTCATATCTAGAGAGTTCACCATATATCTGGATGCCCAGATATTTAAAGGACTGTGACAGAAGAATGCGTGACCCCTGCAGATAATCAAGCGGGACCGGGGGGCCAATCGCAAAGGCCTGTGATTTCTCCCAGCCCACCTGGAGCCCTGATACCAAACTCCGCAACCACCTGTATGAGAGTTCGAAAGGAGCTTTCTTTCCCATCAAGATAAACCAGGGCATCGTCTGCATAGAGAGAAATCTTCTTCTCCAACAGACCAGAACGGATGCCCCCAATCTCAATGCAAACAGGAATGGAGAGAGAGGGCATCCCTGCCTGGTGCCCCTTTCAAGAGAAAACTGATGAGAGATAGCTTTGTTTGTGCGGACCCTAGCACTCGGAGCTGCGTACAACTAACGGGCACATTTAATAAAGCCCTGGCCAATACCCATCCAAGCCATAGTTTCCCAGAGAAAAGGCCAACTAACGGTATCAAAAGCTTTTAGAATATCCAAAGAGAGGACCAGACCACTACATTTCGTGCATGCCGCTCTGTGGATGTGTAAGAATAATCTACGAATATTGTCATACGTGCTCCTGCCAGGCATTAAACATGATTGATCAGGCGGTATAAGGGATAGGATGACCGCCTGAAGTCTGAGGGCAAGTATTTTTGCAAGAATTTTAGAATCATTGTTCAGGAGCGATATGGGCCGATAGGACCCACATACCATCCTGTCCTTACCAGGTTTCGGTATGACCACAATAAACAAATATAGAGCAACAATTTTGAAAAAAAATCTATATTTTTTGCTATACTAAATATCCCCAAAAATATCTAAAAAAAAAAAACATTTTCTCAGTTTAGGCCGATACGTATTCTTCTACATATTTTTGGTAAATAAGCAATAAGCCTATATTGATTGGTTTGCGCAAAAGTTTTTAGCATCTACAAAATAGGGGCATTTTTATTATAATTTTTTTTTTTTACTAGTAATGACGACGATCAGCAATTTTTATCATGACTGCAACATTATGGTGGACACATGGGATACTTTTGACAAATTTTTGGGACCATTGTCAAGTTTTACAGCGAACAGTGCTATAAAAATGCACTGATTACTGTGAAAATGCCACTGGCAGTGAAGGGGCTAACCTGTAGGGGGATAGGTGTATACAATAGCATTTTCCCATTCTTCCTCACTGTGAGACAATCGTGGGTATCCCCGCAGACATCGAGTCTGCAGGACCCACGGTCGGGCTCACGTATATATACGCCCTTCTGCCTGTCCATGCCATGTTGTTGACATATATCGTTGCGCGCTGGTCAGCAAGCAGTTTGGGTGTACACCCCAAAGCTCAAACACACGCCTTTCTCTGCAGCTGTGCATCCACCACCCAAGAGAAAGAGTAAACACACTTACCAAACAAAAATTCAAGCGAGCATTAAAGGGTAATCAAATGTGAAAAATTGTGTATTACCGGCGCCAAGATACTATTATTAATATCCTTATTGAGTTTGCTGCAATTAAATAAAACATGCAACCCTAAGGCCGCGTACACACGATCAAATCTATCTGCTGGAAATGGTCTGACAGACCGTTTCAGCAGACAGATTCGATCGTGTGTACGGGCAAACAGACGGATTTGGCCAGCTGACAGATTTTAAAGCATGCTTTAATATCTGTCTGCTGGGAACCCGTCAGACCGATATGTCTGCTGGTTAGTACGCTAACCAGCAGACATATCTGCTCACACATGCGTCGAATGGATTCGACGCATGCGCGGAACTGTTTTACTTCCTGGTGCGATGACATGGTGGCATCAACTTCACCGCCACGTCACCGCCACGTCAGCGCGCTGTCTGCCGGTGGGGATTTTGGTTTGATCATGTGTACACGATCAAACCAATACATCCCAGCAGACAGATCTGTTCAAATTGGTCTGTCTGACCGATTTGAACAGATGTATTTGCTAGTGTGTACGGGGCCTAAGGGTTGGATATAAATTATGTATTGTAAAATGAATTGCGCTAACTTATATCATAAATATATAAATATATTAATTTACCACTGCAAATCATGTGAACTTTATGCTCTATAAATGTGGAATCTATAATTCCCTATAAAATACCAATCAGATAATACACGCCATTAGCAACAAATTTTTACTGCAATTTATGTGCAAAAATGCTAAAAAGTGCAATGTGAAAAAAATATATCATATAGTTCATTGAATCCATCAACAAGTGAAAACTGAAAATATGCTGCAGATGCAACCCACAAATCCCAAAAATATAATATATAACATAAAAATAATAAAAATGTATTATATATAGCGGCAATAAAAAGAAAGGTAAAATTGCACAAAAAGTCCTCTGTGAACAATTCCTTCAAAGGTAATCTGCTGTATTTCCACCTTCACCATGTATGTGCCTCACAGATAGAATGGCCACTCACCAGTTGGACTAGGTCAGGGATCTCCAAACTTTTCAAACAAGGGCCAGTTTATTGTCCTTCAGTCCTTAGGAGGGCCAGATTATTGCCAGCAGAGGCAGAAACTGTCATGGCCTCGGCCCGAGAATAAATATGGCCTCAGGGTTGGTGGTCGATAGGAGTAGGAGTAATGTCCCTATTAATAGGAGAAATAGTATCCCATCATTGGTATAGGTGGAAGAATTAGTGCCACATTGTTGGTGTCAGTGGGAGGAATTAGTGCCTCATATCAGTGGGAGGAAGGGCCTAATAAAGGCTAGCAAAGGGCCGCAGTTTGGAGACCCCTGGACTAGGTAATGAGCCTTTGGTTCATATGGATAACCACTCCTTCTGTCAGGCTTATCAGCGGTCCCTCCAAATACATTAGTTGAGAATCTTGTTCTATGACCGCTCATGAAACATATAAAAGACTATCGTGGTATAGTATGTCATAAAATGTATTAAAGTTAAAAAGTATGTATTATCCACTCACATGAAAAAGAGCTGGCACTGAGCTAATCCAGCCGTGTACAGCGATATACAAATATGCCTGGTCCGCACGTGTGCCCTGTGGTTCCTCACTAGTGGCTTGCGTTCCTAGCCTTTTTATGATTCGACCTGAAGTGACAAGCTGATAATAGTGCAGCAGAGGCTGCACTATTATCAGCTTGTCACTTCCAGTCAAATCAAAGGGGGGGACAAGGGGGCACTCAAATCAATTGGGGATAAGGGGGGCACTCTTTACTTCTGGAGGAAAGGAGATTTAGGGGTTGATTCACTAAAGGCAAATAGACTGTGGACTTTGTAAAGTGCAGTTGCACTCTGCAAGTACAGTTGCTCTAAAGCTTTGTAAATAAGGTAAAGCTTCACTTTTCAAAGAATACCCAATCACCTGCAAGAAAAATAAAAACAAAACAGCATTTTTACTTGCACATGATTGGATGATGGAAGCCATCAGAGCTTCTGCTCATTTACTAAGCTCTGGAGCAACTGCACTTGGCCTTTAGTAAATACACCCCTTAATCTCTAAATACGGAAATGCATCAGATGACGGAGAATCATGTCTCCTGGTGCTGCTGAACCTCAGCGCAGCTTTCGACACAGTAGACCACAAAACTCTGCTCACTCGTCGGACAGAATTAGCCGGAGTCGCAGACTCTGATCTACCCTGGTTCGCATCCTTCCTAGAGAATCGATCCCAGACAGTGAAACTAGGAGCTTTCACTTCGGAAGCACATGAGTCCCTCAAATCCTTATCTACTATCTACCTCCGCCCACTCCTCAAACAAAAACAAAACATCAGCAAACAGGACCTGCTCTATCACTCCTACGTTGATGACACTCAACTTTAAATTTGCATCACCGACAAAAAGGACCAATACCACGCACTAGAAAATTGCCTCTTTTTGATCGATTATTGGATGACGGAGAACTCCCTCAAACTTAATGGATCCAAAACAGAACTTCTTCTCCTCCACGCAAACCGAAAGAAAAACTCTAGGACAACATGCACACCACCCACCATCCTTGGGCAAATCATCACCCCAAGCACCAAAGTCAAAAGCCTCGGAGTCATCTTTGACTCAGACATGACTATGGACGCACAAATAGGATCAGTAGTTAGCGGATCTCACTATCTTCTCCGCCTGCTGCGTAGACTCATCCCCTTCGTCCCGGAAGAGGACACAGCAGTAGTGGTTGGAACAATCATCAATTCCCGACTTGACTACACAAAGTCCCTCTACCTCAGACTCCCCAGATACCAAATTTTGCGCCTACAAGTCGTCCAGAACACAGCAGCCAGACTGGTAACGGAAAAAAACCCTGGGAATCAATCACCCCGTCCCTGAGGACCCTCCATTGACCCTTCATTGGCCATCAAGAGATACCTCCTATGATGTGCACATGCGCCATGGTTACGTAAGCCCAGCTGATCAGCAAATTAGCTGTTGTGCTATGATGTACGGCGCATGCGTAGTTCGGCTGGACATTATTTGATGGGGGCACGTCTCGACAAAACATCGGCCCAGCTAACAACTGTCTTCATAGGAGAGAAGAAAAGGTCCCATTGGTCAAACTTCTGAAATCATCGTTATTGTACAAATATGGAGGATGTTTTCAGTGATCATACAGGAGGGGATATAGAATATTACATTCACAGTTCTGATTTAGGTTTTAGATTCAGCTCTATCAGAGAGGGAGAGAGAGAGACAGAGGGCAAGAAAGAGAAAGGGAGAGAGAGATTGAGAGAAACTAAGGCCGCATACACACGATCAGTCAAAACCAATTAAAACGGACTGAAGGTCCGTTTCACCGGTGTGGGCTCAATCGGTCAGTTATTCTTTTGGTCAAAAAAAAAGAGAGCTCAAAACCGATCATTAGTATGCAAAAGCATCAGTTAAAAAGCCGTGCATGCTCAGAATCAAGTTGACGCATGCTTGGAAGCATTGAACTTAATTTGTTTCAGCACGTCGTTGTGTTAAAACACGTAAACGTCACCGCGTTCTAACACGATTGTTGTTTTGTTGTGTAGGCACATCAGACCATCAGTCAGCTTCATCGGTTAACCGTTCTCATCGGATGGACAGATCGTGTGTACAAGACCTAACTATTTACCTGCCACTGCAGAGAGACTAGGAACTGTCTCTGTACCTGGAGATGCTATAAGACCCCAATGACAGACAGACCCTGAGTGTGTACAGATTAGGGATGAGCTTCTTGTTTGAGTCAAAACGTATGTTCGACTCGAACATCGTCTGTTCGTATGTTCGTTGAAAATCGAACAAAATAGGTCGTTTGTGCCAAATTCGAGTGACGCTCCACGGCCCATAATTCACTGCGGCATTGCGCGCTGATGATTGGCCAAGCATGCTGTATGTCCCGCATGCTTGGCCAATCACAGCGCACAAAAAACGGAGAGCCATAATTGGCCAAAGCCAGGGTGGCTTTGGCCAATTATGGCTCAGGGCTTTAGCACACGCCCCACACTATAAAAGGCAGCCTGCAAGGCGGTCTCGTGTAGTGTGTTGCGGGGGTGTTAGTGAAATCAGTCCTAGAGAGAGAGAGAGAGACAGTGTATGTTTTTCTAGATAGATAGAGCAGGCAGGCTAGTCAGTATAGTTAAATTTACAGTGTGTAGAGGATATATATACATCCCAGGAGTTGTACATATATTTATACACTGTATAGTTTAGCTAGATTAGCTATTCCTATTTGTCAGGCAGTTGATTGTCTTCTAACGTGTTATATTGCCCGTGTGCCGTATAGTTTGCACCTAAACGTACTTGTTGTGTACTGTACTTGTGCCGTATAGTTTGCACCAAAACGTACTTGTAGTTTACTGCACTTGTGCTGTATAGTTTGCACCTAAACGTACTTGGTGTTACTGCACTTGGGCCGTATAGTTTGCACCTAAACGTACTTGGTGTGTACTGCACTTGTGCCGTATAGTTTGCACCTAAACGTACTTGGTGTTACTTTACTTGGGCCATATAGTTTACACCTAAACGTACTTGTAGTTTACTGCACTTGTGCTGTATAGTTTACACTAGGGTTGTCCCGATACCAAGTATTTGTACTTGTACTCCCGCAAATACCCCCGATACCCAAAAAGAATACTCCCCCCCCCGTATAGTTTGCACCTAAACGTACTTGGTGTGTACTGCACTTGTGCCGTATAGTTTGCACCTAAACGTACTTGGTGTTACTTTACTTGGGCCGTATAGTTTACACATAAACGTACTTGTAGTTTACTGCACTTGTGCTGTATAGTTTACACTAGGGTTGTCCCGATACCAAGTATTTGTACTTGTACTCCCGCAAATACCCCCGCGGCAGCGGCGGCTTTGTATATACGGCGGCGGCGGCTTTGTATATACGGCGGCGGCGGCATCATCATCAGGTAGGGGGGGCATGGCTGCAATATGGGGGGGACATGGCTGCAATATGTGGGGGACATGGCAATATGTGGGGGACATGGCTGTATATGGGGGGACATACATGGCTGCAATATGTGGGACATGACATGGCTGCATATGTGGGGGACATATATGGCTGCATGTGTGGGGGACATACATGGCTGCAATATGTGGGACATGACATGGCTGCATATGTGGGGGACATACATGGCTGCATATGTGGGGGACATGACATGGCTGCAATATGGGGGACATACATGGCTGCAATATGGGGGACATACATGGCTGCAATATGTGGGGGACATACATGGCTGCAATATGTGGGACATGACATGGCTGCATATGTGGGGGACATACATGGCTGCATATGTGGGGGACATACATGGCTGCAATATGGGGGACATGACATGGCTGAAATATGGGGGACATGACATGGCTGTAATATGTGGGGGACATACATGGCTGCAATATGTGGGGGACATACATGGCTGCAATATGTGGGACATGACATGGCTGCATATGTGGGGGACATACATGGCTGCACTATGGGGGACATACACGGCTGCAATGTGGGGGACATACATGGCTGCAATATGTGGGGGACATACATGGCTGCAATATGTGTGGGACATGGCTGCATTTGGGGACACATTTAAAAAAAAGTATCGGTATTCGGTATCAACGACTACTTGAAAAAAGTATCGGTACTTGTACCCGGTCCTAAAAAAGTGGTATCGGGACAACCCTAGTTTACACCTAAACGTACTTGTAGTTTACTGCACTTGTGCTGTATAGTTTGCACCTAAACATACATGTAGTTTACTGCACTTGTGCTGTATAGTTTGCACTTAAACCTACTTGTAGTTTACTGCTCTTGTGCCGTATAGTTTGCACCTAAACGTACTTGGTGTTTACTGCACTTGGGCCGTATAGTTTGCACCTAAACGTAATTGGTGTTTACTGCACTTTTGCAGTATAGTTTGCACTTAAACCTACTTGGTAAAAGTAAAAGGCTTGACTGACATTATCTTTTTTTGCTTAATTTTGACTTGCAGAAATAATGGAGGACTTCAGAGAACAGGAGTTCTTCACAGAATTTGTTCAAAGGGGGCCCCGGATGGCAACCCCCCCTTTTTCTAGAATTTTTCTTTCCCAAAAAAATTATTTATTCAGCCAAGATCTGGCATTGTAAATGTCTAAAATAATCGAAATATTGTTGCCACACAGCACGTGCACTTTGGGGGGCCAAGCCTGTATGGACAGGCTCACGGGCCACCACTGGAACATCAATGGCCTCATCAGGCACAAGTGTCATGTAGTTTGTTGAGAGTCTCTTTAGGAAATTGTGCAATAGGCAGCAGCAAAGTTTGATTCCACTTAACAAACCTACAGTCTTTGTCTAGTTTGCACTGCCTGTATACTGCTGTATATTGCTGTATACTACTGTTCAAAGTATATAGGGCCAAAGGGTCTTATAATGACCTGGGGGGAGTGGTGGCAGGGAACCCCATGCTATTTTTTTCAGTGATTTGTATCCATATTGCAGGGCCATGGACCAAACATTACATTAAAGTCGCAAGCAGTCTTAAATTACTTTTATCTTATAGTAATCTCATTTTGTGCAGGGACAGTTCCAAACACATGCCACTACTATAGACACCCAGCAGGTACGATATTTAAAGGAATGTTTCATTTTTTTTTTTTTTCACTTTAAGCATCATTAAAATTGCTGCTACAGAAAAAACTACAGTTTTTAAAACTTTTTCTCATTGATACATGTTCCCTGGGGCAAGATCCGGGTTCTCAAAGATGTTTTCCAACAATAACTTGAATATTGGGCTTTAAAATGAGCACTTTTGAATTCGAACGTTCGAGTCCCATAGACTTCAATGGGGTTCTAAATGTTCGCGCAAACGTTCGGTCCGTTTGAATGTTCTGGTGCGAACCGAACTCGGGGGTGTTCGGCTCATCCCTAGTACAGACTAAGAATTATTTTCACAAACTTACCCCTATTTGCCTTTATATTACCAATTACCGCCCCCCCCCCATACAAAATCAACTGCTTTAGCCATGCTAAAATGTATTTGGTCCTAACAATAAAGCATAGTTTAATTGAATTGAGAGAGAGGGAGAGAGAGATAAAGAGGGGGAGAGGTGGGAGACAGGGGGAGTGGAAGAGAGGGGGAGAGGGAGGGAGAGGGGAGACAGGGAGAGTGTGTGTGAGAGAGAGAGAGAGAGAGAGAGAGAGAGGGGGGGAGAGAGAGAGAGAGAGAGGGTGAGAGAGAGATGGAGAAAGAGACAGAGGAAAAGAAAGAGAGAGAGATGGAGAGAGCGAGAAAGAAAGAAAGAGAAAGAAAGGGGGAAAGAAAGGGGGAAAGAGAGAAACATAGGTAAAGAGAGAGGGGCAGAGGGGGAGAAAAAGGGGAGAGAGACATAGAGAAGGAGAGAGGCCAATGGGAAAATAAGAGAGAGCGATGGGGGGAAAGAGAGGGAGGAGAAAGATAAAGGGAGAGACAGAGACAAAGGAAAAGAAAGGGAGAAAGAGAGACAGAGAAAAAGAGAGGGAGAGAGAGAGACAATAGAAAGAGAACAGGAAAGAGAAATAGAGGTAGAGGGGAAAAAAGAGACGGGAGAGAGAAAGAGAGAAAGGAAAAGGGGGAAAGACAGAGAAAAAGAGGGATGGAAAGAGAGAGGGGGAGAGAGAAAGAAAGAGAGAGTGGGAGAGAGACAGGGAGAGGAAGAGATGAAAAGGGAAAGAAAAAGTGAGAGGGAGAGAGGGGGAGAACGATAAAGGGAGGGAGAGAGATAGAGGGAGGGAGAATGAGAGAAAGACAGAGGGAAAGAAAGAGAGGAAGAGAGATTGGGAGAGAGAGAGAGAGGAGACAGAGGGAAAGAAAGATAGAGGGACAGAGATGGGGAGAGAGAGAGAGAGAGAGAGAGAGAGAGAGAGAGAGAGAGAGAAAGAGAGGAGAGGGAGAGATAGAGGGAAAGAAAGAGAGAGGGAGAGAAAGAAGGAAAAGGGGAGAGAGAGACAGAGGGAAAGAACGAGAACGGGGGGAGAGAGAAAGAGGAAGGGAGAGAGGGAAAGACAAAGAAAACAAGCGAGAAAGGAGTGATGGAAAGAAAGGGAGAAGAAAACACAGAGAAAAAGAGGGAGTAAGGGGAAGGAGAGAGGGACAGAAAGAGAGAGGGGGCAAGAGAGTGAACACAAGAGGAAGGGAGAGAGGGAAAGACAGAGAAAAAGAGGGAGAATGGGAGAGAGAGAGAGAGGGAGGGGAGAGAGTAAGAGAGAGAGAGAGGGAAGGGGGAGAGAATGAAAAAAACTGAGAAAAAAGAGAAAGGGAGAGAGAAGGAGGGACATGAAAGACTCTGGACTTAGAAATTCTTTACATGGACTCACACCCATCCTTTTATATTACCCCCAAAGACAGCCCTAGGTTTCTCCCTCCATTCCCATCTGAACACCTACAAATTCAACTGCTTTGGCAATGCTAAAATGTATTTGGTCCTAATAATAATTTTCAGTGATCATAGAGGAGGGGATATAGAATATTACATTCACAGTTCTGATTTAGGTTATGGATTCAGCTCTGTGCAGATGATAACCCAACCTGTAATTTCATGTATTCTATTAGACATACTGTATACCAACTAGGCTAAAAAGACACAAAACCATCCGAAAAAGGGGGAGAGAAAGACAACGAGACAGAGGGAAAGTAAGAGGGGGAGGGAGAGACAGAGAGAAAAGAGAGAGGAAGCGAGAGAGAGAGAGAGAGAGAGAGAGCGGCAGAGGGAAAGAAAGAGGGAGGGAGAGAGAGACTGAGAGAAAGAGAGAGAGAGAGGAAGAAAGAGAGGGGGAGAAAGAGAGGCAAGGGGAAAGAGAGAGGGAGACAAACAGAGGGAAAGAAAGAGAGAGGAAGAGAGAGTGAGAAAGACTGAGAGACAGCAGCAAAGAAAGCGAGAGAAAGAGAGGCCAAGAGAGGGACAAGGGGAAAGAGAGAGGGAGAGAGGGAGAGGGAAAGAAAGAGAGAGGGAGAGAGAGAGTCATAGAGAAAGATAGAGAAAGATAGAGTGAAAGAGACAGAGAAAAAAAGAGAAGGAGAGAAAGAGGATGGGAAGGGGGAGGCAGAGAGAGAGACGATAGTATGTATAATGTATTTAGAGTGGAGTGGATGGAGGTGTGCAGAGTGTGAGATGTAGGTATGCTGTAGATGAAGTGGAGTGGTGTGTGGAGGTGGACTTAAAGGTGACTTACCTGTCAATGTGGAGTTTCTGTCTGTCTCTGTCTGTACACTGACATAGGAAGAAGAGGTCCTCTTTTTATCAGTCTTCTTATCATTATTTCTGAACGTAAATACATTTATAGTTTTGCACAAAGAAAAAAAAAAGCTGTTGTGCTTATTTCCAATAAGATAATAAAACTTGACATATATAAAGTGCACTGCACTATAAAACTCTGCTTAATAAAATACTGATAAAATACTGATAAAAATGTGCATTACTAATTCCCCAATAATGTCATTATAAATATATATAAACTGTGCAAAATGTGAACACAATGTGACAAGTGTACCTATGTGTACTAGTGTCAGTGTAGTGTTGGTGCACTTACTCTGAGATGTCTTCTCTCCTCTCTCTGGAACGAAAAGACTTCCACAAGGAGAGATGACATTACTTCCCCTGTCTGTGTTTACACTCACACAGGCAGGGGAAGCATTCCATTCGCCAGGACCAATCACCAGGTCCAGGCCAAAAATCATTGGCCTGGGCCTGGAGACTGATCGGTTCTGAAGCGAATCCGATCCTGGCACCCGATGGTTCGGGAACGCTTAAAGAGCTCACACATGGTAGAATGTAGGTTTGAATGAGCTAGCTCTCATCTCCCCCATCACATATGGAGAAGGAAGGATTCACATTTCTTAAGATGTAAAAGTTCTAGTATGTTAGTTAAGAATATACGTTCTCTATAGTACAATATTGACTAGGTGTCAGGAAAGGGTTCATCCGTTGGTGGCACTGTCTGTCTCTTGGATCTCAGTGCCAGTGTCCACCAGTTGGTGTCTTCCTATGCTCAGGACCTGTAGTGAGAAGACTCACCTGTTGGTGGCACTGTTGGATCCTTGGGCCATAGTACCGGTGTCCACCAGCAGGTGCAATCTGTTACCTGATCCTGTCACCCTGTTCTGATCGCCATCTGGTCCCACCTGTTATCCCTGCCCTGCAGCCTGATCCATCAACCCTCTCCCTGTCTTGTTTGTTCCCTGTCCTCATCTGCTGACTCCCCATGTATGACCTTGCCTGGCTAAAGTTTATGTTTTTGCAACATCCCTTTGTCCATCTGCTGATCTGCTGTGTATGACCCTGGCCTGGCTTACGTTCAAGATTGCGGTACTTCCCTTCTATTTGTATTTAGTTATTTGTTGTTTGTGGGTCACTGGTTGGTTGCTCACTGTTTATACATAGTTATCACTTATCTTTAAATATTTATATTCACTTTTATATGCGTTTTGGTTCTCTCTTTGCAAGTTAGGAAATTCACAATTTCGGAAATTTGAATTTCGGAATATCAAAATTTCAGAAATTTGAAAATTTGAAATTAGGAAATTCAAAATTCTGGAAATTCGAACATCGGAAATTCGAAAATTGGAAATTCAAAATCCGAATCTTCGGAAATTTGAAAAATTTGCTAAAGCGGAAATTCTGAAATTCGAAAATCGGAAAATTGAAAATTTGAAAATCCAACATTCGGAAATGTGAAAATTTGAAGTTAGGAAATTCAAAATGTTTACATTTAAAAAAAATCAAAAATCTGAAAAATCGAAAAGAGTTAATTTGAAAATTAGAAATTGGAAAATCTGAAAAAATCGAAATTGGAAAATTGGAAAAGTTAGTAGTTAGGAGATTCGTAGGGTTAGGAGTTTAGGGTTAGGGTGTTAGGGTTAGAGGGTTAGGGTTAGGGTTTATGGTTAGAGTTGGGGTTACGATTTAGGGGTTAGGGGTAAGGTTAGGGTTTCCCCTTGAAGAATAAGGCTAGGACTCAGGAATTGGAATAGGGACCTCCCACAGAGGTTAAAGGTCAGAAGGCAGGTTTACAGAGTTCAATGGTCACAAGACATGGCTGACCCACCCCCACCAAAGTGTACCACCGACCCCAACTAAGTCGGGGAAGCAACAAGTTGGAATACCAAAATTTCAAAATTAGGAAATTTAAAATTTTGGAAATTTGGAAATTAAAAATTCTATATTTTGGAAATTTGAAGATTAGGTATTGGAATTTCCTTTCAAATTTGTCTGTTAGTGAACATAACACATACGAATTCATCCGAAGTTACGAATTATGCAAAATATCAAATGCTGCATAATTAAAATCTATCTGTGGTGAGCGTATTTTCCTACAATATTACCTTCCACACATCTATGTGATATCACGTATCATCTGCAGGTATTTAGTGATCTATGTACAATACAATAACAATAATAAAAATATATATATACAAATCTAATCTGTTAATTATTTGAATATATATAATCCCTTTAAAATTACATATTCATAGATTTTATTTCACATCCACAGGGTCTTTTCTCTTTTTCCAGCCCCAGTGGGGCTTCAGGCTCACCCCCCTTGGTGTGTGTGTGTTGGGGGAGCTGGTTTAGCATCTGGGCTCCTCCTTTTTGAGGCTTGACACCAACATCTTCCCAAAAAAATGCTACTACTGTTGTATTTCTGGGTTGAGAAATTGAGAGCACACTTTGTCCTTGCATGTTTTTAAGTTTAACATTTTGGAAGGTATACCATCACAATGTACTGTATGTAAATGAATTTTTATGGCTAGAATTGTGTGGAAAAGTCCCTTGTCCTCAACATTGGGACAAGGTGTTTTGCCAGGTGCAATGCTATTTGCAAGGAACTCTTCCCATGTTAAGGGCATGTGGCCTTGTATGGTTTATGGGGGTGCACACTTTTATAGAATATGGGACTTGGGAGGGAGCCCATTTTCATGCACAGTGTATGTAAAACCCAAATCAAAGATAACATATGTATGTGCTGCTGTATATATAGTGATTATATACTGTATTTCACACTGTGGGTACTTAAGGGGTAATTTTCTTATACATTTTGTCTGGAAATCCTGCCAGTCGGCGCATGTAAACCTGTCTATCAAGTCTATACATGCCTCCTCAACCGTCCTTCCATGCTCAGTTTATGGCTTCCCACTGCAGTGCCAAGGGTAGCCAATAAGCCACTTCTTCCACCTCCTGTAATAGAAACGCTGGAATAGAACATGGAACTTTGGTGTGAGCATGGAAGTTCTTTGGTGTGAAACAAAGGGGGTTATTTACTAAAGTCAAATCCACTTTGCACTACAAGTGAAAACTACAAGTACAAAGTGAACTTGAAAGTGCACTTGGAAGTGCAGTCACTGTAGATCCGAGGGTAACATGCAAAGAAAATAAAAAACTGCTGATTTTATCATGCAATAATGTGCAAGCTAAAATGCTGAGATTCCCCTCATTTCAGACTTTCCCCCAAGGTTTACAGCAACTGCACTTCCAAGTGCACTTTCAGTGCAATTTCAAGTGCACTTTGCACTTGCAGTTTGCACTTGTAGCGCAAAGTGGATTTGCCTTTCATAAATAACCCCCAATGTCACAGACAGTGATGATGCCTTGAGAATTCATACCTTGTCCATAGACTTTCCTATAGTGGTCATTAGGGATGAGCTTCGCGTTCGATTCGAACACATGTTCAAATCGAACATTGCCTGTTCGATCGTTCGTCGAAAAACTAACAAAACGTGTCGTTCGCGCCAAATTCGAATGACGCGCAACGGCCCATAATTCACTGTGGCATTGTGTGCTGATAATTGGCCAAGCATGCACCATGACCCCGCATGCTTGGCCAATCACAGCGCCCAAAAAACGAAGAGCCCTAATTGGCCAAAGCCACGAGGCCTCCCGGGCGGCCTCGTGTAGTGTGTTCCGGCTTGCTTAAGAGAGAGAAGTCAGACAGATAGTCAGTTAGAGAGAGATAGATAGATAGAGAGACAGGGCTAGATTCATGTAGAGATACGATGGGGTATCTACTGATACGCCGTCGTATCTCTGAGATCCGACGCTTGGATCTATGCGGCTGATTCATCGAATCAGGTTCCGCATAGATCTCCCTTAGATCCGACTGGTGTAAGTGACTTACACCGTCGGATCTTAGGCTGCAATCTCCCGCTGGCCGCTAGGTGGCGCTTCCATTTGTATATGCGACGAATATGCAAATGAGGAGAACCGCCGATTCAGACATGAACGCCTGGCCGTTGGGTTTTTTTTTACGTTGTTTGCTTTCGTTTTTAATCCGGCGGATAGTTACCCCTGCTATATGATGGATAAGTGCGGCGTATCCTATGTTAAGTATTGCCGTCGTTCCCGTGTCGAGTTTTGAATTTTTTACGTCGTTTACGTAAGTCGTACGCGAATACGGCCATACGTAATTTGCGTAACGTCAAAAGCAATGACGTCCTTGCGACGTCATTTGGAGCAATGCACGCTGGGAAATTTAGCCGGCGGCGCATGCGCAGTTAAATCAGCGCGGGGACGCGCCTGATTTAAATAATACACTCCCCCTAGCTGCGGAATTTGAATTCCGCCGGGGGATTTACGATCCGCCGGCGCTACTTTAGAGGCAAGTGCTTTGTGAATACAGCACTTGCCTCAAAAACTGGCGCTGGCGGATCGTAAAGAAGATAGATTACGTGGATCAAAAGATCTGCTGATCTATGTGAAATAGATAGATAGATAGATAGATAGATAGACAGACAGACAGACAGACAGACAGACAGACAGGGGTAGATTCATGTAAAATGGCGCATCGTTTCTCCGGCGTGGCGCATCTTTTTTCCGCTACGCTGTACCAGCACGGAGAGGCATGTACTGTATTCATCATTTTTCCACTCACCTGCGTAGCGGTTTTTCGACGGCGTAAGGCGGCGGAACTGGAAGTGGGCGTCAACACATGCAAATGATGGTCTGACGGTGGCGCTGAGAGATCCGTACGGTGTATCTTAAACGGCGCATGTGCACTGATGGTACCTGGCTGGCTGGCTCCTGTGCACATGCGCAGTACGGCGCAACGTCACCACCAAGATCCGCCGCACCACTTCCTACTAGTGCATAAATACGCACACAGAAGCGCCACCTTGCAAAACGTGACCAGCATTTTTTTGGAATTGCCAGGGCTTTTGTATTTAGGATGGCTGCACCAGACACTGCCGGTGACCGCAGAATGTTCAACTTCAGCCATCAGGAGAAGGCTGTGATAACGGATGCGCTCTCCCAACATGGGTTCCGCCTCTATGGGCCACAGAGTGCCAACACTGGCAAAGCGGAGAAGACACGCATTTATGCGGAAATCCTGCCTGGTGGACCTGCAGACCACCACATCTGGCCTGGTCTTCGAGGTCCGGAGCCTGGCAGCTGCTGTCCGTGAGGAGGGGAGGCAGACACGGCGACAGCAGCGCAGCAATACTACCCGCCGGCTGCCGATGCAGGCTGCCACCAATACGTACCTCCACCGGCTAGCCGTGGCAATGGAGGGCAGCCAGGCAGCCAGGGAGAGACTGGTTGAGGTTCAACCACCTGCCCCCCCAGCCCCCCCACCTGTGGCTCGCCCCAGGCAACTGCGCCCCAGGAGCCTAGGGACAAGAAGAAGCCCACGACAGGGCCGTTGATGTATGTAAAATTAGGTTTGATACTCAGATTAGGATTTTTATTTTTGTTTATCTCCCTGCACACGGTGAGGAGTGCAGGCTACAGTGTGAATGAGGTGTGAATGTGTGGGGGTGACACTCCTGCCATTAAGGGGTGTCACCCTCAGTCGTTGGTGAGAAATTATCACCACGACACGTGTGAATGGTGTATGAATGTACAGCAACATAATTGGAGCCGTGGCGTGGCGTTGCTGCTCCCAAGTCCCATGTGGTGTACTTGGGTCTAATCCAATTTGATGTGGATGTGGTGTGTGTGTGTGTGTGTTAGGGATCACAGTGGTGTGCATGCATGCATGCATGCTTATTGTGCCATGATTAATGTGTGTGTTTAACGTGAAAAGTAGCCTACCAAAAGGACCCTCCTGACTGCTCTTCCCTCAGCAGACGGGGGACTCTCGGGCAAGGGGGGACTGTGTGGTTCGGGGGTCAGGTCATCACGTAGCTCAATCTGCAGGCCCTTTCTCACGGCAAAGTTGTGCAGCATGCAACATGCCCCAATGATCTGGCACACGAAGTTTGGGGAATACAACAGGGTACCCCCAGACTTATCCAGGCATCGGAAACGTGACTTCAGGAGGCCAAAGGTGCGCTCCACCACTGCACGGGTTTTGATGTGTGCTTCATTGTATCTTTGCTCTCCTCTGGTTTGGGGATCCCGGAATGGAGTCATGAGATGGGGTCCCAGTGCATATGCCGCGTCACCTAGTAATGAAAAGACAGGAGGATGTTAATAGTGCATGTGCCCGTTGTGAGGTGTGCATCACGGGAGGGGATAGTCATGCCTGCCACCCATGTCACTCACCAACCAGCCAGCTGTCCCCATACACGTTCTGTTCAAATTCTGTGGAGATGGTGCTTTGACGGTATATGTAGCTGTCATGGCTGGACCCGGGGTCCTTGGCACAGACGTGCCATATGAGGCGTTGGGCATCGGTTATCACCTGTACATTGATGGAATGCCAATGCTTCCGATTGCAGTATATGTGCTCTGTGTCCTGGGGGGGGCCGTAGTGCCACATGTGTGCAATCAATGGCCCCCACAGTGCGAGGGAATCTGGCAAGGTTGTAGAAATCTGTCATTGCCTTCCTCCGCAGGTTCTCGGTGGTGGGTTTGATAATTTGGTTGGCCATGCGTCTGAGGATTGCGGGGACAACCTGGTGCACACATCTGCTCATGGTGGATTGCGACATCCCAGCCACCAATCCACTTGTTCTTTGAAAAGATCCACTGGCAAGGAAATGAAGTGTTGCCAGTACCTTCACCAGTGGCTGCACTGCTTGTGAGCGGTGTGTCTTGCTGGTGATGTCATCCTGCAGGGTTGTGGTTAGTTCCAGGATGGCTTCAGGGCTGAATCTGAATAGGCCGAAACACCTCCAATTCACTCATGCCAAACACGTCAATGCGCATGCGGAATATCCTCTCCCGTGATCGACCGATGCGTTCAGACAGTTTTTTAGTCCGCAGCCCCAAGGTCTGACCAGTTCCAGCAACCATCGCCAGCATCTGGTTTACATGGTCCGGGAATACCTAGGGGCAAGATCCGACTTGGACACCTTCCCCACGGAAAATCCTCTGGCTTACTGGGTCTTGAGGATGGATCACTGGTCAGAGCTTGCACAGTACGCAATTGAGCTACTGGCTTGCCCTGCATCCAGTGTTCTTTCAGAACTCACATTCAGTGCTGCTGGAGGCTTTGTGACCGATCACAGGGTGCGCCTCTCCACCGACTCTGTTGATCGACTGACCTTCATCAAAATGAATCAGGCTTGGATCAACACCAGCTACCAAGCACCTGATGCTGATGTTACTAAAGAATATTTTTTTGTTGAAATGTCTGATCCCTTTTAGACTGCGTATGCTGATGCTGAGTGACTGTCCTCTTATGCTGCTGATGGAATATCCTTCTCCTCCTCACTTTTCTTGCTGATAGCTTATAAGAAATGTTGTGTTTCTGGGCTCCGCCACCAGTGCCTAAGGCACAATTTTTCAGCCCCTGTTTAACAGGGGCGCCTAATAACAATTTTTGATGCAATACTTTGCACGTGGCTCTTTGTCGTGCTCCAATTTGAGTTATTGTGAGGGGTTGCAGTGTTGTGTTGTGCCTAAGGCCCAATTTTTCAGCCCCTGTTTAACAGGGGCGCCTAATAACAGTTTTTGATGCAATACTTTGCACGTGGCTCTTTGTTGTGCTCCAATTGGAGTTATTGGGAGGGGTTGCAGTGTTGTGTTGTGCCCAAGGCACAATTTTTCAGCCCCTGTTTAACAGGGACGCCTAATAACAGTTTTTGATGCAATACTTTGCACGTGGCTCTTTGTTGTGCTCCAATTTGAGTTATTGTGAGGGGTTGCAGTGTTGTGTTGTGCCTAAGGCCCAGTTTTTCAGACCCTGTTTAACAGGGGCGCCTAATAACAATTTTTGATGCAATACTTTGCACGTGGCTCTTTGTTGTGCTCCAATTGGAGTTTTTGGGAGGGGTTGCAGTGTTGTGTTGTGCCCAAGGCACAATTTTTCTGCCCCTGTTTAACAGGGGCGCTTAATAACAATTTTTGATGCAATACTTTGCACGTGGCTCTTTGTTGTGCTCCAATTGGAGTTATTGGGAGGGGTTGCAGTGTTGTGTTGTGCCCAAGGCACAATTTTTCTGCCCCTGTTTAACAGGGGCACCTAATAACAATTTTTGATTCAATACTTTGCACGTCCTTCTTTGTTGTGCTCAAATTACAGTTACGGTGCATAGATACGGGTTCTGAAAGACGTTTTCCAACATTAAATTGAATATTGGTCTTTAAAATGATCGTTTTTGAATTGGAACGTTTGAGTCCCATAGACTTCAATGGGGTTCTAAATGTTTGCGTGAACCCGCGGTCTGTTCGAACGTTCTGGTGCGAACCGAACGCGGGTATGTTCGGCTTATCCCTAGTGGTCATGTGATGGAATAGGCACAAAATGTATAACACTTTAATAAAGAGAAAAGTCATCATATTATTGGGGCAAGCTCCTATGATACCCTGCATGGTTGAAAAAGGCAAGGTTGACATCTGCTTCAAAGCCCAACTCTGGGAAACCAAGCAAACAAAAAATGAAAGTGTTACTAAACCCACAACAGTAAAATCAGTCTGTAAATGCAGTAAAGCATGCTTCTAATACTCACTGTGGAACCTAAAGGGATAATCCTCTGCATTGTGTAAAAAGGCTGGGAGAAAGTCCCCTCCCACTGCCTGTAAAAGCAATTCAGTGGCTGATCATCCACTAGAATAGTTTTTACATTAGAGGAAATTGCAGGTTGAAATCAAAGATATCTGGATGATGCCTGTAGCTAGAGTTGTGGCAAACGGTTCGGTCCGAGCATGATTTCCAGCTGAACATTGGCTGTTCACCCATTAAATGAACACCTGAATTGTCTGGGCGTGCAACAGTTTTTTCGGCCTGCTGAACGACCACTTTGCACTATGCCACCGCACGATACCCGGAGAGTCGTCCCTGTCCACACATGACATATTCGTATAAAGACGACACAGATTTATGTCGGTACATTTGCCCGGCATAAAGCCGGTCTGGTCACCATGTACCAGGGACAGAATGATCGAGTTAAGTCTAGTTGAAAGGATTTTGGCGGTGATTTTGGCGTCCACATTAAGCAACGAGATGGGACGGTAGGAAGCACAGGACGTGGGATCTTTATTGGGTTTTGGTATGACCACAATAACCGCTTCCGACATAGAGGGGGGGAGACCGCCCTCCCCTAACATAGCCAGAAGCAGCCCATGAAATTAGGGGCAAGGAGCTCACTGTTTCCTTTATAAAAATTCAGCCGGAAGGCCATCAGGACCCGGGGTCTTGGCCGACTGAAGTGCGGCCATCGCTACTTGCACCTCCTTGAGTGTGATAGGGGCATCCAGTATGTTGCTGGCGTTAACTGAGAGCTGCGGGAAATCGATCTGATCTAGGAAGTGGCCTAAGCTATCCGAGGTAGAGGTCGCCCTAGAAGTATAGAGATGCTCGTAGTAAAGCGCAAATTGAGCATTGATACCCAGGGGGTCACAATGGAACTCCCCCCTGTCATCTTTAATATGGGCAATATGTGGCGTGGAAAAGCGTTCACGAGCCAGCCACGCCAGTAACCTACCCGTCTTTTCCCCCTGCTCAAAAATTATTTGCGTTTGGGAAAGCAACTGTTTCTTGGTGGTCGCTACTCTCAACAGGGATATCTCCCTGTGAAGGGATCTCAGCGCCTCATAAGTCAGGTCATTTTTATCTGTCACATACCTCTCCTCTAACAGCAGGGCCCTTCCCTCTGCCTCCTCAAGTGCAAGCGGTGTGTCCTTCCTAACCTTCCCGATTGCAGTTTTGTATTGCCCCCTAGTATAGGCCTTAAACGCATCCCAGAGCATCTGGGGGGAGACCGTGCCCTCATTATGTGACCAATACACCCCCAGCTCCCCCTCAACCAGCGGGATCACCCGCTCATCAGTGACCCAAAACCCAGAGAGCCGCCACAAGGCAGACCCGGCCGGCGAGTCAGTTCGGAGGGTAAGAAGTAGGGGCGCATGGTCGGATATACCACGCGGCGGGATCTCAACCTCCTGGACCCGGGAGAGCAGGGAGTCAGTGGCGTAGATCAGGTCAATTCTGGAGAAGGAGGCATACGTGGCCGAGTGGCAGGTGAATTGCCTCTTATCCGGATGCCTCATCCTCCATACATCAGTAAATCCATAGTTTCCCGCCCAATGAGAGAGGGGGGAATCCCCACCCGTTCCAGCGTTAAGCCTATCAGCAGCCACATTAGGGACCATGTTAAAGTCTCCAGCCAGTACAACCCCAGCTGATGGGTATTGCGCCAAAAGCGGGGTAAATTTCTCAAGCACAGTTACCGAGGCCTGGGGGGGAATATAGATACCCACCACCAAAAGCTCGAGACCGTCACACAATGCATGGACCGCCGCGTATCTCCCCTCCAGGTCCAGGTGGAGATCGAGGAGGGTGAACTCAAGCGACTTGTGGACCAGGACGCTAACCCCCCTAGAGTATGTGGAGTAGGTGGAGTGATAATATGACCCCACCCATGGTTTCCGAAGTGCCTACGTCCTGCTCCCCAATAGATGCATCTCCTGAAGTATGCAGATACGGGGACTATATTTCTTTAGATGGTTAAAGACCAGGGACCTCTTGATCTTGGAGTTCAGGCCCCGAACGTTCCAAGATAGAATAGTTAATGGAGCCATAACAGAAAGATAGAGATAGAAGATAGCACAGGGCTTGTCACCGCACCCCCCAGCCCACCACTAGAGGGTTCCCACATTCCATACAATGCTATTAGAACAGTGCCAGGCAGGTTCCTAAGGAAAGAACCACATGTAGAAATACCCACAACATTACAGCTGCAACATAAAACGAACAAGGAGTAAGAACAGATACTCCAGCAAATTTCCCCATCCCCCCACCCCGCACCACCCCCCAAACCTCAGTGTGCTTTCCTCCCAGAACCAAACATGGCTACTGCCAATGGGGGATATGAACAGAAGGACACCTGAGGCCACGTACACACAATGGAATTTATCCGCTGGAAATGGTCCGACGGACCATTTCAGCCGAAAAATCCGCTCGTCTGTAGGGGCAAGCGGACGGATTTGGACTGATTTCTCCAGCGGAAAATTTCCAAAGCATGCTTTGAAACTTTTCCGCCGGACACATGTCCGTCGGATATGTCAGCTGGTCAGTACACTCACCAGCGGACATATCCTCCCGCACAAGCATCGTATGGATGCGACGCATGCGTGGAAGTTGTTTACTTCCTGGTGCGATGACGTGGCGGCGTCAACGTCACCGCGCTGTCTGCCGGCGGGGATTTTGATCCGATGGTGTCCGAGGACCGTTTGCATCGGATATGTCCATCCGTGTGTACGAGGCCTGAGTGTCACAGTACATGCAATAAGATCTCCACCATAAAAATGAGGATAAGCAGTCCCTGCCGAGCAAAAGAAAGGAGCGATCACCCGGAAAAGACACTCAATTCCGGGGGCACAGTAGCTTAAAAAAGTTTGCAGAACAGAACCATAGTCCAACAAGCCGGGGAACAGTCCGGAACATAGGGGTAAAGACGGCTGCTCTCTCCCCATCCATGCACAGTTCGGGCAAGCAAAAAAGAATAAAAAATAATAGTAGTACGTGGGTACCTGCGAGTATGTCAGTCCCCCAGCTAGGCCTGAGCCGCGGCGCAGGCCTCACATGTCCCCACACATGAAGGGTCAGGTTGGGGAGAGCAGCAGGCCCAATACAGGGGGGTACAGCCGTCAGAGAAAAGACAATGTGTCAAGACAGTGGTTTCAAAGAGGGGGTAACCGCAGCAGACATACCAACAGCGTCCAGAATCCAGCCAGCACGATGCATCTCCAGGGGAGGTAAAGAAACGTACCGTCTCCCCATCCTGAACCCGCAGCCTAGCAGGGAATAACATGCTGTACTTGATCTTACGGTTCCTCAAATTCAGCTTCACTTGGTCGAACGAGCGGCGTTGCTTCTGGGTGTCCACCGAATAGTCCGGAAAGATCATCAGCCTGGCCCCCTTATAGCGTAGTTGATGCAGTTTCCGAGATTCGCGCAGCACTAAATCCCAATCTCTAAAGTTCAGTAGTTTCAGGATAAAAGTGCGTGGAGGAGCTCCCGGGGGCCCCCGGGCAACGGGCATCCTATGGGCCCTTTCCACCACAAAGAACGGGGAGACCGTTGCCGCGGGTACACAGCAGGCGTTCCGTGAAGGTCGTGGGATCAGCTCCCTCAGATCCCTCGGGCAGACCGACAATGCGAAGATTGTTTCTCCTGTTGCGGTTTTCGGCATCCTCCGCGCGGGATTCCAGGGCCTATTTTAATGCAGGATATTTCAGTGCATTCCTGCAGGTTTAACGCACTATATTTTAGTGTGTTACTGCAGGTTTAACGCAGTATATTTAAGTGCGTTACTTTACATTTAATGCAGTATATTACAGTGCGTTAGTGCATGTTTAACACAGTATATTTTAGTGCATCACTGCATGTTTAACGCAGTATATTTCAGTGTGTTACTGCATGTCTAACATGGTATATTTCAGTGCATTAGTGCATGTTTAAAGCTGTATATTTTAGTGCGTTACAGCACGTATAATGCAGTATATTTCAGTGCATTAGTGCATATTTAACACAGTATTTTTCAGTGCCTTAGTGCGCGTTTAATGCAGTAAATTTCAGTGCGTTACTGCACGTTTACCACAATATATTTCAGTGCGTTACTTCACGTTTAACACAGTATATTTCAGTGTGTTACTGTGATTTTAACACAGTATATTTCAGTGCATTGGTGCACGTTTAACACAGTATATTTTAGTGCTTTATTGGACATTTAATGCAGTAAATTTCAGTGCATTACTGCACGTTTACCACAATATATTTCAGTGCGTTATTTCACGTTTAACACAATATATTTCAGTGTGTTACTGCATGTTTAACGCAGTATATTTCAGTGCGTTACTGCAAATTTAACACAGTATATTTCAGTGCGTTAGTGCGCGTTTAACGCAGTATATTTCAGTGCATTAGTGCATATTTAACACAGTATATTTCAGTGCTTTACTGCACGTTTAATGCAGTATATTTGCGTGCCTTATTGCGCATTTAATGCAGTATATTTCAGTGCGTTACTGCACTTTTACCACAATATATTTCAGTGTGTTAGTGTGCGTTTAATGCAGTTTATTACAGTGCGTTAGTGCACATTTAATGCAGGATATTTTAGTGCATTTGTGCATATTTAATGTACTATATTTCAGTGCATTACTGTATGTTTAACACAGTATATTTCATTGCATCACTGCACGTTTAACACAATGGCCCGGATTCACAAAGCACTTACGCCGACATATCTCAAGATGCGCCGCGTAAGTGTAAAGATGTGCCGTCGTATCTATGCGCCGTACCCACAGAACAAGATACGCCTGAAAATAGGCTTCTTCCGACCAACGTAACTTTCCTATGCCGGCGTATCGTGGGCGCATATTTACGCTGGACGCATCTGGCGCGCCCATTGATTTTCTATTTAAATATGCAAATGAGGGAGATACGGCGATTCACAAACGTATGTGCGCCTGGCGCAGGCTACGCGCGGTGCGCGTAAGTTGTACGTCCGGCCTAAAGTTACCCCTTATAAAGCAGGTGTAACTCTACACCAGACCTGCACAGGTCAGCGGAGAGCAGCTGCAGCAGCACCGTTACGGAAGAGCTGAGCAACCACACTTGCAGGACAACACATCTGTATGCCAACATGCCAGGGGCAGCCATGGTCATAGCACTACTGTGTCTACAGGCACGGAGGAGGAGGGCACGGGAGAGGATATACCGAATGCGCATGAACGTCTTTGGCATGGGGGAATCAGAGGTGTATCGCATCTTCAGATTTAGCCCTGATGCCATCCTGGAATTAGCTACAGCCCTGCATGATGACATCACCAGCAAGACACGACACTCACATGCAGTGCAGACACTGGTCAAGGTACTGGCAACACTCCATTTCCTTGCCAGTGGATCTTTTCAGTGTACAAGTGGAGTTGTGCCTGGGATGTCACAATCCACCATGAGTATATGTGTGCACCAGGTTGTCCCCGCAATCCTCACACACATGTCCCACCACATCATCAGACCGATGAGTGACATTGGTGTCAGGCATGACTGTCCGACCCCATGATGCAGACATCACGAGGGACACATGCATGGCTAACATCCTCCTGTCTTTTCCCTTCCAGGTGACTCGGCACTTGCCCCATCTCCTGGCTCCATACCGGAATCCCCAAACCAGAGGAGAGAGAAGATACAATGCTGCACACATACGCACCCGTGCAGTGGTGGAGCGCACATTTGGCATCCTGAAGTCCCGTTTCCAATGCCTGCATAAGTCCCGGGGACCCTGTTGTATTCCCCAAACTTTGTGTGCCAGATCATCGGTGCATGTTGTGTGCTGCACAACTATGCCATGAGAAAGGGCCTGGAGATTGACATATGTGATGACCTGACCCCCGAACCAAACAGTCCCCCCCTGCCTGAGGCTACCCCGTCTGCTGAGGGAACAGCAGTCAGGAGTTCCCTCGTGGAACGTATCTTTGCACGTTAAACACACACATTCATCATGGCACACGGACAATGCACGCATGCACACCACTGTGGTCCCTAGCTCACACACACCACATCCACCTCACATTGAATTAGCCCAAGTCCACCATGCAGGACTGGGGAGCAGCAACGCCACGCCAAGGCACCAATCATGTTGCTGTCCATTCATACCACATTCATACGGTCGTGAGGATAACCTCTCCCCGACGACCCAGGGTGACACGCCTTGCTGGCAGGAATGCCACCCACACTTACACACCAGTCACACTGTAGCCTGCACTCCTCACCGTGTGCAGATACTACAACATAAACTCATATTTTGAGCACATAAATAAAATAAAAAACTCATATCCTGAGCATAAAATAAAAAAAAACTCATAACCTGAGCAAAAAAAAAAAAAAGCACTCATCTGCCCTGTCGTGGGCCACGCATGATGCCACTGCTCCTGCTCCTCAGTTGCCTGGGGGGAGCCTCAGGTGGGGGGGTGGGGCATCTGGAGGAGGATCATCCCCTGGTCTCTCCCTGACTGGCTGCCTGCCCTCCAATGCCAGGGCAATGCGGGTGAGTACCGCATTTGTCTCAGCCTGCATCCGCAGCTGGCAGGTGGTGTTGTGCCGCTGCTGGCGCCTTATTTTCCTCCCCTCTGCCTGTACAGCCCCTGCAAGGCTCCTGACCTCTGCCACAAGGCCTGATGTGGTGGCCTGCAGCTCCCCAAGGCAGGTCACTATGGCAGTGCAGTTCACACTCACATCCTGCAGGCTGTCAGAGCTGGAGGTACTCTGATCAGCCTGCAGTGTGAGGGCACGCTGGACAGTCAAGGTGCAGGCAGCCTGGGTCTGGGCCGAGGAGGCCAGGCTCTCTGCCACAAGACGCAGATCACCCGATATAGCACTCATATGGCGGGTCTGCCGAGCCTGGTTCTTCGCAAGATTTTCCTCCAAGGCATCAGGATCACCGCTGGTTTTGCGTGTAGCCTTCCTGGGGGCAGGAGAGGCTTGGGGCCGGCTGTATGGGGAGGCCCTTGAGGAGGTTTCCCTGGTGGGGGAGGAGGCCCATGAGGGGCTATCCCTGATGGGGGAGAAGGCCCTTGAGGGGCTATCCCTGATGGCGGAGGTGGTTTTGGAGGGTCCAGGGATCCTCTTGGATGGTGTGCTCCTCCTCAACTTCCTCTAGAGGAGAGGTGTGGGCACTCTCCTCTGGGGATGGCGTGGGTTGCCCAGCAGCCAACGACGGCCCAGCTCCTTCCAGCACATCTGTGGATGACACAAAGCATTCACATGTTGGTGGACCCACACACTTGTCACATGTTCCCTTGCACCCCCTCACATGCTACACACCGGATAGGAGATAAAACACACTTACCTGTCCTCAAGGCCTGTTCAAAGTAGTCATAGCCCTCCACTCCCTCCACTTGCTCCCTCTGAAGACACCGGGCAACCACCTGCTCATCAGGAGTGAGCGTAATAGCAGTGGCTGGTCCACCTCCAGTGCCCCTGGCATGCCTCCTCATTGTGCCCAGCTTCTCTCTGACCACACGACGCAGATCATTGATCTTTTTTAAAATGTCCTTGGCGGTCCTTACCTCAAGGCATTGACCTGTGTGGTTATCTCCTGCAGGATCTCCTCCTTCCTGGCCTTACTGGTTGTGCCACTCTCTGCCCCATGGAGGTACACATCATACCTGATCATGGCCGAGATCACAAACGCCCTCTCCTGTGTGAAAAAATTCTTCTTCCTCCTCTCCTTCCCAGACGCTGGAGCAGACATGGCTCAAAGCAAAAATACCTACACCACAAACAAACAAACGGGTGTACTTTTGCGCTCGACGGACGCATGTCTGGGCGTATTTATGCCCTAGTCGTAGGCGGTGGGCCGGCGTATCTCAGGGGTTAAATAAATCCAAAAAGATTTCAAATGTGCTACTGTTACAATCCACAGATTGAATGTGCCCCAAGGAAGTTAGAAAAATGTATTTTATACAAAAAATATATAAAATAAAAAATATATAAAAAAAATATATATGTATATGTGCTAAGAAAGTCCTTAAAGCGGAGGTTCACCCTAAAAAACAACTTTTTACCATGTCATTCAGCATACTAGCGTGAGCTACAGTATGCCTTTATCTTATTTTTTTGTGCTGTACTTACAGTTTAATCCATTCGTTTGTTTCAGGCTACCGCGGGGGAAAAGGCGTTTCTATCAAGAGGGGAACATGATTGATGGCCGGCAATGGCGCGTCACACGTTCCGAAAATAGCCAGAGTAGGACTCGGCTCTTTACGGCGCCTGCGCACAGACTAGGAGCTGACTGCGCAGGCGCCGTGAAGAGCCGAGTCCTACTCCGGCTATTTTCGAGAATGTGTGACGTGCCATAGCCGGCCGTCAATCATGTTCCCCTCTTGATAGGAACGCCTATTTCCTGCCCGGAGTCTGAAACGAAACAAAAGGATTAAACTGTAAGTACAGCACAGAAAAAAAATAAAGGCATACTGTAGATCATGCTAGTATGCTGAAAGTCAGTGGAGACAAAGAATTTTTTTTTTTTTTAAGGGGGAATACGGCACTCGCTCCAGTAAGTTGCGGCGGCGTAGTGTAAATGGCATACGCTACGCCCCGGTCGTAGATACGCGGATCTACTAGAATCTGGCCCAGTATATTTCAGGGCTTTACTGCACGTTTAATGCAGTATATTTGAGTGTCTTAGTGCGCGTTTAATGCAGAATATTTCAGTGCGTTATTGCATGTTTATTGCAGTATATTTCAGTGTGTTACTGCACGTTTAATGCAGAATATTTCAGTGCATACTGTGGGGCAGATTCACAGAGAATTAGATTCTCGTAGAGTATCAGAAATACACTACGCTGCCGTTTTTTACCTGGCTCTACGTGGAATTCAGGTAGATTTTGTCCAGTAAACGACGGCGGCGTAGTGTATTTCTCCCGTCGCAATCCATCTGCGCGAGTAGGGGGCGTGAAGCATTTAAAATAGGCGCATTCCCGCGGCGATCGAACTGCGCATGCTCCGTTCCCAAATTTCCCGCCGTGCATTGCGCGTAAACACGTCGTCACGTCGTAGTAGCGTCGTTTACGTACATTCCTATTCCCGAACGAGTTACGTTAAAAAAAATATATATTTTAAAATCGACGCGGGAACGACGGCCATACTTTACATGGGTTACGCACTGTTAGACCAGCAAAAAGCTCCTCTAACATTACGTAGCCAAAAAATGCGAGGGACACTCGTACCTTCGTGGATCGCCGTAAAAAGTCATTTGCATATCCCGACGCATGAAAACGACGCAAACTCCTCCCAGCGGCCGCAAATATATCGCAGCGTAGATCCGAAGGCTTACGAGGACGTAAGCCTCTCGGATCGAAGCCCGAAGCCGCCGTATCATGGTTTGAGGATTCAAACTAGTGATACGGCGCGCGAAATTTGAAATTACTCCTGTCTAACACCAGTTAGACAGGTGTAATTGCTCTGTGAATCTGGGCCATAGTTTTTTACTTCACAGAAAACGTCGTTTTTTTTAATCACAAAAAATGATCGTGTGTACGCGGCATAAGATTCTGATGTCATCAAGACCAAGCCCTGCACTGGACATTATGAAGCCAAGAGCAGTCCACCGCCAGAGCAACAGGCTGATGGGGGAGTTGAAGGTCAGCTAAGTAAAAGTGCTTGTCCTTTCTCGTAGACAAAACTAGCAGTTGCAGCCCTAAGGGATAATTGTAACGTTTCTTGGATTTGGGCTTTAAACCAGCAAGTATGTGTTCTTAACTCAAAGAGGACAAAAACTACAAATACTGCTGACCTTTATTATTAGGGCGCTTACCTGTCCAGGGAGCCCGCAACGTCGGCATCCCAGCTGATCTTCGGATAGACTCCTGGGTTCTGACGCTGCCATTCCTGGTAAGGGAACAAGGCAGTGAAGTCTTTCAGCTTCACTGCTGGTTCCCTACTGCGTATGCGTTAAGTGCACTGCGCTTTCCAATTAGCCCAACGGCGGATGAAGGAGGAGGGGGCAAAACTTTCGGGAGATTGGGCCGTGACCCGTCTCTGGAAATCGGGAAGGGAACATGTCAGTAAAACAGGTCCCCGTTTCCCCCTCCCGACTGAAAGGTGCCAAGTGTGACACTGGAGGGGGAAAGAAGCATATAAGTGGAAGTTCCATTTTTGGGTGGAACTCTCCTTTAAATAAAAGTCCCTTCTATTATTCTCACCCTACTGCACTGTCTGTACTGGAGAGGTGTCTGAGCTAAGGGTGTCTGTATTGGGGGGGTTGTACTGGGGGTATGGAGAGGGGGGCCTGTATTGGGTATGTCTGTACTGGGGGTGTCTGAATGGGGGGGTGTCTGCATTAGTGCACATTTAACGCAGTATATTTCAGTGCGTTAGTGCGTGTTTAATTTATATTTCAGTGCATTAGTGGACGTTTAAGGCAGTATATTTCAGTGCGTTACAGCCTGTCTCCCAAACAACTACTGACCATATTGCTCAAATATATTCTAAGAGCTAAATTAACACCTAAAAGGGTATCAACAAGCCCTTCATCATGTAATAAAACTGCCTGTTGAGATGGAGTGAGACATGACCGGAGCTCGGCAAGGCAATGAGCACATTACTGAAAGTGGCAGTAAACACAAAAAAATGATTGGGTCTCATGCAGGTCTAGCACATTATGACACACTTACCTGCACACAGAATTCTACAGCATAGCGCTGGAACAGATCCCCCAGTGTTCCCATCTTCATCTGGTCTTCCTTCTGGGTTCATGGGCTCCAGCTGCTTGAGTGGCCAGGGCCTTGATGACATCACTCCCATGCATGAGCACGGTGCGGCTCTCTGCATTCAATGGTATACTGTGTGCTCTAAATGCAGAGTGTCACTGCGCAGGTGACTTCATTGGCTATTGACAAAGTGAATATCTCCTAAATGGTGCATGTTTAGGAGATATTTATTGTACCTACAGGTAAGCCTCCAAAAGTTTCTTAGCCTCAGTTTTTATCTCTGCATCAGGTAGACTATATAAGTCGACTTTTTCTTTGAACCTGTCATACACTGATTGGTTTTCTACCCTGTGCTCACAACTGACCTTTTCTCTGGGAGAAAGAACAGTTTCCTTTGAGACTGATGTTGGGTTTGCATCATATTGCTAGTTTTTCTTTTACCTGCCGGTAGTCAATTTGTAGTCTGCGTTGCCGCAGAAGTTCCTGGCATCTGGTTCCAGCTCCCCATAACTATTGAGAAGCAATTAGATCCATCCCCTTTTTCAGATCAATGTCAACGCCTTGGAAAGCGAAAGTGAAATTACTTGTACTGTTGAACCATACAATAATTATGTTCCAGATCTTAGCCATCAGAGTGGTTTCAAGACAGTCCATTTTGTCTCCCAATGCCTGAGCTGCATTTCTTGCTTCAGGTGTTTGCTCCAAGCAGGACTTTTTTTCAGCTGGAACTTGGTGGAACTCAGTTCCACCACCTCTGGCCCAGGCTCTCTGCGTACCACTATCACCTGTAAACACAGAAGCCATCTACAGTGGAGGTACTAGGGCCCGGCTGGGTGCTTCAGCTTAATACAGCAATAAAAGTAAGATATGTGGTCAATGGTGGAGCTTTTAGGGCCGCATGGAGAGGTCAGAGCTGAAGATGGATGAAAGTGAGATGTGGATGGGGAATGCAGAGGTAAGTGGCTGTGGAAGAAGGCTGAACTCTTCACTCTCTTTGTAGTGCACCCTCGAACTCTGCACTCTGTATGTCATGCACTCCCGGTGCATACTAGATGATTATGCCTTTTGCCTTACAGATGACTGAAAACAAAATTGTTAGGGGAGAATGCCTGAACCTGCAACCACGGCTATACTCTCCACCGGCCTTCTAACGCCTGGGCTTCTAGTAACCCCACTTACCACAACGAGTAACGCTCTGACACCTGCTGTCCTGGTAACCTGATTTATGCCTTTAAATAAGCCAAACTGATCTCCTCAGCCGCTAAAATACAGGCCGGAGAGTGCCCTCTTTCACCTTTACTTTTTATTCTGGCCTTAGAATCACTAGTGGTGGCCATCCGTGCTAACCCCAACATTCACGGTATCTCTGGTGGTAGCAAGACATATAAATGTGCTTTCTTTGCCGACGACTTGTTATTCTTTATAACAGATCCAATCACAACTCTACCCAATTTATTTGTAACTCTATCTAAGTTTGAAACTGTTTCTGGATTACGAGTTAATCAATCTAAATCTGAAGCGTTAGACATAAACCTTCTTATCTCAATACAAGATATAATACAACAATCTTTTCACTTTAAATGGTGTGCACTAGCACTCCCTTATGTTGGAATTAAACTCACTCGAGACGTTTCCACGCTATTTCAAATTAATTATACCCCCTTTATAAATCCATTGAACAAGAATTGAAGGACTGGCAGACATATGGTCTTTCCTGGATGGGTAGAATATCAGCTATTAAGATGACAATACTCCCTTGATTCTTATATTATTTCCGATCATTGTCAATTCCGATACTATTCACATTCTTTAAAAAAACTTCAATCACTAGTTTACAACCTCTACCATCCCAAATGAATCTGTAGAGTGGCTCACTCCACTCTTTACATCTCCAAATGGAAGGGTGAACTGGGAGTTCCCCACTTCTTGAAATACTATAGAGCTGCTCAACTGGTACAACTATACCAAATTCTTTCTAAAACATACCAACCCTAGTGGAAGGAAACTACAAGGTGCTGTCTAGATGGTATTTAGTTCCAGCAAAACTAGCAAAAATTTATCCCGACACTTCTCCCTATTGCTTCTCACTATTTGCAGACCTGTTAAACGAGATCCCTAGACATCTTCGAACTCTCATTTTTTTTATTTTTTCAGCAGCAAAAATTACAATAGCACGAGCATGGAAAACTCCAGTAATCAATCTTGCACTAGTAAAAGATATAGGCCCA
Source organism: Rana kukunoris (assembly GCA_029574335.1). Classification (NCBI taxonomy): domain Eukaryota; kingdom Metazoa; phylum Chordata; class Amphibia; order Anura; family Ranidae; genus Rana; species Rana kukunoris. The sequence goes on along the minus strand of CM056052.1, from coordinate 42,624,946 downwards.
GATTCACAGAGCGATTACGCCTGCGCAACAGGAGATGCGCGTGCGTAAGTCGAAATGTGCGCGTGCGTTTCGTTGCGCGGCATCCCCAGAACGAGATACGCAAAAAATCGATTTTGTTAGACTGGCGCATCCGTCCGCGCAAAAGTGCGGTAGACACACCATTGATTTGCTAGTCAAATATGCTAATGAGGGACTTACGGGGATCCACAAAACAACGTTGGGGCAGCGCAGGCGACGCAGTGTGCGCAACAGCAAATTGTCCTGTCTATTAGAGCTTATAAAAGCTGGTCTAAAAAAAGAAAAAAAGTCTACTTGTTAGATAAAGCAACACTGTTAGTGAGCAGCTCAGCAGTCACACGTGTTGCACAACAATCTGTATGCCAACATGTCAGGGGCATCGTCACACATAGCTATACTACTGACTTTAGATGAACAAAGAAGGATGAGGGCACGGAGGATGGCACGGAGGATGGCACGGGAGAGGATATACCGCACCCGCATAGACCTGTTTGGCATGAGTGATTCTGAGGTGTTTCGCATCTTCAGATTCACCCCTCATGCCATCCTGGAATTAACCACAACCCTGCAGGAGGACATCACCAGCCCAACACACCGCTCACATGCAGTGCAGCCACTGGTCAAGGTCATGGCAACACTCCATTTCCTTGCCAGTGGCTCTTTTCAGCGTACAAGTGGAGTGGTGGCTGGGATGTCACAATCCTCCATGAGCAGATGTGTGCACCAGGTTGTCCCTGCAATCCTCAGACGCATGGCCAACCAAATCATCAAACCCACCACTGAGGAGCTGCGGCTGAAGACAATGACAGATTTCTACAGAATTGCCAGATTCCCACGCACTGTGGGGGCCATTGATTGCACACATGTGGCACTCCAGCCCCCCCAGGAGACAGAGCACATGTACCGCAATCGGAAGCATTGGCATTCCATCAATGTACAGGTGATAGTCGATGCCCAAGGCCTCATATGGCACGTCCGTGCCAAACACCCAGGGTCCAGCCATGACAGCTACATATACAATCAATGCCACATCCAAATGGAATTCGATCAGAACGTGTATGGGGACACCTGGCTGGTTGGTGAGTGACATGGGTGGCAGGCATGACTATCCCCTCCCATGATGCACATCACAAGGGCCACATGCATGACTAACATCCTCCTGTCTTTTCCCTTACAGGTGACTCTGCATATCCACTGGGACCCCATCTCATGACTCCTATCCGGAACCCCCAAACCCCAGGAGAGGAAAGATACAATCAAGCACATGCCCAAACACGAGCAGTGGTGGAGCGCACCTTTGGCCTCCTAAAGTCACGTTTCCGATGCCTGGATAAGTCTGGGGGTACCCTCTTGTATTCCCCAAACTTTGTGTGCCAGATCATCGGTGCATGTTGCATGCTGCACAACTTCGCAGAAAGAAAGGGCCTGCAGATTGACCTACGTGATGACCTGACCCCTGAACCAGACAATCCCCCCCTAACCGAGGCTACCCCGTCTTCTGAGGGAAGAGCAGCCAGGAGACAGCTCACATTGGGCATCTTTGCACGTTAAACATACACATTAATCATGGCACAATGAGAATGCATGCATGCACAACACTGTGGTCCCTAGCACACACACCCCACATCCACATCAAATTGGATTGGCACCAGTCCACCATGCAGGACTTGTGAGCAGCAACGCCACGCCAAGGCTCCAATTATGTCACTGAACATTCATACACCATTCACACGGACCTGGGGATCACTTCTCCCTGGTCCTGGGGAACCCTTCTCCACCAAAATAGAGGGTGACACCCCTTTTCCGGCAGGAATGTCACCCCCACATTCACACAGCATTCACAACCCAAAAAAAAAAAAAATGACCTGCAAAAGCAAAAAATTTCCAGCAAAAAAAAAATACAAAAAAAATACAAAAAAAATAAAAAAAATAAAAATGGCGAAAAACAAATTAGTGCCCTCTGCGTGAGCCACGCCTGGGGCGCCCCCGGCCACGGCCCCGGCTTCTCAGGGGAGACTCATGGGGAAGGGGTAAAACCGGGGAAGGAGGAGCAGCCCCTGATCTCTTCCCACCTGGCGGGCTGCCCTCCAAGGCCACGGCTATTCTGTCCAGGGCAGCACCAAGTGTTGCCGTGTTGGCCTGGATAGCCAGGGTAAGGGCCCTCACATCCTGCCCAATGCCTGCTGATGTCATCTGCAGTTCATTTAGGCAGGTTGTGAAAGCCCGGGAGTGGGAGTCCAGGTTCCCCAGCGTATCCTTGATGGAGGACAGGCTCTCCTCCATCCGCACCAATGTCTGGCTGACCTGTCCCAGATGGCGGGTCTGGAGGAACTGGTCCCTTCTCAGAGTGGCGGGCAGGAGATCGGCCACCCCCCTGGTGGTCTGGGATGACATCCTGCCTCCAGCTGATGCTTGTGGCCGGGGAGAAGGGGAGGCCCTTGTGAGGGGAGCCATGTTGGGGGAGGAGCTCCCCCTTAGGGAGGCCTGCCTGCTGCCAGCCAGAGGGGAAGAGTCCTCAAAACCCAAACGTCCAGTGCCTGACATGGACTCTTCCTCCTCATGATTCTCCTCCTCCTCATGATTCTCCTGCTCCTCTTGAACCTCCTCCGTGGACTCCGGCCTTGTTGGGGGGGCCTCATTAGGCTGCTGTCCTGGGGTTGGTGCGGTCAGGCCAGATGGCCCTGCACCCTCCTGCACATCTGTGGATGACACAAAACATTCACAGGTTGGAGGATCCACACACTTGCCACATATTCCCTTTCACCCCCTCCCCCACACATGCTACACACCTGATATTAAAAAAAAAAAAAACTTACCTGGCACCACGGGCTCCGGTCAAAGCCGGGCAGGCCCTCAACTTCATGCCGATGAAAGGTCAGGGCCACCGCACGCTCCTCCGCTGTCAGGCTAATACGGCATGGTGGGCCCCCTCCTGTGCCCCTGGCATGGGCATGCATTCTGGCCAGCTTCTGTTTGACCAGACGCCGGAGGTCATTGATTTTTTTGTCAATCCCAGACCGGGTCCGTGTCTCCCCCTGCCCCGCTGAATTCACCTGGTCAGTGATCCTATCCAAAATCTCCCTCCTCCTGGCCGGGGTGGTGTTGGCACTCTCTGGGCCGTGGAGGTAACGCCCATACTCGCTAATGGCCCGGGCAAGAATCTGTTTTTCCACAACTGTAAAATTCAGCTTTCGTTTTCTCTCAGTCATCCTTCCAAAAAAAACAGTCCCAGTCAACAAAATTCACGCACACAAACAAGCACAACCAATCACAAAAAAAACACACACACAGAGAGAAAACTACTCACCAAGAAACAGTCACCAAAAAACAAAACAAAAATACAGCAGGAAAAGAAACAAACACAAATATATCAATCAAACAAACAGTCTCTCAAACACTTATCAAAAACCACTTTCAAAAATCTACCAAAAAACACCTGATCACACAGAACACTAATCTGACAACTATAAAACACACCACAACGAACAACAGGACAAAAGCACTTGGTTAAATGGGAAGGGACAAAGGGATGTACTTTTGCAAAGGAAGTGCGTTTGTGTGTGTCTATTTATGCTGTTTGCGTAGTTCACAATGTTGCCATAGTCCATTTCCAATTTCACTGATTGCGCCGCTCCCGAGTTGTAAGCATGCGCACAGCGGAGCTGACATGGTCTCCTTCAAGCGCGCATGCGCGAGCCGGCCGGCCCTTCATTTGCATCTGCGCAAAAGCTACAAAAATAGGGTGATTACGCGACAAAATTGCGCAAGTCTAACCTAAAGGCGGTGCGCTACGCCGGTCCAATAATGCGCAGATGTACCTGAATCTGGGCCACAATTTCTTGGATCATGGTGAATGAAAAATTGACCTGCATCCTTAAAGGGGTTGTAAAGGTACATTTTTTTCCCTAAATAGCTTCCTTTACCTTAGTGCAGTCCTCCTTCACTTACCTCATCCTTCGATTTTGCTTTTAAATGTCCTTATTTCTTCTGAGAAATCCTCACTTCCTGTTCTTCTGTCTGTAACTACACGCAGTAATGCAAGGCTTTCTCCCATGTGTGGAGAAAGCCTCCTGAGGGGGGAGGGGGTGAGCAGGAGTGTCAGGATGCCCACTAACACACAGCTCTTTTCTCTATCTGCTAAGTAGAGAGTGTCCTGACTTGCCTGCTTACCCCTCCCCCCTCAAGAGGCTTTCTCCACACCGGGAAGAAAGCCTTGCATTACTGTGTGTAGTTACAGACAGAAGAACAGGTAGTAAGGATTTCTCAGAAGAAATAAGGACATTTAAAAGCAAAATCGCAGGATGAGGTAAGTGGAGGAGGACTGCACTAAGGTAAAGGAAGCTATTTAGGGAAAAAATGTTTTACCTTTACAACCCCTTTAAATATAAACAGACCACATTTGACAAGGTGTGGTCCCCCTGGATTAAATACCTCCAAGCCCCATAATCTCTGGATCTAAATCTTCCTTATTTTATCTTGATTAATTTTGTTCTACTTTATTTGCTCTTCAGGATAAATATATCTTTATATATCAATATACTGTTTGTATCCCAACAATATTATTTTAACTTTTAAATAAAAATCTATTGAATCAAAAAGTTCCTGTTTCCTGACTGCAGTTAAGCAATGTACTTTCTGTTCTGTGAGGCTATATAGTTATACAGAATTTCTAACAGAGCAGAACAGGGGACAAAATTCCAGTGTAACAACCAGACATATTGCTGGCATTGTCAAAACTGTCTTCTGCAGTCTTAAAAATCCATATATTCTTGTTGCGCCCCCTTACTTTTAGTACAGGCACTACGCTAAAGTTAGCGGGTGAATGGGAGAGTTACTTTGCTCCCATGCCTACTTTGCAAATTGCAGGCTGCTGCTATTTCAGAAATGTCCTGTAGGCCGGTCTGCGGCCCGAGGTGTGATTACACCCCTGGGCTACAGTTGGCGCCACTTTTCCCCAGCAGCCAATTAAAGTAGTTCTTCACTCGCTGGGCATGCTGGGGAGGGGTATATCTGTGGCAGCTGCCGCGTGTTCTGGGTCGTTGTCGTCGTCGTTTGTTGTTCGGTTCCTCTTCTCTGCGCGGGGTCCACATTCCAGGTGCAGCATCCACGTTCAGGGTGCGCGCATCCACGGACCGCGCTCGCATGGCCCACCTAGCCTGAACCACCTGTTCCATGGAGACCCATTCGGATGTCGATGGGGGCCCCAGTAACTTACTGGGTCCCCAACCTTACTGAGAAGATCCCAGGCTGTGTGCCGTTCGGTGGGGGATCGGCTTGAGGAGAACCTGGAGGCAGGTTATCCAAAAAGGGATCTGGTTACTGGAATTGACAGGTACATGTCAGCTGTCAAACGGTGACCCCTTTCATTGCATTTACTGGGAGGATTCACTCAATCCCTATGGTTCTCTTGAGTACTGAAGGACTAAGCCTGTGGCAGAGGCCCGAGCCAGGTCTGTCATAGAGACCTGTTCCTCCCAGCAATTTAAAAGTGACATTCCGGCTACCAGGCTTATAACAGGAGTCTGTCCGGGGACACTTCACCCACTCTAACGGGAGTGGCGACGAACTGTATCTACTACTACTGAGAGCGAGACTGCTCTATTTCATATCCAGGCCTGATACCGCACTGTTCTCTATTGCTTCATCAACCTTCCCTATCTCCTGTTGATGTTGGCCATTGTTGGGCCCTGGAATAAAGCATTTGGAAATCCATTTGGTGACTGGACATTCTCTCACTGCTACTACTCACTGCTACTACCCCTAGACACATTTCAAGGTAACTTAATACGCCGATCCCAAACAACAACCAGCGGCTCCTGAGGGGGTAGCGCTATATTCTTTTTCCAGAAATTCTAGCAGAGATGCAGACAGTACTTCAGCTTTGTGAGTTAAAAATCTTTTTGCCAGCTTCCCATAAAGGACATATCATACAATGCCTGCTGTTCCGTATTAGGGATGAGCCGAACACCCCCCGTTTGGTTCGCACCAGAACCTGCGAACAGACCAAAAGTTTGTGTGAACTTTAGAACCCCATTAAAGTCTATTGGACTCGAACGTTTGAAATCTAAAGTGCTAATTTTAAAGGCTAATATGTAAGTTATTGTCCTAAAAAGTGTTTGAAGACCTGGGTCCTGCTCCTGGGGACATGTATCAATGCAAAAAAAAGTTTTAAAAACTGCAGTGATATTAAATGACTTTTTATCCTTCCGAAATTACACTTTGTGCAGGGACAGTTCTAAGCACGGGAAACAAGGAATACTTTACACACCCCCCAGGTACGAAATTTAAAGGAATATTTCACTTTTATTGTTTCACTTTAAGCATTATTAAAATCACTGCTCCCGAACAAACAGACATTTTTTTAAAACTAATTTTGCATTGATATAAGTCCCCTGGGGCAGGACCCAGGTCTCCAAACACTTTTTATGACAATAACTTGCATATAAGCCTTTACAATTAGCACTTTAGATTTCTCCCATAGACTTTTCCGGGGTGTTCTGCGGCTTTTCGAACTTGCCGCAAACAACCCAAATTGTTCGCTGTTCGGCGAACAGGCAATGTTTCGAGTCGTACATGAGTTTGACTCGAACTCGAAGCTCATCCCTATTCCATATCTTGCCCCCCAAAAGCCTCCTTACAAATCCAGCACTGGTGGCATATGTATGCTGTGTATACAGGGAGTACACTCAGGTCCCTCAAAGGCCTTCCACTGTTAGCACAATTTTACCACACTCACAATTCAGCTTTTTGCTAATTGTTTAGTTAAAGTCATCAGTCGGCATCCCTGTCCCTTTGCTTACATTCAGCTGGCCGACTGGAGAATCTCTTGGCTAGCAGCAGAAAGAATCTGGAGTTGCATAATTGGCTGCTACAATGCCATGGGCCATCGGCGTCCTAGCAACCTTCCATACAGTATTTCTTTTCAGCCCCTATATGTCCTCAATCTTCTAGGTTAGATGATGGACAACATAATTTAACCCACTTCCATACCTCCCAACATTTTGTGATGGAAATGAGAGACACCTACTAGCAAACATATGCAGGCATAGGACAAGCCCCTGCCACACCCCCTTAAAGGAGAATTAACTAAACAAAAAGGTTCATTAAATCAACAAGGGCTTTTTGTTACTCTTCCTTTATATTGGCTGTATTAAAATTTTAAATTTACAAATGCAGCAATTTAGAAACTGGGTGAAAGGTTTAGCGCTGGGAAACACTTTTTGAAAGATAAAAAGTGCATTTTATATACAACTATATAGATCAGACCAAAATGAGGGACATTGAGGTGGAAAAAGGGACAAAGGGACATTCCTCCAAATCAGGGACAGTCCCTCGAAATCAGGGACAGTTGGGAGCTATGCACTTCCTTTGAGCCCAGGCATAAGCTCATCTCTCTGTCACTCTACTTTCTCCTCCTATCAGCATGCTTCTCATTAGTACATGAACTGATTGGCTTATCATGCTGCTGTTTCCTTTCCCAGTCTGAGGTCCTGTTCACACCAGGGCGTTTACAATCCCAAAATGCTTTTCAAAACTGCCAATTCACACCACGCTTGTTCAGGTGCCATTGATTTTCAATGGCACCTTAATGAGGGTGCGATTCTGCAAACCATACCATGTGAAGCTTGACACTCAAAAAGGAGCAGAAGCTTTTGTTGGGAGACAAGCTTTATGCGCTGCGGTTTGCCATTATTGCAGCATGATTTATCACCAGATAATCATATCAGAATTGCCCCCGCGTTTATGCGCCGTTGAAAATGAATGGCATCTGAAAAGACATGGTGTGATTTGTCAGTTTTGCAGAGAGTTTTGGGATCGTGGGTAGAATAGTGGTGATTCTGCCCGCGATCGCAAATGCCCAGATGTGAATGGGGCCTGAGCTCTGCCATACAAATGGCTATAAGAGATTGATACCAGGTCTAACTCAGGTACTTACACTGCTTCCATTTAAAAAAATACAGTCAATGATATATGAATGAATTGTGAGCTGTATTAAACTGTGTCTTTTGTATTTGCCTAAAGCTCATCAGTGTGATGACATTAATTTGATCTAGAATTTCACACATAAACTTGGCCATTCCTTGTGCCAATAATGTCGCATTATTTATTTTCTCAGGGAATATTTTGACAAGATGGGATTTTCTCATGAGAAATATCTGGACAAAATACAATTAAATTGTCATCTTCTAATTGCTGCATCCATAACACTTTTGGAACAGTAAAGACCTGCAGCCACAGGGCACCAACTCCTGCCTGACTACCAGTAGAGACAGGACTCCCTGAAAAGGGATCTCCAGCGAGGACCTGTCACATCACATCAGAACACAGTGACTGAGCAGGAAGATAAGGGTTCCTCTGAGGATATGGGAACTGGTGGAGTGTACTGCATGCACAACACTGGGACAGATGAGATCATGACACAATGTGGTATACTTTTATACTTACATATCATGAAAGAAATGGAAATTGGCTAAGTGGATTTAATGCCTTATATTTAAAGTGGACATTCACCCTTCCCATCCATTTTGATTGCTCTCTTCCACCCAGGCCCTGGCCTGGGGTAGGTATACATGGAGCAGCGATGTGACAAGGCCTGAAGTCTGAGGCCTAACCATTTGCTCATGGCTCCGTGATTTGGAGCTTATCAGAGGACACGGAAGGCTCTGATGAACCTGAGAGGAAGAAAACCATGGATTTTTTTTCCGACAGAATCTTGGCTCAAACTTGTCTTGCATACACACAACGGAAATTCCGACAGAAAAAATCTGATGGAGCCTACACACGGTCGGAATTTCCAACCAAAAGCTCACATTGGACTTTTCTTGGCGGAATTTCCGATCGTGTGTACGCGGCATTAGAGGTTACCCTGCCAAAGGGAGAGACTGTGGAAAACGTGGGAAAGCATTAAGACGGACTTGTCCAGTCTATTCCTGCATATGCTGTGAGTGATGGTTGCTATTGGAGACACTGTAGGTGGGGTGCAGTGTGTGATGGGGCAATAATTCACACAGCAAGGTGTAAAGCGGCAAAACTTGAAGTAATGTAGCAACAAACCCAGTGGAACAAACCCGGTGGAAAGGCAGCACAGCGGGGTGCACTCATGGTTTCCAGCCATGTGAAAGAAGCAGAGTCCAGACAGACTGATAGCGTCTGTTGAGAGGGGCAGAATGCCAGGAATCCATAGAGGTACCATGTTCCTTATGACTTCCTGTCCAGCTGCAGAGCCACTATGGTTGACTGCCACCTGCAGTAGAGAAAATATTCTGCACCTGCGTACAGGTACAAAACACTGGACCAGCTTAAAGGCTCTTTTCTGTACTGCTATTCTGCTGTTTTTGTAAGAGACTGCTAGTTCCTGTCTGCTTGTTCTGGGCGTCCTGAGCCTTTACCCCTCTCTCCCTGAAATATTAATGAGCAATAAACGCCTTTTTGTTTTGTTCTAAAAGTGACTAGCGCCTATTTTTCTACATTTCACTAATACCAATCTCTTCTCTCACTGGGGAAACCTCCTCATACTACCTGGATTCTAGGTGAGAATGGCACATTTGCTATTACCAAAACCTGACACTACCTATGCAGCTTTCCTGTCCCACAGTGGCCTCCTCTGGACTCACTCCACTAGACCCAGTGGACAAAAAGGAGGTGGTGTCGGACTTCTCCTCTCCTCACAATGCACCTTCCAGGTTCTTCCCACACCTCCCTCTCTTTCCCCCTGCTCTTTCGAAATGCATTTGTGTTTTCTCTACAGATTGCCTGAGGGTCACAGTCATTTATCGGCCTCCTGGACCAGTGTCACACTTTCTGAATGACTTCTCTGCATGGCTACGCTATTTTCTCTCCTCTGAAGTGCCTGGCATCATCCTAGGTGACTTTAACATTCCAATTAGGGATGAGCCAAACATACCCGCGTTCGGTTCGCACCAGAACCGTCGAACAGATCGACCGTTCGCGCGAACATTTAGAACTCCATTGAAGTCTATGGGACTCGAACGTTCGAATTCAAAAAAGCTAATTTTAAAGACCAATATTCAAGTTATTGTTGGAAAATGTCTTTGAGAACCCGGGTCTTGCCCCAGGGAACATGTATCAGTGGAAAAAAGTTTAAAAAACGGTTGTTTTTTCAGGAGCAGGACAAAATGACAGTTTTCCAAAACTTTTTTTTCCATTGATACATGTTCCCTCAGGCAAGACCCGGGTTCTCAAAGACGTTTTCACAGGCAAACTATAGACACCCAGCAGGTACAATATTTAAAGGAGCAGTAATTTTATTGATGTTTAAATAAAAAAAAAAAAAAAAAAAAATCCTTTGAATATTGTACCTGCTGGGTGTCTATACCTGTGATAACGTCTTTAAATAGCACAATCACCTACCTGCCAGTAAATTAGGAAGAACTGATCTATCTAAGCTATACAGTGTATAAATATATGCACAACTCCTAGGGATGTAAATTAAGCTAAACTGACTAGCCTGCCTGCTCTTTCTAGCTATCTAAAAAGACAATCTCTCTGTCTCTCTGACTGCTTTCATTAACAAGCCGGAACACACTACACGAGGCCGCCCAGCAGGCGGCCTTATAAAGTGTGGGGCGTGTGCTAAAGCCCTGAGCCATAATTGGCCAAAGCCACCCAGGCTTTGGCCAATTATGGCTCTTCATTTTTTGCGCGCTGTGATTGACCAAGCATGCGGGACATACAGCATGCTTGGCCAATCATCAGCGCGCAATGCCGCAGTGAATTAAGGGCCGTTTTGCGTCACTCAAATTTGGTCCCTGCACACATGCCATGGTGCTGGAAGTAATCCTTGACTCTGACCTCTCCTTTAGCCCCCACATCCAATCACTGGCTAAATCCTGCTGCCTTAACCTCTGCAACATCTCTAGAATTCGACCCTTCCTGACTAATGACACCACACAGCAACTTATTTACTCCTTGAATATTTCCCGCCTTGACTACTGCAACTCTCTCCTTAATGGCCTACCTTTACGCAGGCTATTCCCCTTCAGTGTATTATGAATTCTGCTGCTAGACTATTACACCTCACTAACCTATCCGTGACTGCTGCTCCTCTCTGCCAATCCCTTCACTGGCTTCCCCTACCCCACCGTAAAAAAAATTAAATGCTAACCAGAACATACAAGGCCATTCACAACATCGCCCCCAACTACATTACCAACCTCATATGCAGATATCACCCAAATCGTCCCCTCCGCTCCTCCTGCTCTCTAGCTCCCTTGTTACCTCCTCCCATGCTCACCTTCAGGACTTCTCCAGAGCCTCTCCCATCATCTGCAACTCCCTGCCCCGGTATGTCCGATCAGCCCCTAAACTCTCCACCTTTAGGAGAACTCTGAAAACCCTTTTATTCAGGGAAGCCTATCCCACACCCACCTAACAACTGTCATGATTGGATGCCCTGCTCAGTGCGTTAATACGCCTGAGCATGGAGTAGATTTCCTCTTTTCATCTAGTTGGGGCTTATGATGTTGGTGGGGACCTGCCCCTTATTGGGGATATAAGCTGCTCGGGCATCCAGTCATGGACTTGGGCTGCATGAGTGCTGCCTAAACTGGGGAGCTACAGTTCATTGAGGGAACCATGAATGCCAACATGTACTGTGACATACTGAAGCACAGCATGATTCCCTCCCTTCGAACACTGGGCCGCCGGACAGTATTCCAACATGATAAAAAAAAACACACCTCCAAGACGACCACTGTCTTGCTAAAGAAGCTGAGGGTAAAGGTGATGGACTGGCCAAGCTTGTCTCCAGACCTAAACCCTATTGAGCATCTGTGGGTCATCCTCAAACAGAAGGTGGAGGTGCGCAAGGTCTCTAACATCCACCAGCTCTGTGAGTCATCATGGAGGAGTGGAAGAGGACTCCAGTGGCAACCTGTGAAGCTCTGGTGAACTACATACCCAAGAGGGTTAAGGCAGTGCTGGAAAATAATGGTGGCCACGCAAAATATTGACACTTTTGGCCCAATTTGGACATTTTCACTTGGGGGTGTACTCACTTTTGTTGCCAGAGGTTTAGACAATAATGGCTGTGTGTTGCGTTATTTTGAGGGGACAGCAAATTTACAAAGGGAATAGCCGCTCCAGGTGAGAACCCAAACGAGCATCCACTGCTGCAGACAACTCAGGTGCAGGCAATGCACTTAGCAAAGCAGGAACAAAAATTGTCTCTGGACAGCCGCACTCATATTGTAGCCTTTATTAAAAGAAGGACAGCACTACAAGTCACAGCAAAGTAAAATGAAACCCAACTGCTGATGCGTTTCTCACGCCATGACTAAGCACTAGTTTCAGTGCGAAACGCGTCAGCAGTTGGGTTTCATTTTACTTTTATTTTAATAAAGGCTACAATATGTTCAGAGTGCGGCTGTCCAGAGACAATTTTTGTTCCTGCTTAGCAAATTTACACTGTTATACAAGCTGTCCACTCACTACTTTACATTGTAGCAAAGTGTCATTTTTTCAGTGCCTGTTCACACTACAGCGACATGAAAGTCGGCACGACTTTTTGCGAGGCAACTTGAGGCAACTTCAAGTCACCTACAAGACAGGCAACTTTGCCAGTGGCCAATCAAACAATAATCAGCTCTGTGGGAGGGAGGGGTTTGCCTGAGAAAACGATTTTCTCTTCCTGGAAAGTTGCTTCAGTTAAGACACTGATCCGACTTTGGAGGCAACTTCCATTGAAATCAATGGGTACAAGTTGCCTAGAAGTCACCTTGAAGTAGTACAGGAACCTTTTCTAATGTCAGAGCGTCTTCAGTAGTGTGCATTAAGACGGCTCTCATTCACTTTAATGTAATTTTTCAGGTCGCGCGACATGGGGCGACACAAGTCAGATCCCAAGTCGCGGTAGTGTGAACGAGCACTCAGTGTTGTCACATGAAAAGATATAATAAAATATTTACAAAAATGGGAGGGGTGTACTTTTGTCAGATACTGTGTGTATTATATATATATATATATATATATATATATATATATATATATATAATTATAATGTATTGTGACAGTGATGTGCCTTACCATGGTGTTAGGGGACGTTGGTGTCGTCCAAGGTACTGCAGCGTGATTACAGCATGAGTGTGATCGAGCGTGAAGCTTGGATTTGAACAGTGACAGAATGTGGATGATCCCTCAGGGCAGACCATACAGCGGAAAAATTCCAACCTGCCCTCAGGTCTCACAACACTTTGAGTAAATATCTCCCTGGGGCCCTCATAGGAAGCTGTTGAGGCCAATCAGAGAGTCAGCACAGAAATAAATTGCAGTATGTTAATGGCAGACAGTTAAAAACTCACAAAGCTGCCCAAGGACTGACAGACAAGACGAGGATCTAGAAGAGCAATGGGGGGGACACTGGCAGGAGAACAGAGGACGTGGGCAGACATATAGATATTTACAACCATGAGATTTTAGGAAAAAAGCTACTCTACAATTGTATACATGAATGGGAAGATATGACCGTCTGGGAAATAGAAAGATTTTAGTCTTAGGAGATATTATATGATATTCTAGCATGCATATTCTATGAACAGGCTCAGGATAAAATATACAACTATAGAATAATACCAAACATATCGGGGCTCTGGACTGAACAGAATATATGAAGTTATAGGATTATAAAAAAAATTACCCAGAGAACTGATTATAATGTAGATACAGTAAAGTGATTATAGTATAGATACAGGGGGTGCTTATAATATAGATACAGGAACGTTATTATAATAACATTACAGGAAGATTATTATAATATAAAAAGGAGGTTTTAATAAAATAAACAGAAGGTCATTGTAAAACAGATACAGGGATTACAATACAGATATAGGGAGGTGATTACAATACAGATATAGGGAGGTGATTACAATACAGATACAGGGAGGTGATTACAATACAGATACAAGGCAGTTATTACAATACAGATACAAGGAGGTGGTTTTATGCTCTTATACATCAGTAAGGGTACCAGACTATATGGCCATAAAAATGGATTGTTCTGTAAACAGGCCACCATTGCAGTATTCAGTGTTATTTTTTTGAAGTAACGAGACCGGTTCTTTCTCACCTGTCAGTGTAGATATCTAGGCACAGTATTGGGGTGGTGTAGTGACTGTGGCATAGAGGAGTAAGCATAATAATATATAATAATAATATAACAGCACTCTGCGTATATTAAGGCTATTGTCTAAGGATGCAGCTGTGAAATGATGAGAAGCACAGATAGGTGAGATATAGCGGTTAGGTAGAGGTGGAAGAAGCATAAGTTGAGGGTAGTAATATTACTGAACAGTATTAGTAAAGTGTAGTGAGGTGTTTGCAGAGGGTAGCAACTGGATTTGCATAGTGAAAGTAGACAGTAGTAGGAGAATAAGTGCGAAGGGTAGTAAATTGGAGTAGTGTGTAAGTATAATTAATACATGAATGGTTGTTGAGGAAGTGGAGTGTAGGCTGGTGCTCTGACTTAAATAGAGTTAGACTGAAGGGCAGCACAGTATGCCTAGTGGTGTTAGGACAGGGTGTAAGTTTTAGTGTGAAAAAGGTGGAAGTGTGGAGGGTAGTGAGTGCCGGTTCACACTACCGTGACTTGGGATCCAACTTGTGTCACCCCAAGTCGCGCAACATAAGTAATTCAATTGAAGTGAATGAGAGCCGTCTTAATGGACACTACTGAAGTCGCTCCGACTTCCGAAAAGGTTCCTGTACTACTTCAAGGCGAATTCTAGGCAACTTGTACCCATAGATTTAAATGGAAGTTGCCTCCAAAGTCAGATCTCTGTCTTAACTGAAGCAACTTTCCAGGAAGAGAAAATAGTTTACTCAGGCAAACCCCTCCCTCCCACAGAGCTGATTATTCTGTGATTGGCCACAGCCAAAGTCACCTGTCCTGGAGGCAACTTTAAGTCGCGTTGTAAGTTGCTCCAATTTGCGCTGAAGTTGCCTTGCAAAGTTACGCTGTAAGTCGGTTTGCCCCTGTGTGAACCGGCTCTAAAGGGAAAGAGAAGAGGGCTGCTCACATAAAACTGTGTGAGTGAAGGACGATAAGTGTTGTAGTGTAATTGTTGTGTAATAAGTGTTGTAGTGTAATTGTAGTGTAATAAGTGCTGTATTGTGATTGTAGTGTAATAAGGGTTGTAGTGTGAGTGCAGTTTAGTGCGTGCTGTAGTGTGATTGTAGTGTAATAAGTGCTGTAGTGTGAGTGGAAGGTAGCAAGCGCTGTAGCTGTGGGCAAGTTGGTTGGTGTAGTTAGCTGTTTGTGGTGGAAGTTAAAAGCAGTGTGAGCAGATGGTAGTAATTACTTACGTTTAATGTGAACAGAGGGTAGTAAGTGGAGCACTGTGATTTGACATATTGAAGCAGTAAGTGTGGGAAAAGCAGACAGGAGGTAAATGGCCATGGAGGAGCCATGGATCCGGACCATCCAGAAACTTTTCTACCCAATCATGTGTGTATTCGGTCTCCCAGGTGAGTCTTATCTCTTAATGGCAGTGAAATATATATATCTATAGATATATATACACACATATACAGTATATATAGTGGGTATTAATTTACACAACCTCTACAAGGGACACACCAAAGTATAATTCCTGCTCATTTATTACTGAATTTGCTAAATTAGAATTGTCAGTTATTGCAAATCTATTCTATAGATCTCAGACATGTAGCAAAAGCAAGACAAACTTAAAATATTTTTGAATAAGAAGTGTTCTACATGGAAGAGTAGATAAAAACTCCATAAGACAGAACGAATAAAAGGAGCATTAAAAAGCTGTGGGCGTCAATAAGTGGTGAATTTTGGGGTGCCAAATTAATTGCATGGTATGCATTTTTTATTTTTTTTCCAATTTGTAAATTTTTTGACTTTTTTTTCTTTATACTCCTTTATTTAATTTTTTTTGTTTCCTTTATGTATTTATTTATTTTATACCACATCAGTGATTACTTTTAGGATGCTTATTCAACTTTACGTCTATTTTCTGTCTCCTTCTCAGTTTTACATCATTGTGGTATCTTTTTCCTACACTTTATTAATTTTCCAGTTCCTACTATCTTCAATAGACAAACTTTTTTAATAAAATGCTCTAATAAAATCTTATTCTAGTCTATAATTTTTCTCTAGTCTTTATTCTCTGCCTCTTTTTTTCTTTTCTATACTAAACTAATCGGCCACCCTAGCGCCCTCCATCATTTTCTCTAAGTATTTCTCAGATGTTTTAAATTCCTCAAATTTTCCCCATCATTTATTATATTTTCTAGTTTGCCCTTTTTTTTCCACTACTTAGGTATTCTGTTATAGAATTATATTATAGAATTAGAATTATATTCGGTCAAACCATTGTTTGATTTCTGGTTTCTCTGTACTTAACCATTTTGTTGGTATGAGCCCTTTTGCGGCGTTCCCTCATGGTATGCAAAAAAAAATCCAATTTGTATTATTTTTTACTTTTTCTTTTTTATACTCTTTTTTTTTTTTTTTTATCTAGTGCATCTGTTTTATTTTTATTTTTTTTCCTCCGTTGCCTTAACTTCACAATAGTTTCTGGTTGGTTGATGCAAATTATGAATCAGTTTGTATCAATAGAGATGGTAATAAGGAAGACCCTCGTTCTCTCCAGTGACCAATCATGATATCCTTTATAGCCGTGATCTCTGGGGACTGTAAAGTGCGGCAGATGCTCCCAAACAACTTTCAGGAGTACCCTTGTGTGATGTCTCCAATAACATGACACAGATGTGCTGCTGGACCTCCAAATAACCAGTGATGACACCTGGGGCTCTTCTGTGTCACTCTCTACAAGTCTTACCCAGGAGCTTTAATCTCTAATTATCTTCCTTTCTTTTTTTTTTTTAACTATGAATCCAAAGAAGATATTAAACACAGACATTTCATTTACTTAAAACTATACTCTGATAATCCCCTGGTTGTCCTAATTTAGCCTGTGATGGAAAAGGACAACAGGCTGCTTGTTGAAATTGTTAATCACTCAAAAACATGTTTCGTTTTCTCATTCTCACACAGACATTTGTGAATGTCTTAGAAGCTCTTAAGCCTAGTGAGGCATTCGTAGAAAGTTTAGAACAAAAATAGATCAGTTAAAGTGTAACTCCACAAAAAAAAACAATCCCTTCTGAGTGCCAAATTTATATTGCGTTAATTTGCGTACTATGTTGCTTTGAAGAAATAGATGTTTTTGTTCCACTATGTCCTTTGCAGACAATCGTCTGGGGCACTCTGATGCCGCGTACACACGGTCGTTTTTTGCGATGTAAAAAAAACGACGCTTTCTGTGAAGTAAAAAACGACGTTTTTGAAACGTCACTTTTCAAAGACAATTTTGCATACACACCATCGTTTTTTCACAAAAAGCAAGGTTACGTTCACCACTCTTTTCCATTGAAGCTCGCTTCATAACTAGCTTCTGGGCATGCGCGGGTTGAAAAACGTCGTTTTAAAAGACGTTTTTGCTACACACGGTGACTTTTTGTGAAACAAAAAACGACGTTTTGAAAAACGACACAAAAAATTCAAGCATGTTGGAATTTTTTTTTGGTCGTTTTTTTGAAGACAAAAAACGACGTTTTGCCCACACACGATCAATTTAAATGACGTTTTAAAAAACGTCGTTTTTTTTCATCGCAAAAAACGACCGCGTGTACGCGGCATTAGTGTTGTAATGGAAAAAGTTGCAGTGCCTGCATCTCTTAGGAAGTATTTATCTCTTGGCGATTATCTCACCAAAACTGAAATTCCTATTGCAGGGGATGCCTAAAATGTTACATGTATTGTAGTGTAGGCTTCTGAGAAAATCTGTGAACCAATCAGCAGGTAGCTACATTTCGGGGGACATTCTGTACACTAGCAGTGTATGGAATGCTCTCCAGGTTGCCATAAATTGCATTTAATTTAGCAAAAAATTACAGCGGCTGGAGATTAAAAAGGTAAGGCCATTTTTAATAACACTAAATTACAATATGGTTTGTGTAGCAAGTGTATATTCTATTATTTATTTTATTTTGTTTTTTTATCTGTTATTTTATATATTTTTCCCACAAAAGGGGAGTTATCCATTAAACCCTGTAGATACAGATTATGATATTCCAGTTGGTCCCTATTGGCTAGCTTTGCCTAAAACTGGTGGCCTTTTAGACTAAATAACCAGCAAAACATATAGTTCAGATGCAATTTATATGCCTTGGATATGCTAGCAACAAAATCTCTCATCTATAAATGTCTGGCTCTGTTCCTGCCCACTCAGAATTTAATGGTGATCCTGCCCACCTTTGTGTGTTCCAGCTCCTTCTGTTCCATTCCCTATAATATATAATAAATTGAAAGCCAAGCAGGGATGCTGAAAGCTCCTCAAAATGGGCACAGCAGGGAAGCAGACCCATGAACATGCACAGGGTAGGCGAGAACCCCTCATAATAGGCACAGGGATGGTGGGAGTCTCTTATAACGAGCACTACAGGAGTGAAAACCTGGTGACATAATGCATAGAAGGTGGTAGCTAGGGATGAACGAACGGTTCAGCCCGAGCATAAGTTCCGGCCGAACTTTGGTTGTTCGGCAAACAACTAACAATATGCAGAGATCTGACCAAATTCGAAAGCCACGGAACCCTGTCAAAGTCTATGGGACACGAACATGAAAAACCAAAGGTGCTAATTTTAAAGTCTTATATGCAAGTTATTGCCATAAAAAGTATTTGGTGACCCGGGTCCTGCCCCAGAGGACATGTATCATTGCAATTTTTTTTTTTAAATGGCCGTTTGGGACAAGTCACCATTTTTTACTCTGTTTTTGTGAAATAATAGGGATACAATGTACCCAAATACCAATTCAAATAGGGCATATAGCTTGGTATGGTTCAGGAGGGGGGACGCTCTCTCGTCCCCCACCCTCTTTTCCTGCAGCCTGCCAGGTTGCGTGCTCGGATAAGGGTCTGGTATGTATTTTTGGGGGGACCGCTACGCCTTTTTTTTTATTTTGGCGCAGGGTTTCTCTTAAAATCCATACCAGACCTGAAGGGTCTGGTATGGATTTTGGGGGGACCCCTATGCTTTTTAAGAAAAAATCGGTGCAGGGTTCCCCTTAATATTCATACCAGACCTTAGGGGCCTGGTATGGATTTTGGGCGGACCCCCACGCAATTTTGTTTTACATTTTTGATTCAGGGTTCCCCATAATATTCATACCAGACCAAAAGGGCCTGGTTATGGACTGGGGGGACCCATTTTTTTTCAATTTGTTTTATGTATATTGCTGAGAACCGACAATTCATTACAGCTGCAATCAGTTTTATATTACTTTTTTTCCTATAGAAATGTCATTTTGCTGCGGGACTGTTCTAAACATGGGAAAGATGTGCTACTTTACAGACATACTATAGACACCCCCAGGTACGAAATTTAAAGGAATATTTCATTTCTATTGTTTCACTTTAAGCATCATTAAAATCATTGCATCCGAAAAAATGGCAGTTTTTAAAACTTTTTTTGCATTGATACATGTCCCCTGGGGCAGGACCCGGGTCCCCAAACACTTTTTATGACAATACCATGCATATAAGCCTTTAAAATTAGCACTTTTGATTTTTCATGTTTGTGTCCAATAGACTTTAATGGTGTTTCTGTGTTCGAAAACATTTTTTGCCTGTTTGTGGTGCGAACCGTAAGGGGGGCTGTTAGGCTCATCCTTAGCGGTAACCTCTTAAAATTAGCACATCAGGTGTATAAAGCCAGGGTGATCAGAATTCAAGATTATTTTCTTATAAAATGATGGATGAAATTTGATTGGATGCTACTAAGAATAACTCCACTTCTAATATAATTTTATTTTTATCTTTGTGTGTATTACAGTTTTGATATTATTAGAACTCAGCAATACATGAACTAAATGACATGATATTTTTTGCACTGAATACAGAAGACAAAAGTAGACTTTGATGAGGAGTCAGTAAAGTAATATAATGTCCAATAAAGATTGATTTCACTTTCATTGCAGCCAGTATAGTGACCATGGCCGTCTTGTGGAAGGGGAACCTGGACATGTCCAAGTCCATTGTCTACTACTTGGTGTCATTGGCTGTTGCCAATATCCTCCTCATCCTGGTGGTGACCATTTTCCGGGACATCTTTTACTTCTATGTTGATTTTACACTTTACTGGCCCGAACCATCTTGCGGTGTCAGCAACTGGATATACTTTACTTGTGTGTACTCTCTAACATGGTTGACGGTGGCCTTTTCCTTTGACCGTTATGTCATTGTTTGTTGTATGAAGCTAAAGCTTCGGTACTGCAGGCCTTCAGTCACAAGGTGGGTCATTCTTGGTGTTTACACAAGCGCTTTCCTTGTGGCCATGCCAACCTTCTGGATGTATGTTCCCATCCGTACCATCCAACCTGATGGTACCATCTTCCATATCTGCTCCCTCCACCGCAATCTGAGCTCCATTCCATTTCTGTCAGTCTACGACCATATCCAGACCACCGTGTGGATTGTCTTTCCTCTTGTGTCCCTCATATTGACAAATGGCTTGACAGTGTGGCATATCAACATGACCACCAGAGTGCGGCAAGTCCTGAAGACAAACGGGGGAAAGCAGTCAGATGATCCAGAGGTGTTACGCAGGAAGAGGTCTGTGACCTTGCTGGCAATGATCTCCATCTCATTCCTGGCTCACTGGCTGCCTAAGATGGTAGTCAAAGTGGTAGAGAGGGTCACCTACCCACCAGTGAATCGATATGACTTCTACCACCCAGTGAATGTGGTAAGGATGCTCTGCAATATGCTGATTGTATTCAGCTCATTCAGTAATGTGTGCATCTACTCCCTCACTGTCACCAAATTCCGAGAGGAACTTTTTCGTGGGGTCAAGGTTTTCCTCTGCCGAATATCCACCTCATATTTCCCACCTTCTAAACCTATGAATGTATTTGCTATATGATGCTACAAGAAGGACAGTAAATTGCTGCCTCATTTCAGAAGACAAAAGGAGATCAGAACTGAATTATGCAGACAAACATTTTCTTAAATGTAGAGTGGTATTTCAGTAGATGAACAACTGTTAGATCCACATTCATTTCTAAGACCTGCAGGATTGTTGTGTTTTTCTGGACAGGAATATGTGTGTAAAACATGTGTAGGTTTTAGTTTGGGTGTGTGTTTCGGGGTTGTACAGGTACAACTAATGCTGCTTACACATGATCGGAAATTCCGTCAAGAAAAGTCCGATGTGAGCTTTTGGATAGAAATTCTGACCGTGTGTAGGCTCCATCGGACTTTTGCTGTCGGAATTTCCACCAACAAAAGATTGAGAGCTGGTTCTCAAATTTTCAGACGGAAAAAAATCCTATCGAAATATCTGATCGTCTGTAGCAATTTCCAACGCGCATAATTCCAACGCATGCTCGGAAACAATTCGACGCATGCTTGGCAGCATTGAACTTCATTTTATCGGCTCGTCGTAGTGTTGTACGTCACCACGTTCTTGATGGACAAAAGTTCAGAGAACTTTTGTGTGACCGTGTGCGTGCAAGCCAAGCCTGAGCAGAATTCCGTCGGGGAAAAAAAACATCCAAGATTTTTCCGATCGCATGTACATGGCATAAGGGGTTGAGTGGAAAAAAAAAGTTGGGCTTTGGTTCAATGCGGATGCCTTTACATCTTCTGTAAATTTAAATATATATTTTATGGCAAAATGTAGCCTTTGTGCCTTGCAAAAAAAATATATCTGTCCTAGACTATACAGCCTAAAGTTTTTTGGGGGATTTTTGCTGTGTATTTGAGGTCCATAACAGACCAACATTGCTAAACTATATGGCCAAATGTATGTGGATTTTAGTCCAAATTATGGATTTCAGGTATGGATACTTTTAATGCTATAGCATACAAAGACATTTTAGGCTCTTCCAATCTTGTGGTAACAGTTTGGGGAAGGCCCTTTTCTGTACCACCAAGACTGTGTCCCTGTGTTAAAAGAGAGCTCCATAAAGGTGTGACCAGTTTGGTGTGGAGGAAACTCAATTCCTGACTTCAGCTCTAATGAAAGCCTTTTAACTGGAATGCCAATCACAAGTTGGGTCTACTTGTCCAACATCAGACCTCACAAAATGTCTTTTGGCTGCATGGCCATTCCCATAGACATGCTCCAAAATCTTGTGGAATGGCTTCCCAGAAGAGTGGAGTGTCTCAGCTAGAATGAATGCTTTTATCACTTGGGGTCTATTTAAAAAAAACATCAGTTGAACGAATATCACAAGTATTTGACCAGGCTGCACAAATACTATGGCTTCCTATGATTGTCAGTCCCATATGGTGACCAAAATACAGTATATTTTTCTGAATTACCTCATCAGACAATACAACTAGTTGAAGCTGACAACCATTGAAAATCAAATTATTGGAGAAAATATGGGGAAAATCTGTGCTGCCTGGACAAATGTTTGTGACATTCGTCCAACAAATGTTTTATAAATAGACCTCATAATGTTCGGCTTTTCTGTAAGAGGTTCTCTTTAAGGCCTACAGTATATAAAGTACTTAAAGGGATTTTAATGCCATGTGCGTGTGACTATGCTGACCAATCAGAAGCACGTCCTCTCAAGTAATGTGTCCCAAATGAAAGAAGGGTTTCTCATTGGTCAGCATGGTAACATGGCCGCAATAACCAACAAGCACTTGCCATCGTTATTGTAGATACTCACTTTGGGGCTGCGTATTGCAGTGTGTGATATACAGACTACTACAACAGTAGCATAGGATATCATGGCTGCTATATGCAGTAGGGCCTGGAGGGGTGGCCAGGATATTTGGAGTTAGTTCACCCTTTAATTTTTTCGTTAAAAAAAAGGTGAACTTGCCTTTTAAAGCTGAACTCTGGGGCAAATAAAAAAAAAAAACATTTACCTGCGTAGTGAATACCCCCTTCACACTGCACAATGTGATGTACTCTCCTTATCCCTCACTCTTAAGCCCTGTACACACGATCAGATATCTGATGGAATTGAATCCGATGGATTTTTCCGTCGGATATCCGATGAAGCTGACTTTCATCAGTCTTGCCTACACACCATCAGTCAAAAATCCGACCATGCCAAAACCCACAACGACGTGCTGAAAAAAATGAAGTTCAATGCTTCCGAGCATGCGTCGACTTGATTCTGAGCATGCGTGGATTTTTGACCGATGGACTTCCACACAGACGATCATTTTTTTCATCGTTTTTTTATCCATAGGAAAAATTTAAAACATGTTCTATTTTTTTTCCCCTGATGGAAAACAAACCGATGGGGCCCACACACGATCGGTTTGTCCAATGAAAACATTCCATGGGTCTGTTTTCATCAAACAAACCGATCATGTGTTACAGGGCTTTAGATTCTTATCTCTGACTTAACGCTGCATGACTGGTCCCCCAAAGTAATTTCCTTTCACTGCCAGATTTCAGCTCTCTGACAACTTCCCATACAATGCATGGCCAGCAGTCCTGCATTGTATGTGAGGATGGTGAAGGTCCTCGCACAGCCCAAGACATTGGAAAGTGAAAGTTTGTTACTAGCAGGATCAACAGGTGAATATAAAAGTGCAAAAAAATACAAATAAAAGAATGGTAAAAAAATTATCTGGTTAGTTTTTGTTCTTGCATTAAAATACACTTCAAAAACACAAATAAATATGTTGTCATATCTATTACAATCTTAAAGCGGAGGTTCACCCTAAATATAAGCCCTCCCATGTGATCCAGCATACTGGCGTCAGCGCCAGTATGCTGTTTTTTTTTTTTTTTTTATCCATGTACTTACTGTATTATGCTGAATTTTTTTTTTTTTTACCCCGCGGAGGACGGCGCCAGTATAGCGCGTCACATCTTACGAAAGTACCCGAAAAGGACTCGGGTAATCTCGGCGAAAATGCGGCGCCTGCGCACAGACCTAGGAGCTGACTGCGCAGGCGCCGTATTTCTCCGAGTCCTACGGCTATGGCGCGTCACGAAAAAACGCCGAAATAGGACTCGGAGAAATACGGCGCCTGCGCAGTCAGCTCCTAGGTCTGTGCGCAGGCGCCGCATTTTCGCCGAGATTACCCGAGTCCTTTTTGGGTACTTTTGTAAGATGTGACGCGCTATACTGGCGCCGTCCACCGCGGGGTAAAAAAAATAAAATTCAGCATAATACAGTAAGTACATGGATTAA
Organism: Rana kukunoris; assembly: GCA_029574335.1. Classification (NCBI taxonomy): domain Eukaryota; kingdom Metazoa; phylum Chordata; class Amphibia; order Anura; family Ranidae; genus Rana; species Rana kukunoris. The sequence goes on along the minus strand of CM056052.1, from coordinate 42,600,714 downwards.
AAAAAAAAAAAAACAGCATACTGGCGCTGACGCCAGTATGCTGGATCACATGGGAGGGCTTATATTTAGGGTGAACCTCCGCTTTAAAATATAAGAAGAGGTCTATTTCTCAGTGACTGAGCAATAAAAAAAATAAAAAATAAAGTACAGTGGCATGACATATATTTATATGAATGATGGCAATTATGACTTCTCTGTTTAGTGGGCACATATAATGCAGTTCTGTTTTTACCCAGCAGGTGGCGATGTAGGATTGTAGTACTTTGTGAGGATACATTCACACTTGAGCGCAGCATATACAAGCAGTTGTAATTGTTTTTTTGTAGGGTTTTTTCACACATTTTAGGAGCGATGTGGAGCACACACACTTCTTTGGGGATGTTTTAGACTTTTTTTATTAGAGAGACAAAAACACGTGTTTTAGTGCATTTTTTTCAGGCATTCCTATTAATGTCTGTGAGACCAAAACTGTCAAAATCTGCCTGAAAATTAGCTTCTGTTGTTTTTTGAGCGATCAGGCATGAGCACCATTTAAATGCATGACATTTTTATTATTCACCATTTTCATAGTTGCCAACAGTCCCTATTTGCCTGGACATTCACGGAATTAAGACCTATGTCCCGATCTAAATCTGTCCCGGGCAGAATCCTGGAAAATAGGCTTTGTCCCGGGCAAGGGCAGACTGGGCCAGGGGTCTGATCCCCCATAAAAATCTGCACCCCTAAGCCATCAACTGATGCAGTCTGAACATGGTCAGATGGTTTGAAAATGTCTCTCTCTCTCTCTTACTTTCTCTATCCCTCTTTCTTTTTTTCTCTCCCTCCATCCCTCTCTCTTTCTTTCCTTCTCTCTCTCTCTCTCTCTCTCTCTCTCTCTCATATCAACCCACTCCACAACACATGCAAAGGTATGGACCAGGGAACGAACGCCATCAAATTTTACGTCGTTTACGTAGTACGTGAATAGGGCTGGGCATAGGTTACGTTCACGTCGTAGGCAGTGATTCAACGTATCTTAGGCAGTTGTTTCGACGTGATTGTGAGCATGCGCACTGGGATGCGTCCAAGGTACAACGCATGCGCAGTTCATTTTAAGTACTTGTCTGACGCTCGGCCCATCATTTGCATGGGGTCACGCTTCTTTTAAATGTATCACGCCCACTTCCACCTACTTTGACTTAGGCCGGCTTACGCCTACGAATTTACGTTACGCCGGCGCAACGTTGGGAGCATTTGCTTTGTGAATTCCATGCTTCCCTCTCCGTGCTGCGCCGGTGTAGTGTAAAAGACATACGCTACGGCGGCATATATATGCGCCGATGTATGTGAATCCAGGCCATAGTGTCTTGAAGTATACTCAAGCCTGAGTTCAAACTCCAAAGTCCAAGCACCTATTTTGAACTGTGAATGGGAATGTTCCCCAAGGGGTTTTTATAACAGCAAAGTATCACAATTGATCAATATGTAAAAAATCTTTATTAAGACATTTTAATTCAAATCACATGTTGAACATTAAACTATGAGCTCTGTTTTTTTTTACATGGTAATTATTGTAATGTAATGCTATGTATTTCTATGTTTGCATTGCTGTATTGTGGTATATACACAATGCTCCATGACCAGACCTCATATTTTAATGTTCAACATGTGATTTGAATAAAAATTTCTTAATAAAGATTTTTTACATATTGATCAATTGTTATACTTTGCTGCAAAAATAAAATAAAAAAATAAAAACCCTTGGGCAAACATTCCTATTCAAATTTTAGATGGGGTGTGCAGCTCTTTATCTCACATATGTGTATTTCCTAGGGATGCACCAATATCGATACTGGTATCGGTGCCGATACTAGGCATATTCATGAGTATTGCGAAAATGCTCAGATACCGAAAACCGATACTGGAAGTGATGTCAGTTGGGGCGGAAAACCTTCTGTAGGGCTAGGAAGTCGGGCCGGGGCACGGACATGGCAGACGGTGTAGCCGGTTGGTATCCTGCGGGAAGCCGAGCACAGAGCTGCAGCAGCCAAACACAACTGTGGTGATTTAACCCCCTTACATGCCGAGTGATTGGTTGGATTTTAAAGACACAGGCTGGATCTGGATGCAAGTGGGACACGGCGAGACACAGACTGGTTGGGAGAAGGGCACAGCAGCAAGCTGTATCAGCGAGACACACCTTGAATGAGGGGTGACACAGGCCGCGTACACACGATCGAATTTGTCCGCTTAAACAGGTCCGACGGACCAGTTCAGCAGACAAATCCGATCGTGTGTATGGGCTAGCGGACATGTCCGACCGGCAAATTTTAAAACATGTTTTAAAATTTGTCCGCTCAGGACATGTCCGTCGGATATGTACGCTGGTCAGTACACTCACCAGCGGACATATCCTCCCGCACATGCGTCGAATGGATTTGACGCATGCGCGGAAGTATTTTTCTTCCTGGTGCGGTGACGTGGCGGCGTCAACGTCACCGCCACGTCACCGCGCTGTCTGCCGGCGGGGATTTTGATCCGATGGTGTGTACACGCCATCGGACCAAAATCCGGAGGGGACATGTCCGCTGGAAACGGTCCGTCGGACAGTTTCAGCAGATAAGTTCCTCCGTGTGTACGCGGCCACAGGCTGGATGAGGGGGGACACAGGCTGGATGAGGGTTTATACAGGGGGGACAGGCTGGATGAGGGGGGACACAGGGTGGATGAGGGGTGACACAGGGGGACAGAGGCTGGATGAGGGGTGATACAGAGGGACACAGACTGGATTAGGGGTGACACAGGGGGCCACAGACTGGATGAGGGGGTGTTACAGGGGGACAGAAGCTGGATGAGGTGTAACACAGGCTGGATGAGGAGTGACACAGGGGGACACAGGTGAGATGAGGGGTGATACAGGAGGACACCGGCCAGATGAGAGGGGACACAGGGTGGATAAGGGGTGACAGGGTGACACAGGCTGGATGTGGGGTGACACATGTTGGATGAGGAGGTACACATGGTGGATGAGGGGTGACACAAGCTGGATGAGGGGTGACAGGGGGACACAGGCTGAATGAGGAGGGACACATGGCGGATGAGGGGGACACAGGCTGGATGAGGGGTGACACAAGCTGGATGAGGTGTGACAGATGGACACAGGCTGGATAAGGGGGGACAAAGGCTGCCCTCACTTACCCCTCTACTTCCCACCCTGCCCTATGCGATAAGTATCGGTAATTGGTATCGACGAGTACCTGAGGTAAAGTATCAATACTCGTACTCAGTGTTAAAAAGTGGCATCGGTGCATACCTAGTCTTTCCCATTACATACCTCCCAACTTTTTGAGATGGGAATAAGGGACACTTATCGGCAAAACGTATGCAGGCATAGGACACACCCCTTGCCACGCCTCCTTAAAGGAGAATTGTAAAAAAAAAATCCACAAGTGCTTTTTTTAATCTCCACTATTCCTTTATATTGGCTTTTTGAATTTACAAATGCAGCAATTTAGAAATCAGATGAAAGGTTTAGCACTGGGAAACACTTTTTAATAGATAAAAAGTGCATTTTATATACAATTATATAGATCAGACCAAAATGAGGAACAAATGAGGAGCAATGAGGGACAGAGGGACATTATTCCAGATCAGGGACAGTCCCTTCAAATCAGGGACAGTTGGGAGCTATGCCGTTACTATTTTGAACTGTTGGCTTGGCATTTTAGTAGGCCTAAATCCAGGCAGTGTTTTTCTGCCATCTGGAAACCAAGTCCGTAGTATTTGGCTGGTATAAAACGTGACAACAGATATCCTCTCGGTATGTCTGGTATCCTTAGTGCATGAGTAGACAATAAAATGAAGAAGCAGCCAATGATCTCACAGCACGGGATGAGTGTTTTGTATTAAAAATCTTTTTTAATAAGTCCTAGGTCTTTCGTTGTTGGGTTTACCATAAATTCTTCAGCTTTCGTTGGGCATATCTCACCTCTTTCTGACATTGTTGCTCTCTCCGTAACTGTTTGTTTTGCTCCAGCAGCTTCTTTTTCTGGGCCTGTAGGTCCCGGTATTGGTTGATAAGTTGGAGAAGCTCCTGCCTCAAAGTTTGGTTCTCTTCTTTCACCTGCCGGCTCACATCTTGCAGGACATTCTTGGCCTCCTCGTGGGCCTTCTGGGACAGCTGGTTCAGCTGCCGTTCTGAGTCCTGCTGACACTCCACTTTTTGCCGCAGGAAGGCGCTCTTCACCCTCAGCAGAGACTCGGCATGCTTACCCCGGGAGGCCATCACTTCAGACTCCAGTTGTCTAATGAGTGAGATCTGCTCCTTCTGAATCTCCTTCATGGGTTCTAGCTCCTTCAGCTCTTTTCTCAAATTGGCCAATTCGGTTTCCCGCTCGAGAAGTTGATCTCTCATCTTCTTCTCTTTCTCTTGGAAGGAGGCCTCAAGTTTCTCTTTCTGCTTCCTGATGTCTTCCAGCTCTCGTGTGTTCTGGTCATTTAGGCTGATGATGGCATCCTGCCGCCGTTGGCTTCTTTTGCCCACGTACAATAAATATTCTTGACTCTCCACACGGACTCTTTCAGCCTCTTCCTGGAGGAACTCATTCTCTCGACGTAGCTGCTCCAGTCGTCTTCTCAGGCCATCGTGTTCAGCAATCAGGCGGTCGTGTTCGTCATGTAGACGCTCCTCTCTCTCACTAACCACAACTTCTTTTCCGTCCCCGCCATCTTCAGCCTGTTCAGGGCTTGTCTTCCCAGAATCTTTTGCAGCTTTGCCCTGTGACTTCTTTTTGGGTGGCATCTGTAACATACATGAATAGAGGTTTAGTGACTATTTTGTGATGAGATTCCATTACACAATTTCTCTACCTGGACTCAATAAAATAATAGCAACCTATGAGATTTGGGTGTTTTTATGAACATTTGCAGTCATTATCTGTCAGTTTTGTTATAGAATTCACATTTACACAAGAGCCTTATGCCGTATACACACGTTCTGAATATACGACAACAAATGTTCGATGGGAGCCTGTTCTCGGAAATTCCGACCGTGTGTAGGCTCTAATGGACATTTTCTGTTGAAATGTCCGACAACAAAAATTTGAGAGCTGGTTCCCAAATTTTCCGACAACAAAATCCGTTCTCGTAAATTCTGATCGTGTGAAAACAATTCCGACGCACAAAATCCCACCATAGCTCTGAATCAAGTACGGTTAGAGCTGCACGATTAATCGCGGAGAGAATCGCGATCTCGATTCTCCCCACCCGCGATTTTTTTGTGTCACCGCCATTCCACGTAACCAGCGTGGAATGCAAATTCCGCAGAAGCAGTGCTGCCGGCAACCAGTGGGTGGCGCATTGATACACACAGTTGTATTAAAGGGGTGTTCCAGCCCAAAATTGTGTTTATTAAAAGCCAGCAGCTACACTTTTTGTAGCTGCTGACTTTTAATAAACACTCACTTACCTGGTCCTGCGTTCCAGCGACGCACCGACCGGGGCTCCGCTCCTCTCCCCATCTCCCCAGCCGGCGTCTCCATTCCTACTGTGGGCACCCAGCCGTGACAGCCTTCGGCTTCACGGCTGGGCACCCACTGCGCATGCGCGCGCGGCTCGCCGCAGATTGGAGAGGCGATCACATGGGACCTGTCATGTGTCCCATGTGATCGCCTACAGGGAGGGGCTGGTGTAGGCGATTAAGGCTTAATCGCCTAACCAGCCCCTCGGCAGAAGCAGGAAGAGGGACAGGACGTCCCACTCCTACTGAAGCCCCCACTCCCCCCCCCCCAAAAAAAAATTACATGCCAAATGTGGCATGTAAGGGGGAGGGGAGTGGATTAAAAAAAAAGTTATTTTTTAGGTGGAACTCCTCTTTAATCTTTCTCACAGTTCTGTACAACTGTTTGTATTTATGCGCCACCCAGTGGTTGCCGGCGGTACTGCTTCTGATGTACAGAACTGTGAGAAAGATTAATACATCAGAAGCAGTATCGCCGGCAACCACTGGGTGGCGCATGAATACACACAGTTGTACAGAACTGTAAGAAAGATTAATACAACTGTTTGTATCAATGTGCTACCCAGTGGTTGCCGGAGGTACTGCTTCTGATGTATTAATCTTTCTCACAGTTCTGTACATCAGAAGCAGTACCGCCGGCAACCACTGGGTGGCGCATAAATACTCACAGTTGTACAGAACTGTGTGAAAGATTAAAGAGGAGTTCCACCTAAAAAAATGTTTTTTTTAATCCACTCCCCTCCCCCTTACATGCCACATTTGGCATGTAATTTTTTTGGGGGGGGAGTGGGGGCTTCACGAATATATAAAAAAACAGACCAGTGAAATATCTATATTGTTAACCACTTCAATACCCAGCCATATACAATTGACGGCCTGGGATGGGATTTACCATCCTAAGTGGCCGTCAATTGACGGCCTGGGTATTGCAGGCGAATATCTGGATGATGCCTGCAGCCAGAGGCATCATCCAGATATCCTCTTCTTCAGCCGGCGATTCTGCACAATGTAAGAACGATCATAGCGGCGGTTCCGCCACTTGATCGTTCTTACAGGCCGCGGGAGGGGACATCCCCCCCCCTCCCGCCGCCATCCGGTGCTTCTCCGGGCTTACCTGTACCTTCGGGGGCCCGGGGAACGAATCGTCGGCGGCGGCAGGAAGCATAGAGATGACTGATGACCAGATGGTCACCAGTCATCTCTATGACCGTCGGAGGACCCAGCGCGATCTGATGACGTCACGCCCGGGTCCCCGTATGTAAACAAAGCCGCGATTGCGGCTGTAAGTCACCATTCATGAGATCGGTGAATTTTTTTTCACCGATCTCATGGTTTCCAGCCTGGAGGTGAGATGTGAGGTCTTATTGACCCCACATCTCTCCATAAAGAGGACCTGTCACACACATTTCCTATTACAAGGGATGTTTACATTCCTTGTAATAGGAATAAAAGTGGAAAAAAAAAAATGAAAAAAAGTGTAAAAATAAATAAAATATAAGTAAAAAAAAATAATAAAAGATAAAAAAAAATTTAAAACGCCCCTGTCCCCGATAGCTCGCGTGCAGAAGCGAACGCACACGCAAGTCCCGCCGACATATGTAAACGCCGTTTAAACCACACATGTGAGGTATCGCCGCGTGCGTTAGAGTGCCAGCAACTAATCTAGCACTAGATCTCCTCTGTAAATCTAAACTGTAACCTGTAAAAAATAAATAAAGCGTTGCCTATGGAGATTTTTAAGTACCGAAGTTTGGCGCCATTCCATGAGTGTGCGCATAATTAAAGCGTGACATGTTGGGTCTCTATTTACTCGGTGTAACATAATGTTTCACATAATACAAAAAAATTGGGCTAACTTTAGTGTTTTGTTATTTTTTTAATTCATAAAACAATTTTTTTTACAAAAAAAAGGCGTTTGAAAAATAATTGCGTAAATACCGTGCAAGATAAAACTTTGGAATGACCGTCATTTTATTCCCTAGGGTATCTGCTAAAAAAAAACATATATAATGTTTGGGGGTACTGTGTAATTTTCTAGCAAAAGAATGATGATTATTACATGTAGGAGAGAAGTGTCAGAATAGGCCCGGTGTGGAGGTGGTATAAAAGCCCGGTATTGAAGCGGTTAAAGACCATATAACTCCTATGAAAAAAGCAGAATCAAAGTTTGATTCCGCTTTTTTCAATTTAGTTATATGGTCTTTAACATTATAGACATATCACTGGTCTGTTTTTTATATATTCGTATTTTCAAATAAATCACAGGTTTATGTATTTGGGGGGAGGGGGTTCTAGCTATCAATTTTTGAGAATCGTGAGAGAATCGTGATCTTCAGTCTAAGCAAAAGAATCGCGATTCTCATTTTGACCAGAATCGTGCAGCCCTAAGTATAGTACGGCAGTTCCCGATCTGGTAAAACTAGCGTTCGTAATGGAGATAGCACATTCTTCACTCTGTAATGGTCTGAAAAGCGCGAATCGTCTCTCACCAAACTTCTACTAACATGACTGGTATTGAACTTCCCTTTAATCGTGCCGTCGTACATGTTGTACGTGACCGCGTTCTTGACGTTCAGAATTTCCGACAACATTTTGCGACCGTGTGTATGCAAGACAAGTTTGAGCCAACATCCGTCAGAAAAAAATCCACAGTTTTGTTGTCGAAATGTCCGATCGTCTGTACGCGGCATTAGTCACTATAACAATACAGTGTATCCTATGCAGTGAGGATTAGGACCATTCTTAAAAATTAGATTCTGCTAATCCATGTAATCGGTGCCACCTCCCCAACACAACATGCAAATTCAGCAACTAGAACAGAACAGCCAACAAATGGGTCTACTTATAAAGGATTTACTGTGCAATGCATACCCCAAAATGTTTAACAGACATTTAGCCATCTGTTTTTTATAGTGTTTTTAAACAAGATTCAGTCTATGGAGTCTCCATCTAGTGATCATAATGTGGTATTTTCCAGAAATACATCAAATCAGGAAAACACTGCTTTATGCCACTAGATGGAGCTGACGATCACAGGAAATTAACATATTAGGTAAAGTACAGGGATTATGTGTATAGCAGCAGATATGCAATTGTTGTGTGTTCATGGAATCTCTCTGTTGTTTTGTATGACGATGGTGAAGGGTGAACCTTGTTTTAAAATGCTAGGTCAGCCTTTCCCAACTTTTTACTACAGTGGAACCCCCAAAAAGAATCTTCAGGTTTTGAGGAACCCTTACTAAAACCAATTAATCTGAGGTCAAAAGGAAAAGCAGTGAAGAAAAAAATCCCTTGTGTGTAATCAGTCTTATGGCCCATACACACGATCCGAATATCGGACGAAAACGATCGTCCGATGATGGATCGTACGATTTTCGGATCGTGTGTACACTACTTTCGACAGCCGATCACGACCGTTCATCCGATTAAATTCGATCGGACAAGCGCGAAGATTTTTCTCGTCCGATCGTCCGATTTTCGTTTAGTCAGTACAGCCGTCGTCCGACAATACAATACAAATACATTACAACACGTGACATCACTTCCGATCGTTTTTTTCTATCGTACGATAATTTTCGTGAGTTTAAAAACCTATTTTATTTTACTCGCGATTATTAAGCGGAAAAAGTCGTACGATCCGTCGGCCGATATTCGGATCGTGTGTATGGGCAGGGATGGACTGGCCATTGGGACTACAGGGAGTTTCCCGGTGGGCCGATGGCTCAGTGGGCCGGCTTCAGTGACAGCAGACCGCCGCCCCCCTCCGCTCCTTTGTCTCTCCCTTCCCACAGTGCTCACCTCCTCTCCCTCACCGCAGCACTCACCTGGGGGAACAGAGAAGCAGGGGGAGGACCAGAGGATCAGGGGGGCGACAGAGGAGCATAGGGGAGGGGATAGACAGCTGACTCAACAGCTAGGGAGTTTCTCCCTTCTGCCTAATCTTGTCCCATAAGGGGTGCACCGAACTGATTCTATGCCCTGGGTGAAATAATGTCTAGCTTCCCCACTGGTACTGCCTATAAGAGTACCAGCCGTTCTACTCTAATAAAGTAGAACGACTAGTGGCTGGTGAGGGGGAAGAGGGGGCTATGGTGGCGGGGGGGGGGGTGCGGGAGTTGTGCGGCCGCCATGGGAGAGACCTGTCAAAGTGGGCCAGTCTGGATGAAGTCCAGGGCCAAATTTTTGTCCCAGTCCAGCCCTGAGTATGGGCCATTAGGGCTCGTTCAGATATACTACCTGGGGGTGGTAAAAGCAGGTGGCTGAGCTGCAGTTTTAATTAGAATGCATTAAGGTGAAAAACCATGAGGGTTTTCAACCCCTTTAAAGGGGTTGTAAAGCATGTTATACATGTTTTGTACAGAGTGGCCCCGATCCTCCTTATCTGGGGTCCTCCTGGCTCCTCCTCTTCACGAGTGCCCACATGGAGAGACGCATTCCATGGTTACTTACATTCAGAGCTTTTTTTCTCAGAAATTAGGTGCAGGAACTCAACCACGACCCGTTCAGATTTCACAAACAGTAGAAGGGTCTTAAAGGGGCATTAAATACCAGAATTGCATTACATACAGTGTGCAGAGTTCAGGGGGTTACAAAGCAGTCACTTGTAAACACAGAAACCAGACTTCTGTGTTCACAAGTGATTGTGGTGAGCAGGCACCAAAGGGTCTGAGCCAAAGGTGGTGGAACTGAGTTCCCCCAAGTTCCCCCAGAAAAAAAGCCCTGCTTACATTTATATTATGTGATTTTGCGCAGCGATTAATAGATGGAAACATAAAAAAATGACTGAAAGTCCGCTTTAAAATTGTAGTAAAGCCTTCCATATACCCAGTGTAGTGACTGACCTTGGGTGATGCACAGAGATGAAACAAACCCTCATACAAGTTGTACCTTTTTATCTACAGTCGTCTCTTCTCTACATCTGTTCAATGTGCCGAATTGATAAAGCCTAACTTAAAGTTTAGGAAAAAAGGGGGGTGGAGAGCTGAAGTTACACTCTGCAGAGTTCAGTGAAGAGAGATGAGAGGTGATCGGAGGAAAGGAACACACCCCCTTCCAATACACATAGGAGAGAGTTGGCGCTTGCAGAACTAAAATAAAAAGGAGGAAATTCTTGAAAACAAGGCAATTGTTATTGACACGGCCCACCGCTCACCTGGAACTGACGTCACAACCCCGGCTCCCTGTGTGACTGAGATACAGGAAGTGTCAGCATCCACCGGCGCTACACCAGATCACAGCCATCAGAAGTGATTTTCCTCTCGGGCGTTCCATGGGTTTACACGCTCAATTCGTACGTTTTCTCTACTTGCTCATTAAATTATATGCAACATACTGCACTTAGAGTGGCGCCCCTGTGTTTACACCCCCTTCAATCAGCTGGTGATCCCTCCTCTGTCACCTTTTTTCTCTTGGTGTCAGGAAGTGCTCTGGATTGAAACAAGTACACACTATAGAGGGATATGCTTTTTTCAGATTTCAGGTCTGAGGTTTACATCCACTTATTAGAGTCACATCCCCTCTGAAAGGCGATCCACCATGGGTTGCTTTTTAGAGGGGTGGCAAGACCTTCTGCGTGTGAGGGTGACATTCTGACCAGCAGTGTAAGACGGGAAATTATTTACACAAATAAACTGGAGCTTGTCAGAAGTTCTGTGGGACCTGAATGTTATTCTAGGGGTATAAATAGGATGTTACTCTGTGTACATCACTAATCCTCTATTAGAAGAGATGTGGGGCTGACAGGGGCTGGATATGATGGTAGTATAGGGATCATATATAGGAAGTAATGTACATTGTATTACTCACCCCCGGTCAGGAGGGATCACACCTGTGCTGCTACAATGTGTTCTGCACTCTGTGTATTCATCACTCTGCTTGTTACCTAGAGACCACAAACAAATGTCATTATCCACCAATCACTGCTGTCCAACTCCGCCCTCCACCAATCACTTCCGTCCGACTCCGCCCTCCACCAATCACTGACTTCAAACTCCGCCTTCCACCAATCACTGCTGTCCAATTCCGCCCTCCACCAATCACTTCAGTCCGACTCCGCCCTCCACCAATCACTGACTTCAAACTCCGCCTTCCACCAATCACTGCTGTCCAATTCCGCCCTCCACCAATCCACTTCTGTCCAACTAACTCTCCACCAATGACTTCTGTCCAACTCCATCTCCACCAATGACTTCTCGTCAACCTCCGTTCCACTCCATTTTTCCCCCCCTCCCACCCACACTCGGTAAACAGAAGGCACGCCGTTATATCCTTATAATGTATGTACTATGATATCAATCACATGTTTATCATTTATAGTGAAAGAGTCATTTACAGAATTTTGTCCCTTCTCCAGCGCACTTGAGCGCGCTCCTCTTTGCCACACCGAGCATGCGCAGACGCTTAACACGATGGGCGCGCTCATAGATCACTCTTGGGCATGCGCGAATGAAGTACGCACGCAGGAAAGCGTCTCTCTGCGTTTAGTAACGCGTTACGTCACGCGTATACACCCACCAGCGTGCCGGGAGGGGGAGACTCCGTGGGTGTAGTAAGGTGGCCACTGCCGCCGCACACTGCCTATTGGTTAGTCCTAGAAAGGGGGCGGTGCTTTCCTGAGGAGGCGGCAGAAGGGTGACGTGTCTGTCCAGAGCGGAAGAGACTCTACAGAGAGGTACAAGAGGCATATAATAGCCGGACACCGGGGAGAGGTAATGATAGACTGAGATATGGAGGGGGGAGAGGTAATAATACAGGGGGGCTGTCCCCTCATGTCTGTATGGGGCTCGTCCATAATGAAGACATGTTGTGTTAGAAATGTATGACTTGTCTATGGAGGAATTCCAGGTAGGTGAGTGTTCCTAGGCATGGCTGTGTATTCAGGGCTCAGCTCTATGACAGGGCCTCTTTACTGGCTGCTGTAATCGGTGCCCAACACTGGGGGGGCGATGTGGAGTAGCGGGGAGGTAAGGTGCGCCCTCTATCTGCATGAAATGATTACAGGCCACTGGACCAATCAGCTGCAGCCATGTGAATGGCCCTCCAATCGCGCGCAACAACAGGGGACCTTATTGGCCTAATATGGACCAATTCCATTAAAACAAACCCACTGATTTAAGGTAGAACTAAAGACGACAGAAAGGGAGGGTTATTATATTCCCTGTGTCCTATTTGGGAGATTTTCTCTCACTTCCTGTCCCATAGCCAAAACAGGAAGCGCTATTCCACATGGCTCCTGCTTGTTCTAAGAGCCGTGTGACCAGCAAGTTTCTGTAAAGCTTTTGGTGACTCTCCAGCAGCTTTGTCTCAGTCTATAAAGTGCCCCTTAGCTCCAGTTAGAACCCAATGGGAGTAGGGTCACCACCTGGACAGTCCAGATTTTGAATCATGGGTCCGGGTTTCAGTCCACCTGAAACCCAGACACATTCAGAGTGGACTGTGGCTCCCTCCATGCAGACTTGTGAGAGAAGTCGGCCTATTGCGGAGGGATGAGGAGGACAGGAAGTGGCCATTATAGTGTACAAACTCCTCCCCGTCTCCCGAAACAATCACAAAAAGGCCCCGCCCCCCCCACGTCTCTGCACACTGTCATTCACATACCAGTATACTGCCTGGCGCAGACCCCCTCCCACTCTCATTATCTTGCAACTGTATGCATGTCCGGGATTGTCACAGAATCAATCAAACATATTCACCAGCACACTGAGGATTGTCCAATTGCGTACAAAAAAAGCTTTATTACAAAAAATAACACATAACAAAGGTGCAATGTTTCGGGGACATGTAGGACCCCTTCTTCAGGCATGTGATGATCATGTGACCCCGAAACGTTGCATCTTTAGGTTTTATTACAAAAAATGAATGAAACATTTTTGGACGATCCTTGGTGTGCTGTACGGCTGGGGAAAAAAAACGATTTGAATCGAGTTGGAGGGCAAATCTATTAACATCCATGTCCTTAGTCTGATTGTCTTCAGCAAACTGTTTGCAGACTTTCTTGTGCACCATCTTCAGAAGAGGCTTCCTTCTGGGATGACAGCCATGCAGACCAATTTGATACAGTGTGCGGCGTATGGTCTGAGCACTGACAGGCTGACTTCTCACCCCTTCAATCTCTGCAGCAATGCTGGCAGCACTCGTATGTCTATTTCACAATGACAACCTCTGGATATGACGCTGAGCATGTGCATTCAACTTCTTTGGTCTACCATGGAGAGGCCTGTTCTGAGTGGAACTTGTCCTGTTAAAATGCTGTATGGTCTTGGCCACTGTGCTGCAGCTCAGTTTCAGGGTCTTGGCAATCTTCTTATAGCCTAAGCCAGTGATGGTGAACCTTGGCTCCCTCGATGTTTTGCAACTACATTTCCCATGATGCTCATTTACACTGCAGAGTGCACGAGCATCGTGGGAAATGTAGTTCCAAGACATCAGGGGTGCCAAGGTTACCCATCACTGGTCTAGGCCATCTTTTTTATTTTATTTTTTTATCATTCAACGTTCATTGAAAAAAAAGAGGTGTAGTTGTATTACAAAATGATTGCAGATACAACTGCTTTTAACAAGATTAGCTTAGACTACTGATTTTCCTGCCCTTATGTATATGTGTTTTATACTAATAGTGGCCAGCGGCGATTTAGTTTGCATGTGTTGCGCTATATGTGTTTTTCACGCACTCACTCAATAGTGAACATTCTATAACTGTTGGCCTACTCTGCATGGCTGAACATCACTTTAGGGTCTAGGTCATCTTTAAAAAGTTTAGAGACCCCTGCTCTACATAAACAATGGGCCAGTTTGTTGTCCTTCAGTCTTTAAGAGGGCCGGATTGTGGCCAGCGGGGGAGAAAATGCCCTGGGCCCAGCATCAGTGAGAATAAATATGGCCTCAGGGTTGGTGGTCAGTTGGAGTAGTGCCCCTAATAGTAAGAGGAATAGTATCCCATCATTTGTATCGGTGACAAATATCCCCATTGTTGGTGTCAGTGGGAGGAATAGGGCCGGATAACGGCTAGCAAAGGGCCACATCTGGCCCTCAGGCTACAGTTTGGAGACTAAGACTGCTATTATCAGTATTATTACGAGTAGTATTATTATCATCATGATTCACTACTTAACTAATTATTCATTATGTGTGGGAGGAGTCTGGACGGTCCCTGGGAGAGTCCCTGTGTCCTGTGGTGGGTGGTACCCGTGCCTATGTGTATTTCCATTTAAGCAGTGTTTGTGGAAGGGTCTGTACTGCTGGGCTCTGAGGAAGAGGCCCCTGACGCCTCAAAACGCGTAAGCCAGCAGTGACGCACCTCAAACCCCCCCCCCCCCCCCCCCCCTACATTCCGGAGTGTGGTTCGAGGGGTATTTATTTCATCGTTTGTGACAAGCTTTTTATCACCATTTGTTTGTGAGTCGTTTTTAATACTATTTTTATTCAATAAATTGTCAAATGGTAGCACACGAGGCTGATGCGCCTTTCTTTTCCCCCTCACAGTTTGGAGACCCCTGATGTGGTGCAACAATCATTTTTTTCAGATCCTTAGAGAGTTGTTTGCCATTAGGTGCCATGTTGAACTTCCAGTGACCAGTATGAGAGAGTGAGAGCGATAACACCAAATTTAACACACCTGCTTCCCATTCTCACCTGAGACCTTGTAACACTAACAAGTCACATGACACCGGGGAGGGAAAATGGCTCATTGGGCCCAGTTTGGACACTTTCACTTAGGGGTGTACTCACTTTTCTTGCCTGCGGTTTAGACATTAATGGCTGTGTGTTGAGTTGTTTTTGAGGAGACAGTAAATGTACACTGTTATACAAGCTGTACACTCACTCATTTACATTGTAGCAAAGTGTAATTTCTTCAGTGTTGTCACATGAAAAGTGAGAATAAAATATCTTTATTTCTAAAATAGTGTGTGTGTATATTTTGCTTAGGGCAGGGGTCGCAAACTTGCAGCCCTCCAGCTGTTGCAAAACTACAAGTCCCATGAGGCATTGCGAGGCTTAGAGTTGCATGCATTGATTCCAACAGGCAGAGGCATGATGGGACTTGTAGTTTTGCAACAGCGATGCTTTAAAAGCCTTTATAGGTTTAGATTTACACAGAAAGTCTGGTGCTGGAATTATTGCTCTTCCTCTGACATTCACAGCGATATTTCACGTGTGGTGCAATTATCATTTTACATATGCGTGTGTAATGGGTGGGGGCACTTTTTATTTATTTTTTTTAACTTTTTATTTTTACACTGTCTCTTTAAAATGTTTTCATCACTTATTGCTATCAGAGGGAATAAACATCCCTTTTGATCATCATGGGGTATACAAGACCTTTTAGAACTTCTTTTACCTGCATAAGTGGTTAAAGACCAGGCTCCTTTTTGCGATTCGGCACTGCGTCGCTTTAACTGACAATTGCGCGGTCGTGCGACATGGCTCCCAAACAAAATTGGTGTCTTTTTTTTATTTTATTTTTTTTTCACAAATAGAGCTTTCTTTTGGTGGTATTTGATCACCTCTGCAGTCTATTTTTTGCACTATAAACAAAAATAGAGCGACAATTAAAAAAAAAAACAATATTTTTTGCTATATCCCCAAAAAATATATAACTTTTTTTTTTCTTTCTCTTTCTTGTTCTTTATCCTCGGTTTAGGCCGATACATACATAAAAATCGCAATAAGCTTTTGGTTTGCGCAAAATTTATAGTGTTTACAATAGGGGAGAGTTTTATGGCATTTTTATAAATATTTTTTTTTTTTTTTACTACTAATTGCGGCGATCAGCAATTTATTTTATTTTTGGGTCGTGCCTGTGCGTGTGATGTCACTGATCGTCGTTCCCTAACACAGGGAACAGACAATCACTGACAACCACACTAGGGGAAAGGTTTGTTTACACACACCTCTCCCCGTTCTTCCTCTGTGGGACACCGGCAGGGATCGGGTTTGCAGGTTCCCCTGGGGTGCGGTCACTGGGAAAACAGGACCAGGTCGCGAGCACGCTGGCTGGGCATCTTAAAGGGGACATACCTGTACATCCATGTACCCAGCCGTACCATTCCGCCAACGTAAATAGTCGTGTGGCGGTCCTTAACCGGCCAAATTTGAATAATGCCCTTTCTGTAGGTGTCGACCATTTATGTACCTCAGGAAGCCTGACTGGAAGACTCCCAGCATGTTGCTTGGGCCTGATTCACACCTATGGCATTTTTGTGCTTTTTGCATTTTACAGATTTGCCCTACAGTCCATTTAACATGGTTTTCTATGGAACACGTTCTGCAGTGCAAATCTGAAAAATGCAAAAAATACCAAAAATGCCAAGGTGTGAATCAGGCCTAAGAGAGGCCTAGTTGTTGCTGCTCACCTCCACCATCCCAGGAGTGGGCTCTTTCTCTGATTCAAACCCCTTTATGTGCGCTTTCCTTTCCCTGATACGGTAGCTCTGCAAGGCCAGTGTTTGAGAGTTCATTCTTGTGATGATGGAGGTGACCAGTAATGAGTAGACCTCGCTTGGCAACCACCTTGGATCATTCTGGGATTACAGTGAAACCTCGGATTGCGGTTAACGAGCGTTCTGCAATACGAGCATTTAAAAAAAAAAAAAAACTTCTTACTTGGTTTGCGAGTGTTGAAATGAGCAGGATTTAAGCCACTGCGGTGTGCAGTACCGCATTTGGCCAAAGGGGCGTCGGAGTTGTTTGGCAATACTCAGAAATTTTCAAGGCTCTCCGGCACCCCCCACCTCTGGCCACATTCGGTATTGCATGCCATAGAAGTCAATGCGGAACAAATTATTCTAGTTTCCATTGACTTCTTTGGGGAAACTCGCTTTGATATGCGAGTGCTTCCTGGAGCGGATTATGCTTATAATCCGAGGTTCCACTGTATTCCAGATCCCTTTTTTATTTTTTTTTATGGTAAGTTTATGTTGAAGTAACAAAAACCTCAGCGGCAGTGTCTGTCACCGGCACTGAAGGGAGCAGGAGGAGGAGGAGGTGATCCCTAGAGATGGATGGGTTACACAAAGGCTTCGGTGATGTGTAAGCTCTAATGAGCAGGACCCTCTAATTCCTCCTGTATTGTAACTGTACTGTCTGCCCTCGTGTTGTAAAGCGCTGCGCAAACTGTTAACTCTATATAGTAATAATAATAATGTGTGCAGAATGTATTGATGACATTTCTGTCTCTGTAGGATGATCACAGACGTGCAACTCGCCATATTCGCCAACATGCTGGGGGTCTCCCTCTTCCTGCTGGTGGTCTTGTATCACTACGTGGCTGTCAATAACCCCAAGAAACAGGAATGAGGGGCTGGTGTCTGGATGCCGAATTGGGTAAGACGTGTGTGTGTGTGTCGATTGTATTTAAATCCGATGTGCCTGAGAGCAATCACAAAGAATCACAGGATGATGAATGAATCAAATAATGTTTTTAAAAATCACAGAATTCTTTTTCTTTTTTCTGCCATATATAAAATGTTTAGGAAAAATGCCAAACAGTTTGATTTTGGTCTCATCTAACTACAACGCTTTCACACAGTTCTCCTCTGAATCATTCAGATTTTTATTAGCAAACTTCAGACATGCTATACATGTGCTTTCTTGAGCAGGGGGGCCTTGTGCGCTCTGTACAATTTCAATCGCTCGTGGTTAGAGGTAGACTGATAAATCGGCATCGGATGATTATTATTAAAATTAGGCCGATATTTTACACTGACGGACGTTCCTCCTCCCTTTTTCACACTCAGCGCGGCGCTTGATGCTGCTGAGTGTGAAACTGACAAGTAAGGCCCCTTTCACACGGGGCGGATTAGTATTGATATGCCCCGTGAACCTCCACTTGCTCAGCGAGGAATGCTCCGTTGATCCCTGCTGAGACTGCGGATGACAGGGCGGTCACCGCACACTGTGCAGGGTCCGCCCTGTCTTTTCTCCGCTCTCCCCTATGGGGGGGGATCGGATGAACACTGACCGTATGTCCGTGTTCACCCGATCTGCCAGACGGAAGGAAAAGTACTTTTTTTCTCCCTCACACTTTGGTGGATCGGAGCAGGTCGGATGTCAGCGGGCATGTCACCGCTGACATCCGTGGCTCCATAGAGGAGCACCCGTTCAGGTCCGCCTAAAAAACTGGCAGGTGGACCTGAACGGTCCTTCAGTGTGAAAGAGCCCTAACAGAGAGAGGAGCTGTCAGCTCGATGTCAGGTGAGTGGGACCCGGCAACTATATTACAACAGCCAGTGGGATGGTATCTGAGCGGGCTGCTGCGTGTATGTGGCCGTGCCCCCATTCTAAAGCAGCCCAATCATTGGCTGGTGTAATTTAGCTTCTCTCTCCCTCTCCTTGGTGTGAAACCCATCAGTGCCATCTGTACTGAGGACATCAAGTGTGTGCTAGAGTGACAGGAGTAAGCAGTAGAGTGGGTGAGGTTGTGGTGTGTGTGTGTGTTTTTTTTTTTTTTTTTTTTTTTTCAGCCACAAAAATCTGCATCATATATCGGCCGCCCCGATTTTAAATATCGGCATCGGCCATATCGGTCTACTCGTGGTGTAACATTATACCAATTGTTTTCTTGGTGACTATGGTCCCAGCTGCCATGAAATCATTGACCAGATTCTCCTGTGTAGTTCTGGGTTGATTCCTCACCATTCTCATGATCATTGAAACTCCACAAGGTGAGATCTTGCATGAAGCCCCAGACTGAGGGATATTGACAGTTATTTTGTGTTTCCTTCATTTGTGAAATAATCGTATCAACTGTTACCCTCTCACCAAGATGCTTGGTGATGCTCTTGTAGTCCATTCCAGCCTTGTATAGGTCTACAATCTTGTCTCTTGACATCCTTGGACAGTGACAGTGAACCTTGACACCCCAGATGTTTTGGAACTACATTTCCCATGATGCTCAACTACACTGCAGAGTGCAGGAGCATTATGGGAAATATAGTTCCAAAACATCTGGGGTGCCAAGGTTTGCTGTCACTGTCCTAGGACAGCGTTTTGGCCATGGTGGAGATATTGGAATTTGATTGCTTCTGTGAACAGATCTGTCTTCTATACAGGTAACAAGCTGAGATTAGGAGCACTTTCTTTAAGAGTGCTCCTAATCTCAGCCTGTTTCCTGTACCTGGGAGCCAGAAATCTTGCTGATTTGATAGGGGATCAAATACTTATTTCACTCATTTAAATGAAAATCAATTTATAACTTTTTGAAATGCTTTTAATTTATTGTCTCTCACTGTTATAATGAACCTACCATTAAAATTATAGACTGTCAGAAGGGGATCAAATACTTTTTTCCCCCTCACTGTATGCCGATCTGCACCAGATTTTACTCTCTCCAGTTTTAGTAAATCATCCCCAATGTGGCTGCTAAAAGCCAGTTTATTGGTCCTATAAGTGATAAATCTGTGTCTTCATTTTCCAGGTCTGATGTTTGGCGGTTCTCGTGTGATCGCAGCCAGTATGAAGCTCGCATTCCAGTGGCACGCCTCTGTCTGTACATATCTTCTGTGATGGCGACGTTCGACCATTGTTACCTTGTTTAGATCTGTTTTTGATATGTAGATAGAGAAAATAAAGGTATCCCAATGAGAAGGGGTATATTCTCTACACCAATTCTCGCCTGCTTTGTAATTCCATCATTGGTCATTGTAAACTCGATCCACACTAAACTTATAATGGCAAAGTGTACCCATTGAATAAGCATGTTCTTTATTTGAAAACTCCCAAATACCTTTTTTTTTTTTTCCCCTCGGTGGTTACATGACTGCTTATTCTCCTTTTTTATTTTTTATTAAATTTTTTCCTCCAGCTAATAGGATTGGGGGCAGAGCCTCTGAACAACTCTTGGCACCTTGCCTCAGTTCAGCAGAGGCACTGGAGGTTTACGAAAGACTAATCCACCTTGCACTACAAGTGCATTTGGAAGTGCAGTCACTGTGGATCTAAGGGGGACATGCAAGGAAATTAAAAAACAGCATTTTTGCCTGCACATGATTGGAAGAAAAATACAGCAGAGCTTCCCCTAATTTCAGAGCTTCCCCTCAGATCTACAGTGACTGCAAAAGAAGTGCACTGCAATTTCACTTGAAAATGCAAAGTGGAATTGCCTTTTGTAAATAACCCCCACTGTGTCATCCCAAAAAGGAAGTCTGGCAGCAGACAGCCCACATCTCTCTGCCTGTGCAGTGATCACACTACACAAGCAGAGCCTGCAGGGTTAACATTCTTCCTCTGCTCTGAGCTGGAGGGGGGGGGGCTGCATAGAAATCAGGGCATGCAGCTTTGGTTCTGTGCTGTCTGTCTGGCATGCGCCCTTTTTGTTACTTGGTGAATAAATGTCATTAGCACACCAAGGATTCCTCAAAAGGGTTCAAAGCTTTATTCACACGGTACACGTAAGGCAAAGTTTTGGAGCCACTCAAGGCCTCTTCCTCAGGCAAGTGACACTTCTATGGTTTCCAGTCCGTGGTCATTACAGCACCCGGTATTACTACAGCCGTTTCCGTGTGTGTAATATTGCATTTGGCTTTTTGTTACTTAGGAGCAACCTCTACTCCAGGGATATGCAATTTTGCGGACCTCTAGCTTTTGCAGAACTACAACTCCAATGAAGCATAGCAAGACTCTGACAGCCACGAGCATGGCACCCAGAGGCATGATGGGACTTGTAGTTTTGCAACAGCTGGAGGTCCGCTAATTGCATATGCCTGCTCTACTCCATTATTATGATTGGCAGAGTGGTGCAAGCATGGTGCTTAAATCACTCTGTTAATTCCTCCCATTGTTCAAGAAGTCAGTAAGCATGGAACTGTGCTTTATTTAAAGTGTTTTTAATTAAAAAAAGCAAAACCTTATAAACATGTTTCTACTTGCCTTCTCTGTTGCAGTAATCCACCTTTTTCTCTGGTCCCTGGTTGAAGCTCATGTTTGAGTGTTCTTGCAGCAGAGCCACAGCTCTGTGTATCCATTTAGACATGGAGCTGCTTGGCTACACCCCCCCCCCCCCCATTGACAGCAGACAGGGGTGCTGCTGTGTCTCCGCCAATAAGGAGGGAGAGTCGAGGATGACCAAAGCGTTTATGGACATCACTGGATTGAGAGGGGCTCAGGTAAGTATTAGGGGGGCTGCAACACACAGAAGGCTTTTTATCTTAATGAATAGCGCACAAAAACAATCTGCCTTTACAGCCACTTTAAAGGTCAGGTGCTTAGAAGGGTAAGCAAATCATACTTTGAGGGCCCTCTCACACTATTATGGTAGAGTTGCACACTTGTGTTGAGGCAGCCAAGTCATTTAAATGAGCTGCCTAATGGAATGCATGAGAAATGGTGTATTTAGCATTTCTGGCTGTGCAATGCGTCCCTTGGGGTGCCATTTAGAATGACCGTTGGCCCTTGTTCACACGGAACATAACTTTAAAATCAATGCGTGTTCATTTTAACTCGCACAATTTCAAAGCCGCACTTGAAAGACATCGGTGCAGGTTTATGTACAGATGTCTATTGAAGTCACCAAAAGTAGTGCAGGAACTGGGACGCTCCTATTGCCGGAAATGGACTCCAATTTGACATGTCAAATTGCACCGATGTGAATAGGCCCTGATGGGATAATTAAATTAACCTGTTCCTTCTTTTCCCTGCATAGGCATACTACTTTCAGTACTATTTTCCTGAAAACTGAGGCCTATTTCTGATTACAATACAAGATCAACACTCTATTATATTGGAATGAATAAGTCCTTGCATGTGGCTGTGTTAGTTATTTTATTTTTATCTGGTAATCCCACCAGTAAAACGCTTCATGTCCTAAGGCAGGAGGAGCCTAACTGTTGGCCCGCGGCATCCCCTTCGATGTGACCTGCCACCTTATGCTCTGGGATAGAGAGTCAGCAAGCCCAGAATGCCATCCCCGTTCATCAGTGGGAATGAAGCAGGCACTAGAGAAAGCAGAGCTGATGCTTCATGTACAGGGCTGGCTCCTGTCACAGGCAAAGTACTCTGCCTGGGACAGAAGTGATACAGGAAGCATCCGCTCTGCTCTCTACTGCAGCCGCATGCTTCCTCTAGCGCCGGCTCCTATCACACTGATGCTTGGGGCAGGTCGGAAACCTGCGATCTGGGACAGCAGCCATCAGTGCCTGGAGGACAGAAAGCAGCAGTCATAAGGTTGGTCACCCCTGTCCTAGGGTAACAACATTCACTCAATGTATAGAAGGAGATTTATTAAAACCGGTGCAGTTGTGCATGGTAGCCAATCAGCTTCTAACTTTAGTTGATTCACTTAAAGGGTCACTAATTTTTTTTTTGCTGAAATGACTGTTTACAGGGTATAGAGACATAAAAGTTAACTGATTCCTTTTCAAAATGATTAAAAATAGATAAAAATCAATCATATAATGTGCCTGCCGGTAGTTTCACTTTTGAACTGGCTTCATGTTTCTGTGAAGTAGAAAGACACACAGAACAAAAAACAAACAAATCCAGGGCAGTGTTTTGTTTTTAAAATGAATTCTGATTGGTTCTGGGAAGTTTTAGACACACAGTAATGACAGCTTAGAACACCATGAGAAAGCTCCCAGCACTGTGGTTATAAGGAAACAGACAAGCAGAAAGTGTGGAGATCAGAGCAGGATTACAGCAACATCAAAGCAAAAAATGAACAATGAGGACATGAAACCAGAACTGCAGTAAGGTAAAGGAAGCTATTTAGCTAAAAAAATCCTTTAGTGATCCTTTTAAGCTTTGACAATAAAACCTGGAAGCTGATTGGTTAATATGCAGAGCTGCACCAGATTTTTGTGTGCACTCGTGTTAGTAAATCTCCAGCTGTATCAAGACAACAGAAATCATACTACAATGCTCTGCACCTCTCCTCTTCATAACAAAGGGACGTGTTTTTGTAGGCCTCAGAGAGAGCTGCAAACAATGTAACAGCAAAGGAAGCTGACAGGATTAAAAGGCAAGTTTATAAAAATTAAATAAAAAAAAGACCATTAATTACTTAAGGACCACCTCCTGCACATTTATGTTGGCAGAATGGCATGGCTGGGCACAAGCATGTACCTCTACGTGCCCAGCCATCGGTCGCGGGCCTGCGACCCGATCGCCGCCGGAGTCCCGCGATCGCTCACAGGAGCTGAAAAACAGGGAGAGGTGTGTGTAAAAACACCTTCCCTGTTCTTCACAGTGGCACTGTCACTGATCATATGTTCCCTGATATAGGGAAAGGCGATCAATTATGTCACCAGTCCAGCCCCCGCCACCCTACAGTTAGAAACACATATGAGGTCACACTTAACCCCTTCGGCGCCCCCTAGTGGTTAACTCCCAAACTGCATTGTACAATGCATTTTTGTAGCATTTTTTGCTGTGAAAATTACAATGGTCCCAAAAATGTGTCTGACATTATGGCGGACACATCGGACAATTCTAAGTCACGGAAAAAATCGCTGATTGCAGCCATTAGTTGGAAAAAAAAAATATTAATAAAAATGAAATAAAACTATCCCCTAATTTTGTAAACGCTATAAATTTTGCTCAAACCAATCGATTTTTTTTTTTTTACCAAAAATATGTAGAAGAATATGTATCGGCCTAAACTGAAAAAAATATGTTTTTTTATATATTTTTGGGGGTATTTATTATAGCAAAAAGTTAAAAATATTGTTTTTTTTTTTCAAAATTGTCATTCTCTTTCTGTTTATAGCGCAAAAAAAAAACTGCAGAGGTGATCAAATACCACCAAAAGAAAGCTCTATTTGTGGGAAAAAAGATCACGCATTTGTCAGTTAAAGCGACGCAGTGCCGAATCGCAAAAACTGGCTGCGTAATAGTCCGGGTCTTAAGTGGTTAAGGAGTAAATAAAGAAGTTCATTGGTAGAGTTTGCATCTACAGTAACACAGGACAGCGGGCACAATTATATACAACTTTATTTAAATATATTGCATTCGATTGGCCACTGCAAAGTACATATAAACACAAAACAATATTAAAATTCTACACAAGAATCTCTTATTTACAAGGTGGAGATAAAATCACTCGAAAAGGAGCCGTCAATATATCAAACTTAGAAACAGGAAAAGTATCAGATAAAATGTTTCAAACAAGAGTGTTTTTCAAAGTGGGAATTGAGGAGTTCACAGAGCTGGAGGTTATAGAAAACGTTTCTGAGATCGGAGACCGCGCTCTATAAAAACGAATTGTGTAAACACAGTTTAGAGTTGGAGTCTTCTGCATCCTTCATTAGAGGCTGACTCCACCCAAAACTCACACTTCACTTGAAATTGCTGGCTAACTGGTTCCAGAGGTAACACTTCCCCACCGACACTCACAGTTCTGCTAAGGCCATTAGAAGGCCAAATGACAATCGGGTTCTTCTCCGATCGATAATCCAGCTCTAATAGGCCTTGTGGTAAAAAAAATTAAGCCAAGAAAGTCACAGAATTGGCTGATTAAACATCTCCACCAGAAACTGACCTAGTCAGCCCACCTACATAGTTTACTTTAAAGAGACCCTGTCACCAAAAACTATTTTAAATGTTTTCTAGCAGCTGGTTTCCATCCCGTAATTTTTTTTTTTTTTACTTCTAAACTAGTAATAGGAACTACTCCAGAAGAGTCTGCTCTTTAGCAAAAGTCCCCTCTCTCCTTGCACATTACAGGTCTCTCCTCTTCTGGGAATGTCCAATTACTCTCTGTGCTGGCCCAGTTCCTTCATCCCCATACATAACTTTTTATATAGCTGCCAGGGAGGGGTAAAAGGGACTACTATAGAGTGTCACTTAAAGTGCAAGTTCACCTTTACAGAAAATCTGTAAGGTGAACCTACACTGGACCTCACGCTAACCTGGAGTGCATCGACCTCACGTTCTGACAGATCGTACAGCCAGGGGATTTAAAATCTCTGCGGCTTTCTCTCTCTGCAACCACTGTTCAGGTATTCAGGAGCTGGCTATGAGAATGCAATAGCCAGCAGAAAAGGGAGATCCCTTCATCCTAGAGATGCACCGATACCAAGTGTTTGCAAATACTCGTGCAAATGCTTCCGATACCAGAAATTGATACCTTTTGCGGTGTAATTTGAGCACATGCGAAATGAAACGTCCCAAATCGCACTGCAAAGAATCTAATGCAATTTAAACGGGTCTACAGTGCGATCCCTGTCTAAAACGCATGCACCCCCGCACCTGTTTGATTGCAGTATAGAAAGACAGAAAAGCGCCATCTAAGAAGTGCAGCAATAGGAAAACACTTTATTAAAAAGAATTATGTTATTACAACACACATGCTAGAAGTATATAATTTATCTTGCATGTCAAAACCACAGCCGCTTACGGTGCTCACATGGCTGGCGGTCCACCCCCAAGCTGACATCACTTTTTGCCCTATATAGTACAGTGGAACCTTGGATTACGAGCATTATCCGTTCCAGGAGAATCCTTTTAACCCAAAGCGAGTTTCCCCATAGAAGTCAATGGAAACTAAGATAATTTATTCCGCATTGACTTCTATGGAATGCAATACCGCATGTGGCCAGAGGTGGGGGGGCGTCGTAGAGCCTCTGGAATACTTTGGGACAGCTCGGCTGAACTCGGAAAGGCTCAGGAACGGAGTATCTCCAAACGGCTCCGAGTGTCACCGGCGCCCCCGCACCTCTGGCCAAATGCGGTACTGCACACCCCATTAGCTTGAGTTCTGCGAGACAGCACTCGCAAACCGAGTCAGGATTTTTTTTTTTAAAGTTGCTTGTCTTTTTAAAACGCTTGCTTACTGCGTTACTCGTAAACCAAGGTTCCACTGTACTTACAGGGATCCCAGAACTTCCTACATATCCTCCAGTCCTGTAAGCACTGCAAGCGGCCGTGGTTTTGGATTCAACATGCAAGATAAAAGTACGTGTGAGCTGTGATAATATATCCTTTTTTAAAAAAAAACTGTTTGCCCATTGATCTTTCTATACTGAAATCACACCAGCGCGGTGGGGAAAACAGCACACAACAGTAATCGCACCACATTCCTGTTCAAATTGCATGTGATTCTTTGCAGTGCAATTTGAGACCATTCATTTTGTATGGGCTCAAATCACACTGCAAAGGTATCGGCGAGCACGTGACCGAAAGTATCGGTACTCGGGGGCAAAAAAAAAAACGTTATCGGTGCAACCCTAATTCATCCCTGTTTATTCATGGGGAATCCACAAATACAAATTCTCTCATTCAACCCATTCCCAAACAGAGCAGGAGAAATAGTAAGTAACGGTGGGGAAGGTCATCCTTCAAGAGAATCTATCATATTTCCCCAAATAGGAGACCAATTTCCTCTAAGGTGCACAGAAAGCAGCCAGGGAACTTAGAAAAGAATACCTTGATGCTGGAGTCACTGCAAGATATAACACCTATGGGCCCATTTATGCTCTGCAGTGTTTATCAAAAATTTAAATTATAACACTGTTGAATATACTGATTTATTAAAGCGGAACTAAACCCTCATTTCCTTTAGGCAAGAAAGCGGCCATATTGGCCTCTGTTTGATCTGCAGTTGTCATGGTGCTCCACATGTGCTCAGTTATGATACCAGCCAAGCTATTGGTAAATCAATGGATTTAGTTCTGCTTTAATTTATGTCTTTCCAGTATTGGGTGGAGTGGCCACTGAACACATTCAGTACCAGAATAAGCTTAAAAAACACTGACTAAATCCTTGAGCGATACCGAATGTGACTCAAGTGCGTATGATACAACCCCACAGTGACCATACAACAACAGAGGGGGGCACCGGGAGGAGAGTTGTAGTGTAGGAATATAAACACTGTGGGGCACTGTTGGTCCTTTTCTCGTTGTGGTGGTTTAGCTCACCACGTAGCACCATAAATCTGCAGATCTACAGGCGGACCCGATCATCCCTCCGCGCAGAAGGACAGGACGCTCTGATAAGGAGAGAGACGAGTGGCGTCTGGTGACACAACCGGGAAACTCTAAAAAAAAAAAAAAAAGAGTGACAGAATGGTCAACATTGAGGTCTGGATGAGTTTGATTATACAGATTATTATTATACAGGATTTATATAGCGCCAACAGTTTGCACTGCACTTTACAACATGGAGGCAGACAATACAAATCAATACAGGAGGGATCAGAGGGCCCTGCTCCTTAGAGCTTACAATCTAGAAGGGAGGGTTAAATGGAACAAAAGGTAATAACTGTGGGGGGTGAGCTGATGGAGAAAATAAAAATACAGTTGTTAGGTGTGGGTAGAATAGGCTTCTCTTCACAAGAGTTTGACTGACAGCCTATGGCTTCTACTGCCCTTAGTGTCTCCTGGGAAAGCAGGAAATGAGGGAAGCTGGAGCTACATGTTACAGAATTTTTTTTTACTTGAATTTAATAAGTTCCATTCCTTGAAGGAGCATAGCACCCCAAAGGGGACCCCTCTACGCGTTTCAACCCGCTGAGTCTTCTTCAGGGGATACAGTGATTGGATACTACAAGATAAATATCAATTAATGACATGCACAGAAAAAGAATAACTACATTATTTTTCGCTCCATAAGATGCACCTGACCATAAGACGCATCTAGGTTTTAGAGGAGGAAAACAAGAAATATTCTGAACCAAATGGTATACCAAAATAATTTTGGTGTACTAAAATAGTAGACTGAGGAGACAATAGCCACCTGGCTTACGCTGACAGGATGGGGTGCATTCCACCACCGTATGCTTTTATAGAGGCCCTCAGCTACATGAGCATGTCTTTCATAGTGACACATCTTAGATGGGCTGGCCTGAAATTTTGCAAAGGGGTCTGGGAGAGTGGCAGGAGGGTGCGATGAAGGACAGAGGTCTGCCACGTCCATAAGAGGAGAAGAGACATCTGGCTCCCCAGAATCTATGCTGGGTCTAGATTTCACTGCACCGCGCACCTCCCCCCCGAGTCCCCGTTTTACTTACCTTACCGTTTGAAACTCCCGGGCGTGTTCGCGTCATCCTCTTCGGTTCCCAGCCTGGCCTTTGATTGGCTAGGCCGGGAGGATTGATAGCGGCGCAGCCATTAGCTGGCGCTGCTGTCAATCACAGCGGATGACGCAGCGTTGCGCCGAGTGATACAGTCGGCGGCTATGGCCGCCGCTCTATCACAGGAGTGCGCTCGCAAAAGCTTTCCACCATGCGAGCACCCTTGCATGAAGATGGAAAGCTTTTGTGAGGAGGAGCCCAGACAGCCGCCGAGGGACCCCAGAAGACAGCTTTCCGGGCCACTCTGTGGAGTGCACAAACTGCACAGTGGAGGTAAGTATAACATGTTTGTTATTTTAAAAACAAAAAAATCCTGAGTTTAGTGTCCCTTTAACCTTCAGGGCATGGTTAAAATTTGCTCACCTGTAATAAAAAGGTTCTTCTGAGCCTGCACTTGCTGCTTGAGCCAAATAGGAGGGCTCTAGATGTCCAGCAGATGGCGGTGCATTATGACCCCCGCCTCCATTTTGGTGAAGCCTGTGCTTGCTGGGTAGAAAGCCGATAATTTTTTCACTGGCAGCGGGTCTTGGCAGTGTCTCGGCTTGTCAGCATGGTATGAGCATGCCAGGAGGATAGATGGATCGCTGCTGGAGAGGTTCTGGGCTGTGATGTTGCAGCTGATTGCCTGGGGCAGAGCGGTGCTCTGGATCTATGAGGCCATACTGCTCGGTGGTGTCTGGTCAGTATTCGCTCCATAAGACACAGGTATATTTCTCCCCATTTTTTTGGGGGGGGGGGGTATGTATCTTATGGAGTGAAAAATATGGTATATGCATACAAAAAACACATATCAATTATGTGGGTGTATCTTACAATGTGTAGATTGAAAAATTGTATGCATGTTATCTGCATTCGATTGTTTATGTGCATGTCATTAATTGATATTTATCTTGTAGTATCCATTCGCTGTACCCCTGAAGAAGCCTCAGCAAGTTGAAACGCGTAGGGGTCCCCATTGGAGTGCTATGCTCCTTTAAGGAATTGAATTGTTTACATTCGTTTCTGTTTACATGTACTCTGCATGCATGTTCCTTTATTCTCAATATCTATTATAAATCAACGTTTCTATATTTGATTACACTCTGTGTTCATATCGGTGGCTTTAAAGTCCATTCCAAATCTTTTTTTCTTATGTGTACTTCATTAGGATGTGGCACTTTTTGACACTTGAACATTTTAGGCCTTACTGATAGAATCTTTCCTTATGGGAGGAAGATGGAGAGCATTGCATAGATATCATGGAAATGTCACACATTACCTCCGCTCCCATCTCTTTGCCAGGGTCACAGATGAACAGAGGATCCTCGGTTTTGGTGCGAAGAAGTGGCACTGAGCACACTGTCAGACTAGACGTCACCGCTGCCAGATCTGTGAAACAATGAGACAATATTCAGAACATATATTGCTCCAGGCACATCCCTTACCGTTTTCCCTTTCCTCCCTTCCTTCTAGGCCCCATGCACACTGGGGATTAGGTATGGGCAGAGAGCACAGCTGCCAGCAGTCTGACAGCTTCTGCGGCTGGACAGTGCACATAGCATGCTAATGTTTACGGCAGTATGCGCTCAGGGATGAATATTCAGGATGCAAGCAGTCTGCCCTCTAGGCATTTATTCAGTCCAGCCGCAGCAACTGTCAGGCTGTCATAGGGTATAGGAGGCTGCTGGCATGGTTGGATGGTGTGCCTGTGTCCTCTCTAGAGATTTTCAGAAATGTTGTAGTCATGGGAAAAAAATTAAATTCTCTCCTGTTTTTGTTTCCGGAAAAAACATTGACATTTTGGAAATTTTTTAAAACAGATTCAGTGTGGAGAAGTTTTACAAGTTGAAAGTGATTTTGTTAAATACAGTGTATAAAGAATTGTGCTTGAAGTAAAAGTACACTTTTTGGGAGATGATAACTCTGGAGGGAAAAGCTCCTTCCCCCTTCATTCTGGACCTCATTATTTCATTCCATAAAGTATTTTTCTGTATTTTTAACGTCCTTAGGGTACCTCTGGCATGCCAGGGTGTGTTTTGTCATCCTTGTAGCATTTGGAAAAGAACATTTCTTCTCACAATATTTTCAAATTGCAGCTTTGCTCTTAGAAGAAATTGCACGGTGGAAATGTTTCCAAACTCTAGACGTTGGTCTCACCATTTTACTGAGAGGCGGAAAAGAAAACTGAGCAGACTATAGGGAAACAGTACACTGTGATGGTGGGGAAGACTAAATCGGAATCATTTAAAGGTTATAAAAAATACTGTATTTATTGGCTTTTTTTTATTGGCTTTTTTTTTTCCTGAAACTTCCCTCTTAAAGTTAGGGTGCATGTTATACGCCGATAAATACGGTAATTCGTTTGTCAAATTTACCCTCTTACCTGTCAATTAGGGCCTGAGAGTACAGAAACTTATCATCTGTATTCCAACAATCACCCAAACTGTAGGAGGTACAAGATGGAACCCACAAGCAAACTAAACTGGAGCCTTTCCTCTGCAGTACCCCCTAGTGGCAGAAATGCAAATTTATCTTACTTGATAACTGCATTCAGAAGTACAGTGTTACTTGAACTGTATTCCTGGATTTGCTTGTCTTCAGCTAAGAGAATGTGTAATAATTTAAGACTTTATGTAAAGTCTCAGAAATCTTTCATTAACCACTTCAATACTGGGCACTCAACCCCCCCGCCCAGGACAATTTTCAGCTGTCAAATGTCACACGGTCACACAACACCGTACGCAAACTCAATTTTTTATAATTTTCTTCCCACAAATAGAGCTTTCTTTTGTGCTATTTGATCACCACTGGGGTTTTTATTTTTTGCTAAATAAACTAAAAAATACTGAAATTTTTAGAGAGAAAATATGTTTTTCTTTGTTTCTGTTATAAAATGTTGTTTTCTCCTTCACTGACGGGCACTAATGAGGCAGCACTGATAAGGTGGCACTGATATGCAGCACTGATAGATGGCACTGGATAGGCAGCACTGATGAGGAGCTACTGACAATCAATGTGCTGATTATCAATGCAGACCCCCCCTCTGACAGGGAGAGCCGCCGATCGATTCTTCCTGTCAGCGCGAACTGAGGAAAGTAATTTACCGGCACTTCCTGGTTCACTCTGTGATCAGCTGTGATTGGTCACAGCTGATCACGTGGTAAGGTGCTTCCGTCATAGGCTCTTTACCACGAACGGCGATGCGGTGTGACAGAGTGACAAACAGCACCACCGATTGGCGCGCGACGGCACATTATCCTGGGAGACGTCATATGATGTCCAGTGAGGATAACAGAACCACGACGGGAAGTGGTTAAGGTCTTCATGTTAGTTTGAATACCATGTCACAGATATATTATCATTGTAAAATAACATATTCCACATTTTTTTGTGCAATTTTTCCAGAAAAAAAAAATACTTATTTAAAAAAAACATGGAAAACACTCTGCATTCCCAAAGGTAGGGGGTAATGTATAGCAGAGTAGATGCCATACAATGTGCTTTACCTTACCATCTACAATTTGGGTTGCAGAGTACATTCTATACAATGTGCTGTACTTTACCCCCTACCATTGGGAATGCTGACTACATTCCATACACAGTGCTGTACCTCGACATCTACCACTTGGAATGTAGACTACATTCCATGCACTGTGCTGCACTTCACCTTCTACTATTGGGAATGCAGAGTACATTCCATACACTGCGCTGTTCCTTACACCCTGCCAATGGGAATGCAAAGTACATTCTATATACTATGCTGTACCTCACCCCCTGCCACTGGGAATGCAAAATACATTCTAAAAACTATGCTGTACCTCTCCCCTTCCACTGGGACTGCAAAATACATTCTATACTCTATGCTGTAACTCACCCCCTGCCACAAAGTACATTCTATATACTATGCTGTACTGCAACTCCTATCACTGGGCATACAGAATAGGTTTCATACACTGAGCTGTACCTCACTCCTTATTACGGAGAATGCAGAGTACATTCTATACACTGCGCTGTACTTCACTATCTACCACTCAGAATGTATAGCACATTCTATATACTGTGCTGTACCTCACCATCTACCATTCAGAATGTAGAGTACATCCTATACACTGTGCTGTACCTCACCCTCTAGCATTAGGAATGCAGATTACATTTCAGACACCCCCTTACCTGTGAGTGCGCAGTGTTTCAGAGTCTGGTCCGCAGTGTATTTCCACACTCTGAGGATGGGGGAATCCCGCTCATTGGTGACATGGACGAGGCTCTGGGTATGCAGTAGCCCATTCCTCCGGACTGGGATCCGGCTGGGACGCACACCCAAACTTTCCAGAGACCTGTAAGAGAGGTTGGCAGTGAAATATATCACTAGCAAACTATACTGGGATTTCAGCTGCATTAAAAACATCCATAACGATCCAAACCCTCTTCCACCAAACAGTGCCACTAAACCCCCTTAGAGGCCCTTCTCAATTGAAGGCCAGAAGAACTAAGTCTAAGTTGACGCTCATGACGCACATCCTTACAGCCACAAAGCAGGTGATTGCAAAGGCAGATTACCATTACTAATAAAAAGATAAAAAAATAACAAGTCCATAATACTATCACATAGTTAGTTAACGCTGTATCATTTACGCAAACCAATTAATATACGCTTAATGGAAAAATGGCATAAATTTATGAAGAAATTAATTTATTTAAATTTTTTGGATATGTATTATAATAACAAAAAAGTTAAAAATATAGTTTTTTTTTTAATAAAAAAAATAAAAAACAGTAGAGGTGATCAAATACCACCAAAAAAAAGTTATATTTGTGGGAAAAAAAAGGACATCAATTTTATTTAGGTACAGCGTCACATGCCCGCGCAATTGTCAGATAAAGCGACAGTGCCATATCGCAAAAAAATGACCTGTTCAGCTTCGGCCCTGGAAGAATTTATCCCTTTAATGAAGTGGTTAAACTGCGGGCGATTTGGCGTGTAATTAAAGTGGTCCGGTGGCATTTCGCCACTGGATCACTTTTATAGGCAGCGGGAGAGGTGCCCCCTCCCCCCGCCGCTTCCTGGTTGGAGTTTACCAGACCTGTCGTAAGCCCAGAGCCGATCCGATCCCTTGTGTGGCTGGGCAGGAAGCTGGGTGAGGGCAAGATAGGCACCACTTGGCTCTATGCCCTTGAAGGAACGGAGCGACGTCCAACGTCACTTCTGCCCTCCAGCCTTAAAGGGATGATTATTTTTTTATCTCTTAAAAGGCAAAATGTCTCTTTTTTTTGCTTTGAAGTGTAAATGTGTGATCTGAGGTCTTTTTGACCTCAGATCTCGCAATAAAGAGGCCCTGTCATGCTTATTTATATTACAAAGGATGTTTACATTCCTTGTAATAGGAAAAAAGTGATAAAAAAATAATAATTCAAGGGATAGTGTAAAAACAACAAGCAACCCCTTCCATAGTTCCTGACCCTGTTCCCTCTCCCTCTGCTGTAGTCACAATAATATAAAATAAACAGTGGGTGGAGTGACTCTTTAAGGGTTTAAAAGAATAAATAAAAGATACCTGGAATAATCTGTGCTATGGCTGTTACTTCTTTTCTGCAAGTTCTAGAGAAAAAAAAGATACACTAAGTTATACATACAGAAGTTATAGTAAAATAACAACCTATATTACATGTCTCCAGGCATGCTCAGTAAAGCTGAAGTATAATCTGCTTATAATTGCTGTCTCTTAATTAGTTCTCCCAATCATCATTTGTATCTTTCTTTTCGACTATAGTTTACTTTATATAGTTTTCAATTTATATGTATTTGGATCATTTCCTGCCATGATGGTGGGTCACATCTTTTTAAATCATATGTATGTCAAGTTTTATACAAAAAAAAAAAAACTATTTATGCAATAAAGCTTTGTATTTTGAGGTCTGTGAAGTTTATTTGGCAAGTCTGTATTTTTCCACATTTCCTTGTTTTTAGGTTCTTATAGGAATGTGGTGCCCTCTTACTGGTTTTTAACTCTGTGTCAGCCCAATACACTGTATAATACAAAATAATCGAATAAAAAACAGACAAAAGTCATGGTTGCACGACAGCGATTTGATTCTTGAAGCCAATAGTTCAACACAACTCCCATACAACTAGCATTTTTAGAGGGCCAGTAGTGGTCAGGCTTCATAGCTCTTTTGTGACTTTTGATGTTTAGGGGTATACAGTGGCAGTGTGTCCATAAGGGGCGCCCCCTCTCTCCTGCCACCTGTCTATCACCAATAGATAGATTCATGCATTTCATTAAATATATCTATTGTCGCCGCTGCCAACCCATATTCAGGTGTCGTGCGCCAGGCATCTGAATTACAGCTGCGTTTTTTTTTTTTGGAAGTGCCTGATTAGAGCTGTGGGCTCTAATAGGCGTCCTGATTAAAGCCATAGACTCTAATAGGCTTCCAAAATGGTAAACAGCGGTCGCAATGCTGTGCGTTTGCTGTTTACTCAGGAAAGTGATTTATTCGCTTCCCTAACACAACACTAACACTGACCCGCCTCTCAGCCAATCAGGTACCCGGGTCTGGTTACCTGTAACCTGATTGGCTGAAGCAACAGGTGCAGATGTCTAATCATAGCAGAGAACTGGAAGGGGACGGGAGAAGGGATCGAGGACTCAGAGAGTGGAGGACAGCACCGTGACCCGAGACAGGTAAGTGTTGGGCGGGGGATGCACACCGGTAGCAATTGATTGAGCACAGTAGCGGCAATTGATAGGCACAGTGGCTGCAATTGATAGGCACAGTGGCTGCAATTGATAGGCACAGTGGCTGCAATTGATAGGCACAGTGGCTGCAATTGATAGGCACAGAGGCTGCAATTGATAGGCACAGTGGTGGCAATTGATAGGCACAGTGGCGGCAATTAATAGGCACAGTGGCTGCAATTGATAGGCACAGTGGCGGCAATTAATAGGCACAGTGGCTGCAATTGATATGCACAGTGGCTGCAATTGATATGCACAGTGGCTGCAATTGATAGTTTTTTTCTCAGTTTGTTTTCGCCCCCCAAAAGTGTTGAGCACCAGCAGCCACTGGGGGTATAGGACTTCCCTCTATCTCTGAATGCCCGCTCTGTGTAATCAGGGCAAAAAATAGAGTACAAATAACCACTTACATTATTCCCTGTAGAGGTTGAACTTTACTATTCCTGACACCTGTCTATAGGAACATATAAAGCATAGATTATATTTTCAAAACTTGGTGGACACCTGGCCATAACAGCCTACACTCTTCTGGGAAGGATTTCCGCAAGATTTTGTATAGTGTCTGTGGAAATGTGTGCCAATTCAGCCAAAAGACCATTTGTGAGGTCAGGTTCTGATAATGGATGAGAAGACCTGGCTTCCAATCGGCATGTATAAGAAAATAATAAAACAGAAGGTCATGTCTGAAAAGAAAAAGGACCTTCTCCAAACTGTTGTTACCAGAAGAGCAAGGGACAATTTTCCAAAATGTATACCGTAGCATTAAATTAGAAGGAAAGGCTACACAATAACACACCTGATGAATATAGGGACAGAAAAAGGGGTACAAAAAAGGTAACCTATAGGTCGGACTTTAAAGGCACAATGAACAATGGAGAATATACAAAAATATTACACTATTTATTGAAAATAACACATGGTACATAGAAGCATTAAAAATAATTTAAAAAAGCATACTGTATATAAAAAATATATGATAAAGAGTGAGCCCCTGTGCGTCAACGAGTTTCGCTGCTAAGCTTCGTCAGGACACATTCAGGGATCGTTGGGAAAGGAGAGAAACGGGTCTCGCTGTCTAGGATAAAAAAAATGTGTTATAATTTTGTAACATAGTAAATTGTATTGTAATCTTGTGGATAAGACTACTATCCTCCCATAAGGTATTTCCGTTGTTCTTGTCTTTTTGTGCCTTGACAGGACAATGTTTTTTAAGATGTGTGTTACTATGTTACAAAATTATAACACATGTTTTATTCTAGACAGTGAGACCCGTTTCTCTCCTTTCCCAACAATCCCTGAATGTGTCCTGACTAATACTTTCTATGTACCATGTGTTATTTTTAATAAATATTGTAATATTTTTGTATATTCTCCATTGTGCCTTTAAAGTCCGACTTATGGGTTACCTTTTTGGTACACCTTTTTTTCTCCCTATATTTAACTATTTACGGATGTGGCCATGTGAGTGCTCTCTCGTATTCTCAACACACCTAATGAATGTTGACTTCCCATTGCTCTGATACTCCCCACATATCTTTTCTAATAAATCACTATCTGAATACCTTCTTTATAAAGTTTTTATTTGAGGTTATCTATTTGGAAAGCTGTAGCTAGTCTGTGTCCTGTGGAGGACCAACAATTATTCTGCCGGCGTCCATAGCTCCAAAACATTCTCAGACAGGAACGAGTTGCATGAGCTGCACCAGCTTTGCAGGCATGCGACCACACAGAACATCTTATAACAAAGGTATTCAGTTATTTATTATAAAATATATGTGGCGGTATCAGAGCAATGGGGAGGCAACATTTAACAGAATTGTTGGGTTATTGTACAGATTTTCCTTCTATTTTAACTGTACCCTTTACTGGAAAAATTGCAACTCAATAATTTTGGAGGGGTTCCACCATATTCCGACATATTGTGAATGTGTGCACGTGACATATGTTTTTGTTTGCTATTGGACAGCAAGTCTGCCAGGTCTCTAAAATGACCATTTGGAGTGCAATTCACACACGCCTTCTGCAATGCATGCCCCTATCGTAGTTAAAGGAGCACACACACAGTTGCCAAGCTCCCATCCAATGACCCGACAAGAGTGTTTATGGATTGCTGAAGGAAAGACACACAAACACAAGAAGAACATACCCGTTGCATATACAGGAAGTTACATAGTTATATAGTTAGTCGGGTTGAAAAAAGACAAAAGTCCATCTAGTTCAATCATAAAGGAAATAAATGGAACACAGAGATTGTTATACAGTAGACATCCCTGCCTGGAGCTGTTGTTGGCATCTATAGGTGCCAGCCCTGGCAGAGTTCGAAATTTAGGTTACTGATGTTTCTTATGTTTCTTAGTCATACTGATGGTTACATTTATACAAGGCTGGGAGCTTTGCTCAACCAAAAACCCCGTTTGCCACTGTTGCTTTATACGGAAGGGGCAAACTTAGCGCTTAGCAATATGATCTCTGTAGCGGCTGTGTCCGCAAATTTCCGTGGCTGTATATGTTTGCTTCAATTGTATTCCCTATACCTTTGTTGAGTGTTACTGTTATGTACATTTCTTAGCGGCTACTCCTGCATACTGGATTTGTATGATATCATTGTAACTGTAGAGTTTCAAATAAAAACGTTTGAAAAAAAAGGAAATAAAATAAAAAATGTCGTACAATCCCATATACCCAATTCTATAGCCACAGTTGATCCAGACGAAGGCGAAAAACCCCAGCAGAGCATGATCCAATTTGCTACAGAAGGGGAAAAATTCCTTCCTGATTCCCCGAGAGGCACTCTGATATTCCCTGGATCAACTTTACCTATAAATGTTATTATCCAGTTATATTATGTACATTTAGAAAAGTATCCAGGCCTTTTTTAAAGCAATCTACTGAGCTGGCCAGAAACACCTCTGCAGGGAGTCTATTCCACATGTCCACAGCTCTTACTGTGAAGAAACCTTTCCTTATTTGGAGATGGAATCTCTTTTCCCCTAGACCAGTGGTTCTCAACCTGGGGGTCCGGACCCCCTCAGAGGTCAAATGATGATTTACCAGGGGTCACCGAATCCTGGGCTGTTCCTGAAGCCCGTATCACTCTCCCAGTATTTTTGCAGCCACCCAGCAGGGCTATCCCTGGAGCTCACAGCTGCCCACTCAACCTCTTCGCAGGCGCCCATTCAGTTTACGGCATGGCTGGGGGGCAAAAACTAGAGGTCAGCTGACTGGTGAGGTATGAAAAGTGGGAGGGGCTGGAGGAGACGCTATCTCCTGATTCCGGCATAGGTGTCACTGCTACAAGACACCACAGAGCTGGAGACACAGTGAAGCCGGAGACAGTGAGTTACACTACCTGCGATTATAGTTGCCAATACAAGGACTCGGGGAGCGCTAAATGTGGGTTAGGGGCGTAAATTACTTGTCTTGGGTGCTGACAACTCACGCTATGAAAATAATTTTACTGTAAGGGGTCCCCACAACTTGGGAAATTTTATCAAGGGGTCTAGGCCCTAGAAGGTTGAGAACCGTTGCCCTAGACGTAAAGAGTGCCCCCTTGTCCTCTGTTTTGACCGTAAAGTGAATACCTCAACACCAAGTTCACTATATGGACCCCTTATATATTTGTACATGTTGATCATATCCCTCCTTAATCTTCTCTTTTCAAGAGAAAATAAATTCAGTTCCTCTAATCCTTCCTCATAGCTGAGCTCCTCCATGCCTCAGTTTGGTTGCCCTTCTCTGCACTTTCTCCAGTTTCCTGATATCCCTTTTGAGAACTGGTGCCCAAAACTGAACTGCATATTCGAGATGAGGTCTTACTAATGATTTGTACAGGGGCAAAATGATATCTCTCTCTCTGGAGTCCATACCTCTCTTAATACAAGAAAGGACTTTGCTCGCTTTGGAAACCGCAGCTTGGCATTGCATGCCATTATTGATCTTATGATCTACCAAAACCCCCAGATCCTTCTCCACTATGGATCCCCCCAGTTGTACTCCCCCTAGTGTGTATGATGCATGCATATTCTTAGCCCCCAAGTGCATAAATTTACATTATGTATTATTGGTTTGTTTTACCTGGATAAGAGTGGTCCCGGGGTCTGGGCGAATGCGAGTCTTGCCGATGTCGCCTTCCCGTGAGCCTTTCCTGATTTGTACTGAGGGCTTTGTCTTGGAGATGAGGCCGGTGAAGCCGCTGCCTGCACAAAACACAAGTGCACAAAAATACGTCACCACCAACATTATTGGACTTTATGGGCAATGTTAAAGTCTGTATATCTGGCGTACCATGACCAGGTGCTGTTGACCATAGCAACCATGTTATTACCTCATCATTTCCTAACCTAGAATGATAATGAACGATAGAGGTCATAGTACTCTTTTAGGCCCCATACACACGATCGGATATATCCGATGAAAACGGTCCGCGGACCATTTCCATCGGATATGTCCGATCGGGAGTTTGATCCGATGGCGTGTACACACCATCGGATCAAATTCCCCGCCGCCGGACGGCGCGGTGACGTAGTGGTGACGCGGCGGTGACGTTGACGCCGCCGCGTCACCGCCACGTCACCGCACCAGGAAGTAAAACACTTCCGCGCATGCGCCGAATCCATTCGGCAGCGGCGCGGCGGTGGTGGGAGCCGACATGTCTGCTGGTAAGTGTACTAACCAGCAGACATGTCGGGCGGACAGATTCCCACCGGATAGATTTCAAAGCTTGCTTTGAAATCTGTCGGGTGGAGAAATCTGTCCGCTAGCCCATACACACGAGCGGAGATGTCTGCTGAAACGGTCCATCGGACCGTTTTCAGCGGACATATCCCCTCGTGTGTACGCGGCCTTAGACTTATAGAACAAGTCCAATTGAATGTGGCTTACTACTAAGTCAAGGCCAGCCATACGCGGTTGGAATCTAGAGTTTCAAACTGATAATGGGCAGGCTGAAAGTACAAAATTGATGATCCATCAATCAACAGTGATATTCACTGTCATCTCCTGGCGGGGAAAGCTTCCCCCCACCAGGAGCAGACAATTGCTCGGCAGGAGAGATTCCCCTGTCTGCACTATCTGTGTTGATGGGGAAATTGTGCAAATTTATTTACTAAAACCACGTATGGCCTGCCCAAGACATTTCGTAGCTTATCCAAGCCACTTCTGAAACATACCCCAGCATTTATATCCTGAAAGGTAGCACGGACACCTTAATCCAATTACCATTGTGGTGGAGGTTGGGAGATCCATCGTCACCGTTGGATGCCGAGTGTTTGTGCATGCTCGGCCTATAGTAACTTGATAGCCCAATGTAAATTTTATGTGAAATTGTTTTGCATCATAGAGATTTTAAAATTTGTAGATGTTTCTGTGATGTCCCTCAAGAAGCAGCGAATAGGCTGCGAAACACGTTAGACCAAGTCAGAGGGAACATACAAACATCAATTTGTAACTTGTGTGGATTCTTTTATGGTTTTAATGTGATGTTTTTTGTATTGCAGACATTTTGAGATTTGTATATTTGTATTGCTACAATCAAATTTGATATTTTTTACGGATTTGAATTGTCTTTTTGCCTCAGTATGAAGCCTTCAATGTCCCTTATTGCTAGGAAGGGGTTATTTCTGTTGGTGTAGTCTATGACTTTTTTGGGAAGTAGCATCATACATTTCTTCTCCAAGGAATATTTTGTCAAAGCAGATGTTGATTATCCTACAACACAATGGGAGGTGTGCAAGTTGTGGAACCCCCTTGCTCTGGTTACATCATCCCATTCTTGGTGATAGAAAGTCTGTATATGTGATATTCTTTTGAGTTACATGGCTGAAGGGGTGAATTGTAAAATCTCAAAGGTAGACATGGTTTGGCATTTTATGTGGAAATTAGATGGTGTTGAAGGACCCCTAGCCCTGCTGAATGATGGTTGTTCTAGTTGTCCTCACTTCCCAAAATAAGCACTTCACTGTCCTCAAAAGAATGTCCATTTTTTTTTTTAAAGTGTAGGAACACGGTCAAGTGATAGTCTGTGGAATTTGCCTGTTATGGTGGACTGTTCATTTGTTGAGAGGTTGTTTTGCCTCTTCAAAAGTGCAGGTATTTGCTTTCCTCACTACATTGCATTTGCCAAGTTTGTTTGAGTGTTGGGTCTTTAGGATATACTGTACAAGCTTCTGTCTCAGTGTATTGCTTGAAGTACACAAGGATGCAATCAGGGGGTCATGTCCTGGGGAAAAAAGTGTGGGAACTCCCACCCAAGATCCACTCCCCCATCATTGTTCCCAGAAGACATTGCAGAGGTCTGCCGGGAGTTATCGCAGGGTTTAGAAAGAAGCCCCAGACAGTGACTCGAGCTGGGCATCGCCGGTTAGTGAAGGATTGGCTTGGTGGCTTGGCTGCTCTAGTCCTGCAAAGGGAAATGCGTTCCTGCTGTGAAAAAAGTGCAGGGACTCTGTTAAGGATCCTTTTACGTTTTTCTGACACTCCACTTCCAAAGGGGATTACTCCTTGTGCTGTACTTCTCCTCTCGGTTCAATGATCCCATATTTTTGCTTGACCTCGTGGAATGTTTGAATGAGAGCTTCTCCTCTTAAGCCGCGTACACACGGCAGAGAACCTCGACGGGCAGAACACATCGTTCCGCCCGTCGAGGTTCTCTGCCGGCCGTCAGATTCGGCGACCCGCCCGTCGGGAATGGCAACCAGCCATTCATCCAGGCGGGCCGTCGAGCAAATAGAGAACATGCTCTCTATTTCTGCTCGACGGCATTCCCGACGGGATGCTCGCCAAGAGCGCACACACGGCCGAGGTTCTCGCTGGAATGCAGCTTCCAGCGAGGCTCTCGCTGGTTTCCAGCAAAAACCTCGGTCGTGTGTACGCCGCCTCAGACTTGTCCCTTCACGGTATCAAATGTTTTGCTATACCTACGTATGAACAGGGAATTTTATATGTATATGCATTTGTTATTTTATTTTAATTATGTAACATACTTATATGTAATGTTTTCTAAAGTCTCTATCCTAGGAGTTTACACTATTGTGTCCCCTTCATACACATGTCTCCAATTTGGTCAGAAGTGAAGCATGATTTTTGCATTGTGAGTAAACCGCTTCACACACGGACCATTTGGCTGCCAAACGACCAGCTTTTTGCAGTTCGGCACTTTAACTGACAACTGCGTAGTCATGCGACGTGGCTCCCAACCAAAATTGTCATCTTTTTTTTCCCCCACAAATAGAGATTTCTTTTGGTGGTATTTGATCACCTCTGCAGTTTTTATTATTTGCGCTATAAACAAAAATAGAGTGACGATTTTGAATTTTTTTTTTTTTTATATTTTGTACAATTTTTTTCTCAGTTTAGGCCGATACGTATTTTTCTACATATTTTTGGTAAAAAAAAATTGCAATAAGTGTATATTGATTGGTTTGCGCAAAAGTTATAGTGTCTCCTGTTGATGGTTATACCTGTGATGTTTGGTTAGCCCTGTGTTTCCTTGTTATCCATTTGTCGAAAATCAAATAAAGAGATGAATTAAAAAAAAATAAAGTTATAGGGCCAGATTCTCAAAAGAGATACGACGGTGTATCGCAGGAAACACCGTCGTATCTCTGTTTTTTTTACTGGGTATCTATGCCTGTGATTCCTAGAATCACTTACGCATAGATACAGTGAAGATCCGACAGGTGTAAAACACTTACACCGTCGGATCGTAGATGTAATTACGTTTCTGGCCGCTAGGTGGCCTTTACTTTGTTTTCTCATTTGCCTATGCAAATGAGCCTAATACGCCGATTCCCGAATGTTTTTACGCCGTTTCCGTAAGCGTAAACCTACCCCTGCTATATGAGGGGTAGGTTTACGAAGTTCCGTCGTTGCCATGTTAAGTATGGCGTCGTGTCAGCGTCGCCTTTTTCCGTTGGTTACGTTGTTTTACCAAGTCGTTCTCGAATAGGGCATTGCATAAGTGACGATCATGTCGTTTTGACGTCGGTTTCAACGATGCTTTCCGACGTGAGCTGGAGCATGCGCACTGGGCTTTTTTCCCGGCCGGCGCATGCGCAGTTCGATTGACGCAGGGGCGCGCTTAATTTAAATACAAGCCGCCCCCTTTGAATTACGCGGGGATACGCAGGGCCATTTACACTACGCCGCCGCAAACTACGGAGCAAGTGCTTTGGGAATATGGCACTTGCTCCATTAAGTTGCGGCAGCGTAATGTAAATGGCTTACGCTACGCCGCCGCAGATTGTATGTGAATCTGGCCCATAGTGTCTACACAATAGGGGTAGTTGTATGGCATTTTTATTATAATTTTTTTTTACTTGCTATGGCGGTGATCTGCGATTTTTATCGTGACTGTGACATTATGGCGGACACATCAGACACTTTTGATGCTATTTTGGGACCATTCACATTCATACAACGATAAGTGCTATA
The DNA here is from genome assembly GCA_029574335.1 of Rana kukunoris. NCBI lineage: Eukaryota > Metazoa > Chordata > Amphibia > Anura > Ranidae > Rana > Rana kukunoris. Next base: position 42,557,072 of record CM056052.1, on the reverse strand, counting down.
AAAATGCATATGATTACTGTATAAATGTGACTGACAGTGAAGGGGTTAACCACTAGGGGGCGCAGAAGGGGTTAAGTGTGTCCTAGAGAGTGATTCTAATGCCCTGTACACCGATGGACCATTTTAATCGGACAAACTGTTCGTGTGTGGGCCCCATCAGTTTTTTTCCTATTGGTGAAAAAAAATAGAACCAGTTTTAAAATTTTCGTATTTGTTAAAAAAAAAAAAACGATAGAAAAAAATGATCGTCTGTGGGGAGATCCATCGGTAAAATATGTACGCATTCTCAGAATCAAGTCGACGCATGCTTAGAAGCATTGAACTTAATTTTTCTCTGCACGTCGTCGTGTTTTATGTCACCGTGTTGGACACGATCAAATTTTCATCCGATGGTGTGTAGGCAAGACTGATAAAGGTCAGCTTCATCGGATATCTGATGAAAAAAATCCATCGGTTCGGTTTCAGACAAACCGATTGTGTGTACAGTGCATCACTGTTAGGGGCGTGGCTTGCTGTGACACATCACTGATCACTGTTCCCGATGAGAGGGAGCAGACGATCAGTGTTGTGTCACCAGGCAGAACAGTGATATGCCTTGTTTACAAGAGCATCCCCCAGTTCTACTGTTCCCGTGAACCGATCGCGGGACACTGGCGGACATCGAGTCCGCAGGTTCCGCGCGCCTACTAGGGGGCAGGGTCAAAGCAACATACATGGCTCCTGGGCCAGCATTGGTTCTGTCTATTAAAAAAGCTGATCCAGGAGGCGGGACTTTGTATGAAAGAGGCAGTCGAGTAAACTAGAGATTCTCGCTGTATGTAATCGGTTTGTAATCTGACGGCGCTCGTCCTGCCGCCTCCGTGTCCCCTTCAAGGCAGCAATACACTGAGGTGAGACTGCAGATGGGCACTGATCAGGCTGCATTGAAGGCAATGGTGAGGCTGCAGATGGGCTCTGATTAGGCTGCAGATGAGCATTAATCAGGTTGCATTGATGGCAATGGTGAGGCTGCAGGTGGGCATTGATCAGGCTGCAGAAGGGCATTGATCAAGCTGCATTGATGGAACTTGTGAGGCTGCAGATGGGAAATGGCAAGGCTGCACTGACCCTTATTTTTCTTCAAGGTCCTTTATTTAAAATGTTACGTTTTTTCCTGAAACGTCCCTCTTAAAATTAAGGTATGTGGTATACGCTGATAAACACTGCCCCCTTGAGGACTGGATCTCGTACTGGATCAGTCAGTCAGTCAGGCAGCGGATTAGCAGCAGGAGCCCCCATCGGCACTCGCTCCTAGGAGTAGGAGCGTGCTGCTTTAGCTCCAGGCAGGCGTAGGCAGCAGGCAGGCAGGGTCTCCCCCAGTCCATCCAGCCTCAGCTCCTACCGTATCTCCTACCTGCATCTGGATCTGGATCTCCTTCAGCCTCCCCAGGTAGGCCCTACCTTCCATCACCTCCCCTGGAACCGATTGGCGGCCGTCCTTATCAGGATAAGCCGCCGAATCGGCTGAACGCTGGGGTCTCCTTCCCTCTCCTTACCCCACATTACCACCCACCTGTCAATGTAACCTTCCCCTCGGAGCCTCCCCGCGATTCCCCGTCTTCTCCCCTGAACCGCGCCAGCCGTCACTGATTTGCGGCCGCCGCATCTTAGGAAAGGCCGCGGCTTCATCCGCGGCCTAGCGGCGCGCCGCATTTTCGCCCAAATCTCCGGTAGTAGCCCCCAGGAGCTCACCCCCAGCCCCTGTAGGTGCTCATCCACCCCTGGCCTCAACAACCAGCCCCCCCCCCCCCCGGCTCACCAATCCACCCAGCTGGCTACACACCAGCCTGGGTCCCATGCCCTGCTCCTGGTCGGCGGCCATCTTGGTACACCCAGCAGCAGTGTCAGCAGTGTCAGCTTCCCCCCCCCCCACCCCCCCTGTCAAAACTTAATAGCACTTGATCCAGGGGTTCGCCCGATCGCCTTTCAGGGATCAGGAAGGAATTTTTTCCCCTACCAAATGCAAATTGGCATAGCATGGTTAGGGTTTTTTTGCCTTCCTCTGGACCAAGCCGGGAGGATTCACTGAATCCTCTCTTCATCGCCACCAAAAGGAACGACTTTTTCCCCGGTGAATGGCGACCATGGCTAATCTGCGGTACTCCGCAGAAACCATTTGGAATTTGAGGCGTTTCGCCGCAATACTATCAGCCATCACCAAAAAGACCCTAAGAATTGAGCACCTTTTGAGGATCGATCGACGATCGACCGTCAAAAATTTTAGCCGTTTACCCCAACCTAAGCGCATTTCATGTGCTCTGATCAACACAAGATCGGCAGTAAAACACTGACTTGAAATCCATGATTTCATTCTACAACACGACCTAGACTGCCTCTTCATTACAGAGAGCTGGCTCACAGCCGACTGTAACACCATTCTAGGAGAATTGGTGCCAGAAAACTACCGTATTATAACGGAAAACAGAATAGGGCAAAGAGGAGGAGGACTGGCGGTGATCCATAAGACGCGTCTTGCGATCACAAAACCAAGCCTCCAAAACCCTCTTCCATTCATGGAAACCCTTACTCTTCAACTGCAAGTAAACGGCCAGGAGACCGTCCGGATTCTACTCTGCTATAGGCCACCTGGCCCCAAGTCGCAGCTGCTCCCATCTTTGACGGACTTTGTCTCCACTTATACCCTGAATAGCAAACACCTTTTGCTGCTCGGGGACTTCAACCTTTGGGCCAACTCCCCGCAAGACCCCATTGCCGACGCCTGCATCGACCACCTGGAAGGATTAGGGCTTCAGCAACTAGTATGTGGGCCCACACATGCTTCAGGTCATACGCTCGATCTTATTTTCAGACAAGATCTGGAAATAAAAATCTTGGTAAATGAACCATTGCCATGGACAGATCACCATGTAATTAAATTCATTATGTCCAAATTCCCCCCCTTAACAAAAACATCAAATCCAGTGACAACACACTGGACCAGATGTCAGAAGAAGCTCCACTCGGAACTCTTCAAAGCCACGTTAGGGGGAAAAATAAACACAATTCAGCCGCACCAAACAGCGGAAGAAACACTAGAGGCCATAAACACAGCACTATTGCAGTCAGCTGACTTGATAGCGCCGAAACGAAAGACCCAGATCAGGAAAAATAACTCCGGCTGGTTCAACAACCAGCTGGCGTTACTGAAGCAAGAGCGTAGAAGGGCAGAAGCAGCCTGGAAAAGAATCTCTTCAGATGAGAACCTCTCGATCTACAAGGCAATAACCAGAAAATACTACAAGCAAATCTTCGAAGCCAAGAAAAACTATTTTTCTGAGGCTATCAACGGTGCCCTAAATCGCCCCCGCGAACTCTTCAAGCTGGTCACTCACACCATGAATCCAGGATGTCTTGAAGCCCCCAACTTGGATACACAAGAATTTTGCGATGAGTTATCGGATTGCTTCATTAACAAAATTGAGGCAATCCGGCAAAGCATTCAGCAGAACAATTGCTTTCCCAGCCCCCCCCAGAGTCATTTACACAGCACCGGCAACAATTCACCACAGTTTGGTGAGTTCACGCTGGAACCCATCTCCATTCAGACCACTAAAAATATCATCGGCACTCTGCGCAACAGCACTGCGCCAAATGATATTATCCCCACCAAACTGCTGAAGGAATGCGCCGACATCCTGGCACCTCCTGTCACGCAGCTTATTAACCAATCCTTCAGGGAGGGCAAAATGCCCTCCCAGCTGAAGGAGGGCTTCATTCAACCCATCTTGAAGAAAGCCACCCTGGATCCTAAGGATCCACTCAACTGGTGCCCCATAACGGGCCTAAATGTTCTTTCCAAGGTAATGGAGAAAGCAGTGGTACAGCAGCTGCAACAGCATCTAGATACCCACAACTTACTCGACCCATTGCAATCAGGATTCCGTCCCGGACACGGGACGGAAACAGCATTGCTTAAGATATGGGACGACGTTCTTGAGGCCGCAGACGAAGGAGAATCTTCTCTTCTGGTTCTGCTGGACCTAAGCGCAGCCTTTGATACAGTTGATCACAAGCTGTTATTGACTCGGCTGGCTAAAATAGCCAAAGTCGCAGAAAGCGATCTATCCTGGTTCTCCTCTTTTTTGGAAAACCGATCGCAAATAGTCAAGCTAGGACCATTCACTTCGGAACAACGCACATTATCGTGCGGGGTCCCTCAGGGATCTCCCCTGTCGCCGATGTTATTCAACATCTACCTGCGTCCTCTTTTTGAAATCATCAGCAGCCAAAAACTGCTATATCACTCTTACGCAGACGACGCGCAACTGTACTTACGCATTTGCAATAAAAAGGATCACCACCTCAATCTAGAGACATGCCTCTCTTTGATAGAGGACTGGATGACAAAGAGTTATCTCAAACTCAACGGAGCGAAAACAGAACTTCTTCTGTTTCACGCCAAGCGTAGGAATCAATCGATAACAACCTGGATCCCCCCGCCCATTCTGGGCAAAGTCATCACCCCTAGCGCCAAAGTCAAAAGTCTTGGGGTCATCTTTGACTCCGACATGACAATGAACGCACAAATAGGGGCAGTAGTCAGCGGATCTCACTATCTGCTGCGCCTACTACGCAGACTCACACCTTTTATTCCCAAGAAAGACATAGCGGTCGTGGTGGGAGCGATTGTAAACTCCAGATTGGACTATGCAAATGCCCTTTACCTCGGACTCCCCAAGTACCAAATTGCTCGTCTTCAAGTCTTTCAAAATACGGCCGCCAGACTTGTGACTGGGAAAAAACCCTGGGAATCAATCTCACCTTCGTTGAGATCCCTTCACTGGCTACCAGTCAAAGACAGAATCACCTTTAAAGCACTCTGTCTAACGCATAGATGTATCCATGGGAATGCTCCCCATTATCTATGCGAAAAATTAAAAATTTACAATCCCAATCGTATTCTACGATCCAACAATCAAAATCGGCTATAGATACCGAAAGCCAGATACAAGTCCAAAGGAGACAGGAGATTCGCTGTCCAAGGTCCCAGACTATGGAACGCCTTACCAGCCAGCATTAGACTGGAGGAGAACTACTTAGTCTTCAGGAGAAAGATTAAGACTCATCTCTTGATCTCAAAGGAGACAGGAACAACAAGCGCCCAGAGGCGATTTACTTCGCATGTGCTGCGCTATACAAGTTCTTCATTCATTCATTCATTAAACACGGTAATTGTAATATTTGTAGAATATATTTTATGAATTTACTTTGTTTTTTTTTTTTTTTATTATTTTACTTACTGTTTGCATTAAAACGCATTTCATTTAAAGTCCCAAACCCCTTCTCTTTTTCCGTTATTAGGGATGGAGGCATGTGTTTTTCATATGCCTCATTCAAAGTCCCAACCCATGTTCTATTCATATTACAGGGATGGAGATGTGTTTTTGATACCTTTTTACATATACCTTTATGCGTTTTTTCCAATGCTCTTTACTACCATACCAATCCTAGATGGAGGTGGTGACACACACCCCTAGTCGCCTGCCTTCCATCTACTCATTAGTATTTGTATGCCTCCATTGAGGAAACTATAAAAGTTTCGTTAGGACTACAGAAACGCAGAGAGCCTTGGCGAGGCCTGTAGCTTATCCATATATTTTCAAATGTGTGCAACCATTCCTCTGCTTTTAACATACAAAGTAAGACAGTTGAATTTGGCCTGCTGTTTGGGTGGTAAGTTTAGGCCTGGTTATTACGCATTTAATTATTTTACTTACTGTTTGCATTAAAACGCATCTCATTTAAAGTCCCAAACCCCTTCTCTTTTTTCATTATTAGGGATGGAGGCATGCGTTTTTTTTTATATGCCTCATTCAAAGTCCCAACCCATGTTCTATTTTATGAATTTACTTTGTGGTACTATTCTCTTTATGCCCAGAAAAAGTGTATTGCTACAAGAAGATTTCAGTTCTCCATGTATTTGAGGATGTGGGCATATAGGACAGAGAACCTTTATATTTAAATCAATATTCTAGATGAGGTCTAACTGATGTGTACAGGGACACAATGGTGTTTAATACAAGAAATATTTTATTAGCTTTAGAATTTTTAGCTTGGCATTGCATGCCAATTTTAAGCTTATGATCTACCAGAACACCCAGATCCTTCTCCACCATTGATTCCACCTAGCATGCATTTGTGTTTTTTAGCCCCCAAGTGCATAAGTTTACATTTATCAACATTAAACCTCATTTGCCACATAGTTGCCAATTAGACAGAGCATTGAGGTCGGCTTGTAAATTGGAGACATCCTGTAAGGACGTTATTCCACTGCATAGCTTGGTGTCATCTGAAATACTTCTTTTGATCCCAGACCCAATATCATTTATAAAGATATAAAACAGTAAGGGTCCCAACACTCAGACAGTTTAATTTGGTTTAGTGCTTTTTGGTTGTCAATTCTGAGCCTGGTCACATGGTTACATATAATTTATTTTCCATGTTTATATTTAATTGCATATTTGCTAAAATCGCATCTCATTCAAAGTCCCACTTTTACCATTTTTATCCACTTACAGGGATGGAGGCCTATGGCAAGATTGCTATATGCCTCATTCAAAGTCCCAACCCCCCTCTTTTTAAACAGGGTCCCAACACTGAACCTTGGGATACACCACTGATAACCTAAGACCATTCAGAGTAAGAATCATTAACCACTACTCTCGGAATTCTATCTTTTAGCCAGTTTTCTATCCATTTACAAACTGATATTTCTAATCCTAGACTTTACCTTACACATGAGCCGTGTGTGGGGAACGGTGTCAAATGCTTTTCCAAAATACAAGTATACCACAGCCACCCCTTGCTTGCCTCCTTGCTTGCTTGTTTTTGCTTGCCTCCTCAAACAGAAATCAGATTTGTTTGACCAACTTCAATCTTTTGTGAATCCCTGCTGGCTATTGCTTAACCACCTAAGGACTGCCCGCCTGTAATGTACTGCAGAGCGATGTACCTGTATGCAGCTAGCCTCTCCTGGGTATGGGGTGCGTGTGACGACTCCTGCTGTGATTAGATACAGTGGCATTTTGTCAGCAGGTCCCAGCCAATGTTTCATGGCAAGGACCTACTGATTGGCTGTGCCCAATCACAGCCAAGAGTCCTGTGTTGACAATCAGCGCAGGGCTCTGTATAGAGGTGACGCTCTCTGTTCTTCTCCCTTTGCAAGAGGAAGAAACAATGTTTAGTAAAAAAAGGCACATAATTAACAAGTGTTAGCACATACTTAACCCCTTGATTACCTGGGATGTTAAGCCTTTCCCAGCCAGTGTCATTAGTACAGTGACAGTGTACAGTATTAGTGTCGCTCATGATGTCAGTTGCCACACAGTGTCAGATTGTCCTCCGCATTATCACAGCCCCACTAGCAGTCACTGATCACCACCATTAGTAGTAGTAAAAATATATATATATATATATATATATATATATATATATATATATATATATATATTCCGGTATGTAACCCATTGTTTGCAGGCACTAACTTTCACGCAAACCAATCAATATACTGTACACTTATTGACATTTTTGTTTCTACTAAAGACATGTAGCCAAATACATTGTGGCCTAAAATTATGAAGAGATTCGATTTTTTTAAAAACATTTATTTTTATTTTTTTAATTATTGGATATGTTTTATATCAGAAAGAAAAAAAAAAGGGGTTCAGTATTCTATTTCTTTTTTTCCCATTATTATAATAAAAAAAATATTGGTGATCAAATACCACTAAAGATAGCTCTATTTGTATAAAAAAAAATATATATAAATGGTGTTTGAGTACAGCGTTGCCTGACTGTGCAATTACCAGTTAAAGTAGCGCAGTGCTAAATGGAAAATAAATGGCCTGGTCATGAAGGGGGTAAAACCTTAAAATATTATTTTCTACCAAAAACTTATCTATGTGGTCTTTTATTAAAAACTCTCCATTATCTTTCCAACTTTAGAAATTAAGCAAACTGGTCTGTAGTTACTTGATAAAGACTTTGATCCTTCTTGAAATATAGGCACCACACTGGCCCTACACCAAATTGAGCTGTACCATGCTAGTCATTAAAAAGGGGAAGTATAGCCATTTTGGCTATACTTCTATGGATCACAGGAGTGCAGTTCGTTCGGCACGCCTGTGATCCATTTTCTGTCAATTCAGGTTAGGGAAAAATCCCAACTGTAAAGTGAAGATCCACCTAGATTCCTGGACTGACAGCTGGCTCAGCCTATCAACATGCCCGCTAAGAGCCTTAGCCAGCCCCTCCACAGCCAAGCACTCCAGTGCTGGAGGGGCAGAACAGAGAGCTGGTGACTGAGTGTCACTGTTCTCTGCTCAGAGCCGAGGGGGAAGAACTGAGCTATCAGCAGTGTTTGATTTCTCAGTTCTCGGGGTGGAGCCGGCAGGGGAAAAGCTGCAGCTGGGATAAGTGCTACAGCCATCTAGGGGAGTACAATTTTAATTTTCTTGCTAGTCCCATACTTTTCTTTTAAAGAGTCTCTAAAAACTGGATCAGTGAGGCATAAATTGTCACGAGGTAGGCCATAGTCAGATTACTCAATTTTTTTCCTTCCACATGTAGTGGAAGGAAACGCACACTCAAATGTGTTGTGTATCAGCCTGCCCATACATGGATCGAAAATCGACTGGTCTCTGCTGAACCTGCTGAATTTTGATCCATGTATGGCCAGCCTAAATTGCAGCAATCTGTAATATCCATACAGTTGATTAGATTTCACTATGCTGTAAACCGATCAGCCGAATGCACCTGGTTGCAGTGAGTTTATAAATCACTATTAATAAATAAGGCCATGTATGAGAAACTGGTACACAAGAAATTACATGGCACATCTTACCCAACAAGACTCATAGGATAGTCAAAAATAAAAAGCAGCACAAAGCACCAACATATGATTTTATTGACACTAAATATAAAAAGGGTACAGAGAGAAAATGCACAAAGCGGAACACATATCTGCAAGCAATTATATAAAGCGGAACATAACAGCGTAGTGTGGAAAAGCGGAAGGGAAGGTTTACGGTTACAGCAGAAAGGAAAGCATGTCCCCATCAGAACCCATTATTATTCACTGACTGTGACTGATCTTTCCTATCCACAATGGTCACCACAGCCCCCTACTTGGCAGCAAGAAGTAGAAATTTCTTACTTTCTAAAGGGTTATTCCACTCAAAGCCAATAGGTCAGTCATTTGAAAAGGAAGGCAGACAAGGTAAACTGCCTAACAACTTCTTGTATCTCTTAAGGAGTCCGTTAATGAGATTTCAGCGATGGAGCCCCAAGTTTACACACATTAGCTAAGGTTTCCAATTTGCTTTTTGGTTTTGTGTCTATTTTACATGTTAGAGAACACAACAGGAAAGTAAAAATACCCCAAAACGGACTGGAGCAGAGCCAGGAGCTACATGGGGAAGAAGTCATCCATGAATTCCCAAGTGCCAAACAAGCACAAGGTGATTTTCGGACAGTCACAGCTTTTATATGCAAAGATGACAAAATGGCTCAATGGAAACCACAACCAACTATTCTACTGAAAGCTTTTTTTTCTATGAGAAGGCGAAGGCAGAGGGGGGATTAAAGTAAAACATTGTTGGAATAAGAATATTTAAATATTGGAGGGTAAGGATTCCTTGAGAAAAGGTTGCTTGATAGCACCAAGGAAATCAGCCTGCCGTAATGGGGGAAAAGGCAAGTTTGAAGGCATGACACGGGTAGAGTGCAAAACTTTAGTTTGTAGTTCTTGGAAATGCCACTCTAGACCCAGGTGTCAGAGAGTTTCTGGGACCAGAAGGATGGCAGACATCCACCCAACCTGAGAAGTGGGGAGGCCTTTCACTGGAAAGAGTCGTTGAAACCACACTTGGCTCACAAAATCATGTTCCTGTTTTAGATTTGAAACTGGAAGACTGTTGGGAATGCGAGGAACCTTTCCTAACCTCTTAAGTAGTCCTACATGTGTGAAAGAGAACTAGCAGGCAGCAATGATCTGGCAGACTGTCACAGAAGCAGCTGCAAGTTGCATGGCAGGTCCTCTAAGGTAAAAGGGGCTATTAAGAAGGCCTTTAATCTGCTCTTTATTAGATCCTTTGAAAAACAGAGATATCTCCACTGCAGCCACAAAGGACTTGCAAGACAAAATAAGGCTGAATCTACCAAAGGGACTGCCCACTCTTGCATGAAATTTTCCTCAATAGGATAGCTGAACAAATCATTTGGAAGAAGTAGAAATATTTTCTGGGATGAGGCTAGTCCTTATAAAAGGACAAACTAAACTAACAAGTGGGCCAGGAAAGGTTTTGGTGGATACATTGAGGTAAGTAGATTCCAGATGCTCCAACTCTTATGCCGCGTACACACGGTCGTTTTTTGCGATGAAAAAAAACGACGTTTTTTAAAACGTCATTTAAATTGATCGTGTGTGGGCAAAACGTCGTTTTTTGTCTTAAAAAAAACGACCCAAAAAAATTTCAACATGCTTGAATTTTTTGTGTAGTTTTTCAAAACGTCGTTTTTTGTTTCACAAAAAGTCACCGTGTGTAGCAAAAACGTCTTTTAAAACGACGTTTTTCAACCCGCGCATGCCCAGAAGCTAGTTATGAAGCGAGCTTCAATGGAAAAGAGTGGTGAACGTAACCTTGCTTTTTGTGAAAAAACGATGGTGTGTATGCAAAATTGTCTTTGAAAAGTGACGTTTCAAAAACGTTGTTTTTTACTTCACAGAAAACGTCGTTTTTTTTCATCACAAAAAATGATCGTGTGTACGCGGCATTAGTATCAATAAGGGTAGCAATAGTATGGGTGGCAATAGTATCCTTAAGTTTCAGGTGTACCATCCTGATCGGATTCCTCAGAAGGAGAGGGATCCAACATGAACTACCACCTCCTTCCCCTCAAGTTAAACTCAAGAAGGGAAGTCGAAGAGGGGAAGTCCAAGAAGCAATAAGGCCGGAGATCCTGCCCCTGAAATCTTGACATTTTGGCAGAAAATTCCTCTATGGACAGGAGAAAAGAAGTATGTGTGGCAGATGGGCCAGAGGAAGGCAGAGAGTCAGATGGGGGGGGGGGGGGGGAACAGTCAGAGCAAAGGGGTACTATAGCCCTGAGTGAACAAACTACCACCTCCGTCCGGTGCCAAGTGCTGAGCTTGATGTAGCAAGTCCATCTCAACCTTTTCCCTTGTGTTAGTCATCTGCCATGGTCTATGACAGCCCTCAAAATTTCCACTCGCCTACTAGCATTTGGCGAGTGGATTTAAGCTGGGGGCGAGTGATGACAGGGCTGCATGACCATGCCCTGTCCCTCTGGTCTGCACCCAGTGCCCTGTCCCTCTGGTCTGCCCCCAGTGCCCTGTCCCTCTGGTCTGCCCCCAGTGCCCTGTCCCACTGGTCTGCCCCCAATGCCTTGTTCCTCTTGTCTGCCCCCAATGCCCTGTCCCATTTTGTTAAAGTTGTTGTTGGTAATATGTAATTGTGTAACTTGATTCTGCATAAAACATTTAACAGTGTCATTCCATGAGATAATCTATGAGGGCGTGTTTACGGGTGCAATTAGGTGCAGGGCAGTGTATGAATTAGGAGGGGCAACTGGTGGCGAGTAACTCTTGAGGCCTGGCTAGTAGCTCATGACTTGAAATTTTGAGCCCTGGTCTATGAAATAATGTCCCTGAAGGGGTACTTACGACCTGCATGGCTGTGGGAAGGGAGGTCAAGGCCTTGGTACCAAGCTTTGTAAGCTGCTGAGATTCTCAATGAGACTGTTGTGCTGTGGGCAATGGTGGAAAGCCAGAAGCTGTTGCAGGTTGAAAGGCACAGCCAGAAAGGGGAAGGCAAAGGGGAAAGAGAAAGGGGAAAGAGAAAGGGGAAAGAGAAAGGGGAAAGAGAAAGGGGAAAGAGAAAGGGGAAAGAGAAAGGGGAAAGAGAAAGGGGAAAGAGAAAGGGGAAAGAGAAAGGGGAAGGCGAAGTCCAAGGGGAAAAGAAAGGGAGAAGAATATGGCGGTGCAGGTGCAGTAAGCACCAGGTTACCTTAGAATCCCGCAAGTGCACTAAGGGAAGGTCGCACAGGTGCATTAGAACCATTCAAATTTACACCAGTGCACATAATGGCACCAGATTCAAATCTAATCCTGAATAGCTGTGCAAGCTGAAGGGAAACCTGGAGCTCAGCTTTAAGGAGCAGTGACTGCCAAAAGTTATTCCAGAGCATATCTCTGTGCGTGACACTACAGAGCTCTGTACCCCTTTGAAACTAGCATCTATTCAAACAGACAGGCGATGAAAACCTTGACTGTGACCGGTAACAGTTTAAAAAAAATGTATGCAAGAGAACTGTACACATATATATTTACAGTACTTTATAAAAAAAAAAAGCATTCTCATAGCACAAAAATATGCATGGACTTGTGTAGCATGAACTGTACAAAATATACACAAATTCCAAACATTATCACAGGGCAAAAAAATAAAAAAGGCATACTGGCGTTTTACAAAAAATACACTATATACAATAATATCTACATTAAAAGGAAAATTTTAAATAAAGCCCAACATTTTTTTTTTTTGTGGGGGGGAGGCATGCAGTCAATCTAGTAGCTGGTGTGTCATACTACATATAAAACATATACAATGCTTAAACTGCACATAAATCTTTACAAGTCTGCATGAATAAACCCCCGACACGTCTCAATATACAGCAATGGGGTCAACGTTCAAGAAAGCAGTGCAATATTCAAATAAATTCCAACTCAAACCAAAAAAGAATGTGCCCACTTTTGCACGTCATGGAGCGGGGTCTAGTCCCCCGTGGGAAATTCCTGCTCTGCTGGACCCTAGAGGCCACATCCTTCCCAACCCCCTCCTTGTAGGGCTTTTCCAAGCCGTCAGTGCTGAGAGCCTAGAAGCGTTTAATTGGAAAACCATATCGGGAAAGAAAGTCTTTATTGCCAGGACGCTTGGCTCTCTGGCGCAGTAAACTCGCAATGGGCAGACTAGAAGGAAGCAGGGAAGATAACCTCTTTGCTAGGACTTTATTCAGGAAACGTGCCTTGGAGACAGTTTTTAGGGTGGGCACCACCTTACACAGGGTGGAGGGATGGGCATGGTACAGACCTGACATGCTGAGTGACATCGGCAAGGAACAAGATGGCTTCTGTAGTGAAGTCCTTGGGCACCCTCGGTTGAGGAGTGGTGTGATCTGAGGTGCCTGGGAGCTGGAGGTATGATGGCTGCTTGGTGGGCTCTGGACTGCGGCTCGTAGTAATGACTGATGGTGTTGCCGCCTTTTCTCCTGAGCTCTCGTTTCTGCAAAACATACAACAGATCACTTTGGTAAAGAAAAACAATTATATATTTTACTAATTGATGAAATTAAAATAAAGGGTGCAAATGTAAGGTTCTGTATAGGACTGCAGAAAGGTATGACCCGAACAAATGATTGTTCTCCTGGTTCTTGGTATGTCTTAAGCCATGAGTCTTTAAACTGCGGCCCTCCAGTTGTTCAGGAACTACAACTCCCATCATGCCTAGCCATGTCTTAAAATGTCAGTGTGTTACAATGCCTCATGGGATGTATAGTTCTACAAGAGCTGGAGGGCCGTAGTTTGAGGATCCCTGTCTTAAGCCTTGTACACATGATCGGATATTCAGACAACAATTGTCCAATGGACGTGTTTTGTCGGATAATCCGACTGTCTGTATGTTCCATCGGACAACTGTTGTCGGAATTTCTGACAACAAATGTTTGATAGCCATGCTCTCAAATTGTCCGACAACAAGTGTGTTCCGTCAGATTAACCAATCGTGTGTACACAAGTCCGTCGGACTAAAATCCAAAGTACAAACACGTATGCTCCGAACCAATGTCAACAATAAGGCCTTGTACACACGATGTAATTTATCCGATGGAAAGCGGTCCGACGGACCGTTTCCATCTGATATGTCCGCCGGGCTGTTTGATCCGGTGGCTGTACACACCATCGGATCAAATTCCCCGCCGGCGGACAGCGCGGTGACGCGGCGGTGACGTTGACGCCGCCACGTCACCGCACCAGGAAGTAAAACACTTCCGCACGCATGCGCCGGATCCATTCACAGGATACGACGCATGTGCGGGCAGATATGTCCGCAGGTTAGGCATACTAACCAGCGGACATATCCGACGGGCAGCTCTCCGGCGGAAAAATTTCAAAGCATGCTTTGAAACTTTTCCGCCGGAGGAATCCGTCCAAAACTGTCCGTTTGCCCCTACAGACGAGCGGATTTTTCGGCTGAAATGGTCCGACGGACAATTTTCAGCGGATAAATTCCCTCGTGTGTACGAGGCCTAAGACAACATTAGCAGAAGTTGCCCAAAGGGTGGCACTAAAGAGCAGAAAAACTACATAGTTTTGTGTATGTTGGCTGAAAAGGTTCTGTCGTCTGTATGCAGAACAAGTTCACGGCCAACTCCATTCAGATTTCCATCGGTCAAATCCGTGGATTTTTGTCCGATCGTGTGTATGAGGCTTTTATTCTCCAGAGACAGGAAATATCCTTGTTCTACAGCATTTGGGTTGCATTCTTGCCTGTAAGGTGTTCCAAAAAAACAGAAATTGATGGATCTTGTAATAATGTGTTTATTGTACACATTATTAACCACTTAAGGACCTTGCCTGTTTTTCAGACTCTGTGTTTACAAGATTAAAACATTTTTTTTTTTTGCTAGAAAATTACTTAGAAAAAAAACAATATATAATGTTTGGGGGTTCTAACACCCTAGAGAATAAAATGGCGGTCATTGCAATACTTTTTGTCACACCGTATTTAGCGCAGCGGTCTTACAAGCGCACTTTTTTTTGAAAAAAAATCACTTTTTTGAATAATAAAAAAAACAAGACAACAGTAAAGCTAGCCCAATTATTTTTTAAATTGTTACGCCGAGTAAAATGATACCCAACATGTCCCGCTTCAAAATTGTGCCCGCTCGTGGAATGGCGTCAAACTTTTACCCTTAAAAATCTCCATAGGCGACGTTGAAAAATATCTATAGGTTGCATCTTTTGAGTAATGCCGCGTACACACGGACGTTTTTTGTGATGAAATAAAACAACGTTTTAAAAAACGTAATTTAAAATGATCGTGTGTGGGCAATACGTCGTTTTATGTCTTCAGAAAAAAGACCAAAAAAAAAATTTGAACAGGCTTGAATTTTTGTGTCGTTTTTCAAAATGTTGTTTTTTGTGTCATAAAAAATGATCGTGTGTGGGCAAAACGACGTTTAAAACTACGTTTTTAAACCCGCGCATGCTCAGAAGCAAGTTATGAGACAGGAGCTTCAATGGAACAGAGTGCCGTCGAACGTGGTGTACGTAACCGCGCTTTGCAAGAGCATTTTCAGAAAACGATGGTGTGTAGGCAACGTCGTTTTTTAAAATGAAGTTTGAAAAACGTTGTTTTGTTTCGTGAGATAAAACAACGTTTTTTTACATCACAAAAAGTGATCGTGTGTACGCGGCATTACAAAGGAGGTCTAGGGCTAGAATTATTGCTCTCGCTCTAACGATCGCGACGATACCTCACTTATGCGGTTTGAACACCGCTTTGATATACGGGCGCTACTCACGTATGCGTTCGCTTCTGCACAAACTCGTTGGTAAGGGGCACTTTAAAAAAAAATATTTTATTAATTTTTACACCGTTTAAAAAAAAATTGAATAAAAATGGGTCACTATTATTCCTATTCCTAAACATCCCTTGTAATAGAAAAAAGCATGACAGGTCCTCTTAAATATGAGATCTGGGGTCAAAAAGACTTCAGATCTCATGTTTAGACTAAAATGCAATAATATTAATTTAAAAAAAAATTGTCATTTGAAAAAATGACAACAGGAAAATGTGCCTTTAAGAAGCATGGGCGGAAGTGACGTTTTGACGTCACTTCCGCCCTGCTATGAAGATGGGTGGGGGCTATCTTGCCCTCACTTGTATCCCAGCCAGGCAGGAGGAAGGACCTGATCGCCTCCGCCGCTGCCGATGGCTCCGGTAAGCGGCGGCGGGCACAGGAGAGCGGAAGGAAGGCGGTCCTCTCCTAACGGTGATCTTACAGTGAATCCGCAGCGCAGACCACCATTATCGTTTGAAGGACCGGCGCCTGAAGAGATGGATATGTCAGTTGTGGCAGCAGCTGCTACCGTTACCGAGATATCCCTCTTCAAAAAGAGGACGTATATAGTCGTGCGCGGGTCCTTAACCACTTCCTTACTGGGCACATATACCCCTTCCTGACCAGGTGAAATTTCAGCTTGTGGCACTGCGTCACTTTAACTGACAATTGCGCGGTCGTGCGATATGGCTCCCAAACAAAATTGACGTCCTTTTTTCCCCACAAATAGAGCTTTCTTTTGGTGGTATTTGATCGCCTCTGTGTTTGTTTGTTTTTTGCGCTATAAACAAAAATAGAGCGACAATTTTGAAAACAAAAAAAAAAAAACAATGAACAAGTAATAAATAGTCAAATTTTTTAAAAAAAAAAAAAAAATTTTCTCAGTCTAGGCAATACGTATTCTTCTACATATTTTTGGTACTAATGGCGGCGATTAGCATTTTTTTTCGTGACTGCGACATTATGGCGGAGACATCGGACACTTTTGACACATTTTTGGCGCCATTCACATTTATACAGCGATCAGTGCTATAAATATGCACTAATTACTGTATAAATGTGACTGGCATTGAAGGGGTTAACACTAGGGGATGAGGAAGGGATTAATGTGTACCCTGAATTGTGTTCTAACTGGGGGGGAGGGGGGGTGACCGATGCTGTGTCCCTATGTACAAGGGACACAGATCGGTCTCCTCTCTCCCCTGACAGGACGTGGATCTCTGTGTTTACACACAGAGATCCACGTCTTGTCCCTGTAGCCCCCGATCCCGGGTGCCTGGCGGACATCACGGCACGCGCGCCCGCCAGTGGCCTGACGGAGCGCAGGCCGTAAAAACACGGCCAGTTAGAGATTTAGAACCACCCTGCGGCCGTACAAAGTCGTACGGCCGTCGGTTAGTGGTTAAGTGGTTTTTAAAGGGGTTGTAAAGCTTTGTGTTTTTTCACCTTAATGCATCCTATGCATTAAGGTGAAAAAACACCTTGCTGTCTCTGCCCCCCCCCCCCCCAGCCCCTAGTTTTACTTACCTGAGCCCCGAATCTCCGTGGGCGTGATCCCGCATTGCTTTCCCCCAGCCCTTCATTGGATGATTGAAAGTAGCGCAGCCAATGGCTTCTGCTGCTGTCAATCAAATCAATGACGCGGCACGCCGGGGGGGGGGGGGGCACTCTGTGCAAAAAGAACTGCACAGTGGAGGGAAGTATAACATGTTTGTTATTTTTAAATAATATTTGAACCTTTACAACCCCTTTAATTATAAGTTTATATGTAAAATGTTTATGGTGGGGAGGTCGTACATGGCAACTGTAATGCCTTGTACACATGACCTTTTTTCACAACGAGAAAACTGCCATTTTTTATATTGGTGTGTATATTATATTGGTTATGTCGTGTGTATGCACCCTAGCAGTTTTCTCGACGAAAAAACTGCCCACCAGAAAAACTGAAACCGGCTCTTTTTTCTCATCGTGTTTCAGGTCAGTCTTGTTCTTGTCGCGAAAAACAGTCGTGTGCATGCTTTTCCGAGGGGGAGAAAACGTGCATGCTCAGAATCAAGTATGCAGCCCAAAGGGTGGCGCCATTTGAAAGGAACTTCCCCTTTATAGTCCCGTCGTACGTGTTGTACATCCCTGCGCTTGGGTCGGATGTTTTTTTGCATGAAGGTGTGTATGCAAGTCAGGCTGGCGAGGAATCGCGTTGTTAAAAACGACGGGTTTTTGAACGTCAGGAAAAACGATGGTGTGTACGAGGCATAAGACTGGACCTTAAAAAGCTTCCCTTTTTGACCAAGGGGACAGGCCCCTGGTTTGAAAACTGCTTTGTCTGAGGACCTCCATGCATGTTAACCTCCCTGGCGGTGTTCCCGAGTCTGTAGTACAGAAATCTAGCCCCGAGTCAATCGGTAACCCAGAGTCAGACTCGGGCTCGCCTTGCAGCATCCACAGAGACTGTTTACTTACCGTCTCCGTGGATCCAGCGATGCATCCGCGCTGTGTGAGCGAGCGGGTGCTCGCTCGATTCACACAGCGTCCCCGTGTGCCGCCGATCTCCATTCCCTGCGACGTTTCGACGCACGGGGACGGAGAACGGCGCTAAATTCAAAAATGTAAACAAACACTATATATACAGTATACTGTAATCTTATAGATTACAGTACTGTATGTAAAAAATACACACCCCCCATGTCCCTAGTGGTCTGCCCAGTACACTACATGTCCTTTTATATAATAAAAACTGTTCTTTCTCCCTGCAAACTGTAGATTGCCCATAGCAACCAAAAGTGTCCCTTTATGGCAAAAATTGTTTTAGAGCAGCTAAAAAACAGCGATAATAAATCAATCACTTGCAGAATTTAGCGATAGCGATTTGTGGGGAAATTCGTCATAACAAATAAAAAAATAATGACAGCAAAAATTCTGCAACTGAGCAAATTTCAGTGATTTTGATTTGATTACATTATTGAATAATTTTTACTATAATTATATTATTATTTGTTATAATTTTTTATAATTATTTATTATATTATAATTTTTAATAAAAAAAAAAAAATCATACCCGGGATGCCTATTAGACTCTTGTTTGGATAGATTTAAGTAAGTTATTCCTAAGAATTACAAGCCTACAGTATAAAACGCCAAATTTCCTTGCAAATAATGGTACCGCTTTCAGCACCTAAAATCTGAAAGAATCATACCGCCAGGGAGGTTAATCTCACAACTTTCTAATCTTTACTCTAAGGCCTCGTACACACGAGGTAATCTATTTGTTCAAATCGGTCGGACCGACCGATTTGAACAAATCTGTTTGTTATGATTTTGGTTTGCTCGCGTGTACACACGAGCAAACCAAAATCCCCGCCAGCAGACGGCGCGCTGACGTGTCGGTGACGTGGCGGTGACGTTGACGCCGCCACGTCACCGCACCAGGAAGTAAAACACTTCCGCGCATGCGCCGAATCCATTCGGCGGCGGTGCGAGACGACATGTCTGCTGGTAATTGTACTAACCAGCAGACATGTCGGGTGGACGGGTTCCCAGCATGCTTTGAAATCTGTCGGGTGGCCAAATCCGTCGGCTCGCCCGTACACACGATCGAATCTGTCTGCTGGGACGGTCTAGCAGACCGTTTCCAGCAGACAGATTTGATCGTGTGTACGAGGCCTTACTGTATAAAGCTAGCCATGCCATATATATATGTTACGTTTTTGCAGTCTGAAAAAGATACTAATACGATTTCCCAATCTACGCTCAACAGCGTGGATGGGGGACTCTCCACTGACTGCTATTTTATTCTGAAAGACATGGCTGCCTGAACAGTGTCAACGTTTGGCCAATCATTTTTAACCCAGCTCCAATTAATTTTTAGATCTACTTTCCTTAAGTCGGTGTTAACAGGGCCACCCATGGCTTGCATTTCGGCTGGTTCAGCAAAAATTGGTCAACATTTGAGATGTGTAGTTCCAGCTTAAATTCTCTTAAACTTTCAAAACCACCTTTCACCATAAGCATCAAGTCATAATGAACAGTGAAGAAGGGTTTAATATTGAACATTAAACATAAAAAATAAATAAAAAAAGGGGGGGGGTTCTATTTCAGCTTTACTAATCCCTAAATGTGGTGGCTTCTTTAGGCTCCTTTCACTTGGGCCATATCCAATCAGCAGAGGCTTTGTGAACAAAGTTCCAGCTGAATTGGAGCAGAACGGTACAGATGTCCCTTTTGTGACATTCGTGTCCATTCTGTTTTTTTTGTAGAGCAGCAATTCTTTTTTCAGATCCTCAGAGAGTTCTTTGCCATGAGATGCCATGTTGAACTTCCAGTGACCACTATGAGAGAGTGAGAGCGCTAACACCAATTTTAACACACCTGATCCCCCTCCCCCGCTCACACCGGAGACCTTGCAACACTAACAAGTCGCATGACACCAGGGAGGGAAATGGCTAATTGGGCCCAATTTGGACATTTTCACTTAGGGGTGTACACACTTTTGTTGCCAGCGGTTAAGACATTAATGGCTGGGTGTTGAGTTATTTTGAGGGGACAGCAAACTTACACTGTTATACAAGCTGTACACTCACTAACATTAATTTTAACTATCCTGTGTAAGAAAAATCTGCTTACTTCTCTATTTTCAGGCTGCTCTGGTCAGGTTGTCCCCCCTGAATCAGCCAGGGCTGGCTGCAGGGGAAAGGAGAGTGTGCTTGACAATGGCTGGTAAAGACTGGAGCAGTGATATCACCCATAGGCTCCTATGGCCCATCTGTTGTCGGTGCTGTCTCCTCTCCCCTGCAGCCGGCGCCTGACACGCGAGTTGGACCATGTGACCAGACCAGAATGGGCTGAGAATTATTAAGTATGTTCATCTTTCTTACAGAGGTTAGTCAGCATCAGTGTTTGGAGGTGGGAGGGAGCATTTTTAAGGAGTATACAAGTTGTGCCTGGAATTCCACTTTAAAACTCAACTCCAAGAAAATGTTTGCAAGAAAATAAATGGCTGCACATCCAGGAATTCCGATTGCTTATTATCGTTCAAAGGGATAAACACCAAAGACACCAACACGGGGTCACGTAGACGCGCTTCACACAACCTTTTTGGTTTGGTTTTTAATGATCCTTTGCAGTGGGGTTGCACACGCACGGCAAGGGTTAATTGTTTTGTTTTACTTGCCTAGGTCTTCCGCTCCCATCGGAAAATTGCTTTTCTCCACGTTCCGGCAGTGGACTCTTCTTTTAGAATCTTCCTACCCAATACAGGTGATGACACTAGCACCCAAGGCCGATGCCACGTGTGGGAGAAGAAGCTGCGGGGACTGGTCTAGCTGCAAGGACGAGCAAAGGAAAGGGTAAATAATTCTTTGTTTGTTCCCCTAGACCAGGGGTCTCCATACTTTCTAAACAAAGAGCCAGTTTAGTGTACTTCAGACTTTAGGGGAGCCGGATTGTGGCCATTGGGTGTAGAAAATATCTTGACTTCAATTGAATCGTGCCCCATCGCTGGTGTCAGTGGGAGGCATTGTGCCCCATCGCTGGTGTCAGTGGGAGGCATTGTGCTCCATCGCTGGTGTCAGTGGGAGGCATTGTGCCCCCAACGCTGGTGTCAGTGGGAGGCATTGGGCCCCCAACGCTGGTGTCAGTGGGAGGCATTGGGCCCCCAACGCTGGTGTCAGTGGGAGGCATTGGGCCCCCAACGCTGGTGTCAGTGGGAGGCATTGTGCCCCAACGCTGGTGTCAGTGGGAGGCATTGTGCCCCAACGCTGGTGTCAGTGGGAGGCATTGGGCCCCCAACGCTGGTGTCAGTGGGAGGCATTGGGCCCCCAACGCTGGTGTCAGTGGGAGGCATTGGGCCCCCAACGCTGGTGTCAGTGGGAGGCATTGGGCCCCCAACGCTGGTGTCAGTGGGAGGCATTGGGCCCCCAACGCTGGTGTCAGTGGGAGGCATTGGGCCCCCAACGCTGGTGTCAGTGGGAGGCATTGGGCCCCCAACGCTGGTGTCAGTGGGAGGCATTGTGCCCCAACGCTGGTGTCAGTGGGAGGCATTGTGCTCAATTGTTGGTGTCAGTGGGAGGCATTGTGCCCCCAACGCTGGTGTCAGTGGGAGGCATTGTGCCCCCAACGCTGGTGTCAGTGGGAGGCATTGTGCTCAATTGTTGGTGTCTTTGGGAGGAAGTGTGCCCCTTTCATTGGTGTCAGTGAGGAGGAATTATACCCCATTGTTGGGATTAGTGAATTAAATAGTTCTCCAAGGGCCAGATAAGCAAAAGCCGGGCCATCCACATGCTTAAAGCGGAGTTCCATCCAAAAATTGAACTTCCACTTTTCGAACCCCCCCCCCTCCGGTGTCACATTTGGCACCTTTTTTTGGGGGGGGGGCAGATACCTGTGTATTACAGGTATGTGGCTCCCACTTCCGGACATAGATACCCAAGCCACCCGCCGGTATCTACGCCACTTCCGGCGCCGTCTCGGTCCCCCTGCCGTCTTCTGGGAGACACACAGGCCACAGAAGACAGCAGGGAGCAGTGGATTTGCGCATGCGCAATAGGGAACCAGGAAGTGAAGCCGCAAGGCTTCACTTCCTGATTTCCTTACCGAACATGGCGGCGGAAGCACTCGAGAGCTGAGCGATAGCTCGGCTTCGAGTGCCAACATCGAGGGCGCCCTGGACAGGTAAGTGTCCATATTTTAAAAAGTCAGCAGCTGCAGTATTTGTAGCTGCTGACTTCTAATTAAAAAAACTGCAAAACTCCGCTTTAAGCTTCAACAGCAAAACTCATTTCTGCAGAGGCAGAGGAGCCGTCACAGTGTAATAAACTTGGAGTTATTCTTCAAGGGGTTGTAAAGGTAAAAGTATTAGCGGCCCACCAGCCACCCGATTACTTACCTGACCCCTCGAATGCCCCGCGCCGCGAACGAGCAGGCTTCTCGGCCGTCTTCCTGGTTCATTCATTGGTTGATTGAAAGCGGCGCAGCCATTGGCTTGCGCTGCGGTCAATCACATCTGAAAGGCTAGAGTTCCCCCATAAATATCAATGCATTGAAAGGCTAGAGTTCCCCCATACTATCAATGCATTGAAAGGCTAGAGTTCCCCCATACTATCAATGCATTATACGGCTTGCTAGAGTTCCCCCATAGTGATTAATGCTTATATGAAGATGTATCCTTGAGCTTCTAGGATTAGTTACACAAAAGCTAGGAACATTGCCAGTGTTATTGTGTACTAGGCAAAGAACATAACATTAGATAAGGTGCAGTAGAAACCAAGATCAGTCAGGGACCGAGAAGACAGATTGTTATATTGTACACACCATGTATTATTGTGACAAATATTACTTGTATAACCTAATATCTTAGATATGATTGGCTGGGACAAGGGCGTTCCTTTCTTGTATGATTTGATTATAAAAAAGTACGCATTAGAAATAAAGTCTAGTGTGTGGACATGTTTTCACTACCAATGCATTGGGGAGCCTCCATACATCCAGATTGTCCTTAAAGCCCGGGTCTAGTTGAACCAGCAAACTTACAACATCCAGGGGGCGGGGCCGAGTGATACAGTGAGCAGCTATGGCCGCCGGCTGTATCACGGGAGCGCGCCCGCAAGCACTCAACACAATACGAGCTCACTCGCATTAAGGTGTCGAGTCCTTGCAAGGGAGAGCCAAGACAGCCGCCGAGGGACCCCAGAAGGTTCAGGGACACTCTGCAAAAGGAGCTGCACAGTGGAGGTAAGTAGAACATGTTTGTTATTTAAAAAAAAAAAGTCTTTAGTGATCCTTTCAGTGGAGGGACGGTATGGCAGGAGATTTTTTCTTTTTCACTGGGGAATTATTTTACTTTTTCTTTACGTTCCCAGATTTTACTACTTTCCATTCGGAACGTCTAAATATATATATATATAAAAAAAGGAGACAGAGAGAGGTGAGAAGAGACTACAAGCAGCCATGTCCTGATATATACATACAGGATTATCATTGTGGAATATGGAATGAGATCACCCAGAAACACACAGCAGACAGGAGATGTAAGCAGAAGATTTTATTGAGATCACTTACAGAGAGAAACACAGGACAGAATCCACATTCATGAGACACAGGATGGGTAAGACATTGATATCATGAGATGAGGATGGAGAGAAAGAGGGGACAGAAGATACGAGACTGCAGTACTACGGCTGTTTTACTTGCGGAACCATTTTTCATTCTGTGAAGCTAGTTTTTGTAATCCGGGCCCCCCTGCCAGACAGCACAGAAAGGCTGTGTGACCTTGAGCCCCCTACAGGCTGTGTTGCAGTTGAGCTAATTCTCAGACCCGGACCAGTCTGTGAATGGACAGCAAAGAGCAGAAGCACGCCGATGAGGTCATCACTCTGCCATCTACCCCTTGCAGGAAGCTCTCGGTCTTATAAGGACAACGCCATGCAATGCAAGAGACAAGGCAGCCACCTCCTCTCTGCATGCTGCTCTACAATGTATTAAGAGACTGACAACTAGATTTGGCTATTTTTGCCAGCTATATATACTGTACCAATACATTTCTTTTACAATACAGAAGCTCATAGATTATGTATTATTCTTAGGAAAAAAAATTGCTAGATTTCCCCATCAACACAGTTGATGGAGGAATCCTTCCCTCAGTGCTTTTGTGTTCTGCCAGCATTAAGCCTTCGTTTAGTGCTCTTAATTGAGACAAGTACACTATAGAGGGGGGACATGCCTTCTTTATATTTCACGTCTGAGGTTTGTTTACACCTATATATTATATATATGCGCAATTTAAAGTGTTACAAAACCCACAACAGTAAAACAAGTCTGTATACCCAGTAAAGCATGCTTGTTATACTCACTTTGGAACCCAAGGTGTTAATCCTCCACATTGTGTAAAAAGCCTGTTTGATCCCGTCTTCTCCGATCCTCCCCTTCTTTCACGGTCCCCAATCTATCTGCTGATAGTACAGAGCCTTGGAGTCACTCTGCACTTGCTCAGTTTGGTGTGTATTGCTAGAGAGTTTTTTTTTTCTGGGGGAGGGTGCATGTGATCAGCACAGGGCCAATCAGCACTGTCCACTCAGAGGATCAGGGGTCCTGCAGTCTCATAGGATAGTCAGAGGAGAATTAAAACTACAAGCTTTCCCAAGACACTGATAGAAGTTACACTGTAATTTTAAATTTTTAATCACTTTTATTGTTGTCACAAGTAAATGTAAATATCCTTTGTGACAGTAATAGGCAGTGACAGGTCCTCTTTATGGAAAGGTTGGGGGGGGCCTATAAGACATCAAACCCCTCCTCTGCATTTCAAAGTATTCAAAATTTCAAGATCTGCGTTTTTGAATACTTTATTTTTTTTTTAAAACGGTCGCCTTTAAAACGCCAGTAATCCGGGAAGCTATGTCATGACATTGCTTCCGGATTACTAGATCCAAGACCCGAGAGAAGCATCGGCTGTTTGCTCTGGCCTCCTGGTGGGACAGGAGAGCCCGTCGAGTGGTGGATGTTCCCTCCCGCTGCTTGCAAGAACAGCCTAGCGGCTGCTGAGCTCCCTCGGTTGTTATTAACAGCCGACCGTCCCCTCTAAACAACGGTACCTCTGCAGGCATCACCCCAGTACAACCCCTTGAAGCAATAAATTGGGTAAGTTTGAGACCGATACCATTTTTTTCAGAAACTGCTGATATCGGCCTTCCCAATAAAACAGTCGATCCCTAGTATTTACCAGGTTATATTTACAGTGGAACCTCGGATTACAAGCATAATCCGTTCCAGGAGAATGCTCGTAATCCAAAGTACTTGCATATCAAAGCGAGTTTCCCCATTGAAGTCAATGGAACGGAAAATAATTTGTTCCGCATTGAAGTCAATGGCATGCAATACCGCATCGGCCAGAGGTAGGGGGCGCGCCGGAGAGCCTCAGAAACGGATGGAAAGGCCCGAGGACAGCTTGGCTGACCTCGACAAACCTTGGAAACGAGTATTTCTGTGTCTTTCCAAATGGCGCCGATTGGCTGGGATTGGCGCAGCTCGGCTCCGGCGCCCCCCCACTTTAGGTCAAACGCGGTACTGCACACCGCTTTGGCCTGAATCCTGCTAGTTTTGTGAGACAAACACTTGCAAACCGAGTTAGGCTTTTTAAAAATACAGTGCTCGTATTGCAAAACGCTCATTAGCTGCGTTACTCGCAATCCGAGGTTCCACCGTACTAAAATAATTGCATTTCCATGTTCTGTGTGCTGTGGGAAAACAGATATAGTGAAGGCAGGGTCCTGGGTTTAGTAACACTTTAAAAAAAATGTATACTGTAGAGGAGTTTTAGAAGATATTTTTATACACGCACATAAGTAATTGTATAACCTTCCAGGGATAATTGGAAGACCTTTATGCTTTACTACGAAAACAAAATTCAATACAACCCCCCCACCCCCCCCCCCCCCCAAAAAATGGACACCAGTAACCTGAAACCAATGTACACTGCATGTACTGATCACATGATATTCCGGGGTCAGGTTCCACAAAGACTGGATAACATATGAGATCTCACACAGACTGGATTATTTCAGATCCCAGGAACAGATCTACAGGTGGGTAGAATATATGGTATCCCAGATGCAGGTCCAGAATGGATCATTTGAGATGCCAGAGACAGATTTCACATAGAATAGATCACGAGAGATCTCAGAGATAGATTCCACACAGACTGGAGTATATAAAAACCCAAAGATCAATACCACACAGACTTGATTATTTGAAATCTCAATGGCAGGTCCCCTGCAGACTGGATTAGATGAGATCCCAGAGACAGGATCTCCAACACAGACTATATATTTTCCTAGTAAGTAGGTTATATGAGAATCCTGCTCCCAGAGGTGGGGTTATATTGAGAAGACATGGAAAGCCCCCCTCCCACAAAGACTGGTCTATATTAAATCAGAGATGGTCATATGCATAGAAAACAAAAACGAAATTATAAGATCACACTGACAGATCCCACACAGATTAGATTATAGATCACAAAGGCAGATCACACCCATGGGCTGGATTACATCAATCACAAAAGGCAGATCCCTCAATAGGTTATACCAAACCCCAGAACCAGATCAAAAACACTCCCCACTCAGAACTGGATTACACAGATCCGAGAGATCCCTGACACACATACAGGAATATGTCAGGTTATATAGACAGATCCCACAGACACTGGATGATCTCAGTTGATCACATAGAAATAGTACAAAACATGCACCATATCAGATACTGTGCCTTAAAAAAAAAAAAGTATTCACACCCCTTGACATTTTCCACATTTTGTCATGTTAGTGTTACAACCAAAACTATAAATATATATATTTTTTTAGATTATATGATAGACCAACACAAATTGGCACATAATTGTGAAGTGGAAGGAAAATGATTAATGGTTTTGCAATTTCAATACTTTGTAGAATCACCTTTCACTGCAATTACAGCTGCAAGTCTTTTTGGGGATGTCTTTACCAGCTTTGCACATCTAGAGAGTGACATTTTTTCCCATATTTCTTTGCAAAATATCTCAAGCTCTGTCAGATTGGATGGAGAGTGTCTGTGAACAATTTTCAAGCCTTGTCTTGTCACACATTCTCAATTGGATTTAGGTCTGGACTTTGACTGGGCCATTCTAACACGCTTTGAATATGCTTTGATATGAACCATTCCATTGTAGCTCTGGCTGTATGTTTAGGGTCATTGTCTTCTTGGAAGGTGAACCTCCACCCCAGTCTTAAGTCTTTTGCAGACTCTAACAGGTTTTCTTCTAAGATTGCCCTGTTTTTGGCTCCATCTATCTTCCTATCAACTCTGACCAGCTTCTCTGTCCTTGCTGAAGAAAAACATCCCCACAACATGATGCTGCCACCACCATGTTTCATAGTGGGGATGGTGTGTTCAGGGTGCTATGCAGAGTTTGTTTTCTGCCACACATACCGTAGCATTTTGCTTTTAGGCCAAAGAGTACAATTTTGGTCTCATCTGACCAGAGCACCCTTTTACACAAGTTTGCTGTGTCCCCCACATGGCTTCTCGCAAACTGCAAACAGGACTACTTATGGCTTGCTTTCAACAATGGTTTTCTTTTTGCCCTTTCCTCCATAAAGACAAGATTTATTAATTGCATGACTAATAGTTGTCTTGTGGACAGATTCTCCCACCTGAGCTGTGGATCTCTGCAGCTCCTCCAGAGTTACCATGGGCTTCATGGCTGCTTCTCTGATTAATGCTCTCCTTGTCTGGCCTGTCAGTTTAAGTGGACGGCCATGTTTTGGTAGGTTTGCAGTTGTACCATACTCCCCATTTTCAGGTGATGGATTGAACAGTGCTATGTGAGATGTTCAAAGCTTGGGATATTTTTTTCTATAACCTAACCCTGCTTTAAACTTCTCCACAACTTTATCCCTGACTTATCTGGTGTGTTCTTTGGCCTTCATGATGCCATTTGTTCACAAAGGTTCTCTAACAAACCTACGAGGGCTTCACAGACCAGGCTTTATTTTTACTGAGATTAAATTACACACAGGCTGACTCTGTTTACTAATTTGGTGACTTCTGAAGGCAATTGGTTCCACTAGATTTTAGTTAGGGGTATCAGAGTAAAGGGCGCTGAATACAAACACTTTTCAGATATTTATTTGTTAAAAAATCCCAATGAAATAAAATGTTTGGTTGTAACATGACAAAATTTGAAACATTTCAAGGGGTATAAATAACTTTTACTTTTTCAAGGCACTGTACATGTTTCATGAATACGACCATGGCAAACGGATCTAGGAGGAGACAGACAACATTCTCTGCATTGTACAAATAAATAAGACCACTTCACAATGTGTAATCACAGAAAACGAAGAGGAACTCTAGGTCAAACTGAAATAAAATAAAAAAGTGAACCATTTTACATGCCCAACAATTTACAGCTCTGTGCAGCCATGCAGGCATCACCTACTGCCTTTGAACTACAACCCCAATTCTAAAAAAGTTGGGGCACTCTGTAAAATCAGCATAAATATAGAACGCAACGATTTGAAAACCTTATTGTGACATAACCCACTGTCACTGTGTGTTTTGGAAGGGACTTTGGGCAGGCCTCTTACCAACAGATTATGGCCCAGAAGAGACTGGAGACAAGCTGGCATTGAGATAATGTAATGTAATGCTACATCTCTCCCCCCTCCTCTTGTTGCTGTGTCTAATTGTGTTGGTAAATGGCACATAGACAATAGTCTGGACTGGAGACATCTCTCCACAGGGGATGTGTATTGAGGGGATAACACCATATCCTCAACACCTCTATGGATTGTCTCGTGATTGATGGGATAAGGGCTGGTTATGGCGAATCTGCAGGCTGCAGGTGCGTTTGGAAGACAGGAGACACAGGTCTGGCGGATGTGCCCACCAGGGGTAAGCGAGATCCGTCACACTTATAAATCCATATTTTATTCCCAGTAGCCATTACAGTAGTAATTTTAAAACCGATGGCAGCAACAAGTTTCACAAAAGTTGGGACAGGGCCATGTTTAGAGCATAGTTACATAGTTAGCCAGGTCGAAAAAAGACACAAGTCCATTCAGTTCAACCATTAAAAAACAAACAAAAAATAAATAAAATAAAACACAGTACAATCCCATACCCACAGTTGATCCAGAGGAAGGCAAAAAAAACAGCAGAGCGAAGATCCAATTTGCTACAGGAGGGGAAAAAGCATCTCCTCTTTTATTAACACTTTGTAAATGTCGGGGAACTGAGACGATCAGGTTGCTGGAGTTTTGGGAAAGAAATGTTGCCCCATTCTTGCCTGATATAGGATTCTAACTCCTCAACAGTCCTGGTTTTTATTTTTCATTTCAAGATGCACCAAATATTTTCAATTGATGAAAGGTCTGGACTGCAGGCAGGCCAGTTAAGCACCCAGACTCTTCTTCTATGAAGCCATGCTGGTGTCATAGATGCAGTATGTGGTTTAGCATTGTCCTGCTGAAATATGGAAGGTCTTTCCTGAAAAAGATGTCACCTGGATGAGAGCATATGCTGCTCTAAAACCTGAATATATCTTTTAGAATGGATGGTGCTTTTCCAGGTGTGCAAGCTGCCTATTCTATACACAGACTAATGCAGCTCCACACCATCAGAGATGCAGGCTTTTGAACTAAGCGCTGATAACAAGCCAGAAGGTCACTCTCTTCTTTAGTCCACAGCACGTGGCACCCATGGTTGCCAAAAAGAATGTCAAATTTAAATATGTCTGACCACAGAGTAGTTTTCCACTTTGCAACAGACCATTTTAACTGAGCTTTGGCACAGGGAAGGCAGCAGCATTTCTGGATCATGTTTGGATATGGCTTCTTTGTATAATAGAGCTTTACCTGGCATTATTGGATGGCACAGAGAATGCTGTTCACAGACAGAGATTTTTGGAAGTATTCCTGAGCTCATGCAGTGATGTCCATCACAGAATCATGCCTGTTTTTAATGCAGAGTCACCTGATAGCCTGAAGATCACAGGCATCCAATAGTGCGTTTCAGCCTTGTTCCTTGCACAGAGATTTCTTCAGATTCTCTGAAACTTTGGAGGATATGTACTGTAGATGATGATATATTTAAAGTCTTTGCAATTTTAGGTTGAGGAACATTATTCTAAAATTGTTCAACAATTTTTAGTGGCAGTCTTTCACAGATTGGTGACCCTCTGCCCATCTTAACGTTTTAAGATGCCCTTTTTATACCCAATCAGGTTACTGACCTGTAGCCAATTAAATTAATTGGTTGCAAAATGATCTTCCGGCTCTTCCTTGTTACTACCACTTGCCTTTCCAGCTTTTTGTTGCCCCGTTCCTACTTTTTTGAGATGTGTTGCTGCCATCAATTTCAAAATGACCCTATTTTTGTTTCCAAAACGGTCCATTTTCTCAGGTTTTTACATTTAATGTGTTTTCTATGTTCTATTGTGAATAAAATATGGGTTTATAAGATTTGCAAAACATTACATTGTTTCTATGTAGATTTTACACAGCATGACAACTTTTTGAAATTTGAGTTTTTATAAATAATCATATTCTAGAAGAGGCACCCACAATGCAGGATTCCCAGCGTGCCCAACTCCTCAGCGGAATTCAGAAAGGTTTCAAATTCCGTCGGGGAGCAGCAAAGTGTTGGTGATTGCGTCCGATTCATGTACCTGCCAGAAACAAGTACTTACATTTTTCAGAGTGTTGCTATTGGACACTTCATCTGCAGTCATTCCAACAGGCGCAATTTTGTACTAGAGGTGGGCCTACTTACTAGAAGTCGGCGGAGCCCGATGGGAAACTGAGGCTAGATCCCCACCGAGTGACATATTTCCCCATTCTGAGCACTGCCATATCTAACGACTAGCATCAAATTGGCAGCAATGACCAATCAGAAATGATCTGATCTGTCCTGGAACCACTGATGGAGAAAAGGCAGTAGAGCAGCGATTTCAAATCCCTGCTCAGCACATGTACCATTCAAAGAATGCTCTGTGTTTTCTGAATGAATGCAAAGCGTTTTCTGATTGGATGAGGTGGGGCAGTCATATCACACAGAGACCTGTGTATTTCTGCAGCTTTCCAAGTGCCCTTTTTCACACATGACTGCAGCTTTCAAACTCAACTCCAGACAAAAATAAAAAAAATTGAATTAGTCTATTAAGAGGTAAAATAATAATCTCAGCTTTTGGTGTAACATTTACATTCAATCCAAAAATTCTGACCGCAGTACTTTTTTTTTTCTTTTTAACACTAGATATAGCCAGTCTGATGGCTGGCATCACTTAATGCACTTCCTCTGAGCCCAGGTAAACCCTGGACCTGCCCCCCAGCCTGGACAGTAAAAGGAGAAGCAGCAGTGATGAGCTCATCAGTCTGTTTTCTCCTCCTATATACATGTCAGCACATGAACTGATTGATTCCTTGTGCTGCTTCGCCCTGTCACCCTCCAGTCCCTATTGTACAGAAACTGCAAATCCAAGTACTCCTTTTATTTAAAGGGGTTGTAAAGGTACAACATTTTTCCTAAATAGCTTCCTTTACCTTAGTGCAGTCCTCCTTCACTTACCTCATCCTTCCATTTTGCTTTTAAATGTCCTTATTTCTTCTGAGAAATCTCCTGTTCTTCTGTCTGTAACTCCACACAGTAATGCAAGGCTTTCTCCCCGGTGTGGAGTGTTGTGCTCACCCCCTCCCTTGCACTACAGGAGAGTCAGGATGCTCTCTACATGGCAGATAGAGAAAGGAGCTGTGTGTAAGTGGGTGTCCTGACTGTCCTGTAGTCCAAGGCAGGGGGCGAGCACGACACTCCACACCAGGGAGAAAGCCTTGCATTACTGTGTGGAGTTACAGACAGAAGAACAGGAAGTGAGGATTTCTCAGAAGAAATAAGGACATTTAAAAGCAAAATGGAAGGATGAGGTAAGTGAAGGAGGACTGCACTAAGGTAAAGGAAGCTATTTAGGAAAAAAAAATGTAAGAATAAATAAAATAAAAAAATACAAAAAGTATTTAAGACTCTGTGATATAAGATATCTGCTGTAATCTTTATGCATACCATGTTTAATACAGATCAATAAAAAAATGTTTCTTTTAAATAATAATAATAATAATAATAATAATAATAATAATAATAATAATAATAATAATAGGTACTGCTTGCATATAAAAAATAAAAAAAACACCATTTACAGACATAATAAGGATTACCGATGTGCATTAATTTGTGTCTTTTGTATCAGTCTAGACTAGAGGTTAGCGTTAAATCTCATAAAGCATTAATTTTAATTGTACACAGAATGGTTCCTTCCTTCCGCTCCCCTTAACAGAGACACACAAAACACCACATTAAAACAAAAAAGTGATAATGAGTATGCGGCAAATACAGTTAGTCACTGATACAAAATCCTAAGTCGGAGAGAAAAAAAAAAGTTATTGTACAAAACGAGCAACCAAAGCAGAGTCGTTTAAATACCCTCCATGTGTTATGCTTTATTGGATAGAATAAATAGCCAAATCCTCCCGATTAGATTCCTTATTAGGAGGGTGCAAATTGCCTGTCACCATGAAGAAAATAAAAACCTCCACTGTAATTATAGAAAGCCATGGATAAAAAACACAGAAGGAAGTTGAATCAAAAACCAAAAGCTGCAGGAGAGCAGAAGAGTCACCTGCAGGCGGAAAAGCAAGGAGCAATTCTCCAGGCTGCAGACAATAAGGCGAGGGCAAGTATACAGTCCAGACTTGTAAATGACAGAGATGCTGCTAAACCCGGGTGACACCGAGGCTGCTCTTCAACTCTGCTTGGAACAAAAATGCCAGATGTACTCTAGGGGGGTGAAGACGGGCGACCAGCACTGAGCAGAGCTCAGCTTACCTCTCACGGGTCCCAGGAATCGGTGGCTGCCCTTGGGTGGACTCTGGCTGCTGCTGGAACAGACGAAGGTGAAGCTGGGGCAGGGTTTGGTCGGGGGAGAGTTCTGCTGACTGCTGCTGCTGGTAGTAGTGCCGTTGCTGTAACTCCGCGATCTGGTCAGACTGTTTTCTGACAACGAGGAGCTGGAGGAGAACAAGCAGAAACACGCTTTAAAGTGGATGTAAACCCAAAATTTTATGTCACAATGTACAGTATACAATTTCATATCATATGTGCCCAGTCTTGCCACACAGCGTTAATTCAGCTCTGAGCAATCCTCTTTTATTGTTCAGTGAAATAAAACAGACTTACAGAGAAAAACTTTAGTCCATTCCGCCCCCTTGCTGTGAGTGACAGGTTATTAACATATCTCATGCAATAGCCTGGAGACAGGCATTCTTTTTTAATTCCCACCCCCACTCCTTTTCTGAAGTCATGTGGTTACTTTTCTGGATTTTGACTGGATGTTACTGATCATAGCAGAATCTAGTGTAAGGAATACACAGGAAAAAATGCATGTTGACAAGGGGAGTGTAGAGGAGGGCGGGGAGTCTACTGACATCACAACTTCACCCACAGAGCTCCAGACAACAGATCCATCCACAGAATCTGCAGTTTTTAAGTTCTTATAGCAGACAGAGGGGAGACATTTGACAGATAAGGATACATGCAGGAGGCATCTATATCCTTATAGATCAGCACTATGGCAGTAGTTTAGAAAGGATGAGAGTGGCTTTACATCTACTAAAAAATGGCAGTTAATCTCCTACCCTTACTGCTCAAATATGTTCCAGTTCTCCCCAGACTGCGAAAGTCCTTGCCAATTGAGAGTGTTAAGCCCTGGTTCACACTGCTGCGATTTGTCATGCAACTTCACAGTTTAAAATTGCATGACAAGTTCCACTCCAGCAATGGAATCTTTCAAATCACTGCGACTCAAGGTTTCTTGTACTACATTTTGGGATTTCATTGCGACTTGCATAGACCAGTGTTTCTCAATTTCAGTCCTCAAGGCGCCCCAACAGGTCATGTTTTCATCCTTTAATTTGTACAGGTGATTTTATTAGTTTCACTGCCTTAGTAATTACCACAGCCATTTCATCTGAGGGAAATCCTGAAAACATGACCTGTTGGGGCGCCTTGAGAATGGAGTTGAGAAACCCTTGCATAGACTTCTGTTAAATTAAGTTGAAATCGGGAGGTGCATTCGTACTGATCTGTGGCTTTGAAATAACGCTGAATTGGTGCGATTTTCAAGTCAGGCCAACTCATCCCCTCCCCATATACATGCCCCCATCTAGCACCTTTGGCCTTTGGAGTTTGTTTCCATCCTGTAAGCTGGCAATAATCACTGCCCATAGACGTCTTTGGGGCTGGGGATATAAACAAACACCCAGGCATTGCACACAGATAGGAGAAACACATACACAATATTGGTATAATGTTAGGTGCTAAGCCATCTGATGAAAAAGATTCAAGTTTACAATTTTAATGAAAAGGCATCTGCCTGCTGATACAGGAAGGTGCAACCATGTGAATGGAGAGTGGATTGGAAGTTCTGGGGGATGAACTCATAAAAATTAGTCTGTAAATGGAGGCTGCGTCAGGTACGGGCTGGGGAACCGATCACTGAACAAAAAGAAAGCAAAAGGAGGAGAGAGAAGCGCCAAGCCAATCCTTTAAACAGCTTAGGAATTTATTCAATATACAAGTATAAAACAACACTAAAAACTTTTTTATACTTATATACTGTACAGATCATACTGTGGGCAGTAAGATAGCACTGGGGTCGCTGTGCGTTAGTGGTAAACCACTGCTCGTTTCAGCAGAGCTTTACCGATGTATAAGTGGCGCTTTTATCGCTAGTGGCCGAAAAATGGGTTAAATTTGCCCGTGCTGCGGCGCTTTCGAAGCGCTGACCATTAATTTCAATGGGCAGGGCGTTTTGGGAGCACTGTATATTGGTTTTCAGGCACTTTACAGGTGCTATTTCTATCGCTAAAATGCCTGAAAACTGACGTAGTGTTAAAGGGGTTGTAAAGATAATAAAAAAAATCTTAAATAGCTTCCTTTACCTTAGTGCAGTCCTCCTTCACTTACCTCATCCTTCGATTTTTGCTTTTAAATGTCCTTATTTTTTCTGAGAAATCATCACTTCCTGTTCTTCTGTCTGTAACGCCACACAGTAATGCAAGGCTTTCTCCCCGGTGAGAAGAAAGCCTCTTGAGGGGGGAGGGGGCAAGCAGGAGTGTCAGGACACTCTCTACTTTGCAGATAGAGAAAGGAGCTGTGTGTTAGTAGGTGTCCTGACACTCCTGCTCGCCCCCTCCCCCCTCAAGAGGCTTTCTCCACACCAGGGAAAAAGCCTTGCATTACTGTGTGGAGTTACAGACAGAAGAACAGGAAGTGAGGGTTTCTCAAAAAAAATAAGGACATTTAAAAGCAAAATGGAAGGATGAGGTAAGTGAAGGAGGATTGCACTAAGGTAAAGGAAATAGGGAAATAATTATTTACATTTACAACCCCTTTAAAGGGTTCTAGAGAGTACCAATCTCAGTAACATACCAGACTGTGTATGGGAAGGTGTACTTTGCTGTGTAGCACATCGGACTGTGTACAGAAAGGTGTACTATGCTGTGTAGCACATTGGACTGTGTACAGAAAGGTGTACTATGCTGTAATTTCTGCTATAATACATATCCCCAAGGAAAAAACAAACAAAAAAAAAATTAAATTTCTTTATCAATGTAGGCCAATATGTATTCGTTTACATATTTTTGGTAAAAAAATCCCAAAAAGCGTCTATTGATTTGTTTGTGTCTACAAACTACGGGATAGATTTAGGGATTTTTATTTATTTATTTTTACTGGTAATGCCGATCTGCGATTTTTAGCAGGACTGCGACATTGCAGCGGACAAATCTGACAATGAGCGAAACATTTTGGGGACCAGTGACACTGGCAGGGAAAGGGTTAACACCAGGGACGACCAAGGGGTTAAGTGTTCCCTAGGGAGATGCTTACTAACTGTGTGGGGCAGTGTCACACTGAAGGAAAAAAGAGATCCGTGATTTAGCTTAGCTGAGTCACAAGATCTCTCTCTTTCCCTTCATGACAGATCTGCCGTTTGTCTTGTTTACACATGCAGGGGGCTATTTTGTCTCTCCTGTGAACGATCGGTGGGTCCCTAGTTGGCTCCTGCTGTGTCCACCCACATTGGGAGCGGCGCTCCTCATAAACTGCGTGCACGAGATCACATACAGGTACGTCATTTTGCGCAGGAGGGCCGCCCTGGCGCAGTAAATGTACGTGGGGCGGTCCGGAAGCAGTTAAAACTGCACTATATCTGAAAAATGTACTACACAATGCTTACTAGATGGGTTTTGGTGGGGTCTTTGTTCCTTTCTTCTTTGACCCTCCGTTGGTAGTGGTTTTGGTGTTCCTTACATGTTTCAGGACCCAGGCCCTCAGGTTGGAGAGGCCGTTATACTCGGACATGATAATACGGGGCCAGGGGTTACTTTCCTCCAGATCCAATGCTGCGATGGCCACAGCTCGGCCCACCTAGGAGTCAAAAAACACATTTTTTTTTTATATATATATGTTTATATTAAAATTATCACAATCCTACAAAAGTTCCCCAAACCCCCGAAGCCTCATAGTAAGCAATAGGAGTGTATGAAAATATACATACATTCTACATACACAGGCTCTGCTGCCATTTTGCATTTTTGCACGGTCACCTTTTCCATGCAGTCACTGGAAAGGGCATCACCTGATCAACAGGGTAGGGTTGCCACATCATACCTTTAATCCAGGACACACATTAATTACACAGGTTCTGTGGCTGATTAAAGTGGTAATTAAACTGACTTGGTGCCTTATCTGCATTAAATCAGCCTCAAAACCTGTGTAATTCATATGTGTTCTGGATTAAAGGGATGATGTAGCAACCCTATACCAGTGGTCTCAAACTGGTCGCCCTCCAGATGTTGCGGTACTACAAGTCCCATCGTGCCTCTGCCCATGTAAGTCGAGCTTGCAACTGTCAGCCTTGCAATGATTTGTGAGAACTGTAGTCCTGCAACAGCTGGAGGGCCACCAGTTTGAGACCCCTGATCTATACTCACCTTACCTGCAACTCCATTTTCTGCCACAGCGGTCACTAAAATCAGCTGTGTTGGCAATTTGGGGAAGCAGTGACATCACGCACCTGGGTCTAGCAATTGGCACAGGCACTACCACAGTCACATGCGCCCTCATATTCCCCAGGGGCACTGAGCATTGTTGACAACGGTAGAAGAGTCAGGGGGTTGTGATGAAAACATAGGAAAGTTGTATATAAGGGGGTCGTGGATGGCCTTTGCAGAGACGTGGTAACTGACCTGCATGGGCAAGATGAAACAGTCTCTTTAAGGAGGGGGGAAAAGTGAAAAATATTTCTCCATTGATGTTTAGAATGTTAGAACACCAGCTGTTGTGCACCCTTTCCTTGGTCTAATCCTCGGAATAATTTGTATGACTTTCAAAAACGCAATAAACATCTATTGCAAAAAAGAAATAAAAATAGTGCTCCATCTTGTGGTAAATTTACAAATTTCTATTACAGTAACAAAAATATGGAAGCGCAAAACATATTGAAAGAGAAGAATAAACACTAAAATAATAAAAACTCAAAAATCGCTTCACTTTCCAGTGATGGGGGGGGGGGGGGATATTTAATACATCTGATGTACACACAGAATCTGGTGCAGCTGTGCATAGTAAATCAGCTTCTAGGTGTTAGTCCTCATTCACATTGGAGCAATTTGTCATGAAACCTATCGCCGGCAATGGCACCATTCCAATCTGAGCCAAGCGGACTTTGCGGAGCCTCACCGATTTGCAACAGTGAGTGAGTGAATAACTTGTATAGCGCTACAAATGCAAACTAAAATCGCCTCAAGGCGCTTGGCATCAATTTTTCCCGTTCTGTTGACCTTCAGAATA
This sequence comes from Rana kukunoris, assembly GCA_029574335.1. NCBI lineage: Eukaryota > Metazoa > Chordata > Amphibia > Anura > Ranidae > Rana > Rana kukunoris. The sequence goes on along the minus strand of CM056052.1, from coordinate 42,518,966 downwards.
GATGGGTCTTGAGTTTTTTTCTGAAGGCCAGGTGATCAATTTCCGTTCGGATGCTGGTTGGTAATGCATTCCATAATTGCGGTCCTTGAAATCAAAATCGGCGTTCTCCTTTGGTTTTTGGTTTTGGACTTGGACTGCAAATCGGCGTTCTCCTTTGGTTTTTTACCGGGCTTTTGGAATTTGGAATAGTTTTTGATTAGTTGATCGCAGAACGCGATTGGTGTTTTTTTTTTTTTTTTTTTTAAATATTGTGGGGCGGTTGCGTGTACACATTTGTGCATCAGGCAAAGGGCCTTGAATATGACTCTGTCCTTTACGGGCAGCCAATTGAGGGATCTCAGGGATGGGATGATTGATTCCCATGTTTTTTCCCTGTTACCAGCCATACCGCCGTGTTTTGGACGACTTGGAGATGGGCAATCTGGTATTTTTGGGAGTCCGAGGTAAAGGGCACTTGCATAATCTAATCTGGAGTTGATAATTGTCCCAACTACCCCTGCTAACTCTTCCCTTGGGATGAATGGAACAACTCTCCGTAGGAGACGTAACAGATGATGAGATCCGCTAACTACTGATCCTATTTGTAGTTCCTTCACTACTTTTGCCAATTTTGGGTGCGCCTTCAATAGACATCAGTGAATAAACTTACACAGATGTCTTTCAGGTAGCGCCTGAAATCGCGCTGACCCGCTACTTTCAAATCATGCGACTTTAAGTGCAATAGCACGATTTCAAAGTAGCATCAATGTGAACAACGGCTTATTGTCAAAGCTTAATTGAACAAGCTGAAGTTAGAAGCCGACTGGTTACTATGCACAACTGCACCAGGTTCATTTAGTATTTCTCTACCAATGTGTATTCTACATAAGAAGCCGACAGCGAGATTTTCTTTTGGTGACACGAATGGTTTAGTTCTCCTGACCGCAGTTTGACTTTTGTTACAATGCCCGGTCATGTCAAAACCTGTTGGCCAATGCTTCATAATAGGGCAAGCTGTGACATGTCCTCTTCGCATTATTAACTTTAGGTCATTATGTCCCTGGCACCAGAGATTCAGAGAGTGGACACACAGAAACTACAAAAGTCTGTTTCACAGGGTGAGATTTATACACATGATAAGCTACACTCTGAACTTTGAGACTCTGGTATAACCAGCCCTAGAGCCTCATATATACGTTAGCTTTAAAAAAAATGAAGGGAAATAATAAAGCAGATCTGTAATTTCCAAGTGCAGTTTCAGTTGTCCGTGGTCAACTGCAAGCAATCATTTTTAGGATGACCAGTAACCAATTTAGCCTTTCACACTATTGTGACTTCAAAGTCGTGCAATTTTGACATGATTTCATGGAATGCCTGTGTAACTCGCATCAAAAGTTGGACCAAAGTAGTGCAGGGACTACTTTGAAGTCGGCACGTCGTACCAATATGAATGGTTGTCATTGGAAATCATGGGGAACGACTTGTCATGCTACTTTGCAGTCCCAAAT